>OZ010573.1:40821220-41041220 GCA_963932145.1 Acanthosepion lycidas | reverse complement strand
AATACAAAAAACAACAGGAGAAGAAATATCATATGGTTCAACCCACCGTACAGCAAGAACGTAAAAACAAACGTAGGAAAAATATTCTTCAAACTCTTACACAAACACTTCCCAGAATCAAGCACCTTACACAAGATATTGAACAAAAACACAGTAAAAATAAATCAGCCACAGCTGCACCAAGAACATGGCACAAATAATAAAAAAGCACAATAGGAAAATTATCAACAAACCACACGAACAAATTAAACCCATGTGCAACTGCAGAATAAAGAACGAATGTCCCTTAAACGGAAATTGTTTACAAAACAACGTAATATACCAAGCCACGATAAAATCACCAGATAATGAAGAAAAAGTATACAGAGGAGTAACTGAAGGACCCTGGAAACAAAGAAATTATACACACAAAACATCTTTCACAAATAGTAAATATGCGAAAAGTACAATGCTTTCTAAGTATATCTGGGAAATTAAAAACAAAATGCACATCACACCAAAAATATCTTGGAAGACAAGGAAAAAATCATCAGCCTACAACAACCAATCAAAAACTTGCAAACTTTGCTTGGAGGAAAAAATAGCTATCATTACTTTCCCCGACCAAAATAAATTATTAAATAAAAGATCCGAGCTCATCTCAAAATGCAGACATGAAAATAAATTTTTACGACGTAACCTAAAAAATGAAAAACGGAAAAAATAAAATAAAAACAAATAAATATGCTAATAAACAAAATAACAAAAAAAAAGAAAAAAATTGAAATAAAAATAAATAAATACTATGTTACTTAAAAATTGAAAACTGAAAAGAGAAAATATACAAGTAAGATAAATTGACCTAAATTCATCCAAGTAAATAAGTAAACAAACCAATCCCAAATAAAGATAATCAATTAAAAACTGTTTCCGCCAAAATAATAGAATGAACTAACAATCAACCCCAAAATTGAACAAATAGCTTTAATTAAATTCTCAAACCAAAACAAAACTGTTAAATAAGTGATATAAACAAATTTTTACTATGTTAATAAATAAATAAATAAAATAAGAAACAAAAAAATAAAAACAAGCAATATAATTTGACCCAAATAAACAAACAAACGACTTCCGGTAAAATAACCGCCATAATAGAATACCCACAATGCACCACTAACCCGTATATATATAAATTGCCGAGAAAAATAACAGCATATGTGGCCTGACGATTGCATATAGCATGAAACAGACTGTCGCCTCTAAGTGTTGACTTCTATGTTCACTTTTATATTTGCACATGCTCTATCTCTGATATTGAGCACTTTATTCCATAAATATAGCACACCTTAAGACTATATTTCTTTATATATATGTATGTATAGCTGATATATATAAATGTATATGGATATATTCCTGAACACACCATCAGAGATGCACACATATTATTATTGGATATATATATACAATAACACAAGTATATAGACACAGTAATGGCTATTTTATTTACTCTGACACATATTTACACCTTTAAGTGGTCTACCATCCAGTTTTGCAAAACCTAATTGAAAAGTGGACACTTGTAAGACTTTTTTTATGTCCACAACTTACAAATAAAACCAATAATTACCATAATCACTGGCAACATCTTTTATTAGTATCTCAAAATTTGGCTTCACACTGATACTAGAAATGACAACTTTTTATTCCTAGACATATGTATATTGATATAAACTTACTGATAAGTATTTACTATGCTCATTTTTACCTTGTTGTTACAAGACTACATTTACCATTGGTAAAAATGGTATAAATGGAATATATATATATATATATATATATATATATATATATATATATATATATATATATAGAGAGAGAGAGAGAGAGAGAGAGAGAGAGATTTATATAGAATTTTGAAATATGAAGAGAAGTGAGATGAATGGAGTGAGAGAGATGGAGAGAGACGAATGGGGGTGGCAACAGAGAGAGAGGGATAGAGACGAATGGGGGTGGCAACAGAGAGAGAGGGAGAGAGACAAATAGGAGTGGTGACAGAGGGAGTGAAATGAATGGGGGTGGAGACAGAGGGAAAATGAGAGCGAGAAATGATTGGGAGGAAAGAAAGAGGGAGAAACGTGAACAGGAAAAGAGAGATGATGAAACAAATGGGGAGACAAGAAAAGTGATGAAGAAAAGTATGGGGAGACAGGAAAAAAGAGATGAAGAAAAGTAGAGGCAACAGTGAGGGGAGAAACGAATGGGGGTGACAGAGTGTGAGAATAAATGGGAGAGAGGGGGAAATGAAGTGGGGAAAATGCAAGGATACAGACAGAGAGAGAGAGATTTTTGGATACGCACAGAAAGAGAGAGCAAGAGATCATTGGATACAGAAAGGGAGTGAGACAGTGTTGGATAGGTCGGGAGAACCTTCGATACGGACAGGGTGGGAGAGCCTTCGATACGGACAGGGCGGGAGAGCCTTCGATACGGACAGGGCGGGAGAGCCTTCGATACGGACAGGGCGGGAAAGCCTTCGATACGGACAGGGCGGGAGAGCAGACACAGACAGAGATAGCGGGAGGGTGCTGAATACAAACAGAGAGTGAGTATGAGAGAGTTGTATACGAACAGAGAGTGAGTATGAGAGAGTAGGTTATGAGCAAAGAGAAAGAGAAATGACTGGATACAGACAAACATATAAAAAGGGGAATGATAGTTTGTGACAAGGGATGATAGATATAAACAATTACTGATGTAAACAAGTGATAGTGAGATAAGAACAAACCTACAGGGATAGATAAATCAGTTAATAAATGTATGAAGTAATTTAAACAAAAGATCTCCTTCCATAACAGAGACATTTGATTGATATTTATTCAAATGGACATGGTAAACAAAACTATAAAAAGCATGGTCTCCTTATTTACTGAACATTTTTTGTCAGCATGGAATTATCAAAATAATTTTATTATTAGAACAAAAAATAAAATGAAACTTATTCATTTTGATTAGTCTTTTGCGCTTGTGTCAGATGAAAGATAAATTGGCAACTTTTTCTTTTATAGATTTAAAACAGAAAAATAATTTTCAAACAGAAAAAAGCAATAAACTTTAAGCAAGGAATAATAATAATAATAATAGTAGATCCTATATGTATGTTTGGAAATTACATGGGTGTTGACAAGACAGATATCATTGTTATTGTCATATGTATATTCCTGCAATTACTATGATACGGATAAAAACAAATTTACATATATAAAATTCATGACCAAAATAAATAAAAGTAAGTTGGGCTAGGAAGTAATGTTAAAGAGAAATAATTTGAAGAAATGTCGGGACGGAAGGAGAGACACGGCGGCCACGTGTCGGGACGGATGGAGAGACACGGCGGCCACGTGTCGGGACGGATGGAGAGACACGGCGGCCACGTGTCGGGACGGATGGAGAGACACGGCGGCCACGTGTCGGGACGGATGGAGAGACACGGCGGCCACGTGTCGGGACGGATGGAGAGACACGGCGGCCACGTGTCGGGACGGATGGAGAGACACGGCGGCCACGTGTCGGGACGGATGGAGAGACACGGCGGCCACGTGTCGGGACAGAAGGAGAGACAGCAGGGACATGTCAAGACAGAAATAAAAAGATTGTGTTGATATTAAGGAAATACAAGGGAAATAAAATGTAATATCTTTGAGCTTTGGCAACAGCATGTTCATCTTGTCTGTTAAGCAACGATTATGGAATCCAGTCCAGTTGTAAAGCATAGCTGTCAAGCGTAAAAGAAAATGAATGTAATGGAAAAAAGTTAAGATTGCAAGAAAGAAAGTGTTATGGTCCGGTTCCTTGTACCACGTTGATAGTCCAAAGTAGAACTAATAAAGAAGAACTCGAACAAGGATATGGAATAACACAGATATATTACAAACAGGAATATATACAGAGAAGTAGAAAGTGTTAGTACGAGCAATCGGCTTAGTAGTAATTGTCTGAACGTGACTGTTTCGGACTGCTTCTGACTCAACTCCTCTGACTGAGAGACTCCTGATGGACTTCTGACGGACCTCACTCCAGACTGAACTCTATGCTTTCTCTTGAGGCACAGTATTTATTACATATGGAATAGTCCATTATGTTATTATTGGTAAGGTCCCATAACAGAAAGAAAGGAAACAGATATTGAGAAAAAGTGAAGGCACAGAGATCGACACAAACACAATATGATTTATTGAAATATTTCTTGTTTGAACCCCTGTTGTACCCTTGAAATAATCTAAGCTTCTTTTGTTTTGGCAATACAAATACACCTAGAAATACACCTAGCTTGCTTCTGTAAAACAAAAAGATTCTTATGTTCTTCATGTAAGCAAAATAATTTATCTGAAAACATAACACATAAACGTATGTAAGAAGTTATAAGAATAAAAATGTAGATACAAAAGAAGAGACAACAGGGTGGAACTAGTCATATACAGAGAACAAAGAAAACATGAATTTGACAATAAAAACAAATGGCATATGTGTAAACAAGGAGAACAAAATTCACAAAATAGTTTATAATATCAACCTACAGAGCAACCACTAAATGTAAAAGAGAGTAGAGAATCAAAGAAATATCAGGACCATGCCTGGGAGTTGAGAACAATATGGAATATGAAGAGTAGATATTTAAAATGAGATGCATTTGAAACTGGAGTTCCAAAAAATTTGAAAGGGACCTTATTAACAGTTTTGCTTAAGCCTGACTATCTCAATCTGTGAAGATTTTTTTTCCATCTGTTGGCATTTCAACATGTAATTTTTTTTTGTTTCTAAGCTGAACTTAATTTTTATTAATTAAAATTTAAATTAATTTTCTATTTGTTAGTAATACAAGAAACAAAACAAAATCTTAGAGTGTACAGTTGATGGAATAAAAAAATCAAACCAAAAATGTATATACTCATGCATAAGCTGTCTTCATGTATAGTGCTACCACTGAATATTTTTGTATGAATTTTAACCCACTCCAGAAAAAAAAATTACCTGTATATAGTGTAAACAGTATCTGAAAATGTATGATTTTTAGCCTCTTCATAATTAACTGTATATAGTGCAATGGCCTATTGTTTGCATTTTAAAAAAATGATCATAAAAAACCACACCATACTTGAACACAGGGTGCGATGAGTAAATTGTCGCTATTCTATATTTTTAATTACGTGCATGCATGTTGTTTCTTTTTGATTTTGTCAACTGCACAGTATAGGAGGGTTAGTCAGGCCCCATTTGTGAGAAAAAGAGCACCATGACACAATTCACTCTGCCAGAAATTTGGAAACAACATGACAGAATCAGAAAGACAAAAGTGAAATTTCTGGGACACAAAGAGCAAAGAAGTAGTGGCAAATTCAACACTCACAGGGTATACTAAGGGTAAGTGCTGGGAAAAAACATCAAGTAACATACCTAACAAGGATGGCAAAAAAAAAAAAAAAAAAAAAAAAAAAAAAAGAGACTGGGAGGGAAAATAACAGGACAAATATTGCTTAGATTTACAATGATTAGGAAATTGTGGAGAGCCCACAATATATTTTAAAAAAAATCAGTATTGTATATCATTTACATGTAATACTTCCCTTTTCACTGCATCGCTTTTCAAGGGCTCTCAGTCAAGAATATTTTAGTTGTCACAGCAAGGAATGAGGACATTAAATTGGAATTGCCTACAGTAGCAGGACAGACCTTTTACTTGATAAACAAAATTTTCTCCAAAATGTTAAATGTTAAATATACTAATATAAGAAGAACATTTTTATTGTATTAACTCCTATGAAGGATAAAATGAAATCTTGTGGCAACACAAATGGATTTAGTGCATATTTATTGGCAATGACTCAGTTTGTGATAAAATATAACAGAAGTAAACAGACAGCTACTTTAAATTATCTAGTACATGAGAAGCATGGAAATTGATAGATTTTAAGAATGTGTCTTGATGGTCAATTCAAAAGTAGAATGAGCTAGCATAAAAATTATCAAAAGTGGAGATTCCAGTTTTAGCTGTGAGCTATGTGATTGTATCTTTCATTTATGAAGAAAAAGTAACCAACTGTATCTTGTTAAGTTCAACCTGGGCTGCCACAAAAATTCTTACTGTAAAATAGATGGGACTGAAATCAGACCCCAAATAGCAGAATGACATCTTTATACAAGTGGCTTTCATAGGGGAGCAGTTGCGAAACATGAGGAGGAAAGAAAGCTTGAAGAATTTAACACTCACAGGGTACATTGAAGGCAATGTAAAACAGTGAGTAATCTACTAGATAAATTTAAGTAAATGGGTGACAGTAAATGGTTGATGGTAAAGAAGAAAACAATGAAAGACAGGAAATTGTAGAGAGCCACAATTGCTCACATCTGGAAAAGGCATAGCACGGAGGGAGTATGTAAAGAAATTTATTAGCCAGAAAGAAGTAATGGTAGTTTTGGAGATTTGGTACAATATCATTTCAAATGAGTCATTCATTTCATTATTAAATATGAAATGAAATTTTATTCCATTATGAAATATGGATACTGATAGATTCAATATTTTTCAAATTAAAACCTTTAAAATCATCTCATGCTAAATAAGCTGAAAAAAAAAAAAAAAAAAAAAAGTAAGGTGTGTATTATTAATTTTTGACTATTTTTTTCTTTCATCTAATAATTGTTTCTTTTTATTGCAATATATGATTATTTTCAGTATAATATGTGAAAATAAAAAAACTATCTTTTAAAAAAGAAAGAATAATTGAATTTGTATCTCTTAAGACGTATGTCTACTACTACTACTACTACTACTAAGTGTAAATATTATACATGGGAATAAAATTGGATGAAAAAGACTGTAGCTGCTTTTGATTTAAGTATCAAGTTCTTTCTGGACAGCCTCTTTTTCTTTAATATCAATAAACAATACCATACCATGACCTTTGTTTGGCAGTGGATGTTGACCAATCTCATCACAGATGAAGAATCTTGAAGCAGCAGAAATATGGTCCTACAGAAGGATGCTGAGAATACCATAAACTGAGCAATGACAAAGTTTTTGACACAGAATCAGAAAGTGACAACTGAAATTTTTAGGGCACATAATAAAGAAAGAGGGATAGGAAAATTTAACACTCACAAGGTAAAGTGAAGGCAAGAAAGGTAAAGGAAACAGTGAGTACCCTATTTAACAAGCTTGTGTAAATTGTTGACAAAACAGGGATTAGGAGCAATAAGAATTACAAAGGATAGGAAGTTGTAGAGAGCCATGATCACCCATGTCTTGAAGGGACATGGCACAAAGTACAAAGACTTGAGAGTCCAGGCTGTTTACTATTTAACCCATTGCTAGGAGAAAAGAGTGATTTGTGCCTTTTGAAAAAGCATTAATGGGAAGTAAACAATTGACACAGATGGAATTTTATCATTGGCTCAGCAATACCATTTTTCAAGCTGTTAACCATTAATCTATGCAAACACTTGGAATGTTGCTACATGCTTAAATTTGAATGTTATCAATTGGTTAACATTTATAGCATAACTAGTAAGGTACTGTTCAACTCTATCATGTGAAAAATTTTATTGTTATGTAAATCATAGCAGCAATGACTACTGTATTGGGGCTGTAGGCCCTATACTTCACAGTTGGAGTGTATGCGACTATATATATATATATATATATATATATATATATATATATATGTGTGTGTGTATACACACACACAATAGACTGTGATATATTTATGTTGTCCGTACAGATGCAAAAGAGGCCCTGGATTGTGTCTGAATATGTGTCAACACCAGTTACATCCGGATTTTCTCCCATTAGCAGTGGGACAGCTTTGTATGTCTAGATAAGAGCCTCTCTGCAACTGGTCAAGATCTGGGTCTTTGTAAGATGCCTCATAACAATAAAAGCAGCAGGAAAACTAGTACTCATTAGTTGGCAAGACACTGACTTGTGAAGTCAGTCCCATGGGCATTTTGTTCCTAAAGTTGCTGTTGTTCCCAAGACAGTGTTATTTTTGTTATCTCCCATCTCTTCCCGCTCTCTGCTTATTATCCCCATAGCTGCTGGGAGAGCAATCAGTTAGGTGTTTCCAATAACCTCAACACACTCTTGCTGTACATTACAACAATACAGACTGTGATATATCTACATTATGCAAATTTGACAAAAGGTGAAACTCTAGGAAAACTCAATAAGAAAACTCAATCCATTTAGTATTGCTTGAAAGATAAATATATAAATTATTGCTTTCCAGCAGATGTAGTTAATATTTCATGCATGTAAAAATTTAATAATATATATAACATGTGGCATTTCAACTCTGAGTACTTGAGAATGATGCAGCTGTTATAAGATGGAAATATATAAACATAATTTATAATTGTTGATCTTCTTGAATTATAGCAAAGTAATTATTTGTGTGGAATGATTGTATTGACATTTTGAAAAATAGCACAGTATTCATAAAATGTGAAATCAAGACAAAAACAGTCTGACATGATAGATATATAAAGAAACTAAATTCTTTGTAAAAGAAAAGATTTTTCAATTAACTTAAAAAATAACAAAACCATTTTGTTTGCACACACATATATATATATATATATATATAAACTTTGTCTGCAACATTCTTGTGGAAAACATGAAAATAATAACCTCATCCATATGTAAAAAAAATGATAAAAAATAATGAAATTATTAATAATTAAAAGAAAATGCCAGCAGTCAATGATATCGACTATGAACATGGTGATATCATTTTGATCTTGTTTGGAAAAAAAATTCCCATAACTATAGATACACATATATAAAAAAATTCTACATATTCACTTAAGAATTTAAAAAAAAATCCTTGGTAATGGCCAATAGAACAGTTGAGTGTGCTCAGATATATGGAACATTTGAATAGGTTTTACATGCTTTATGTCCAGAAAAAAAAAGTACTTGAATGAATGCAAGAAAAATTGAGTAAAATGCTTAATCCCAATAACTTGTCAGTTCTCTTTAATGAAACCTGTATAAAGAACGTTTACTGTCCAAAATATATGTGTGTGTATATATATATATATATATATATATATATTACAGACTACAGACATTTTCTGTTTGTATCTTATTTTTATAGATTCAATTATTTAAGTAAATGCTGTTTATAATAAACAGTATTAATTACATTTACCAAAATTCCTCAGCCATTCAGGCTGGTAAATGTAATTAATACAAATAATTATCGTACTTATTCCATTTCATACACACACACACACACATATATATATATATATATATATATATTTACATTGTTACAGGCACTCATTTACTGTTTGCTGGAAACAAGTGAATGTCAATCAGACCTGTGCAGGATTTAATATGGAAAGCAGCATTACTCAATATATAACTGCCTATATTTCAGAGATCAGGTATTTTGTACACTATTTACATTATTCGGACTATTGTCCTCATCTTTGTTGGTATATTTATTAAGGACACATGGCACAGTGGATAAAGGCATTGGTTAGATCTAGTGACAGGACCCAAAGAGTGTGAGTTCAATACCTGGTTACGGTCGTGGAGAACTTGAAGAGGGGAATTAACAGGAGATAACTGACATCCATTAAGCATGGCATGTGGAACAAGGACAGTCTATCCCAGTAAGTGAAATAAAGGGTTCAGTTCGACATTCCAACTACCTGAAGAAGACCGGAGCGTACAATGGCCGAAACGTTGTAATAAATACGGCGACAAAGACGAGGACAATAGTTCGAATAATGTAATAATATATATATATATATATATATATATATATATATATATATATATGTATGTATGTAATTTTTTATATATATTATTTATATATTATTTATGTGTGGTACTTATTGGAAAGCACTCCATATCAGTGATAGAGCTAACATATTTAGTTGGACTGATGTGAGTGTGACCCTGGATTTCCTCTATTTGTGATCGTCAGACAAACTCTGATGATTGCAAATAGCATGAAACCCAGGGTCACAAACTCACACCAATCCAACTAAATATATATATATATATATATATATATAAAATTTTAGGATATGCTAGCTGCTTAAGCATGAGTGGACATTGAAAAATTTTCAGCCCATCTATTTCTCAAAATATGACCAAAAATCAAACTTTTTTTTTTTTTTTTAGTCAGGTGTCATGGTTCGGTTGAGAATGTTTTTGAAAACCCTCTTCTAATTTATGATGTCACAGTAGTTATTGGAAAAAAAATCTGTCAAAACTTTGAATTACTTATGTTTATAGCAATACATTACATTTTGGCTGCAGGAGCTGAAAAAAAAAATGGATACATTAATCATAGCTACATTTTTGCATAAGTTATATTTGAAATTCAACCTAGTCTCTTGGGTTCACTTTTTACAATAATACCATTGGGAAATATATAAATCTGTATCTTCAACTCATAGGCATAGGTTATAAATTAGTGTAGCTTAGGTGGCTATTATTCTGAATTCAAAACTGTGGAGAAAGCAACAGAAAACCACTCTTCTAGAAAAACCAACTTCAAGAAAAACATTGCAATTCACAAATAAAAAAATGAATCTTAAGGGAACTGAAGTGATGCCATTTAAAAAAAAAAAATAGTATTTTCTCTTATCATTGTTTAATTTATTCAACTACAAAACTTCTTGGTTTTAGTCATTTTCGCCTTTGTAAACAAAATATTTCTAGTAGTTGGAGATAAAAATGATTGAAACCTGGTTTTTCTCATTTTAAAAGGCAGGGGATGTCAGTGGTGAATAAATATTCCAAGTATTAGCAGAGGGCTCTTATATTTATTTCTCTCTCTATTTATTGGTAAGTATTTGTTCCTGATATACAGGTAAAAAGTTTTACATAAAGTCCAAAAATAACATATGCCTTGTATTAGAACCTAAGGTTTCCAAGTAGTCCCCTCTCTAATTATTGACTGGGCTCAGCACTGCTTAACTAGAGTGATTTTACAAGAAATAGTGTAATAGCCTGGAAAGAAAATCGTTTTTTTTTTTTTGAAGAATATATCAATCAGATTTGAATTGTCAAATCAATTGACAGAAATTTTATTTGGTTAGATTTTACTTTTTATCTTCATGGCACTTAAAATGGTTTATCATTTTAGAATTTGAGTAAAAAAAATAAAATAAAAGGAATGGTTTGGAAGTTTGTGCAATGTTAACATTGATGTCTGTCATAAAATGACAAGGAGAAATAAATACAGCAGAGTAATGAGAATATCAAAAAAGGGTTTTTCTTTGGTTTCGATTAATGGTTATTTTTATTTCTTTTCATCTCTTAACAGAATCAGACACTGATTTGCACATACAGATGGATGTATATAGTAAATTCAGTATTTTGCACATACAAGCTATGTATATATGAGACAGATACATATAATAGCCCTATTCTGTAAGTAATGCTTGCAGAAATTCCTGATCACTGATGATCCCTTTCTTCTGTGTGAGTATAGGTATAAATACTGGATGGTGATGATCTGTTTCATGAAACACAATTGTCAAGCAAAATGCAATCATTTTATATTTATATATGCTCTGTCCCAGATATTAAGCACTTCACCCCATAAATATAGCATACATTAAAAACCATATTTTATCACACACACATATGTAAAATATAAGTATCCTACATGCACATGTATACGTGTGTTTAAATTTTGCTATATTTGTTGAGGAATTGGAACATCATACCTGAAAAAAAAAAGAAAAAAAAAGTGGCCTTTGACACCACTAATATTTTCAATACTTTCATTCTTCAGAAATGTTTGTTTAAAAAGTGATGATTAGAATTTTAATAAAAACAAACATATGATTTATACATTTTATTTGTTCTTGAGAATTAACAAAAATAAAACAATTTATTTATTAGATTGTTTATTTGCATTATTTTTATTGCAATGGTCAGCAAAAATTACCAATCGATTCAAACTTTATAAAATGATAAGGATTTCCTTATAGTTGGTTCACATATTTTAATAATTTGATAAATGTTTATGAATTTATGAATAAAAAATTGTTTTTATATCTATTTCTTTATAAATTGGTAAATGGTAAATATTGCATTGTATTAATTCTAATTAGTTTTTATATTCTTGTAAATAAACAATCTAATGAATAAATAATGTTTGATATATTAATATATAAAGTCTCAAGAACAAATGTATAAATTCACTTTCATCATAGGTTTTATTCCAATTATAATCATCACTTTTTTTACTACAAACATTTCCAAGGAGTGAACATAATTAAAATAATAGCAGTGTCAAGGGAAAACCATTCTTTTTGAGACTTATTTTGCAGGAATGAAGATCCAAGATTGCCACAGGGTGTTTATTGATACTGGTACTGTGGACATAAGAATCAACACTGCATGATGAATGTCAATTTCACATATCAATGCAATATTCAGACACACACACACACGTGTGTGTGTGTGTGTGTGTGTGTGTGTGTGTGTGTGTATATATATATATATATATATATATATATATATATATATATATAAAATACACAAACATGTTTAAAAAAAATTGTATTAGGTTGGTGCAAAAATAATGACGTAATAATGTCGTTTTTTGACGTATTTTTTAACATCAAAAACGACATTATTACGTCATTATTTTTGCACCAACCTAATATTAAGTTCAACTGACATGGTCTGTTTAATTTTTAATTAATGTATTTTCTGATTTTAAAATATACTGTGGCACCTCCAGATAAGAAGTGTGGATAAACTGTACAAAGTTCTTGTTTTTGTTCAGTGATGAAAGATATTTAATGTGAGCTGTTAAAATGTGCATTAAATATTTCCATTACTTATAAAATATTTATTTCCACCACTGTACCTGAAGTATCTATATGACTGTTTTTAATATTGTCAAAATCTGTGAAATTGTTCTATGCATGACTGATATGATATCCAGATAATTTAAATTGAATTGTAAAGTTACCTCAAAAAGCCAAGATGCAGCTAACAAATTTTTGTTTAAAGTAATGACAATATATAATTCCTGGTAACAATTTAGACAAAAACAGAAGATAATCATGAAATTCTATCTAGATATGCAACAAATTATTTGAAAATTGGAAAATTACAATAAAATGTTAAACAGACATACCAGTTTAAATGAATTCCTGCTACTAAAATATAAACTGTATTTTTTTGTTCTTTTTTAGTCAAGAAGTACCATAAAACTGTCGTATGTTACAGGAGTAAGAATTGCTTAAAGCAACAAAAGACAGGAAGTTGTAGAGAGCTACAATTACCCACATCGGGAAAAGACATGGCCCAGTGTGAGCATGTGAAGAAATCTATTAACCAGACAGAAATCAATGAATAATTGAGTTGGTAGCTTTGAAGATTTGGCACATACTTTCAAATAAGTAATTTGCTCCATTATCAAGTATGAAATTAATACTGATTTGGAGATATACCTAATAGATTCAATGTCTTTAAAATTAAAACCTTTAACATCATTTCATGTTAAATAAGCTAAAAATTATGTTTTTATTCATTATAGTTAACATTTGCTTAATTTTTCTTTCCTATAATATTTGCAGATTTTTATCACAATAACAAGATTATTTTCAATGTAAAACAAAAATCTTTACTGAATTGCTTCAGTTTTAATTTAAATTATTTTTTTTTTTTAATATGAGCATCTTAATATCAAATATCATTCTCTAATAATTTCTGCTTTGAGATTAATTAAGACGTGTTATCCCATGAAGTAATGGTGCTATCAAGCTTATCTCACTGACCATTACTAACTACTCTATTGAGTTCTTTCTGGGTATTCAATGCTTAATGCTTGTGCTATAATAAAAGGGGCTGATTAAATATCAATATCATTCAAGCAAAAGTTCTGAGTCAGTATGTAATATATTGAGATCCATTCATTTTGTCGTCTTGTAAATGGCTGTAAAGTTTAACTGCAAATGCAATTCATCATCTCTGAACTACTTAACAGGGCACAATTGATACAATATGACCATCTTGTAAGAAAGCAGTCCAATTAATCTAATCTGAATATCCTTTTATGTTAAGCACAAATTCTGACCATTGATACCATCATGTTTCTCAAGACTCATTATCTGTCCATTGCTTTGGTTCTTACACGAGTTAGGAACATGAATATATTGGTTAGAAATATTTAACTCTGTAGGGATATTTTTACTGTTACAAATAAATAAAATAATAATGAAAATTATAAATGAAATAAAATAATAATATTTAAATCTTGTTTAGAAAATTACTCCCATCATCCAACAAAAACTGTTACTGCCAGAAATATGGACATCCTGCCAAAAGATACGAGATTCACTCTTCTCCCAAGAACTGTCGAGATGACAACACATGTGTATCTTCCTTTCGTGATAGGAGTTGTGATATTATGGAGTAGCTTACTCACTTTTATAACATGAACATTATCACAATTGTAACGTAAAATGCACACACACAAATACATGAATAAAATTGCATGAAATTACCAAACAATATGTCATGCTTTCTCTGTATTACATACATTTATTTATACTGTTTTTATCTTTGTAAAAATAAGCCTAAAACTCTACTACCACTATTCTTATGGTTTGAGTGAATACCCCCACAAAAAATACATATATTTTGTTATTTATTGTGTTTTAACTGAAAGACCAAAAACTCAGAATAAATGTTAAAATTTAATATGGATGTAAAGCTTTGTTACAACTTAGATACATTTGAAGTGGTGATATGGGCAGAGGAGGATGGAATCTTGCAAAAGACAATACATACAAAATCAGATTATAATACACAAACACGTAAACATATTTAGATATATAAACACACAAAAACACAAACAGGAAATACATGTTCATGACCCTTCTTTTTAAAAAAAAAAACCCAAAACAAAACCAGACAACATATACATACAACGAAAGGCATATATAAATGATCATACACACATACATTAATAAAGATACACACATATAAACAGCTACAAATATTCAAATTTGAAAGTGTTAGTAAATGAATTCAAATAGACTACTATTAAAATATTCCTTAGATAGGCTAAGATATATAGATAAATTGTGTAAGTGTAAACATTACAATGCTCAATGTGGTTAGACAGAGCTAAGAATATATATATATATATATATATATATATATATATATATATATATATATATATATCTGCGTTTGGATTGTAACTTAAGGTTTGTTGTTTTACCAATTCATCAGGCACAATATTTTGTGCCTTATAATTTGTTAAGACAATGAAACAGAAGTTGCACACCAAACATATATATATATATATATATATATATATACACACACACACACACCAGTCAAGGTGCAACTAAATGCACTGAAACGAAGTTGTATCTTTGTAGTGAGTAAATTGTTTTTGTCTATATGAAAAAATTATAATAAATAATTATTGCTCTACTATCAGTATTGAGCCCTCTTTTGAATTAATGTTGTGAATTTTAGAATTTATATATTATTTCTGTTCTCATTACATTTGGGTGTGTGTGTATGTATATATATATATATTAGATATAGATATAGATAGATAGATATACAGAGAGACTGTTAACATATGCTTCTTACAGAATGTAGGTATAGTTAGATGGAGAAAGAAATTAGAAAAGAACAGAATAATATTATTTACTGTATATTATTACTTATTGCTAAATTACCAGTGACTATACTGGTAGATTGACTGTGTTTGAGGATATCAATGTCAATAATGTATCTTTGCCACTAGAAAAACCAGTATAGACACTGTTAGTGAAATTGTTCCAGTCCTTTCATGTGTTTCTGGTAATATGAGCCAAGTGTCATATGTATACAACAATGAAAACAAAACAGAAATATTATAAACCTTCAACTTTGTCTCAATTGAAATTTCATGCTGAGACCATAGAAGTCTATCTAGCTTTCTAAAAGCATTACTGGCCTTCTTGATTCAGAGGGAGATATCACCATGGCTATTTGTCATGTTTATCATACTATCTAGCACAAACTTTTCTACAATCTACAATTTCTAGCCATACATACACACCTATATATATACACAAAATTTATCAAATTTAATAATATAAATCTACTAAATTTAATAACAACTAAATTATTTGATAATTTGTCATAATGACTGGTTGCCAGACCACACTTTTACAACTAGGACACACAATGCAGTGTTGAAACACCCTCATTTCCTCCCTCATCTCAAATGTAAGGATAAATTTTCACTCAGCTTTTTCTCAAACTGCTACTTTGCAGAACAAACTTGCGTGTGAATGTTTAATATTTTGACTTTTTCAAGTCAAAGTTCAATTGTTCACCTTTCCTCCTAATATTAATATTCTTCATTGTTGAATATAACACCACCTAGAGTGGCTCTCGAGCCTTGTATTGGGTGAAATTTCAGTAAATATTAAAAAATAAAGAAAACACCTTCTTGGAGTTTGAGACATACAAGATTTACTTTCAACTGCTAAGGTCAAGCACTCTTGTGTATTTTGCTTACCAACTTCTTGATATTTATATTCTAAATATTTTTCTTTTTTTTTTTACACTTCATCAGCAACAAACTAACACCTGGAAATTAATACAAGAGGAAGTCAGAAGGTGAAACAACATTTAATGATACAGTTTCACAAAAGATGCATAAATGGATTGAAAGAAGACAAAAGTACAAGAATGGACAAATAGCTGAAAAAGTGAGTAATTTGAACACTTGGCTGAACAGGTTTTTCAAAGACAAAGGTGAGAATATTTGTTGATTTAATGACAGAGCAGGAAAAGGTAATGTTGGCAGCTGCTGTTTGAATTGCTTATGTTTAATGAGGTACAAGACAAAGATAATGAGGTAGGTGTAATCTTCAAAACAGTTGGAGGAAGAACACTTGTGGGGAGAGAAATAAAATGGCATATTATCTGACCAACAATGAGAAGTCAGTGAAATAAAAAAAAAAAAAAATTAAACCAAAAAAGAAAAGTAAAACAATATTACTTTGAATGCAGAATATTCTATATTTTTTTTTTCTACAAATAGAAAAATAAATGTAAAGGAGTTCCTACCGAATGTAATAAGTAAATGTGAGAAGAAAGGACTAAACATCAATTGTAAGAATTACAAATTGGAGATACCAAAATCAAGCAAGTACAAAAATTTAAATATCTAGGAAGTGTTTTAATAGAGGATGGAACATTTGACACTAAAATCTGAAGGTGCATTGTAATAGCAAAATATACCTTCCTAAAGGTAAGCAAAGTATTAAGAAACATTAATTTTTTGTTAGAAACAAAGAAAAGAGTACTGAACTGTAATATTTTAAATTTAAGTCATCCTATATGGCAATAAATGCTGACTAATCTCCTCAGATATGATACTTGAGGCAACAAAATATATGGTTCTGAAGAAGGCTGATAAGAATACCATAGACTGAAAATGAAACTTTAAATAAAATGGAAGCAAAAAGGACATTTACACTTATCAGAAAGAGATAGTTGAAATTTCAGGGGCACATAATGAGGAAAGAGGGCTGGGAAAATTTGACATTCCGAGGAAATTAACACATAACCAATCTAACAAATTTGTGTAATTGGTTGGCAGAACAGGAATTAGGAGATGTAGGAGATAAAAATTTACCAAGAGCTACAAAGAACAGAGAATTGTGGAGCACCCTGATCACCTGACTTTATTAAAAATGTGTTGTCTTGTGTGTGTGCATATTATATATATATATATATATATATATATATATATACACGCACACACACAAGCCTATATTAATCCATACGAGGTGAAAATTAGATCTAATAAAATACTTAAATAATGGGACAAGTAAGCAAACTTGACATGTTTTGTAATCTTTATTTTAGCCTCTTCAGAATTTAGAAAAATCAAACATTAAAATCTGAAGCTGAAGTAAAGATAGCAAAACATGTCAAATTTGTAAAAGTTTTTCTACTTGTTCCTTATTTAATCATTTTGTCAGAGATAATTCATATATACAGGCGAGGCAAAAGTTGTGCACCATAGAGACTAATGAATAGGTTGAAGGGGTTCTGTTGAGTAGCCACTGAGGTCTCCAGATCTCATGCCCTTGGATTTTTTTTTCTGTATGGCCATTTGAAATCAGTTAATCAGATGTGCCCAAGAAATACTGTGTAACTTAAAGAAAGAATTAAATATGAATGCAGTAAAATAACAGAGGAAACTCTTTGACATGTTAATGAATCATGCAGGCACAGAATTGAAATCTGTTTTGAAAAAAGGGGGACATTTTGAACAGTGCGTATAACAATTAAATAAAATTTTAATGTGTAATTATTCTTTTAATAAATTATGGTGCTTGACTTTTGCCTCACCTTGTATATAGATGTGTATATGTGTTACCCTACACTAATCAATATATATATATATATATATATATATATATATATTGTGTGTGTGCTTAAAAAATTGCAATATTAAAAGTTATTATTATTGGGGATGATGCATTTATATAGTCAATGTGGACATAGGGATCAACTCTGCATGGTGACTGTCAGACTTGATCTGAAGATTACTTTGAGTCATGAAAGTAACAATCACCATGCAGTGTTAATTCTTATGTCCAGACTGTCTATATACATATACACAATCACTTTATATATTAGATGTGTGTGTGTATATATATATATATATATATATACATATATATACCCATTTGCTAACACACAGAGTTTCAAGCGTACAAGTACTTTTGACTATATGTGTGTATAAAAACCTATATATATATATATATATATATCAAGGTATATAGAGAAATATTATATAAGAAAATAAAATGCTATCTATTAATACTAACAAATGATATATGTAAAATTATATAATTTAACATACCAAATATAACAGAATTTCTGTGAACAAAACACTCATTGTAAGACTAGAGTGATAATTATAAAGTAAAAATGATCAATAGTTAATTTATTAATCATTTCCCCTCAAGCAAGGCAATAAAGCCACTAAGACAAGGGGTTACTGAGTGTGAGGAAATATGAAAAAGAAACAAAGAGAGAAAACAATAAAGAACAGGAATTAAGACAGAAGATAATTATTGACATTGCATTTAAATTTTTGAAGAACAAAGCAAGAAGTCAGAAGAGAGTTCCACAAATGCCAAGTGTAAGAGAAGAAATGGTTACCAGAAAGCTTGTGCTTTAATCTAGCAATTCCAAATGTAAAATGATGAGATTTTGCTGCCAATCTATTACTTTGTTTAAATTCATGTAAATGTGCAAGATAGATTCTGGGAAAGAAAAAAAAAAAACAAAAAAAACTTTCCTAGCAGCAGATCTAATAATTAATTAAATATAATCTTTTAACAGCAGAAAACATTAACTCATGAAGGCACAAGGAGTCACTCTTCTGGAGCTTGCCACCAGCCATACTAATGAAAGATCAACTCAAAATTCCATAATTTTTCAATCACTATAAATAAAAATAGGGTATCTATTTCAAATAAAAAATCTGTCCACTACATATATATATATATATATATATATATATATATATGTGTGTGTGTGTGTGTGTGTTTAAAATTTACTATGTTAATTGGGGATGATCAATATCAAAGAAAATTTTTAGACATCTATGTAGATATAGGTATCCAGACATGGTCTGAAGACTTCATTAAGGTGTGAAACTGACAGTCACCAAGCAATATTGCTTATGTTCATAATGCATGCATACACACATTGCAATATGCACATGTATACACATTTTTTGCTTATGTGTATCAATACCAGTATATATGTATACCTCAAGATATGTAATGAAACATTTTAGTGATAATTATTTTTCTCGCTTCTCATTTGTCTTTTACTAATATAGAAATCTGCCTCTGTCTGTTCTTGTATCCTATGATCTACCTTATATCTGAGTCTGTTTTTAGTTTGATTTCTTCTATCCAGCAATCTGTGGATATGTGCAGGTTGTGTCCCCACCTGCCACCACAATAAAAATAGGCATTAAACTTGCATGAAGAGTAGGAGAGAATATCAATCAAAGTCAGAATAAGTGAAAAGGCCAACAAAGAGAGAAAAAGAAAAAGAAATCCAATTCCACAGAAAAGAAATTGAAGAAAATAACTGAAATGCAAAAAATGATATTAAAGAAAATATTTGAGTGAATTATCAAAGAAAGATGGAATTACTGAGTGATGAAGAGGAATTGATTAATAGATTTATAAAATGATTGAATATTGGTGAGGCGAGGAATAAACACAAAGATGGAAGAATTTCGTAAAGACAAATGAAACCTTTAAGAGAAAGGAAATGGGCAAGAAGAGTTGGGGTAACAAAGAGAAGAGAAAGAGTTGAGATTTAGGTATCAGCATAAAGAGATACTGTGAAATTGGGGAGAGAAAGAAAGAGAACAAGTCTGAAGGAGAGAAATAAGAGGTTAAAAACAGAAGATGGTACTCATATGATTTGTTTTATGTGTAAAAAGCAGTTGAAGCAGTAGGAAATGAACTAATAGAGATAGGAAGAGATAAACGAAAAGATCAGTAAATTTGGAAGAAAAATAAGAAATAGAAATTAGTTGGTAAAAAAAAACTATATGATGAAAAATTGAAAATAAAAAAGGATAAAATGTTCAAGTATGGAAGAAAAAAAGGTTGGTTTGAGAAGAAAGAATTTAAGAGAGGGAGAAGTAAAGGAATAAATAAAAATCAGAAAATAAGAATGGAAGAGGAGGGGAAGAAAAAAAAAGCAGAGATTTAGAAGAGTGGCAGAGATAATGTAAAGAGAGAATAAAAAGAAGGGGTTTTTTTTTTTGACCTTTTACTGCTTAGAATTATTTTAAAAATTAAAAAAAAATTAAAAAAATTAAACATTTTTTTATGCAATGATTTTAAAATGTTTTCAGCGACTAAAATGTGATTTGAACTGTGTAAAAATAAACCAGTCCTCTTTGCTTGGCTAATAAAAGATATTGGAATTAAATCAGAGAAAGGAAACATAACGCGAACATTTTACCTTTTTAAAGTCAATGACATTTGCACATTTTTGTAACCTGGCAATATGAAGTACATTAATAAAGAATAATCTTTTATATTTTGATTTTGTTCAGGTCTATCAATAAAGTATGAGAAATTTATTTAACAAAGAATACTGTTGAAGAGAAGTGGTCGATAACAAATAGAAAGGGGCAGTGAGCACACTTTGGAAAACCACACACCAATAACTATCCTCTCTAACCAGGTTCAAGTAGCAAAAAGTAGTTACCTCTATTGATAAAATGCTATTAAAGAATTTGGAAGAAGACCATTCTTTGGAACAATGGATGGTAAAGAACAGAGAAAAAACTGGTTTAGGCAAGAAAAAAAAAAAATAGGAAGAATCTATTTAAGAAACAATGACAATCAGAAAACAGTTAAGAAGCTGTTCTAGGGAATGATAACCATTAAAGGACAATAAAGAAACTATTTTAGGGAACAATAACTATGAAAAAACAGTGAAAAAAATCTGTTCTTGGCAACAATGACCTTTAAAGAACAATGAAAATACTGTTTTCATCATCCAGAAAATACAGTTTTTGTACTTCATCAGTTAATATACAATTGAATAATTTCAGTTTAAAGAGTTTTGTTTTTAATTTTGCTTGTGTTTTCCTTACACTGGGTGTGTATCTTTTAAAAATTTGTTTTTGTCTTAATGATTTATTCCACTTTCTTCTGTAGTAGTCAAAACTGTCAGACATTCTTTCTTAAAATATCTCTCCTCCCTGAGACTGTTTGTCTTCAATGTATACCCACACATCAATGTTGCATGTTAAAAACTTATATTGTATATTATGCTTAAACATTTCAATAATACAATTGAGGCTTTGTTGCTAAGAAAGATCACTAGTGATAAGTTTTCATTTTAAAAATATTTTATTAAGATTTAGCTGACATTTTTTAAAAGTTTAAATATTTTTTTATTGCCAAATTCATCCTGACAGTTTTACTTCAGTTGGTTTTGTGTCTTGATACACTGCCAATGATGGAATTTTAATTCACATTAGATAAGGTCCTCTTATTTTATTAATAATCAAGCAGTGATATTTGATTTTGAGATCTTGACAAGATATAATGCTACTTGAATTGTGGAGACAAGTGTTTGTGAATCTTACATTTATAAATGTATAAAGAGATAGGAGTTGGCCAAATGATGACACGTTATACATTACAAATGATAAGAAGTTTCAATCTTTCATATTTAACATTAAAATTTAAACTGCTTATTTAATCAAGTACTCTTGGTGTGTGTGTGTGTGTGTGTGTGTGTGTGCAGCTCCAGAACCCTTTGTCCAAAACAGGGTCATTACACACCCATGTGGAAATAAATAAATATATATATATAAAAGGTTGAGTTTATTTTTATTCCAATGAGAGAAAAGTGTCTTTTTGATTATTATGTGGGTTTTTTTCATAATTTATTCAGTATATTTCACTACGTGTTTCGGGTCTTGTGATTTTCCTCAGATGAAGAATGGTTAGTTATTTAAAGAAATGAATGTTTTCTTCCAATGTTAAACCTTTTAACAATTGTCTTTTGTGTTTAGTAGTAGTCATCTGAATCCATCTTAGACTCACCAAAAAATGTTCCTCTGTTTGAGGGGTAATAAAATAATTAAACTTGATCAGAGAAAGGGAAAGAGAGTATATGTGTGTGTATATATATATATATATATATATATATGTGTGTGTGTGCGTGTGTGTGTGCATATATATATATATTGTTCCATTATCATTGACACTCAGAGAAAGAAGAAGGAAAAGAAATAGGGAGAGAGGATGAGGAGACAAGGAAATAATGAAAAGGAGAAATAACCACAACATTCTGCACACATACACACACGGACACAAACAAAAAGGGAAAAATTCTATTAAGTCAAGGGGTTACTGAGTGTGAAAGAATGAGAAAAAAGAGAAACATTATTAAGGAGCAAGAATAATAGAAGAGTAATCAAGAAGAATAGATAGTGATTGACATTAATCTTCAAAAATTTAAATGCAAAGTCGGCTGGAAAGCATGGAAGAGAATTCCACAAGTGAGAAGTGTGAGAAAAGAAGCTGTTAGCATAGAACTTACTGTTACATCTAGCCAATCCAACCGTTAATTAAAAGTTTGCATCCAATCTAATACTGCAGTTAATTTCATAAAGTCTAGGTATCATAGTAAAGAATTCATCTAAACAATTACCATGAAAGTATTTATAGAAAAGGCACAGGAGAGCTACATTACAGTGTTGATGAAGTGTCTGAAGATGATATGCCAGCTCAGGACCAATAATATTGCTGATTCTTCTTTGGGATTTATCTCTAAATATACAGCAGAAGCATGGGACAATATCTGGCAGCAATATTCAAAGCATGGCCAAATAGTAACTTATAGATTCGAAAAAGAAAAGTTTACTAGAATGACAGTGAACCAACTTTCTTAGCAGCAGACCTAGCAAAGAATTTAATATAATGTCAGCCAAGAATGTTACTCTGAGATAGTGCAATGAGTGACTCCCATGGAGGTTAATATCAGCCAAGCTGTAAAAATTATTAAAATTCTTAAATTTTCTCAGTGTATTTTCATCATTCTCCCATTAAAGTCATACATACTCTGCAAATTTCTTTAGTTTCATATGCATTCCAAAAAAGAAACAATGTTGTAGAATTTTTCCCCTCAGATTGTCAAAGAAAAATTTTTAACACTGGACATCATACAAATTCTTCTCTAGACACAAATGGTAAATGAAGATTTCTACACACTGAGAAATGCAACATTATTTTTGTTTTTTTGCATATCCCTACTTAGTTTGGATTAGCTCTGTAGGATTACAAAAAGTGATGGGAATATGGATCTATAAAAGACAATAAAAATCAGAGGAAATTGTTTGAGAAAGTGAATAGACAAGTGTAATCATAACCTATATTGTTAATAAATTCCCTATTAGAGGAATACAACAAACTCCAAAGGGGGAAAATTTACACGTTTGTTTAGTGAATATTTTCTAAAGAACCTGAAAAAAAAAAAAAAAAAAAGCATTGTATTCTTTTTCTAAATATTGAAAAGTTCTGTGAATAATAAACAAATTTTTTTTCTTTTGTTCCTTTGCTGGTAAGATAAAGCTTTGGGAAAGTTAAGTATCGATATTATCATTAATAACTGGAAAAAAACAAATTTCCTGTTATCAAAACACAGGAGAACATGTATCTCTTGTTTGTTTCCATATTTGTTATCTGTTTTCATGCTGCAATTATCAGATAAGTTTTCTTGATTTTTAAAAATGTTTTCTATTTATGTAGTAAATTTTTATGGTGGTGGTAGCAAGAGAATTATCAACTGATGTATAACTACAATGTGTGTATATCTATTTTTTAATTCAAGAATTCAGGAGTGTAAATGTATTTGGGAATATACAGGGTGTATCAAAAGTACTTTTATAAACTTTGGGGTGGTTCCTGACACCAAAACAAGGTAAAATGTATCAAATGACCATAATTGTACACTGCACCATCTCTACCATAAACTTTCTTTAAACTTAATAACTCAAAAATGAAGGATTATAGGTTTATATGGACTTTTGTCTTTGTTTTAGTGTGATGAACCTGCCCCCAAATTTTAGTAAAAGTGTTTTTGATACACCTTGTATGCATGTGTGGAGGATGTATTATGGTCTAGCCATTCACTTCAAATGATCATTCACCAGCTATCCTGGATGCCACCTAACCACTAGATTCTGGAGAGGTAGGTCCCAAAAAGGAGGACTGAACTTGTGTTCTTTTATGTGCGATGTCCCTTCAGGACTTTGGCAGTCATAGCTCTGCACAATTTCCTCTCATTTGTAGTGCTTAATAAATTTTGTCTTTTTGTTATCCTTCCTAAATCTGCCATTCATTTCGTCAACCTTACTATGTAGGATATACATTGTTTTCTTCTCTCCCTCTTGCCTTCAACCAGTCCTGTGACTATCAAATTTTCCAGGCCCTCTTTCCTCATTATGTACCCTAGAAATTTCATCTGTCTTCCTGATTTTAAATGAAAAGTGCCTTTTTTTCTTTCCATTTTCTCTAAAGATTTGTTATTGTTCATATATTCCATATATGGTATTCTCAGGACCATATTTCTGTTGCTTCACATCTTTTTTTGTCATCTGTGAAAACCATCTTAAAAAAAATACTTGCACAACATTCCTGGAAAGGAAACATTATTGTCTTTTGATTATATATATGTAAAAAAAAAAACGAAACAAAAAAGAAAGAGCAGCCCTACCAATACTAAGCCTGTCAAAGGAAAAAAAAAACATGAAAAGATTACAGAAAAAGAAAAAGAAATAGGAGAAATACAAAAGAAAAGAAAAGAAAAAAGACTGACACCTACACAAAAACCTAAATTGCTCAGTGCCTATTGAAATTATATGAAGAGGTGTAATACTAGCAAAACAGTGCTCATAAATTTGAATCAAAATCATAATAGACTTTTACACTATGTGATCATTAGATGACAAAGTCCTTATATATCTCTATCTATAAAAAGCAGGATGTATGTGTGTGTAATGAATGCACAGCTGCAATTTTCGACGGATTTGCACCAAAATTTACATGCACATGCTCCAAGTTAGTGGGAAGCTGATTGTTTTGTGTTCATTTTGTTTAGTTCTTTTTTCATAACAGATTTAATGTTTAGTATAGAGCTTAGAAAAAATTTGCAGTGTGAGATAGGCAAGAAGTAAGGCATGTAGCAACATCAGCATGGCAAAGCGTACTCCTTTAAAGGCAAGGAAGGGCAAAAATATTTTAAGTGATAGCGATTGCTGTATGAGTCGTATGATTTTTGAATCAAGCACGGGCAATGCTGCTAGTATATCCTCAGATCTTGTCATTTGAGAATTTCTTAGCATGAAATTATAATTTGTATTGGGGATACTGAGCACTGTTTGATTTGCATATATATATATATATATATATATATATATATATATGTAAGCAAATATATGGATATAGATCCGACAGTATGAAGAAAAATAAACGGAAAAAACAAACAAAAATCCTTATATGCAATTATCCTGAAGATGGTTTATTAGACCGAAACGTCCGACGTTGACATTATATTAACATTAAAACAGCATAATTGCATATAAGGATTTTTGTTTGTTTTTTCCGTATATTTTTCTTTATATATATATATATATATATATATATATATATACATACATACACACATATATATATGTATGTGTGTGTGTATATATATATATATATACCTACATATACACACACACACAACAGCCATAAAAATGATCTGATGAAAAAGGTGTAGAAATGAAAAGAAAATTAAAACAAAAAATTATTATTAGTTACATAAGTTACATTATTTTAATTAATTTTATAAAAATTCTACAGAAATATATGAATAAATGAGATACTACCCAAAAGGTTGGATAAATTTAAACAGACAGCAATCTGTTCAGCTCTCAAATTACACATTTCTCATATCTTGCCAGATCTCTCACACATCTCTTGAAATTAATCCACCATGAAATAAAGGACCTCATTATCTATTAAATATTCATCACCTGAGATTAAAAAGGTTCTATCTGCAATTTTTGTTTTTAATTATGGCCTGTGGTATGTTCTCTTTGCAATGCCTTAGATAACCACTTACATTTTGTACAAACATTTTTCAATTAATCATGAGGAAAAAAAAAAAAAAAATTTCTGATAATTTACGTAAAAGTTATGGTTGTTTCTTCTAGAAAGCTGTTAAATAGCTCCAATCTTCAGGGTATCACCCTATATATACTGCTTAGAATTTTGATAATGAATGTTTTGTCTTATAAATTTTTAGTTTCAATTGTATAGGAATGACTGCTAAAAACATCCCTACCCAAATTTATAGACAAGTCATACAGATGCATGCTGGGATTTCTTCCTAGTCAATAAGATACACTTCTTAGGCTCATCCACCATACTTTTTTTGTTTTAAAAGTCAGAATGCTACAATCACTTGACTGTATCCCTTTTGTGTGTTAACCCAGTTTTTACTTTGAACATTTTGCCTTATACTGTTGCTTTGCTCAGACTTTTAATATTATTGGAAACTTTGTTAAGCATTTTTGCCAATTACACTTAACTATGACTAATTACTCTATATAAATGACTTCAGAAAATTTTAAACATTTAATTTTTTAATTTACAGTTAAGTGACCCTACACATCATGTATACTTTCATTTATAGTACCCAAAACTTCATGGGACTTGTATCTTTTTGAATGTTTTGAACATCTCATGAAATCACTTCACAAGGCAATTAGGATTTATTTTCTATTAATTTTTTTTTGTTTTGCAGAATCCATTTGATGTCTTAAGTTTCCACAAATTTTGGCTCCTACTTTGTATATCTGAATATTTAAAAGGATGCACTGTAAACAAGCTGCAAAGTGTAAAGATTTCAATGGTAGCATCCTTTTGTAAAATCTATAAATATTTCTCTGAGATTTTTTTTTTTGACTGAAGAAAGCTACCGAATTTGGTAATTACAGGTATCCAATTACTGTAATTTTTCCTTTGATAGTTTCCATGGTGATGATGTACCTGATTGGATAGCTTCCAATTGGAGAAGCTTATTTTGCTCCAATCAAATAAATTGAAAGCAAAAGTATAAGCCAATGAGATGCCTATTTGAGTATACCTAATTGAACATTTATAACTTCTTAATAATGGATGATAGATTATCAGGAAGTAAATGGCCTATTGACTTGGCATTCTCTCATTCTTATATACTCACATTCTGTTATTCTGTAGCTATGTGGGATTCAATTTTCTGAAATTGTAAAATAGGACTTGTGTGGAAAACTAGGAGTAGTCAATGTGGCTTAATAGTTAATGTGTTCATCTTGTCATGTAAGCCATAAATAATGTATTTCTTCCTCACAATGTGTGAATCAGGCTTTATGTAGATGAAAGCAAATATGGGAGAATATGATATATAAATTCTATAGAGCAGAACAATGGTGGGTAATTGAATGACAAAATGGAAAAATCCTATATAACACATTTCATCCTTTAAAAGAACTACTATTTTTACTGATATAATTATTATATGTATTTATAAAAATAATATGACAAATTAGAAACACATCACAAAACCTTTTTCCCAATTCGTTATACTATTATTAGAAATACTGTTGATAAATTATAAAAAATTATATATTGTTACATCATATATATATATATATATATATATATATATATATATATATAAAAAACTGTGCTATTATGGGCTTTTGAGAAAAATAATACGGTGAGAAAGATGTTCTTTCCTTAAATGGGGAAAATAGAGCCTTGATTACTGTAAAATTCTTCATATCTGAGTTACCTGTTAGTTTCATATTGTAGTTACTTCTACAAAAGGGAGATGCAGGTTCAATTCCTACTGGTAAACACATTTTTTGCTTAGATTTCTTGAATAAGCAGACCAACAGGGGTAATACAAACTGTTTAATAAATAAAAATGGGGCATCTATTTCAAATACAAAGTATCCACTATAATAACACCTGAAGTTTATATATATATATATATATATATATATATATATATATATATATATATATACACACACACAGGGTGTCTCATAATGATAGGGCACATGCAAATATCTTGGATTAGAAAAGTGACAGAGTACCAAATATGTGATGGTCACAATCACAAAGAGAACATGCATGCACTCACTCTCATTTCAAACAGACATTATGAGGGCCCAACATCAGCAAAAGAGATGTCATAACTAGGAAATAGCAAAATCTTAGATAATATGTTGAACACTTGTATATCAGTTATGTAATAAATATATCTGGTTCTCTGTCTCATTTTTTATAATCCAAGATACTTGCTGTGTCCAAGCATTATGGGACACCCCATATATATATATATATATATATATATATAAAAAGTGGTTATAGGGTGTGGAAGAATTAAGAACAGAAATATTAGTAATGAGTCACAAGAGAAAAGAGTATTCAGGAGGACAGTAACTAGTGATTGGCATTGCATTCAAATTCTTGTAAATTAAAATTGGCTGGAAAGCATTGAGCCAGAGGGGAGTTCCACAACTGAGAGGTGTGAGAAAAGTAATTGTTAGCATAGAAGTTATGGCTGCCTCTAGCTAGCTCAGCTGTAAATTGATGTGATCTTGTTGCCAGTCTAGTATTACACTCAAATTCATGCAGTTTAGGTACTATAGCAAAGAGTTCATCTGAACAGTTACCATGAAAGTATTTATAGAAAAGGCACGGAGACACAACCTTAAAGCAGTGGGCAAGTGACTGAAGCTGAGTCACAAGATCAGGGCCAATAATATTGCTGATTCTTCTTTGGATCTTATCAAGGAGCTCCAGGTAAACTGAAGTGGCATTGAACCATATATGGCAGCAATATTCTAAGCAGAGACTTATAGATATGCAGGATAGATTCAGGAGAGATGAATTGTCTCACCCGACACACTGAACCAACTTTATTAGCAGCTGACTTAGCAACGGATTTGGTATAGTCTTTCCATTTGAAGTCTGCTGAGAACGTTAGCCCAAAAAAGTGCAATGAGTCACTTTCCTGAAGGATAACACCAGCCATGCTGAATAAAGGTAGAGAGGTGCCTCGCAGATGATTAATAGAGAGAAGTATAGTTTTGGAGGCATTAACATTGACAGGCCATCTTTTGCCCTGGTTAATGACTTTTGAAGTTGTGCATCAGCTGCCATCTTGACCTTGTCAGACTGATCAGCCTTAGTATTGAGGCAGAAGTAAATGGTAGTGCCATGAGCATAGAGGCCAAGTTGAGAGCTATTATTATTGGGAAGGTTGTTTCATGATTTAATAGGAATGACTGTATCAGCTCAAAAATGTGCCTGAAGATACTGTAACTTTTCAGCTTGTGGAGAAGACCTGAATGCTAGACCCTGTCAAAGGCTTTTGACATGTCCAAAGCTACAGCTCTAGCTTCACTGTTTTTCTCTAGAGCATGATAGACTCTTTCCACAATTATCATTAGCACATCAGCAGTTGACCTGGAGAAATAAAAACACTATTGCTTGTCTGAGAAAAGGCACTGTGATGAAAGATGATGAAACAATTCAGCATTGATTAGGACCTCTAAGAGTTTCCTAAAAAGGAGTAATAGGCTGATAGTTATATGGGTTGGATGGTTCACCATAATTCTTAAAAACTGGAACAACAGACGATGATTTCCAGCAGGCTGGGAAGCAGGAGGCATTTATTATACAGTTTAGAAAGAATGGGGGCCAGTCCAGGAGCACACTCCTTAATGTCTATTACAGAGATACCATCAGTGGCACAATTTTCAATTTGGAGGTTGATGATGACAGTCCAAGGGATATCTCAAAGAAAATCCCAGAATGAGTCTCAATCAGCATGCTGATAACAGAAAGGGGTTTTATGGATAGGGGGATGTTTAATGGATGCTTGGATAGCTATCACAGAGTAGTCTGAGTTATCAAGTGGGCAGTATTGTGAAGCTTGGCAAGAGTGAGGCGAGGAGGTCTGTCATCCAAGACTTTAAATCAAATGATCCTGCCACAGTTACTCATTAAAGTGAGTGTTAATTTCATGAATGAATTTCAAATAAATGGCACTCTAGCCTTCTTAGATGTTTAAAGTCTTTTATAATCAATATCCTCCACAAATAAACTATCAACATAATTCAAAATGTATATAAGCATAGAAACAAAGAAAAGAGTAGTGAATTGTCACATGAAATCTGTCCTCCTGTATAGCAGTGAATGCTGGACAATGTTTTCAAAGATGAAGAAACTTGAAGCAACAGAAATGTGGTTTTATAGAAGGATACCATGGACCAAAAACATGAGTAACAAAGTCTTAGAGAAAATGGAAACAAAAAAGAAAACTTGTACTTAACACCAGAAAAAGACAATCGAAATTTCTAGGACACATAATGAGGAAAGTCACCTTGGAAAATCTGATACTCACATGACAGATTGAAGGCAAGAAGGACATAGGAAAGCAACACATAACATACTTATTGAACATGAGTAATTGGATGGAGGAACAGGGTTTAGAAGAAATAACAAAAAGACAAAATTTATTAAGAGTTACAAAGTACAGGAATGATAATCTACATTCTGTGGGGACATGGTACATAAAGATTTTGACAAATTTCTTCTAGGTTATACAATCCAAGTACATTTTTATGATCATTATGGTAACATTTACACAGATTTGCAGCATAGGTTTACCTCTTGGTCCCACTTTATCCAAAACAAAACATTTAATAATTTCACAGAATCTATGAAATATATGTTTGATATATTGATGACATATTCATACTAATGAAAAACCTCGACATGACATCATGTATATGATACATGTGCTTTTTAATTTAAAATGTAGCATTCCCCAAAAATGGCAGGATGTTGCCAATATAACCTTGCATACTGCACTGACATCCTTTAATTCTTGATAATAACCAAGACATTTGAAAGTAATAGATCAAAACATGAACTTTGAACAGTTTATCCACAGTTTTTATTTGGGTGTGCAATAATTTATTTGTAAATTAGAAAAATACAATTCAAAAAAATCCCTCAAAAGACCTTGAATTTAAATAAAATTGTTTATATATATATATATATATAAAATGTATGGGATAGCAATATCTAATTTTTTTATATATCGAGAACAATTTTAGAGGAAAGGAATATGCCAAGGTGCAAAAAATTTTTGTGTAATGTGTTTTGTCCTTTAAGACTTCATTGGACTAAGTTTATGCTTACATTGATGCGATTAAACACGTTCAAATGAGAGACATTGGGAATTTTAAATACAAAAATAATTTTTTTTTAGTATGTCTTTTGGGTATATAATCTAAAGCTAACCAATTTCATTTACATTCATTTTCTTTGTTTCAATCACTTTTGTTGTTAAATATCCCACATTGTAATAATAGAAGTTCTGCCAACAGTGGTGAAACATTCTAAGAATGTGGATACAAATTTTCTGTGGATGATCTAGCAATTAAAGCTAGATTATATACCCACAACAAATTAAAAATAATTTCTTTTTCAGAAACAATTTTCTCAGTATATTAAAACTGTTTTATACACTACTAGCAGCATGGCCCGGCGTTGCTCATGCTTGATTCAAAAATCATACGACTCATACAGCAATCGCTATCACTTGACTTAAAATATTTTTGCCCTTCCTTGCCTTCCGTGCTGATGTTGCTACATGCCTTACTTCTTGCCTATCTCACACTGCAAATTTTTTCTAAGCTCTATACTAAACATTAAATCTGTTATGAAAAAAGAACTAAACAAAATGAACACAAAACAATCAGCTTTAAAAAAGGACTTGTAACTGGAAAAACCGAATGAAAAAAGAATTAACAACAAATACTTTTTCACACCCAACCTAGTTCTGTGGTATCAGAATCGATGTTGAGTTTAAGCAAGCGAATGAGCCAATTGTAGTAAAGTGCCATGCAGATTTAAATTTTTCCCACTTGTGATGAATGCAGCTATCGATTTTTTTTGTATGCTAGCATGCTAGTTAACATTCATGTCAGTCAGCTGTTGGCTCTCACGCTGGCCAATAGAATCTTCCTGCCTATTCGTGGCAGCCAGCTATAGGCTCTCACTCTGGCCAGTATAAAATGGGTGCAAACTACATGAAAACTGCCATAGAAACATGAAAAAATCGATTATTTCCACTATCAATTGGAGTTGGGAAATACAAAGTCAGTCTTGGCCTTCCCACTAACTTGGAGCATGTGCATGTAAATTTTGGTGCAAATCTGTTGAAAATTGTGGCCGTGCATTCGTTATGCACACACAAACATCTTGTCTTTTATAGAAAGAGATATATCATAGACAATAGAACTTCTTTCAATTTAAAAAAAATAAAATATAAGCTCTCTTTAAAGGAAAGAAAATTAAAAGTAATTTGTCTAAACTTGAGAAACTGTTTTTGAAAAGGTCCAGCATGTGGTGTCAGAAGAGGAACAAATGTGTCCTTTTGTCCCTTCATGTTCTGGGAGGGAAAAGTGACCAAGAGATTCATATCTCCCACGGAGATAGCAAGAAGTCAGGCCATGGGATGCCACACATGTAAGATTTGGCAGAGCCTTAAATTCTACTGCTCTGATATGTCTAACTCACTCCACTGTGTAAATTCCAAGATGTAATGGTAACATTCTTTAGAGAACTGAAAGTGATGCATTCCTTGAAGATAAAATATTAGTCATTTGAATCCAGTATAAAAGTTATCTTCACTATTATTTCTCCTTTTTCCTCCTGATGCAACAGAGTGAAACAAAAAATCACTGATCCATTACATGAATGACCGAGTTTCACTTACCAATGACGAAGATAAAACTCAATGCCTTCTTTTGGTTAGGATGTTTGATGGAAAAATGCATCAGTCTTATTGACAAGGAGATTTATAGTAATCAAATCATAAGAAAAACAAAATAAAATAAAAATATTGATGAAATAAATAAATCACTGAAATAAAAGCAAATAATAAATAAGCAAATTGACAACTGTAAAATTGATAGAACGTCCACTCTAAATCTAATTCACTTTGTAAAGTCAGCTAAAAAATTCTAGGTTTAAACCTGACTATCAGACATATGCATGAAGTGGGGGTATAATGTAGTCAGAGGTTTTCAAAATATATATGCATTAATCAGATCTGTTTTATACAAATCTCATCATTTTATAACTATATTTACATGTTTTATTATATTTTCCAACATTTAAGATCCTTCTGTATTCATATTTAATATCAGAGTATCCTGGAGTTATACAAGCGATAACCAAATAGAATCTATGATATCATGATGACCTTTAGCCAACCAAAGATATTAACTTTATATATAATAACTGAGAGATATTTTGTGAACATTTCGGGGGAAAAGAATGCTGGAGGGTCAATTCTTCATTATATCTTAGAGAGTAGTGCTACAAAATCATGAACAAAGAACTTTACTAAATAACAAAACCACATCATTTGAACATTTTCAAAAGCACAAATAATTATATTGGGTATCACATATGACTAGAACAGAAAATAATTATATAAGTAAGCAGTTAACTCTCCACAATACCAAAAACAAAAAGTGTAAAAAAAAATTGTCATCAGTATTAGAAAAAGCAATAACAGATAGTGGACATGAGGATCATAATTTTCTGAAAATTCGATTTAAAATGATTTTAATATTTTCAACTGACAGTAATGCTGTTAAGTCAATAAAAACAGTTTAATGTATGTAAATGGTTATGATCTATACTGCGACTATGCTGAGGAAAATGTTGTTATATCTTCTGAGAGAGTGTGTAATCTGACATAAAATCAGTTTCTTGAGCAAAGCCATGGGCATGAAGTCTTGTGATTTTGCTTTCATATAACTATTGACGGCTTCCAAATGGTTCCACCTACCCAATTTCAATCACAAGACTTTGGTCAACATGTGGCGTGGTTTTTAGGCACTTTCCAAAAGGCTGCACACTAGGATTGCCTCCCCAGTCAATAATATGAAAAAGTCATCTTGAATAAATCGACCATTGTTAGATTCACACTTGAGTCTCATAATCAAAAAGCAAATGTTCTAAGCACTCTGCCATGTGTATGTATATATATATATATATATATATATATATATATATTAGCTTCCTATTCACAAAATTATAAGATATGCAACAAATACAATAGCACCATTAAAGAGATCACGTTTTCAGCAACAAAGCATTATTTTTACTTATCATCACCATCATTAGCGATGCATCTTTGAGATGCTCTTCCTTTCCAATGTTGACAGTTAGGCATGGTTGCACAGAATGCAGCTTGTCCTATATATCACTGCTGAAATGCATTGCTACCTAACTTTGTTTATATCTACTCTTTGGTCTCAATAAATGTTCATCAAGTGTTGATGAATGTTAATGAAGACAAGTTTCCCTCCCCCTGGAAGAATTCAATGGCACATCCAGTTCATATGTATTTCTATTTCAGACACTCTTTTGACAGACTAATCTTTCACAAGGCAAAAAAGTTATGGACTATTGGAGGAAAGAATCAACCTCAAATGCTAGAGAACCAACATCCACATCTGATGGTATGGGACCAACATCCACATCTGATGGTATGGGACCAACATAATAAAACAAGAGGCATTACTTTAGCAGCAATTCTTATATAGTCAGACATATATATAGACTGGTCAACAACAAAATCCATCCTTCATTTTGGTTGTGCACACTATTCATCATCATCATTTATTTTTGTGCTGCTGTGGTCGCCACTAACCCCCATCACACAATTGTGGTTCATGGAGAAATTCATGGCAAAGTAGTGCAATGACTTGCCAGTTACTTTTGCAATGGGATTGTTGAGGTTACCCCATCCCTCCTTTCAGAAGCTAAAGAGGCAGGACCTGCAAAGCAACAGGTGGTTTGAATTCAGAGTTTTCCTTCTCCTAGACTGGTTGCCACCCAAGTCTATAGAGCCCAGTCTGTCCTGCTACTTGCCCATAGCTAGTGGGGAGAAGAGATGGATTCAAACCTTTCCCAAGAGTATTAACGTGACTTAAGTGAAATTTAAACTTGGCTCTCCAATTCCTAAATCCTAGCTGTTATCCATTAATCCATAGTGCCTCCACACTATGGTAATGGTCATATTAGCTGTTTCTTTATAAGGAAACATTTGGTTTTCATTGGCCAAAGTGAGTTTTTCAGGAAAAAAGTTTCTCAACTTCACTTTTATTGTTTTTTCCAGTACTGATAGATGCTTCCTTCCTAATCTTTTGCTTGAAGTAGTGTGGAACCTCAACATCTTGATTATGTCATTCTCTCAGTTACATGTGCTATTTATTTTAGGTGTTGCTGCTGTTGAAAGTCTTTAAGTGATGTGTTTTGTTATTTGGCACAGTTCTTTTTTATTCTTTAGTGCCAATTTACAAATTTTGAAGAAGGGTGATCTTTAAGACAGAGGTTTAATTTGCTCAAAGCCAGTTTTAATGACTGATCTGAGAAAATGGTTGTATTATGTATAACATCCTACATAGTGTGGATGTAGAATTCAAAACTGAATGCTTACTGATCGTTTCACAGCTAAAGTGGTCATCACTAACTGATTAAATAAATACTAGATATATCTATTATCCAATTGGACATTATCATCATAAGAAAAAGCAAGATTACCATAATGTAATGTCAATTGACATATTCTGTTGCCTTAATCCCTGTTCTTTTTTATCCTCCTCCATTCGTTTTTTTATCCTTTCCTCAACACTCATATACTCAGTCTTTTCCCTTACTTACACTCACTGTAGCCCCTTGTGTACTAGTGGTGCTCTAACCTTGCTTGGGGTGAATTGCTTAAAAAAAATCCTTTGTGTAAAGATCCCTAGGGAATATATAATGCAGTTAAAAAAATCAGAGAAATTCTAGATATAAAAAGCTTATTTTCATGTGTAAAATGCACCCAATTTTACAGCATAGTAAAATGAACAGAACTCATAAAAAAGGATGAGAAAAAAAACAGAACATTTTGTTTAATTTTGTAATTCATAAGTGTTACAAAAACATGATAATGACTGTTGGGGTAGAAAACCACTAAATTGCCAAAACATACTGAGAAAAATAAATCAAAATAAGATGGTGTCTAGACTTCATAAAATCTGGAAAAGGTATGAAATTATATGGGACTAGATTTCCTTTTGTTGCAATATGCCATAAGATAGAAATTATCCTTCTAGTAAACATATAAATCCAATTTGACTCCATTTTGTTTATGTTGAATCCTGGAAAAAAAATGGGATTGGTTGTGAAGTATAAGACACAAGAGATTTTGGGACATGATTTTTAGATAAAAAAGAAAAACTGCATCATATACACACAAGGTTACGGTATGTAAAATAATAATAGCTGATAAAAAACAAAAACTACCTAAGATTTTATCTCTTAGGTTCTGTTTATAATTTAAGATCTGGTATTTTCACTTAAGAATTGAGCAGAATTATATATTCAGGTATTATTTTACAAAATATATAATTCATGTCTCCCTATGCAGTTTGGATTAGCCCTGTGAAGTTAAAAGAAGTGATGAGAGTATGGGTCTATAAAAGATGGCAATAAGTGTCAAGCTAGTTTATTGGAGAAAGTTTAATCCTAACCAATGTTAGAGGACTACAATAAAATACAGAAATGAAATGTTAACTTTGTAGATATTTTCCAAGAAATCTGAAAAAAAAAAAAAAAAAAAAGAATAATACTTTTTAATTATCCATTTCTCTAAAAGTTTGCAAAATACTTGCAGGCCTCAGAAGACATGCTGTATCTATCAAAGTTGAGCATCTCTTTATTTTACTGAGCCATAATCTGTTGTCGAAAATGATAAAGTCCACCACACAACTCCTGAAAAGGAAATAGGTTTAGCAGGTATGTTACTAGTTGTCAACTAAAATACTATATCAAATCATATTTGACTTTCTTTTCCACAGTTTTTTTTTTTTCTTTTTTTTTTTTTTTTTTACAGTAACAGTAATTGGTACTTACAGACTTAGATGTGGTCTTCTCGATTTCTTTTGCTCTGGGCTCCTGGAAAATTAAAAAAAAATAAAATTTTCTATTGAAACAAGCATGAAAAAAATTTAAAAAGTGAAGACTTCCAAAAAAAATTAATTACAATTTTAATTTTTTCATTCAAAGAGATTTTCAGACAACTGAGCTCATTTTTTCCCCCTCAAGACATTCAACAACCTTCTTCATGTTTACTATATAACTAAAAGAATGATTTCTTTTTTAACTAGTGCAAGCCACAAAATGGTAACAAATATCTCAACAGCAATGCATGCAACACAGCTTGTTCCATAATTTTATTTTTTGTGTGATGATGTCCATTTCTTTTCCATTGTACCAAATCTCCATGATTTTTCATGAACTAAAATGCAGGTAATTCACCTGAAGAAGGTCATAGAATGGATAGGTGGAAACAATAACGAAAGAAAATGATGTTAAATTTAAATGAAAATAGCTGTTTACAAAATTAAGTAAAATGTTTTTTATGAGATGATGCTGATTTAAGCCAATAATTTTTTTTATTTGTGATAAAAAATGAGCAAATCATTTGGAGTCGGGTTTCAGAAAGAAACAAAACTTTTCCTAATAAAACTGGAGGCACCACTCAGTGTCATGAAACTGGAGGCATCACTTTTGAAATAACCTTTTTAAGTCTTTTGGGTATGGTTTGCTAAAAATAATGTTTACTTACCCAGTAAAGTCATCTGCACTTTTTTTTTTTTACTTGTAATTAAATATGTAATTATGAAATGCAATTTTGGAAGGTAAAAATTTCACTGAAATATGTCAAGAAATGTCAACATTTCCATCTGATGTCAAAAAAATATGAACTTGGAGCAAAATGATCAAAATATATGGGAAAAAGAAGTTATCAGTTTAAACTGATACCAGGGTTTTTTTACCAGTGCACCCACATCACTACCAAGTGTGATACAAGGTCAGTTTAAAGTGGATTTAATGGTAATACCATGGAAAAATTGATGAAGCCCCTCTCGCACTTCCCCTTTTGGGAATGCTTCAAGTGCCAGGTAATAGATCTCCTCCCCAGGAAAAGTACTTCCTTGAGTAATGACCACCCTAAAGCTTGAACTTACTATTATTTTGAAACTTTCCCAGAAAAAGTACCAGCAGAGTAACAAAAACTAAATAGTATTTACAAAACAGAACTCAAAGAAAGAATGTTTAGTTACATTTGATAAAAAATACTGTATTTGACTGCATATAAGGCACACTTTTTTTGTTAAAAATATCTTTTAAAATTTCCTACATCTTATATGCTATATCTAGGTTTAAAATTCATAATAGTCAGCTGAAATGAGCTATCTGGCAACTCCTCTTAGCTTAGACTTAAACATGAAGGAGCAATGGAACATGTGGATGACAATGCCTCATCACAACCTTACACTTACAGGAAGAATAAAAAGTCCTAGCATTGCACAAGTCTGCAAATGGGTAAAGCAAGCTTGCGATAATATTAGACTAGAAATTTTTGTGAAAGCTTTTAAAAAAGTGTGGCATTGGCAACACTCCCAATGGAACAGATGATGTATTATTTAACAATGACCATAGTAGTTTTGAAAATGAGTATCAGAGTTTTGATAATGAAGATAAATTTTATGGATTTGAAGATGAATAAAATTTTAATGGTAACTGTACTGTTTTGCTCAATTGTAATAATTACTTGATTTTTATTTTGTTTTCTTACCTTTGGATATAATAAAGTTTTTATAGGATCGTGTTCTTTTTTTTTCTTATTATGTTTAATTGTAATCATGGCTTGTTTAACCAAAATAATACTTCATAAATATAGTCTAAGCTGTACCATTTACTAATAATTTTACTAATTACTAATTTTTTCTTGATTTGCCCTACCCTGAAATTGGGGTGCAACTTATACACTTGTGTGTCTTATATGCCGTCAAATACAGTAAAGATTTCAGAAGACTTTGAAAAGAATAAACAGGATTAGAGTGATAGAAATTTTAATTAAGTGACAAAAATAACCAATCAGACCAAAGAGCACCAAAATCTTTATAACTATAAATGAGATTTGAAGTAAAGCCCAGGGAAAATTTGTTTTTTTGATGTGTCAACAAGTTGCTATTGAAATATTTGATAATCTAAATCTTGTATTTAAAAATTTAAATCAGCAAATATGATTCACCAACTCTCTGCCATGAGATGACAATTTTACAAAATAGGACCCACCATGCTATGTAAACAGAATCAACTAATCTTCATTCCCTTTGTAATCCATTGTCCTAATCTTTGACAGCTTCTTTCCCAGAACTGTTACATTGTGGAACAAAGTCTCAAATGTATTCGTCCCTGATCATTACAGTCCTTACCTACTAAAGTTCAGGGTCATTATCCTACATAACTTCATAATATGCACTTCTTAATCTCTCTCCTTGTATACCTTTACAACAAACTCATTCAGTAACCATCTATCTTGAGTGGCTCAAGTAGTAGAGTACTTTCTGAAGTATAAGGAACCAACCATTTTATCAGCATCTTTAATGATGTATTGTATATACAAGTTCCACTTGCACAACACATGAACCAGAACATATTTTGTCTTTTCTATAGCTGAGTATTTCAGTTCAATAGCATTTAATGTCCTTGAAGAAAAAAAAGCAACTGATCCAACAGATTGATACAAAATGACAGTAACAGTGTAATCACATACAGCCATCTCTACAACAAAGGAAATTGTTTCATCAACAGTACAATTCAACATTTTTTCTCCAAGATTTCAATGCCTTTTCTGTCATCAAGTTTAGTTAAAATCTTAATTTGATTGTGGGTAGCAATCTTCTCAGAATAATTAGCAAATCAGTGAAAATGGTATTAAAATATAAAATGGCATATAGAGTTCAACTCTCAAGAAAATGATTTGACAGTTGAAGAGTTATTAATTCATGCATAGCATGTCTTAGGCAAGTAGACCTGACAGAGCTCATCCCTCTCCAGGTCAAACCAAAGCCAATATCCTCCAGCATGAAGTCTTGCATTGGTTATGGACATGTGGTAATTGATTCCATCAACTGTCCTGGCTGTTGACTTCAGTGCCCTCCACCCAACAATACTGTCATTATCACACTGGCTGCATAAAGCCTGGTCCAACTCATTGTGTGAGATAGTTGTTTAACTTGCATAAAAGTTTGAGAGGATTTTATTTTATTTTTTTTTTTAAATCTGTTGGATTTTTCCAGCCACCCTCTTCATCAGGAAATCCTGGTGGGGGAGTGAGCAGTTTAGTTACCAATGACCAGCTCATACAGCAGATAGTACTGGGTTACATATATATGTAGCAGTAGCTACAGTGAGTGACCTAGCATTAATTACAATTGTAGGTAAGTTAAATGTCTCAATAGACTCAGAAAATCTCAAGAGGTTAATGTCACATTCTTCCTTATTTTTCCCCTCACATATACTTATCTAGGTAAGAGTCTATAATGGATTTAAAGAAGGCAAATCCATTGGTTACTTCAAATGGAATCTGATGGAATTGGTATAGCTGATCACAGGACATCAACAGCCATCTAAGGCTAGTTTCAAGTATCAGAACTTGAAGTTAGGTGGATTTCAAATCAGTTGTACTAAAGAATCAATATTGTGCAACAGTGATTGCCAGTTTGTCAATCCTTAGGTACTGGATAAGCATCCAACAGCATGAAACGGTTCACAGTTTGAGAGCAATCAACTACCTTTCTTTTCTTGTATTGCTCATTAGTGGCCACGACAACTTGAGCTTGCTAAGGGGTGTGCTTGGCTCAATTATCCCATCTCTAAGTGGCCTCTTTACTTAACTTGCTATAAAGTGTTTATCTGGAGAACTGTATTTCCTTGACTTAGTAATGATTGGGCTATAATCAAAAGATTAGCAAAAAAGGAGGGGAAACAGAAAAGGTAGCCAATCCACCTGCATTTAATGGTGGTTTCTCTCTAGTGAAACTTACACAGAGGCTGTGATGTTCCTTCCTAAAATTTTGTCCAAGGAGAACATCAGCATGAATTAGACAACACAGTCTTACATCTGAATATTGGTGTTCTCCAAAAATCTACAATACTACCAAACAAAGCTCAATGAAGTTGGTAATATAGATAGGTTATTAGAACCTGAATGTATATGCAAATATAGCCTCCTAAAAGTGATCAGCACCAAATGCTCAGTAGTACTTGTGCCTAAAAGTGCACCAACCTTAATCCCAATTAATTTAATCTCGATAGTTTCTTTTCTGTTTTTTTAAATCATTTCACTCCAAGCAAGGCAGGAATAACACTAGTACACAGGGGGTTACAGAGAGTGAAAGTGAGAGAAAAGACTAGGTACAGTGGGGATTGAGGAAAGGATAAAAGATGAACAGGATTCAAGAAGATTGATGGCAATTGACAATGCATTTAAATTTTTGAAGATTGTAGTTATCAGGGAAGCAAGTAAACTGAAGTGAGTACCACAGGTGGGAAGTGTAAGAAAAATTATTGAAGTAGAAGTGGCAGTTACATTTAGCTATTTCAACAGTAAAAGGGTGGGACCTAAATGTTAATCTTAAATTCATGTAGTTGGGGCATCAGGGAAAAATGTTTGTCAGAGCAGTTGCTATGAAAATATTTGTAGAAAAACAGTGGAAAGCCACATCATGCTGGTGAGAAAGTGACTGAAGTTAAAATACCAAGTCATAATTGATTATATTGCAGAACCGTCTTTAGATTTTGTCAAGAACCTCAAGATGAATAGCAGGAGCACCAGACCAGATATGACAACAGTATTCAATGCACGGACAAATGGTAGATTTGTAAATGTGCAAGATGGACTCTGATGAGAAAAACTTCCATGTCTTTTCAGGATATGAGCATTCATGGCTATCTACAACTTCTTATCGCTTATAACTCTTGGTAAGGTTTACCTTTTTCCTTTGCCTCTCATTCCTTGCTCTCATCTATTTAAGCTCATTAAGTAGGTTACTTGCCGTTTCCTGCTGACCCTTTTGCTATCAGTAATTCGTATTAATGTTTAAACTTTAATCAAAAACCTTGTGTGACGTATGTATGATTTGTGACTATCTGCCAGGTGATTTATAGTATAAGGCCTCTTGGTCAAGTTTTTGTAACTGAACTGTTCTATGGGATGGTTTATTTTACCCTGTGCCCAAACACTGTACTCTCAGAAAGGGTTGGTTTTCTCTCAGTCATCTAAAGGAAAGAAAATCCTGTGTGTTCCCATGTTAATGAACTTCATTTACCCAGTTTTGAGAATTCAGAGTTTTCCTTCTCCTAGAGAGGTTGTCAACCAAGGTTGAAGAGCCAAATCTACCCTACAAGTTTGTATGATTTCATGTAAAGTTATCCAGTGTAAAGGCTTACGGCCATATCACTTTGAATCACAAGTTCCTGTACGACCACTGAAGTTAAGCAATGTCAAGCTTGGTCAGTACCTAGGTGGGTGACCACTTTGGAATACCAGGTGCTTTAAGATTGAATGTATGGGTGATATGAGTAATGGCATGCAATCATTAATCAGAGAGCCAAGTTTAAATTCCAGTTGGGTTTGTTATATTCACTTACATGCAAATTCTCTTAGGAAAGGTATGAAGTCACCTCTTCTCCCCCCAGATATGGGTAAATTAGTGAGATTTGTATCGCCAAATCATAATTATTATCTAAAAAAAAAAAAAAAAAAAAAAAAAAAAAATTCTTACAATATAAAAATATTTTCTGGCTTGAAATAACCTGCAAAGTGTTGATAAGCCGTAAAAAAAACAAACCAGTCAATCAAAATAACGGTGTAAATTATCAATGCAATATCTAAATTTCAGGGATGAGGACTTATTTACATTTAGACTATTGTCCTCATCTTTGTCGTTATTATCACAATGTTTCAGTCATTGTTCCCTCCAGTCTTCATCAAGTCTATGTTGATCTCGATAACCTACAGGGAATTTGGAACTTAACCATTTATTTAATCTACAGGTATAGATTGCCCAGGGATATTTCTTCTAGTTCTTATTTTAGCAGTGCTCTGTAATTGTTCACCACCATAAAATAAGAACTAGATATCCCTAGACATGGGCAGCAGAATAGGAATAATCTACTCCTGTAGATTAAATAAGTTTGAAATTCTCTGTAGGTTACCCAGATTGTTGTCTAGATGAAACGTTCTGATAGCAACATCAAAGATGAAGACAAACTGTATTTAAATAATGTAAACAATATCAATGCACTAGTTGTTTTAACTTGTACGTTAACATGTTACAAATAGTCATACTCAGTTAACAAATCGGCAGCCAACATATTTAAGACCATTTGGAAGTATATCTAAGTGCGTCCACACACAGATTCTTAATTATGAGGATTTCCTAAATCCCGGACAATGTTTCTAACACTTGGATAGTTAATCATAATCTGAATTACAGGAATGAGGAATTAAACCTTTATATCATAAGATGCACTGTATTCTAAATAGATATTAATTTTCAAGATTTATTGATTTGAATGGAAATAAATTAACATGAGAAATTTAATTGATATTTAATAACTCATTTGTCACGTGTAAGTAATTATTATTCCTTTCTTTTCATTCCTATCATTGAAATTTGTGTTTCCATGGTAGTATCTTTATTCAGGGTGATTGTTAACTTGTCAATATAGCTTTATTTGGCAGCCGTGGCTTTCAGGTAATAAACAAAAGACAAATTTATGTATTTACAGGTTGGTATTTGTTCACCTTAGCTCAGATGTTTCAGTTAATTTTTCTAGAAAATATTGATTGCTACTTTCTGTCACATACATGCAAGGGGGCATAAGTTCATAGCCTGACATATAGTTATTAACCCATTGACTTCAAGCCACAAGATGACTCATGCTTGGCAATTTTTGATACATTTTTATCTATGGGTGCCAATAAAGAGTTGATTCACAGTGATACTTTTAGTGTGGAAACAATGTTAAGACTTCAGTTGAAACTATAAATCAAATCATAAAAAAAAGAAAAAAAAAAAGAAGAAATTTATTGCCTAACGTTGGCCTTTCTTAATTGACCTCTGGCAGTAAACATGTTAACTGCAATTTGATTTTAAATTTTCACTTTACAACATTCAATCTATATGATTTATATTTATTATTGAATTAGGTGCATTTGCAAGTAAAGAGATTATGTTGAAAAATAAGTAGGATTTTTTTTTCTAAATCCCTGCATATACTTATATAGGTATACGAAGACGGGTACTATAAAAAGAAAACTGCAACACATATAAATTTGGCATTTAATCTCTTTCAAAGTAGACTCTTTCTGAAGTCGCATAATTTATCCAGCATTGTTTCCATTGATGGAAGCATTCCTGCAACTCTTTGTCTGGGATAAGTGAAAAGCTGCCTCATGCATTCTATTAGATTTCTTTGACACCATGAAATCTTGTTCCTTTCAAGTGGGATTTGATTTTTTTAAGAGGAAAAAAATTGCAAGGGGCGAGATCTGGGAAATATAGTGGCTATTGGACCTGGAGAGTGCTGTATTTAGCCAAGCCATAGTCACTGATGAAATCTCTGTGGTGTGATGAGATGACCACACTCTACAGACTTTTCATCCAAGCATAGCTATGAACAACAGAAGTGAGCAAAAATGACATAACTTTGTGTACATATGTGACAGTGTTAAATGTCAATATTTGATATATTCTTTTCTAATCCTGTCTATGTAATCTTTTTTCTTTTACATACATCACATATGTGATGTGTGTGCATCTTCATTAATATGAATTCCAGCATTCCCGAAAAAAAAAAAAAAAAAAAAAAAATGATAGGATGTAGACAGCAAGCACATCCAGTTCTTAAGAACGAAGATAAATAAGAACTAAGATGCTCAAAAGTATATTTTTAAAATCATTTCACCTCAAAGAAATGCAATAAAGCCACTAAGATGCAAGGTATTACTTGGACAAAAATGGAACAAAATATGAACTTTGGACAGTTTATCTATAGTTTTATTCTCAATGTACATTTTATTCAAAAATTGGAATAATTATAAAAAAAACATTAAACAGACTGATCTTTTTGGTTGTAACTACATTATTTAATAAAAATAGCATTTTCTCTTAACATATTTAATAAAGAAAACATTACATTAAGTGACTTACCAAATTTATTTCCATGATAACAGTTGTAGAATAAATCTTCCCTATATTAATTTGAAATTTTTATTTGTATGCACATAACCATTTCTTTTTTTAGGATGACTACAATATGTGTAAAAATATTTTTCCAAGGACAATATCACATATATGTCAATTCATTTTTTACTTATAATCCCTGTAACTTTTTGCCATACAAGAATTATATCCCTCACAATAAAGATTTATTTATGTAATAGTTCACTCATACCAAAAATGAAAGAAATATTTAATTTATTTTGAAATTTCATAGGTTACATTTTCTGCAGATGTAGTCTAAGATTTGTATTTGTATAATGAATTAATTCTTTAAAATCATTGAAAGTAAAAATATCCAAAGAGTATTGACATAGAAACTAAAGGAATAAAAAGCAATCTATTAGCTACTTTGTTTCTCTAGCAAATGAGATATACTGTTGTTATGTACTATGTTGTTATACTATGTCACACACCTTGAATGGGTGGCACAGGCCTTATTGGAGAACCCAGGCAGTGCTCTCTGACCCTCATTATCTTAACATTTGCTTTTTTTCTACCTACATTTATATATGTTACAAATTAAACTAAATACAACTATTAAAGGATGAAAAATCTTTGCAGATTTGGACATCATTTTGGAATATTTTTTTGTCCAAATATGAATTTTTGCTCAGGCAAAATTAGTCTTAAAAAACAAAAATACAAAACTATATAAAATTGACTATTTTTTATTCATAATGTATTAAAATTCTTCAAATTTTTAACAAGAAAAATCTCAAGTTGATGTTAAAAACTGCCACAAAAGTGAGAAGTTTCTAATTTGTATTTAGATACATTGTATTGATTTTCAATTTTTCTAGTTGAATTATTCATCTATATTACATATGATCCATTATTGTACATGATTAGATTAGAATAAAATTTGTATTTTAAATGAGCACTACCTTATGAAAATTGAGATGTAATAGAGAGGGGGGCCTGTATCATAGATTCATGGTGTCTGTATCATTGATTTGATGGGGGACCATTGCACCAGCTCTGATCAAGATACATGAAAAAGATAATCAGATAAATAAATGTATTACGTTTCATTGTTGTTCATATTACAGAACATATATATAAGCTCACATGTGAAAAACTAATAATATTAAGTACTTAACAAAATCTGCCATAATTTTTGACAGTATGAGTCTTCAGGCAAACCCCAAATTGTTCAGTAAATGAAAATATTCTAAATTGAGAAACTGGGGGGGGGGTAAATAATATGGACTCACCCACACTGAATTAGCATTTACCACAAAAGGACAATAAGAATTCAGATTCTCAGCTACTTGTGTAGCTGAAGTAGAGAGTGCCTTTGTATGGAACATGGATGCTGCTAAAATTATGCACAAATGTATCTATGTGGAGATTACCCTAAAGGCTGAGTAATTATAGTGAAGTATGATCAGTGTTCTCAAGGTGGCATCAGTGACACAAATGTAGGTATAACCATGATGGTTCTCTTTAGGAAACACCTGAGACCTACATGCTGAATCATCTTTTCTTAACCTATGAATTAATGAGAGACTAACAAAAGAACAGAGCTTCCTTTTTAAGCAGCAGATTAACACAACCTCTGAACTGTGAATATTGATTCAGATTTCAAAACTCTTTCTTTACTGGGATTTGATTATGATAATTTATATGTTAACTGTATATAAAAAAAAATCTAAAAATACAAACAGCATTAATTTTATGAATCATTTGGAACAGATACTATTTTAGATTTTGGTATTAGCTTAACAGATCCTTATAGACTAATATCACAAAAACCTTTATCTATTTCTTTTATCCTTATTTCATGTGAAATATGGGGCCACAGCCTCACTATATTAGTGTTACTGCTGTAGTTTCCATAGCAAGTAGGCTTACAAAGTGAAGTTGCTAGCCTCATACCCAACCAGGTTTTGAATTCAGTTGTTCTTTTTCTAGATTAGTTGCCAACCAAAGTTAGAGAGACTAGTGTGCCCTGCTATTTAACCCTAGATGGGAGGAGACATGAATTCATACCTTCCTAGTTTGCCCTGCTGTTTAACCCATAACTGCAAGGAGAAGAAATAGATCTATACATTGCCCAATGGTATTTTTGCAAAAGTAAATGCCAATGACCTTGGCTAGAATTCAAACTCAGCATGCCAATTTCATTTTTAGCAGCAATAACCACAACACTGTATGCATATTCCTACTTCTGATGTGAACAGATTATAAAATATTCAAAGTCTTTTGTTCCTCTTATGAATTATAATTTTCAGAAGCCTTTTTCTTTATCCCGTCGAGAGCTGAAAATGTCAAAGTGGAATGTACCATATAATTGTAATGCATAAAACATTTTTTTATAAGTAACTTAGTATTTTGACCAATACTCCGGTTGCTTGATTTTTGCACAAGATTTAGTATTTAAGTTAACTGATTGCTTATATTTTTTATGCTTGTGCCTGACAAAGAGACAAGAAAGACATTTCAATATAACTGAACTGGTAGAATTCTTGAATACAGTCTAAAATAAAAGACTTATTTACTGTTTAATTTTGCATTTTTCTTATCCTTTTTTATATGCTTAGGCCTCACTGAAATTGGTAGCATAGATGCTTAAAGTAGACTGGTACTAAAGAATCACAAAGAATTCCATCAAATAACAAAAAATACATCTAAATACATAAACTGGATAGCCTATGTAACTAGAATGGAAAATAATATAATAAAGATGTTCACTTTTGACACTACCCTAAACAAAAGTTTAGGAAATAAACACCCATCAATACTGGTAAGAGCAATAACAGTTGATTTGAAAAACCTATTTTCCTGAAAAATTGTTATAAGAGAAAGATTTTATAACACTTCAATCAAAAACAGTACTGGCTGCTCAGTCAATAAATCCCAAATGTTTCCTTGCAGGGAAATGGCTAATATTACCATTATCAAATATTTAAAATAAAAAATCTTGGATATTTTTGGGTCTACTAATAATATTGCCAACTATAAGCACACATTAAAAACATTACATCACTAAACTTTATTGAATCCATTCTTAAAGCATCTAATGTATGTTTATATAAAATGGTATGTAATAAAAAACAAAACAACAATGTCTACTAGACACACACAAATATACATTATCATCTGAATCCCACATAGACAAACTAAAATTATTATACACTTACACATTTCAAGCAACATTTATGGCTTTTCATGTAGGCTTGGATTCCATTAATTTCTTGAAACTGAGTGGATTTGTCCTCTTTTTTTTGAATTCAGAATGCCACAAATTGTACTAATGTTTGTTCAATAAGTTGAATGCATAACAGTTATATACAAATTAAGAATGTTATTAGTCAGCAGATAGAAGTATCCGTTCAAACTGTCATGTTACACTGCATCTCGACCCTCTCCTAGGAAGTCTCACAAGTTAGTATTTACGAAGGAGGAAGAGTTCATTCTAATGTAGATAGGTCACCATAACAGCATGTTAAACATGATTAACCAATGAAAATCAAACAATACAAAAGTAAAAATACTAGAATTCTTGCTCTTTTTTCTTCATATATCATTCTCTGGGGAAGCTTTAACAAAAGTGAAACCTGTTAGACTGATAAACGTTTCCTATTTGTTCTTTATCTTATCATACATATATTGTGCTGATAAATATACCATGACAATTCCAAATTCCAATAATTGCTTTTATTAGAAATATCTACAATAACAAATTTGGTGGTGTCAGATTTAACTGCGCAGCTCAGGAACTGTTCATCGTATTGTAAATAAATTAATATATGTGACTGAATTTATATTTATTTTTTTTAAATTTCACATATAAAGATTGTTATGAGTCATAGAAAAGATATAATCTCAGAGAAATATAATACTGTTAAAACTGAGTGATGAGAACAAAAGGATATTGAACAAAGATCAAAGAATAATGAAAAAATAAATTAAAAATATTAGCAACATAAGGAAAAAATGGCTTCAGTAATGTCATAAAGAGTAAACTAAATTAGGTTTTGTTTAATAGCACCTCAACATTTGTGGGTATTTTCATGCCTGTCACAAAAAAGATTTGAGAAAAATTAAAAAAGGTAATAAATAAAAAAGAGTTGATTGATAAGCAAGAAAATGTTTGAAGAGATGTCCCAAAGAGAAACAACAGGGTTCAGTGAATTTATGTCTGGGCTTATCATTGTCAGCAATAAAATTATAAGTCCTTTGAAAGTTAATAATGTTATCTAGAAAAATACAAAGAATCATTTTTTTCTTTTTTTTTAGCAAAGTATTTTTGAATGGTAGCTTACTATAGAGAAGCTTTAAGTTATAGTGTATATTCATAAAAGTCAATGCTCCTTTAAATTCAGCAAAGATGATTACTAGTCCCCTTGAAAAGAGATTAAGAAAAAGGTTTCAAAGAGATCAAACTAATGGGATGTTCCCTAGTCTCTCCAGATATTAGTACAATAGAAAACTTCTAGTCTACCACCAAAGAAAAAAAAAACAAAACAAAAAAACAAACAATTTATATAATAGAATATTCAAGCTAAATTATGTCTATGCATGTTAAAGTCAAAAACAGTAGAAAAGTTGAAACCAATGACTGAAGCACTGATGAAAGTTATAGAATATCAAGTAGCCACTATTAATATGTAAAATAATTTATTCAGAATAAGAGACATTGTGTCATGAAACATTTTTATTTCTGTTGCTTATATTTACTCACAAATAAAAATAATCTTGCCTTCATTATGTTAACACTCAAACAATATCAGTATTCTTAATGAGTATAGGTATTATAAGCCGAAACTCAGGCAATATATTGTTCATATTAATTCAAGTATATTCTGAAAAAATGACCAACATCAGATGGTTAATCCTGATTTTATTGTTAAAACATTGAGTTGCATAATAATATCTGATACTGTATACCTGTCTGAAACCTGGAGAATTTTCATATGAGCATAAGCCATAAAAACACTGCACAGGAAGTATGGACATGGAGTTGTGAGTTCCACACAAAACCAGTTTGTATTCAGAGTGAGAAGAGATACCTGTATATCCAGGTATTTAATCCATAGCCAAGTGATGGAGGAGATGGATCAATAATTTATCAAAAGGTTTTTAGCGTAAAATTAATGTTGCAGACTTGGTAGGAATTTAAACTCAGATTGCTTATTCCATTTTCCATGATTCACCTTACACTGCCTGCACATCCATACAAATTATATACAAGCAGCTATTTATAGTGAAATGAAAGGCATATTGATTATTAAACAACATTTCACAGAAAATATTTGTCCTCGGACATTCAGGCCGGTAAATGTTGTTTAATACTGTTTATTATTGATGTGGGTGCCAAAGTTGGGCCCACAGAAGTAAAACACGGAACATGGATTAGAAGTAAGAAAGATATATTAACAACAGGTTACAGAGATAGTGTAAGCAGAACTTACTATAAGTTAGTGTCCAACACTGGTAGTCGTACAAGACTCTCACTGTCTCTCTGTGTCACTCTCCATCACTCTCCTGTAGAGTGCTATGTCGCCTACTTAATATAGGCCTGGAAGAGTCTATTGTGTAGGTAGTTTCCGGTCTCACAATAATTATAAACAGAGCATTTACTTAAATATTTGTATTTATAAAAAGAATGTATAAACATAAAAACGTCTTAAAATAATTGTCGGACTTTGTCCATTTCATAAGGTTTGATGTCATTTGTCTACCTCTGGATGCACTTTGAGCAGATATGAATTTGTGTGAGAGATTCATGGAAAATTGAAGTTTAAAGACAGTAAATTCGCCCTTGCTGAACACTCCTCTGTAGCCAAATCAGTTAATGCACGTCAAACTAAGACGGTTCTGTATAGGATACAGGTTTGAATCCTGTTGGATGAATATTTTCTGTGAAAATATCTCAGACATTCAGGCTGGTAAATGTTGTTTGATACTGTTTATTATAAACAGAGCATTTACTTAAAGATTTGTATCTATAAAAAGAATGTATAAACATAAAAACGTCTTAAAAGCCATGATAGTTAATATCCTGAAAGAACATGGCATATCAAAGATATACTCAATAAATATAACCTATCATAGCTTGACTAATGTAGAGTAACCTCAATAATTAAAATTGTATAACTGGTTATAATTTATTTCTATGGTAATAATAACTTGAACAAATGAAAGGCAGAGGTGTCAAAGAGAAAATAACTTTCAACATTTATTTGAAAGTTTTGAAACTGTAATCTTAGTGAAGTAGAAAATTGTGTAAAAGATCAAATGATATTTTCTTATGGTAATTTTAACAAAATATGCAGAGAGTAAATTTAAACTTATTTTCAATTGTTAAAATGTTCTGATTGATGAAGTCATCCACTAAATCTATTTTTGGACATATAGTAGGGAAAATTAAATGTATGGACTTTACATTTTCAAAAAACAAAAAAAACAACAAAACAACTGTCACAATACCCCAATTATGGTGTACTCTATAATTAATAGAGTAGATACTCAGTCTTGGGGATTCCAACCCTGTAACAGCATCTCCCTCATTACTCTAAAAGTGGAAGAATCAATGGAATATTGATGCCAGTATGTCAATGGACTGAGAAATTTTTAGATTGGCTGAAGGCAGTGCTACATTACAAAAACTGTGTGTTACATCTTGTCACTGTGGGGAGACAAGTAAATAACCTCAAAGAAAAAAAAAAAGAAAAAAAAAGAAGACAAACTAACAACCAATGCTTTGAGGGATTGCTTTCTCTACAAAAAGAAACAGACATGTCCTAAAGCACCAAGTGATTCATTCTATACTCAGATTTGGCTAATTTAAAAATAGAACACAGACTGAGATAACTTTCTGCATATTGGTTAACCAAAATGCTTCTTCTATTTTGTCATTAAATTGCATTAGCATGGTTTAGTTTGAATTAACATTGCAGTTTGCAAGCAGAAAATTGCATATAAGATCAAATGATTGTGACATTTGTCAAATCAGCATATATTTAAATAAAAAAAATATTGTCAAAATTGGTATGTTTTTTTTTACTGAAATCCTCAAACCCTCCTTACTCCAATCAATTTCCAGTGTTACCTGGTGCTGATAAAGCAGAATGCTTGGCTTATAAATTCTCTTCAAACTCCACTCACAAGTCATTAGGAGTTTCTTTGTCTCATTTTCTGCCTAAAACAAATTCTTTATTTTGCATTGTACATATAACTCCATCCATGTTTTCTACTATCATCTCCAAATTAGATCCCCACAAAGCATGCAAATTTGACAGTAATTGCAATTGATCTAAATAAATAAGCTTCCTGCTCTCTCTAAACTACAACAGATGCCTTGCTACTTCTTGCACTCTAGCTAGTTGGAAATCCTCTTCTATAGTTTCTGTCTTTAAGAATTGTGGCAAACATTCTGAATCCCTTGAATTATTGTCCTATCAGTCTTTTACCTCTTTTTAGCAAAGTACTAGAGACCTTAACTCTGAATTGGTTAAGCATCTCACTTACAGCCTTCTTTCAGATAAAAAATATAGCTTTCAATTCTCTAAGTCAACTGTCAATAGGTTAACAGTTGTTATTAGGTTGGTGCAAAAATAATGACGTAATAATGTCGTTTTTTGACGTATTTTTTAACCTCAAAAAACGACATTAGTACGTCATTACTTTTGCACCAACCTAATATTAGAAGAGTCTGTCATTTGTTAATTAAAAACGGTAAGGCTTGGATTGGAACTTTACATGTCTCAAAGGCATTTGACAGGTTTTTGACATGCTGGCCTTCTTTACAAGCTGAAGATCTATGGATTCTCTGGTCAAATTTTTGATCTAATCCAATCTTTAACAAATCGTGTAGTAAAAAACATGTTGAACAGCCATTCTTCTTTATTCTTTCATATCAATGTAAGGTCCTCCTGGAATCTACCCTTGAACATTCTTTGTTTTTTATCTTCATCAATGACCTTCCTGATGTTATCAGTTCCAAAATCTATATTTATGCTGATGAGACAACTAGTAAATGCGATAGATCCAATAAAATAAAACTGGCAGCTGATCTTGATAATGATCTTCAATCAAGAAAGGGCTTATAAATTTTAACACCTCTAAAATGAAACATCTTTTAATCATATTAGAGAACTATTTTTAACTTCTATCAGCATGGCTGATGCTAACCATCAGGAGAGTAACTCATTGCACTTTCTTGGTCTCATGTTTTCTATGGATATGAAGTGGAATGATTATATTGAGGCTTGCTGCGAGGAAAGTTGGTTCCCTCTATTATGTCAGATAGCTTTTCTCATCAGAATCCATCATGCACATTTATAAATCTACCATTTGTCTGTGCATTGAATATTGTTATCACCTCCAGTCTTGCGCTCTTGCTATATATCTAGAGATTCTTGATAAAACTGAAGAAGAGTCTGTCCTATTATTCATTATGATCTGGCAACTTGGCTTCAGTCATTTTCTACCACTATTATATGGATTCCCTGTGTCTTTTCTATAAATATTGTGATAGAAAATGTTCTGAGTTTTCCAGCTTGGTACCTCAATTTAAGTGTATTACTAAATTTGTAGCTAGGTTTCATCTTTTCACTGTTAATATAACTCAATGCAAGTAAGTTTTACTCTAATAATTCTTTTTTTTTGCACTTCTAACCTGTGGAACTCCCTTCTGGTTTCTTGCCGCTTGTCATCTATAGTCTCCAAAAAATTTAAATGCGACATCAATCATCATCTTCTGTCTTGAATCCTGTTCATTTATTATCCTTTCTCCCCACTATTGTATTATTTTCTTTCCCTCCCCCACTAAGCCCTTGGATCTTAGTGGCATTATTGACTTGCTTGGGGTGAAATATTAATAAAAAAATATGCAGTACTTCTGGCACACTGTTTTCAAGAAATGTAATAGAAATACAAAAAATGTTTTATGCAATTCATTGAAAAGTTACAGTGAATGATTGAATGAGCCAGAAGTGTGTGTTGAAGATTTATGCTGAAAATTTTTCACTTTATTGTTTAAATGATTATTTTTATTAATTCAACATATGAATAAGATGCAGTCACAGAAAGTAGCATCTGAAGTTAGCATTTGAAACAGTTTAATTCTTCTTGGCTGACAAGGAACTTTTTCAGTAAAAATCTGGCTTCCATTGAATCAGCAGCTGCAAATGACACTATGTACTGCCTAACTTTAGTCTTTATTCAATATTTTGTCTGAAAGAGTCATGTCATTTTCTTGTAGATAGAGATTTCTGCAAATTAAATTTTACATATCCATTTTATATATTTTCCAAGGTAAATGACTACTTCCGAGTTTCAAGTGTTCATTACAATAAAATATCACTGAAAATATATGTTAGTCAATGAAATAATCATCTTGGACAGCATGTGAACCTACGTTGTCAATATTCTTATATTCTAGTGGGACGAATATTTTGCTAGATAAAATAGACTAGTATGGAAATGGTTAGGCCGTATCTTTCTTCCCATCGTCTTTCATTTTATTGAAAGCAAGTGAGCTCCACTTTGCAACTACTCAGTCTCATATTGACTGCTGAGCTGAGATGGAACAAATACATAGTGTCAATAGCTTCGTCCACTGAAAGGAAAGTTGGCTCCCTGTGCTGCGCCAGGAAATTTTTCTCACCCGAGTCAATCCTTCAAATCTACAAATCAACCATTTGCCCTTGCATGGAGTATTGCTGCTATATATGGTTTGGTGCCCCCTCTGTTTGTCTCATGGTTCTTGATAAGATCCAGAGACGGTATGCAATGTAATTGGCCCTGATCTGGCATTTTGTCTGTAGTCACTCTCTCACAGAAGTGTCATTGCCTCCCACTGTCTTTTTTACAAATACTTTCATGGTAACTGCTCCAATGAGGTGATTTTGCTGGTTCCCAGACTTCATGAATTTAAGCGTTCTCCTAGGCTGGCATCTCGCTCACAACCTTTCACTGTTGAAACTGTTAAAATATAGCTGTCTCTTCTACTCCAATAGCTTCATGTCTCACTTCTCGCCTGTGGAACTCCTTCCCCATTTCCTGTTTCCCTGATAGCTATAATCTCCAACTATTCAAATATAATGTCAATTGACGTCTCCAGATGCCTTGATCTATCCCCTATCCTTCTCTTCATCCTTTCCTCATTTCTATTTGCACTGCTCCAACTCTCTGTAACCTCTTGCATGCTAGTGGCTTCCCACCTTGCTTGGGGTGACACAAAAAAGAAAAGAAAGAAAGAAAGCTATTTTTAATTTTATAATAATTTTTATATAATTAAGTGTACCTTACTTTTTAGAAATACAAACCACTGACAGTTGGTATTGAATAGAATCCATCTACTATAAGATTGTTCCAGAGAAAAAGTACTATTTTGAATCAGACTAGCAATTGATACAAGGTCTCCAAAATTAGTTATGAGGAAGAGCATAATATTCCATCAAAATAATTTTCTGTGACTGGGAAAAATTATTACAAATTGTCTAGGAATTTTCTATTCATTTCTCTTTGTCACTAGACAACAGTTTTACAGATTTCACTTAAAGATTATTTCAATAACCTAGAAGACTGAAAATTCTCTGCATAAAAAATTAAACATTATGAAGTTTCTTGAAAGATAGCAGAAGATAGTAAAATGAAATACTAAGAATATTCTTTAATAGAATTAACGTGAGAAAAGTGTTAGTTTCACCAATGAAACTGAATTTATTTTTTTGTACATACAATAGTTATAATGGAGAAACTATTTTTTAAATAAATTTTTATAAAATGTGTGAAATTAAAACATTCCCAAACTGTATGTATATATATATATAAAAACTCTCACAGTTGATTTAAAAAGTACACACACACACCACTCTGACAAGGAGACTTACATAAATGGTTACAGTTCAATCTCCCAACTTTTAAACAAACATTCCTGTCCACATTCATGATTTAGAGAACTATTAAATGACAATACTACTATACCCCGCATATATATATATATATATATATATATGTGTGTGTGTGTGTGAAGACAAAAGGAAAAATTATCTAGGCCAAGATGTTTCAACAAGTATTTATAAACAAAAAGTAAAAATGTTTTTCAAATTTAAGAATGCCCATTGCAAAATAAAATCCTTATATTTACCTTGATAAAGTCCATCAGAGGATGGAACACATTGGCTAAGATAAGTTTTCCTTTTGTCTTTATTTATATTGTCCTTACAGATATATTTTTGTTAAATCTGAAGTGTGTGTGTGTGTATATATATATATATATATATATATATATATATATATATATATAGTGCTCTGGGTAAATTTTCACCATTTTATATTTTAATTTTGTGCATGTGTATTGTTTGTTTTTGTTGACTGCACAGTATAGTAGGGTCAGTTGGACACTGTGAGAAAAAGAGCACTGTAATGCAATTCACTCTGCTAGAAATTTGGAAATGTCATGCTGTACTATTTGATATTCACATTGGAAGCTTCAATACAAACTTTTCAGAGTGTTTGGATGTCAATCTGAGGACATTGCAGAGGTTTCAGAAAGAGTTGGATGAGTCTAATGGTGATTATGAAGGTACTGTTTTGATAAGAAAAGAACTCCCAAATTTGTTGGTGAGGGCCTACATGGAGGCCTACATCAAGTACCTTGAGGAGGTAGTGCTGCCCTGGATTAAGAGAGTAGCTTCTGGAGGATAGATAGATAAAATTTATTTCCTGGAATGATAGCAGCATGTCAGAGTATTGTGTCAAGTAAATGTACTTAACCATGTCAAGACATGTTCCAACATTCCTTTTCTTGAGACACTGAACAGAGGAGTTATTCATTGCTAAGCAGTAGAGGAAGTTACAAATGTTCATGTTATACTGTTGGCAGAAAATGAGTGAAAAGAATCTGGAGCAGCATATTAACATCATCTTTGGTGTGAAGATTGGTAAAAGTGATAGTAAAATTTTACCTTTATTAAAACGGATCTGGTGAACCTGCTATAAGTGACACACGATTATAAGGAATTACGACAAAGTGTACAATAGCAGACAAAAAGTGAACAGTCAAAAGTATAAGGAACAGATTCAAATATCGACATAGCAAACCTCAGTGTGATCAAATTGAGGATTAAGTGTGTGATTTATAGCAGAAGAACTGATTAGAAATGAGGAAACAGTGTGGTGAATTCTAATAAAGTATTTAGGAAGGAGAAAAATAATGCATGAGAAGTTTGTAAGTTTCTGCAATCACAAGAATCAGTCATCCAACTTATTCATCACACTTAGCCCACCCCCATAATTTTTGGCTATTGAAATTGATAATGTTCTGAAAAGAGATACATTTGCTGATATTGGTGATATATAGCAAATTGTGACTACATTTTACCAAAATGAATCCTGGAAAACAAGTTCCCAGAATCTTTCACATAATGACTCCATCATGTCTCAAGATGAGTCCTTAAGTAACAGTAGCAAATAGTTATCACATTATATACATAAATATAGTTATATATATATATATACACTCACTAATAATATTGATTACATTCATACATGTAAATTAAATGCTCACTCTGAGATGCACATACCATAGAAGGTTCCTTTGGAAAGCTTACAGGCATTTGAATATCTTCAGAACCTGTTGTGTATTCTTGATTCAACTTGGCAGTCAATCAGAAGGGACCTTACTGTTGGTGTGTGAACAGACATTTTCCTTGGAGTTACCGAGTGAGTTTGCTTACTCTCTCATATCTTCACCATTCTGCTCCCTTATTTGTCTTACATTTTTTTCCAGTTCAAATTTGGTTCCATGCAACTTCTATTTTTTTTTTGTTTTTTTTTCCAAAGCTAAAAATCAATATTCTGAAAGGACATTTCAAACAACGGTCGAGATTAAAGAGAATATGATGTGGTAGCTGATGGTGATACCTTACCAAAATAATTTTGCAGACTCTTTTGAAATTAAGAAGACTTATGTGCCTTTGACCTAGGTAGGCTATTACTTTGTTAACAGTAAATGAATGGGTGATTTCTGAGTAGACCGTACATGCAAATTTTAATTATTGTTGAAGGATACTGATCAAAAATTAAAGCTGAAATAGACACATTATGCCATGTACAAGGGGGTGTATTTTGTCATACATGTTTTAAATATATGTTTTAATTTATAAATTAGTATATTTAAATATATCACTCTTCATTAAATGTCTACTGAAATCTACTACAGTAGTTTGTAATTGCTATTTGTTCAACCCTGGTTCAAGGCTTTGCTGAATCTTGATTTACACAAATATCATGTGATTCCAATGTTCCAAGTATAAAGGATGCTGTGACATTCAACAGTAGAGGTTGAACATTTTCCTCGTGATCAAGCACAAACCACAGACAGACAGCAGCAGCAGCTGCAGAAGAAGACTTGCCAATATTGTCAACAAGAAAGCCCCAATTATTTGCACAACAGTTCTTTAATACTTTGAACATGTCATCTCAGTATTTTGAATTTAGCATTCTTTTATTATATACCATAAGCCTGATATTTTGTGTGTTAGACAACTCAACACTTGCCAACTGAGTGCTGCTACAAGTCAGCACATAGAAAAACTTACTTTTATTCGGTCATAAAAAAAGTTAACTTATTAAAAATTATAACCCTCACTAGTGAATATTTTTCTTCAAATAAGGCATTTGAAAAAGCATTATGTAAAATATGAATAAGTTTTTTGTTTTTAATTATATTTAATAAAGTAAATTGCAATATAATTTACTTTTTAATAAAGTAAATCAACATTCTAAAATATTTTTATAAAAAATAATTTAATAATTTACACTTTACTTTATTAAAAATAATTAAAAACAAAAAACTGTTTCATATTTTTATATAATGCATTTTCAAATGCCTTATTTGAAGAAAAATATTCACTAATTAAGATTTAAATCCTTAATAAATTACTTTTATTGGGTTATAAAAAAAAAAAGTTATGTTTTTCTGGTCCTGAGTTGTCTTGGCATTCAGTCTGGGAGTTGTCCTTTCCCATGATATTTTACCATACATGGAAATCCCCATATTTTGAACTTAGTATTATTTTGCTATACTTTCTAAGACTAATATTTATATATATATATAAAACTCTACTTAAACTAACTGGTTCACTCAAAAACAAAAAAAATTAGGGAAGAATTTTGGGAGAATAATTTTTGTAGATATGAATTTGTTAGAGATATATCAAGCAATATTTGTCAGTTGAAAAATATTGATTTTTTTTATTATTCTAGAATTTATTTTTCTGTTATTGTTCACGGTTTTAAACTTGACATTTGTATTTGATAGATTCATTCATTTTCATTTGCAGGTTATTTGAAACCAGAAAATATTTTTAGATTGTAAAAATTTGTTTTTGGAGATAATGATTTAGTGGTACTCTTATTAATTAACCCATAACTAAGGGGAGGAGAGGTGGATTCATACCTTTCCCAAAGGTATTTGTAAATAAGTGAATATAACAAACCTAACCAGAAGTGGCTGTCTTATTAACAATTCCAAGCCATTATCCATTACAGCACCTAGTAATCCGAAATGGTCACAACTCTAGGTACTAACCAGGCTCAACATTGATTAACTTTAGAGATTGTACTGGTGTTTCAATGTAATATGGCCATAAGCCTTTGCATTTGTAAATAAAAATAAAATACAGATAATTATTTAAGAAGTCAGGGATTGATTTGACATTGTATCTCTTATAAACAGGACCCTCTTCTAAAATGGTAGTAATCAATATTCTTTGATTTTGGTAAATGTTCTGGTGATGGCAGGCAGAAAAGATCATCTGTGGTGATTAAAGGAAAGCAGTTTTGATTTGGAGACATTAAAATTTACAAGCCATTTCTTGCTCCAGTTATCAATTAATTGGAGGTCATTTTTGAGAGTAGTTGCCAATTTTACTTTGTTAAATCTGTCAGACTCAAATAAACCATATATTTAAAAGAATAATCACAGGCAATGATAACTTCTTTGTAACAATATGAAACAAATAAGGTCCTGGAGAAAATTAAATGAGTCACTGCTAACTAATTCAAAAACTGGACTCCATCCTAAGAAGGTGATTTTGTTTATCTGGTTGGAATGGTATCGTGTATAATGAGTTTCTACAAAATCAGATTCACTTCAGACAAGTACTGTTCTGTTAGACTGATTAAATGCATCAGTTGATGAAAAGTGTCCAAAACTGGCCAATCACAAGAGTGTTGTTTTCCATCAGGACAACACCAGACTGCACATGTTTTTGTAGACCTGCCCAAAATTGGTAGTTTGGCTGGATTGTTTTACTACACCCACTGTACTCATTTGATCTTCCACCTTAAAGATTACTATTTCTGTCCCTACAAAAAAGGGGTTTTAAATGTGAAGAACTTCAATTCTCTGGAAGCCTGTAAAAACACTTAGACAAGTTTATCTCCTAGAAAGAAGCCAAGTGAGGATGAAATCACGAAGCTGCTTCAAAGATTATGAAATACAGTGGAACAAAATGGCACATTTATGATTGAATTAGTCTATGTATAAATATGTAAATATTGTCTTTAAAATTCACTTAAAAATTATACAAACTTATTCCAACCCAATATTTATTAGAAGTGATTTGACATCAAGCTTAAAGGCCACCTTTGACAGCCTTTAATTAAATGTTATTAAATTAATATCTACTTGCCTATCAATGTTATGTGTAGATCCCTCTCTGAAATCCACATAGTTAAATCTACTGAAGTCTGTTATTTTAATGTTGCTAGGGTTTAGTGTTCAAGCTCATGTAAAAGACATTTTAAATGCTGATTTTCAAGGCAAGCAAGTGCATTCCATTTATAAGTTTGGTAAAATACAATTTTCTTGTCACTATTTCCCATCCTTCGCTTTTGTGACAGCTCAGCTGAGTAAATATTAATTATGGATATATTAAAAATTATACAAATTAAATTTATCATATTTGTTTTTCTATTATCTAACCAAATTTAATTTTGTGATGTGTTTAAGCATGGTCACACAGATGTGTGCTTGTCTAGTTGTGTATTCATACCAAGGTCTTACATTTTTAATGGGAAGATAAAATTTATAACTGGCAGTTTTATTTGAATGTATACATGCATAAAACTGAAAGGAAAAAGGACTATTGCAATCTAGTATCAAAAAAAAAAAAAAAAAAAAAAAAAAAAAGTTTGATTTTACAAGATGTTTTCCCTATTTTTCAAGTGATATTGTTTTTCACAGGATTTCGATCAAACTAATATGAGCACTGAATAAAACAAGATGATCATTCATTTTTAGAGCAGCAACAAGAAAAATGAGTAGCACACGTTACTAGAAGAGGGAAATAATGATATAATTAAAATATTGGCTTTCCACACTATCATAAACAAAAGGTTAGGAAGGAAACTCATCTATACAAGAAATAGTGATAACAGTTTTCTTGGACTTAAGACTATTCTTCTGAAAAAACAACTTTAAGAAAATAATTTTACAGAACAGTGGCACTAACTGTTTAGTCAACAAATGCCAAATGTTTTCTGTATGGAAACAACTAATCTCACCATTACCATATAATGACATGCCCAGAATTACATAAGAAAAATTATTCTTTTTTATGGCTTATCAACCCTTTGCAGGTTATTTAAAGCCAGAAAATATTTTTAGATTCTGAGAATTTTTTTGGACATAATGATTTACTGATAAAAGTTGTACTAATTAACCCAAAGCTGGGGGAGAAAGTGTGGTCTCCTACTTTTCCCAAGGGTATTTGCATACAAGTAAAATGAACCCAAATGGAATTGGAATTCAGTTCTTTGATTTCAAGCTGCTATCCATTGCATCACCCAAGCTTACAGCACCTGATATTCCCAAGTGGTCACCCATCTAGGTACCGACTGAGATCGACATTGCTTAACTTAGGTGATCGTATGAGTACTGGTGTTTCAACAGTTATACGAAAAAGTGAGTATGAATTTCATAATTAAAATTTAAGAGTAGGTACCATGTCTTTAACAGGACCCTCAATAGTTCATTATAGTCACATAGGATAGGCAAGTTTTTCCACACTGACTGCAGGAGAAGGTTTGGCAACCAGAGGGAGCTCTGATTTTACAGCATAGTCTCTTTTCTTCTGCACTAGCTCTGTGGTTTGCTTCAGAATTTGAAGTTGCCCGGAAAGGCCTTATGTCATCATGAGCCCCACTGTTAGCAGCCACTATTATCTGTTGGTGGGAGTTTATTCCACAAGTGATGAGGGTCTTATTCTTTTTAGGAGATCCTGCAGCTTTTCTGTTGTGACTGTTTTGTTGGACAGATGGGTTCACTGAACAGGAGGCTCTGTGGATGATAAAGGTCTTCAAACATTGACATATGGCCTGACTATTGCTGATGTGCCATTTACAGCTGAACTTCAAAGCTTGAATCATAGACAGCTTTATAAACTTTGATGCTTATGTAGTAGTTTCTCATGTTTACATTGATAATGATACAGAGGCAATACTGACAGATGTTTGAGGAAGAATAAATTGGGCGAGATCTTAAACTGAGATTTCAATATATATTAATATTTTATTGAAATCTCAGTTTATATAAATAAAAGTAGGCATTTTGTACATTATAGCAGAAGTTTTTCCTTAATACAGATTTTATTAAAGACCACATACATTGTTTGCTGTAGTAACCATTTGTTAAAATTTTTTTTTTGTTGTTATCAGGGTGTGAAAAATTGTTGTCTTGATAAATTTTTTTTGTTGGCATACACTAGTACCAAACATTCATTATATGAAATGTAAAGAATCACCACAAATGAACAAAAGAAATTGTCAGTGGTCTTTAATAAAACCAGTTATATCATATATATATATATATATATATATATATATATATATATATATATATATAGAGAGAGAGAGAGAGAGAGAGAGAGAGAGATTTTTATCCTATAACCTGTAGAGTCATGCAGGTGGTGTTTCTTGGAAAAGATAACTTGATGGAGCTCAACCCTCTCCAGGCCGGTTTTGAATTCAGAGTTTTTCCTTCTCCTAGACCAGTTGCCACCCAAGGCTAGAGAACCCAGTCTGTCCTGCTATTTACTCATAGCTGGAGGGAGAAGAATAGGAGTCATACCTTTCTCAAGGGTATTAGCATGTAAGTGAATGTAATGGATCTGACTGGAATTCAAACTCAGTTCTCCAATTCCTCAATCCAATTACTCCACTGTGCATATATATATATATATATATATATATATATATATACCCCCCCCCACACAGACACACAGATTATATATATATAGAGAGAGAGAGATTTATGGATAGATGTGGTATAATGGATAGTGGCTTGGAATGAGAACTTAGAGAATTAATTTATGTTAATTTATGGGCAAATATACTTGGGGAAAAATATGATGAAACTATTTGTCTCCTTCTAGCGATGGGGAAATAGGGAATACTGGACTTGGTTGGCAATCATTATAAGATAATGATAACATTGAATTCAGCACCCAAGTAATTTGGAGAACTTGTGGCATGCTACATGCACCAGTTGTCAGTATTCGGTTCTTCCAAAAAGTGTGTCTCGTTTTGAAAAGGTCTTCCACACTATAATCAAACCAGCATAAGTGAATTTAATGAACCCAACTGGAATTCAAACTTGGCTCTCCGATTTCTCATTGCAGGACAATATCTATTACACCACACTGCACATATATTTTTACATATATACAAGATATATAAATATATATATATACCAGAATCACATTGACAAAACTTATTGGTAATACATTTTGTTCTTACAAGTAACTTGTTCATACTAAAGTTTTATTGATAGCTTGTGTGTGTGTGTGTGTGTGTGTGTGTATATATATATATATATATTAGGTTGGTGCAAAAATAATGTTTTCTCACATATGTTACTATGTGCATTAGTGGATGTGTGGGTGGTGGTGTAATAGATAGAGCCTTGGAATGAGCAACAGCAGAGTCAAGTTCAAGTTCCACTCAGGTTAATTACATTTGCTGACATGCAAGTACCTTTGGGAAAGGTATGAATCTGTATCTTCCCACCCCAGCTACGGATTAAATACTAGGACTGTATCTCAAAAAATCATTGCTATTACCAATAAATTGCAAGAAAAGAATTATTCTTACAACCTAACAAATGTTCCAGCTTAAATAACTCACAAAATATTGATAAAACCTAAAAAAAAAAAAAAAAAATAATCAATAAATCAGATTGCATTAGTGACCATAATTCCACATTATTTCACTATAGGAAAAAAATTTTTCAAGTTTAATTAAATAGCAACACCTTAAATTTATAAGGAGTTTTTGCTTTGTTCCTTATTTAAACACTGTTGGATTTAATCTATATTTTCAACTATATATATATATATATATATATATATATAAAACAGGCATGATTTGATTGGATAGTGACTCTTGAATTTTTAAATACTGGAGATAAAAAGGATACATCTAAAGGGCTGGGGAACTGGTTTCTATCCTTATATTTGCTATATGACATGGGAAATTTTGACTTCTAAGTCAGAAAGGAAAATACCACCTGACCATGCAGAAGTGTTGATCAGGGCAGAAAGGATTGGCTGTCTTGACTTGTAAAGTCTACTGCTGAGAAAGAAAATTATGCGAGATGATAAAAGGCTACTACTAATACTGTTTCTGCTGAAGAAACAGAATAATCTACTATATTTAATATATGAATCTCTTTTCTAAACATATGAGTTTTATCTAATATGCGCATGACTTTTATAAACTCATGAGTTTATTTCATTCAAAAGTGTTTTTCTTTAATAAATCTATGAGAGTTTTTCAAATTTAAGAATGCTTGTTCCAAAAATCTGAAAATTTGTCAAAAGGACTTAGAAAAGTAGATTTGCTTGGGGTTGGCCAGCTTTTTCTCACACAACTTTGAACTTAGACTTTAAACCTGCAATATTTTGAATTATGAACTTTACAAAGTAAATTTCTTTTGTTGCTAAGAAATTGATTTATATGAAGTTCTGCTAAGAGATTTGTTAAAATTTCTTTATTGCCAAGGAAAATATTTGCTTTACATGAACTGTTTTTCTAAAAGAAAATGGAAAGCGACATTTACACAGCATGAAATTGCAAATTCTTTAAATAAACTAGAAAAAGCTATCTTGTCTGTCAATAAAAATATTCTTTAAGAAATATCACTATTTTACTATTTATTGCAAACCAAACATGCACATATTTCAACACAGGCATAGTAAGCAAACATTTTTTATAAATTAGCTTGAGAGTCCCTAAGCTGCAGCCTATAGAACAATCTGGCCCTGCATGCTGCACATATTTGAGGATGGATCAAGTGATAGCATTGCTTGAAATAGTCACAGTTTACATATGTTACACATGCACAAACTTAAACACGTTAAACTTTCTTTTGTATCTGCATACTTGAGATTAGATTATTTTATTGTGGTTATATTTTTACATTACTTAGTTCTGCCAGGGTCTAATCTTCATGACTAGGACCCACCACACCACTTACATAGTAGCAAACCACCCACATTCCATCTGTATTCCATTGGCGAGAAGTTCTACTCAAACAGCTTCTTCCCGTCAGCCACTGTCCTGTGGAACAGTGTCTCAAGTCGTTTCTCCTGATCACTATAACCTGTTCAAGTCTAGAGTTAACCCCCTCCTATCCATATAAAATACTCCTTAATGTAACCCTCTACCTCGAGTGGTCCCCGGTTTTTTTTACAGAGTGAACCTTGTCCTTACTGTATATATATATATATATATATATATATATATATAAACTTCACCCATAAAAACATAGCAGAATTACTGTTGCTTAACTGCTTTTCAAACTTTTTCTTCATATGTCAGAGCAGGAAAGAGAGAAAACAAAGAAAAAGAAGAGTAAAATAAAAAAATATGATACCCTTTTATTTTTTTTCAGATTGTTTTGAGAGAGATAGAGAAAGAAAAAAGAAATGTCGATGAACTGCTACTACTACAACAATACATTAACTTCGATAACAACAGCAGTAATTCCTTCCAACTTTCATCACGAAACTGCTTTCGAAACAAATACAGCAGAAGCAAGTCAACAGTTGCGTTAGTATTAACATCAACAATAGCAAGATAAGAACTATCAATTGCGATGCAGTACAAAAGAAACATTAGTAGCCGGAGTCTTCTCTTCAAGTAGTGTTTTATTTTCGTAATAGCACATTTCTAATATAAACTATTTATCCGCTGTTGTGTATATACTGTAGCCATTTTTTTTTAATCCAGGAGAGTGATGTCCCTTTAACTCGTGTATAAAATTTTCGCTGTTTATAGAATCATTTGTCTTGCCTTTGATTTTCATTAGGTTTCTCTAATCTAATCATCTCCGTTAATCACAATATACCTTTAAATATCAAAAGGGAGTGTGTTAGCCTGTTATTATAAAATTGGAAGTAGACGTTTCATTTGATATCGAAATCGATTAAAAAAGAAAAAGAAGTTATAAAATGAACATCAAACTGTCTCAAACGAGCTTTCAAAACCTAACCTTTCTGAAGCCCTCTTCAGTCTGTTACATATGTGAAATATATGTATAATTTATAATTTTTGATATTATTATATTTCTGAATAAGTGTTATCATGATTCTATCCAAATCAAAATAAACAATTATTTAATTTAGACATGCATTGTGTCTCAAGGGAGATAACTAATTAAAGCAAAATTTTACTTATTTTGTAAAAGTCCCTTCGCTACTCTGTAGAACAGATTCGCAACTGAATGTTTCGTCCGATCATTACAATCTTAACCAGTTTAAAGTTTATGGTAAACCTTCATCTTCCTCCCATATCCGTATAAACTGCCTCTTAATCTAACCCTTTACCACGAATGGCCCAGGTCCTTGTACAGAGTGAATTTCATTGTTTTTTTAAAAAAAAAAAAAAAAAAAAAAAAGCAAAGGAAAAAAAAAGCAAAGGAAAAAAAAAGAAAAGGAAAAAAAAAGAAAAGAAAAAAAAAGAAAAGAAAAAAAAGAAAAGAAAAAAAAAAGCAAAGGAAAAAAAAAGAAAAGAAAAAAAAGAAAAGAAAAAAAAAGTCTTTTTTTTTTTGGCAGCCGTTCCCAAAACTTAAATCAGTTTTTTAACCAAACTAATAAAAACGATTTGTGAAAACCTACTCTACTGAGGTAATAATAGTGTGCTGTCATTAAAAAAAACGTATATTTAATTATTAAGAAAAAAATTAAATAGAGCCCATATAAATTGGATATTTATATGGGCTCTATTTAATTTTTTTCTTTGCTTCATTGTATTTGGTGTAACCTATATATATATATATAATGTTTCATTGATTGCATCTGATGAAAGCAGAACACATAAAACTGAGTTGTGCTCAATGTAACATATGTATATTTCTTTACATGAAATAGTTCTGTTATTTAACATTAAGCACTGTTTTATCTTACAGTATTTATATGTACTTGTATCTGATCACTCACTCGTACATCTACCTAGATTTACCCATTTGGTTATATACACGTGTGTGTGTGTGTGTGTGTGTGTGTTATTGTTTAAAAAAATAATCTATTTCTCATTGTCTTATTTCAATAATTTGCCTGCAGATTTATCTGAATATAAAAACTTAAAACTGGCCAATTTGGTATTGTGTCAAATGTTTCAAAGAGAGGAATTCTTCTTGCACCTTTTTTCATATTTTCTTAAGTATCTAACTTGAAGGAAAATTTGAAAATGTATTTCTTAATTAGCCTATATATGAAAAAGCATATATGTATTTTCTTTCTCTATTTGGTCTATCCTGCCCACAACCCACCTACTTTGCTATAAAATCTAAAAGAGAATTCCTCTCTTAAATGATGCCAACTTACTATGAAGCATTTGACCAAATGGATTCTATATACATGGTTACATGTATTGTAGTTCTAAATAGATCAAATTATATGTCATTAAATGTTTATAGTTATCAAAATAAGTCATTCCAAAATATTTTCTGCAGCTTTCTTCACTCTAAATAAAAATCTAAAATAAATTCTAATTACCATTAATCACAAATATAAAATTTTACAAACAGTAATATCTAACTATAAAAACAGAAAGAGCCAAATTTTTTTGTTTCATCAAAATCATCTTTTTGTTACTTTCATCAGTTGTGTCTAGCAAGATTAATAACTTACATACTTTTTTACAATTCAAAAATCTTTATTATATATATATGAAAAAGATTATCTATTAGTTTAATTACACTTACTAGTTTTCTGTTACTGACATTTGTTAATAAATTTTACAATTTTCCCATTCACATACATATATAAATATATTTTGATAACTATGATTATCTCCCTTCATATTATTGAACATTTGTTCAGTCCTCATGTGCTTACTCCACTATCTGAGACCACAGAATATGTTTTTAATCATTTCACCCCAAACAAGGCAGTAATGCCATTATGACACTAGGGATTAAAATAGATAAGAAAAAAGATGTTCATATATTACTCACATGTTGGAGATTCTAAACTTTTCATCTCTATTTTCAAAGTAAAAAACACAAAAATAATTTCTCACTTTAAATGATTCATCAGTTACCAAAAAATGACTAGTTCCATAGTAAATACATTAAATACAGCTTTGTGTGAACAAATATTTTAAAAATAAACCACAACAGGAACAAATTATAAACAGAGTAAAAAATTAAAATAAGAAAAACAATTACATCAAATAGACTGGAGGAATACAACTAATAATCAGGTGGCTGTAGTAATTGTTGAAAGAAGAATGTATCTACTTTTTCTATCAAATTCTGAAGTTGGCTTTTTTTCTTAGGTAAACCATCAATTATATCACACCAAATAATTTGAAGCTCATACATGTCTCCCATACCGAAATTTACTTTAAGCTTTAAACAGTAATACTAAAAGCACCTCCTGATTTGAAATAAGCAATACTAGAACAAACATAACAAAACAAGATTATTTTTAATTATCTCTAAGTCAGTAAAATAATGAAACAAGACTAAAGATAATAGTTAGGTGATAATCACTTTAGTGGATTTACAATTTTTGATGTGTGACTGCCATTTTATGAAATGATATATATTGTGATAAGATAGGATAGTAATATTAGTTGATAGTAGATGCCTTGAAGCGTCTTTAAAGAAGAAAGTATAAGAATGAATACACAATTATATACAGTTAACAATAATATTTTATTGCCTTAGCAAACTATATAAGAAGAATACACAAGTGTGTATATGTGTGTATTTCAATCCTGGCTTGAAGCAATCACATTTATAGCCACACTGATGAGCTGTGATGCAGCAGTCTGGATGACTATATACACCCCCTCTCATAGGTCGAACACTTTGGAAGAAAGGGAATTTGTTGCCTGCTGTTCATTAATGCTAAAAGCTCTTTGCTATGAATCGAGCACTCTGGTAGCTGGTAATGCTTATATCTTGTAGATAATGCATTGAAAATTCCCTTTCTCCACCACATGCACTGATGGCCTAAGAGCGAGAGTGACTGATTTCAAATCAGTCTGGTTGCAACTCCGGCTGGAAGCAATTGCATGTTTAGCCACACTGATGAGCTGTGATGCAGCAAAAGAGTTTATCCATGGATGAGATATATATATATATATATATATATATATATATATATATTCCCAAGAGGATAGAATCCAGGTAGAACTCAATGTCCAGGACAGAGTAAGAATATAATATAAAAGGCGTGAACACTAATATTCCATGGTTATAATTTATTACATTGGAATCATAATCATGAACCAATTTATCAGACCTACAAATTCAAAAAAAGTATGCTTAGGACATTTTTATTGTGTACACTATGTGGAGTGAAAACAGTTAATCATCAAATGACAAAGAAATGATTTCCGAGTCAGCGGATTCATGCATCCTTCTGGTTAATAAATTAATCCTTTGAAAATAATTATTTAGAATAAGTTCCCATCAACAATAAAAAAAAACATGATTTGTGATCCTATTGAAAGGTATTTAAGCAAAGCTTCTAGACCAGACTAGTCAGTAAGAAATGGCAACAGTATATGATGGAGGCTTTAAAGAGATTACCTTACTCATTCATCCATCTTTCTCACCAAGTTATGTGACATTTACACTTTCCTCATCATTTTCTTCCTTGCCTATTTTTTCCCACACATACATGTGAAGAAATCACATTTTTTCATCTTAACTAACAACTACAAAGAAAGAAAGTAAAAACTTTATTATTCATATACATTAAGAAAAATTTAGTTGTAAAAACATGAAAATTAAAACATTTATATTTTTATATTTATAAACCATTTTTGCCTTTTTCTTTTTTGTGGGTTGATTCGAACTCATAACAACTATACAATGTTGCGTTCAATGCAACATGTTATTTGATGGAGGCCAAAAGGGTCCCCCCAGTAGTAAAGTGAGGTATGACTTATCTTAAAAAAAGAAAAAAAATTGAACAAGTCTTTTGTGTCATTTTCTTACATACTACTTTTGGAAACACCATCTAGTGGCAGTTAGCAGACTTTCTTTGGCAGACAAGTGGAGTAATTTTGATACCATCAATGAACACTTCCCCACAATCCCTAGAAGTAGTTACATTGTCTCCCAGAATGAAATTATATTATAATCCCCTCCCCACACACATATTCTTCATAGTAAGTAGAAAGTTCCACTTGCTTTTTTTCCTGAGAATTGCCACTTTATTGAAAACTGATGTTGATATTTTTATGAACACTACTGTCTTAACCACTTTAAGTCAAAGGCCGATCACTATCTATCCGCCTTTAATTAATGATAAATTTCAAGAAAGTAATTTTAATTTGCCTTTTATAAATACTATTTATTTTAATAAAGTATAGTTTATACTGAAAATAACTTTTTTGGTATTCTGAGAAATCAGATTTTTATATTTGTTTATGGAAAAAGTTGACCCTCCAACATGAAAACGAATGCTTGACAATCTTTTCACAGATGAAGAAACTTGAAGCAACAGAAATGTGGTTCTACAGGAGGATGCTGAGAATACCATGGATCAAACAGGTGAACAATGGTAAAGTTTTATAGAAAATGGAAACAAAAAGTACACTTATTCTTAATATCAGAAAGAGACAGATGGAATTTTTAGGATTCATAATGAAGAGGATTAAAAATTTAACACTCAGAAGATGTATTGATGGCAAGGGGTCAGAGGAAAGCAGAACATAATCTGACTAATGAGCTTGTTTAAATGATTAGCAGAACAGGGATTAGGAGAGAGAGTAAAAAGACAAAATTTATTAAGAGCTACAAAGAACTGGATATTGTGGTGAGCCATGATCACTAACATCCTGAAGGAACATGGCATATAGAAGAAATTGCAATGATAGCATGTCAAATTTTCATTCTTCTTTGTTTGAATTTGTGAGATTACCTCACTTGTCTATCAAGAAACTTATGCTAATGACAGGTGTTGTATAAAAGCAGTATAAAAGGAAAAAAAGGAAAAAAGTCTCTTTATTTACCTGCAGGATGTTGTAAGGACCAGATTTATTTTGTTTCCTTCCTGGGGCATTTCTTAGTCCTTAACAAACCATATTGTACACAACATAGCATACAAATTCCATCAACTGATAACTATCAAATCAAGAAGAAACTATATATATATATATATATATATATATATATATATATATATATATATACACACACACTATATTACTTCAAAAAGAAAGTTTTCCTTACTGTAATGCTAGTCCATGACATCTAGGGGATATTGATAGAAAAAGAGTAGATAGAACCTTACAAGCAGCAGTGGGAAAAATTACAGAAGAGAATAATCAATGGATGTTATAATATAGAGATGGCTTTCCCCTTTCCAATATTTTCATATAATTTATATTAACAATGTTGGTTTTAAATTTGACTTTAAAAAAAAAAAAAAAATTTAAATTTGTTAAAAAAAATTTTTAGAATTTTTTAAAAAATTTTTAAAACTGAATTTTTTTTTGTTTTATTGTAATTCTTGACGAAAGAAACAAACTAATTATATTTTTTAAAAGAAAAACTATCTTGTTATTTTGTTTATGTATATATGAGTAATTTTGTATTATTCTGATTTATTCTTTGTATGAACTAAAAGAAAAACTATGCAAAGATGAAGAATGAAGTGTTTAAATGGTGGCATTTCCGCTGAATAAATATTTTGTAATCATTTTTTTTTTTTTTTTTTTACAATAGATTTTTTTACTTGTCTTGTCTCCCATAGCAAAAATCACCAATGATTAATTTTAGCAGAAATGTGTGAGGTTTCTCAGGCAAAAAAAAAAAAAAAAAAAAAAAAAAGGACTTAATTCCCTTTACCAAGTTTCTTATAACAAAAGGTGGTTGCAATTCAAAATGTTTTGGAAGGCTTGATGTAGAGTATTATATCACAGTAAAAATGATAAAGTATCTATCAAAAAAAAAAAAAAAAAAAAAAAAAAAAATATCCAGGAAACAAAAACAACAAAACAAAAAATGAAAATACTTCCAGGTTAGGCTAAATCCATTAATTCCTTAGAAATTTCAACGTTCTTCTTGTTTAGTTTGCTAATTCAAAAGGTGGTGGCTAATTGTGCACTATTGTTTGTAATTTCATTTCTATCCTCTTTTCAAGAGGGCTCCCATGTATCCACAATAATATCAATACACTGTCTTCTCACACAAACATAAATCCTATTAATTAATATTAATATTTGCAACATGAGATATTAATGTAAAAATTCACTTTTATTTGAAAGGGGATTTTCTGTAGTACTGGTGTCTTCATGCAAAACATTATCTAAAGAAATGCATTCACCAATGATTCATCATCTTCTGTCTCATGACACAGGTGTTTGAGGTTTCCTATAGCCCCGCTGAACTTAAATGAAGTCAATTCAGGTTTGCTATTGTAAAAATTTTCTATCCCAAGTAAAGATAATCACAAAAATGGCAAAAGTCATTTTGTCACAGCTTATTTTCTCTGAAAAAATGGATTTTCATACTTTTATAGGGGTAAAATATTGAAAAATGACTGTTTTATCATCATCTAAACAAATATCAAGGACACTTTTGATCTGAACCCCATGAAACTAGATATTTTCTGAAAGCAAAGGATATGTTCTTTCATTTAAAAGCAAAATTGGCTGGTGTAAATGACTCAAATTTTTATTTCAGGGAGTAAAATGTAAATAAAAATTGAAAATTTTGTATTTTTTCTAATTCTAAACAAAAACTTTCCTCATTAACAGGAAATTAACCATTTTTTTGGAAAATCAGAAAACCTAAATAATAAACTATTTCAAATTGAGAGTTTTGAAGGAAATCAACATTCTTAGGGGGTTAAAATGTGACAAAGTCCATTGGTAATTATCAATTATATGACTGTCAGGCCACGGAAATCCCCAGAAATCTTTAGTAAATGGCGAAAGATTTATCTGCAATTCCTGACCACCAGAAACCAAAAGTAAAATTAAGCCAAATTGACTGACATGTCTGGGTCAGAGGTCAGCTAGCTAGCCAGCAATAAACATTTAGAACAAGTTGTAGTCAGCTTGTAATAAAACCTACCACTCCCAGATAAGATCAAAGAAAAAAAAAAGAAAAAAAAAAAAAAGGGGTCAACATAGGTAGGGCTTGATATGTTTCTTTCTTTTTCAAACCTATGTTTGAACAATGGCTTGATGTGTTTTGTTTTGTTTGTAACACCCCGTGACCCGGTGATGACGACAACTTAGCAGGCGACATTGTTTTTTTTGCCACATGTCTTTCATATTTCCCATCACTGGGCCATTTAGCCGTTCCTTTTATTCATGCCAAATTAAGGAGAAAGGGATGAAGTTTGAATGATATTATTTTGAAGTGAAAATAAATATTTTTTCATAAAAAAAAAAAAGTGGGGGGGATTTTTCTTAGAAAATTGGACATAATTTCTTAACGCTAACTGCCAAGTGACATTTTCCACAGCCAAATTGAAGATTAATTACCAGTGAATAATTCCATGTGCAAGCAATAGCTGTCTGGATCCTATAATGTCGCCTAAAAAGATCCAGAAGTTAACTGACTGATCAAAAAATTGTTGCGCATAATTGTGTTTTTTATGGTCAGTTTCCATTATTTCATCTTGATGTCATTTTCGGACAGCCAAGTCATCAAGAATTCAGGAAAACAGTTTGGCACAGGTTTAAGAACTTTACATTTTAAGAGGTGTTCAAAATGTTACTGATGAATGCGATTTTTCGCCAAATATTTCATTTACACACCATGTAGGATTTTCCTATATGACAAAAATAAGCCTTTTAAACAGCCATGATGATGAAGTGTGGTCACAGGGTCACTGTGCAGCTGAGCACCTAACCAGCTTAATGTGGAACCTTTTAGGATGGTAATGGAAAGATTTTTGGCTCTCATGATATGGCCATATCATTACAACTTTCTTTTCTTGATGGTGGTTATGAGGTCTTTCAGTGAGCCTACTTTTTCCACTGCATTGTTTGTGATTTGGTCTATGTAAGAGATGCCTGCCATGGTTAAGTATCATTTTAATGCTTGGTTTCTTTGCTTTAATTCTGCTGTTCATGTCTAAAACCCAAGATATTTGAATTGGCTCACTACTTTAAAATCCTGATCATTGAACTTTATATTGATTGAAAACTTATTTTACTTCAAGAGATTAATCAATGATTAGAAAATCTGAATACTAAAATTCTTATAAAGTAGATGTAAATGTGGATAGCGAAAATTACTTTCCAAAAATATATATCAATGTGTCACAAAATTGGGCTTTCAGAATCATTTTGAAACCAAAAGTCAGTTATCTACTTACATAGACTATTCTTTCATTTGTACTATTGAGAGATATTTTTACTCTTGTTTAGTCTCTAGTGAATGTTCAAAACCAAATCCTTTTTCCTATATAGCAAAAGCTGATCTGGCAAAAGATCTCCACATCAAAATATAAATGAACTGTAACATTTTATATTACATTCTCCCTGTCTCTTTTGCCAGTGTACGAAAAGGTTAGGTTTTACACACACACAAACATACATACATACATGCATGTATATAAGGTTAGAAAAATAAGAAAGATATGAAAAACAAAGACGAGAAAGAGGAGAGGAGAAAAAAGAGAAAGAGGAGAGGAGAAAGAGGAGAAAGAGGAGAGGAGAAAGAGGAGAAAGAGGAGAGGAGAAAGAGGAGAAAGAGGAGAGGAGAAAGAGGAGAAAGAGGAGAGGAGAAAGAGGAGAAAGAGGAGAGGAGAAAGAGGAGAGGAGAAAGAGGAGAGGAGAAAGAGGAGAGGAGGAGAGGAGAAAGAGGAGAGGAGAAAGAGGAGAGGAGGAGAGGAGAAAGAGGAGAGGAGGAGAGGAGAAGAGGAGAGGAGAAAGAAGAGAAAGAGAGGAGAAAGAAGAGAAAGAGAGGAGAAAGAAGAGAAAGAGGAGAAAGAAGAGAAAGAGAGGAGAAAGAGAGGAGAAAGAAGAGAAAGAGAGGAGAAAGAAGAGAAAGAGAGGAGAAAGAAGAGAAAGAGAGGAGAAAGAAGAGAAAGAGAGGAGAAAGAGAGGAGAAAGAAGAGAAAGAGAAGAGAAAGAGAGGAGAAAGAAGAGAAAGAGAAGAGAAAGAGAGGAGAAAGAAGAGAAAGAGAGGAGAAAGAAGAGAAAGAGAAGAGAAAGAGAGGAGAGGACAAAGAAAGAGGAGAAGACAAAGAAAGAAGAGAAAGAGGAGAGGACAAAGAAAGAAGAGAAAGAGGAGAGGACAAAGAAAGAAGAGAAAGAGGAGAGGACAAAGAAAGAAGAGAAAGAGGAGAGGACAAAGAAAGAAGAGAAAGAGGAGAGGACAAAGAAAGAAGAGAAAGAGGAGAGGACAAAGAAAGAAGAGAAAGAGGAGAGGACAAAGAAAGAAGAGAAAGAGGAGAGGACAAAGAAAGAAGAGAAAGAGGAGAGGACAAAGAAAGAAGAGAAAGAGGAGAGGACAAAGAAAGAAGAGAAAGAGGAGAGGACAAAGAAAGAAGAGAAAGAGGAGGGGACAATGAAAGAGGAGGGGACAATGAAAGAAGAGAGGACAATGAAAGAAGAGAGGACAATGAAAGAAGAGAGGACAATGAAAGAAGAGAGGACAATGAAAGAAGAGAAAGAGTAGAAAAAAAGAGAATTCAAATGTTTAGATGTTACTCAGGGATTTGGATAAATACTGTTTGTTGATATCATGCCAAGAAATAAAACTGGACAGTACTTGATCTAAGAGGACTAATGTCCACTTTGATTGCCACAACAGGGAGGTTTGGAGTCAGAGTGTAATGTCAAACACAAAATAAATCATCACATGAAAAAAGAATTAAGTGTTTTAGAAATAATTTACTTTTTACACTGTAAAGAAAAAAAAAAAAACTTTATTTTTACATGTTTTTCTCACTTCCATGTTTAAAAATATCGTAAAAGCATTTCTCTTTTCAATTTATATATCTCATAATGTTTAAATGAAAGATGCTTCAAAATTAATGCCTTCTATTTATTTACACAGAAACTAAAACAGATACAGGGGGCAGAATAATGCCACTGGATAGAGCAAGTTTTTAGAAACAATTCTTATTTTCCAATCATCCCTAATAAGGTTTGCTTTTTTTAACAGCAGTGAATAAGAATCTGCATACAACTCTTGTAAAATCTGCCTCAGTAGAATTGATTCACTTTTTCACAGCAGCAATTAACCAGTTCTTTACTTTGCTCATATTCACTGTTTGGTCTCCACAAACATTTACTAAGGGTTAATAGCTGCAAGGTATATAGAATAGCAAAAGTTATCTTTCAGAAACTGAGTAACACTCAGAGATTAGTAAATAAACTGAGTAGTATCTAGGGACTGTTAAATAACTTTAGAAAATAAGAAAAGTGTTCTGGACTTCTATGTCTATCCTCCTAGATAGCAGTAAAGTTTGGCAGTTTCATCACAAATATAACAAAAAAAAAAAAGAAAAGAAAAAAAGACATTAGGCAATCAAGATATAGAACTACCAATGACTGGTGAGGATACCATGCACAGAGAATGTGATCAATGAGGAGGTTCTAAAGCGAATAGGAACTACAAAGAAACTACTAGTAACAATTATAGACAGATGAAAGTTTTGAGATACATAAAAAAAGGAAAGCTCAGAGAAATTAATACATAAAGGCACACATTAAAAAATATCATGCCAGTTACATTAAACTAATTTCCTGTGTTCCAAAGTTCAACTCCTAACTCCTCCCTACAAAAACTTCCACTTTGTGGAATAGACTTCAAGAGACAGCAATTAATCATATTCTTAACTTGCTATCAACTTGTCTTACATTCATATCACATACCTCATTCTATTCTGACTGTAACCCTCGACTTTCAGTGGCTCTTGGGCCCTGAACTGAGTGAAATATAGTATAAAAGAAAAGAAAAAGAGAAGCATGGAGAAACAAGTATCACAAACAGAAAGAACTACTAAGAGCAATAAAGAGTAGAAGCTGGGAGAGCCATAATCATCCACCATCCTGAAAGGGCATAGGACACAGAGAAAAAAAATTATTCATGATCAAGTGACATTTTATGAGTGGAAGAGGTTTCTCTTTTAAAGAAAGTTTATTTACATTATTTTATTAAAAGATTTTTAAAAAATAAATTCAGTTACCAGTGCACCAAGTACACAGAGTTATTAAATTTCAATATTTTATTGAAATTTTATAATTTAAAAAAAAAAAAAAAAAAAAAAAATGAGCTTGTCTAGGGCATTCAAATTCTATCGATTTTTAGAAATTAAATTTTGCAACATTTCTCAGACTTAACTATTTGTATATATTGGATGAAAATAATTTCCTGTTATAAAATTTAAGATAAATCATAAAAAAATCTAAGTAAATTTCTCCTAATATATGGTCAATCTTGTAAAAGACCATAAGAATACTTAGAGGGAATAAATATATATATATATATATATATATATATATATATATATTCATACATGTTTCATTAAATAATATAGACAAGTGTTGTCTATTTATTTTATGTAAATTTTTAATGAAACGTGTATGAATGAAAAAATGCTGCCTAAACACACACAATATATATATATATATATATATATGTGTGTGTGTGTATAAATAAATATTTTATTACTTAAACATTATTTTTAGTGGATATCAATATTCGAGTAGAAGTTCTATTTATTTATTTATTAAACATTTATTAAACCATATATATATTTTCTTCTGCAGGCCTGAACATCTAATAGCTGTTTCTCCTGCTAAGTAGGATGCAAGTTTGAATTTCTGCTGCAGAGCACATAATTTTCTGTAATAAGCTTTCTTAAATATTCAGACCAATAGAGGAAAGTAAATATATATATACTGTTTTATAAAATAAACAGTGTCTACTCAAATAAGGGTATCCACTAAAAATAATGTTAAGTAATAAGATCTCTCAGATTAATAAATAAAAATCAACAACTGCTTTAAAAATATATAAATTAAAAGCAGACAATGAAGTCAGTAGTAACCATATTTCATTTTAAATGCCATCTTCATGCCATGTGTGTTGTGTTTTGACTTGACTATATATGCTGGTCAATAGTGCATTATGGGTAGAAGGCCTATTGTGTTATGCAAATGGTTACTGGATGCATGCTAATGGTTATGTTTCAATTTATTCTAGAGACTATTGAGTAGAAAGTGTGTGTGTGTGTGTGTGTGTGTGTATATATATATATATTATACCTCACCAATAAAACAACAGTTTCATGCAAAATGCAATCTTCAGGTGCTGAGTATAGACTGACAGTTATGTAATTTAAATTTTAAAACTATCTGGTTATTGCAATGTTGGTGCAGTTAAATTTTTATACTGGGATTACAGATCAAAGAATCAAGCCAACATCATAAAATTCTAGATAATTTACATAAATCAATCCAAGTTAGATTATCTACTTACTCCAGAAATAAGGAAATATTTGATAATGATAAAATTAAATATATAAAAACTTTAGAACTAAACAACCATAAAATAAATTTAGAGTATTCAGAAAAAACAAAAAAGGTGGTCAAAATAGAAACACTATAAGCATAACATTCACCTTTTAATCATAATTTTCAAACTAATATCAAAAGAATTTTCCTAAATTTAGTTCATTCACCAACACTAAAAGAAAAAGATTTTTAACAAAAATAATGTTAAGATCAGCTATAAATGTGTTAAAAACATCAATAAATCTATATCCTGACATAACATTGTATTAAACAAATATATTTCCAACAAAGACAATATTAATTAAAAAAAGAAATGCCACTGCCAAATATGATCTGTCCTTTAAATTGTCAATGTATGATTGATAATATTGTATACCGAGCTAGCATACATGATAAATTTTATTTTGGTTCCACTGAAAAACCTTGGAAATTTAATTTCATCGAATTACTTTAGGCAATATAAAATACAAAACAGCACTTCTTTCTCTAGATATTTCTGGCAATTAAAGAATAATGGTAATACACTAAAATAACCCTACCTTATTAAAGAGAAATGAATTGGTTACATGTAAGCATAAAAATAAATATCTGCTTGACTACAATGATCCACATTAATTCATTAATTTTTAATGCAAATTACAGTGTTTTCTTTTTCAAAAAAAAAAAGAAAAACAAAAAAGGTAATCTCTATTTATGCTTAATATAAAAAATGAAAGTGAATATTCACAACTCTAAAAATTTTTTTTTCACACTATGTACACACACACACAAATTCCATTTATTTTAAATGCCAAATATATTTTTTAAAATTCAAAAATTGTAATCCCAGTATAATATATAACTGCACCAACATTATGATAGCCAGATGTTTGTTTTTAATTTAAATAACACAATAGTCAGCATATACTCAGCACTTCAAGATTGCATTGTGCATAAAACACCTAGCTGTGCTATTAGTGAGGTGTATGCAGATTACTTAATAGCTCTGTTGTATTACACTGAGCACTATTTTATTAACACTAGCACTATATGTGCAATATATTATAATATGTGTGTGTATGTGTTTAAAATAGCTAGCCTCATTGTCAATAATAAAAATTCCCCAGCAACATCCAAAGTAAATAGGTCTAATTTATTAATTTACATACCCCTTAAAGAACTGCATTCCTACCAAAAATAAATTCAAGAAGAATAATTACATTGGATATACAACTACATGCCAATCAAGAAGACTTTGCATCTCTCAGATCATAGCTCGATTGGAAGCCATTTAAATACACACAGAAACCTGCCAACCTCTATATGCAACATTCTTATAGAAAATACAAACATAATACACTGATCTAAATGCAGATTAATGCTTAAAATAATGAAAGCATTAACAACAAAGAAGAAACTAACTCTCAGTAATATCAATTATAAAAACAGCTGCAATGTGCTGATTGTGTTTGGATATTTATGTTTACATATTCAGACAAAAAAAAGAATAGAAAAAGAAACAAATTTGATAATGGCTAATAAATTAGCTGTAAGTGCTCAGAAACTCAGATCATTTGGACAGCTGTTACACACTATGTAAAAAAAAAACAAAAAACACACATACAAATATAACAGAAATATAATAAAAAAACCTTAATCACAATGCCTTACCAGTCATCTTCAACGAAACCTGTATAAAAGAGGGTCTACTGTCCAAATACATAATGTATATGAGATAACAATATACTTTTATATATCAAAAAACAATATTGAGAAAAAATATATGACTAAGTGTAAAGTTTTTTTTGATGCATTTTATTGGATCATTCATAGCACATATGCATATGAATGAGTGATGCTGTAAATTTAAGATTTTAATTTTTTATTTAGATTTTTTTTTATCACTTAAAATTCCCAGCATCACCAATTTGTGCATATATGTGGTTACACTAACATAAGAAATTTAGACCGATAAAATCCTAAAGGATGAAATGCGTTGCAAGAAAACTTTTCCCACTTTGTGTGTGTGTGTATATATATATATATATATATATATATATATATATAGATAGAAAGAGAGAGAGATATATTTTTTTTTCTCTGTGTGTGTGTATATATTATTATTATTATTATTATTGAAGAAATTAATTTTTTATTTATTCATCTGACATCTTTTATTACTTTTACCAGAGGGTGTAATTTTCTTTAATAAGATTTCTTGAATGTTCAGGTGAGAAGACGGAATAAAATACCGTTTAAAAATAAATGGACCAACTACTCACATATTGGTATCTGCTAAAAATAATTTTTATTGTAATATATATATAGTAAATAAATGACTAAAAAGTGCAAAAACTTATCTCTTGTCTGAGTCAAACAGGAATAACTCAGTTCTTCAGGCACAAGATAAATCAGTTTCTGCAAACTAAAAATTGGAAGATTAGTCTTTCCTCATTTATTTACTATTAATACATTATCTCTTGATACTGAGTACTTTATTTACAAAATCTTCTCACCTTAAAACTTATCTTTTAGTAATATATTGCATGATGTTTTTGTTTTGTTAGTTTGTTTTTTTTTAGGTAATATCAATTTTTCTTCTTCCATCTGTTTAAATATTTACATCTTTTTAAAATCTATTTATATATCCAAAATATTCAAAATTCCCTTCAATCATTTAAGAAAAAGTTAATACTTAATTTTGAAAATCCTAAAAACCCCTCAGATCTAAATATTTACTTTGTAATGCTTTTATTTTCTTAATGTAGGGGAATAAACTATTTAGCAATTTCTGGATCTATAAAATATTTTAGGATTTGTTTACAAAAAGCCACAAAACTTCTTGTTCTCATTTAAACAGACCAGGTGCTGTTCTAGTACAAATACATGATAAGTACATTGTAACATTCCTTCATCATTTTTCATACAAATATTGTTAAAATACAACCAGAAAGGCTTTATGGATATTATTTATAAGTAGAATAAAATCAAAGAAAAAAAGTAAAATTTTTAAAAGAAAGAAAAAAAAAAAAGGAAGTTTTAATTAACATTTTAAGATAACTTTAGAAATCTTTCTCACACACATACCCATATTTTATATATATATATATATATATATATATATATATATATATATATATGTCTGTGTGCATGGTGACGTAATGGATAGCAGATTGGATTGAGAAATTGGAGAACCGAGTTCTAATTCCAATGGAGTTGTTGACATCTACTTATGTGCAAATAGCTGTGTGGAAAAGTATGAATCCATCTCTACTCTCTCTTCCCCCCTACTTATGGGTAAATGGCAGGACAGATTGGGCCCTATAGCCTTGGTTGTCAACAAGTCTAAGAGAAGGACAAGTCTGACTTCAAAACATGAGAAGGGCCATTTGGAGACCATGTTGTACACTATGTGCACCAGTTCTATATATTCAGTTCTTCAGAAAAAATGTGATTGGTTCTGCACAAACCTTTACCATTCTAATCAAATGTATGGATAGTCTGGCTTCACTTCTATGAAATGAGATGTACACTCATACATAAAAAACAATGGGAGAGTTCATTATATATATATATATATTATAAATAAAATGAACTCTCCCATTGTTTATTATATATATATATATATAGAGAGAGAGAGAAGGACAGTTAAAATATCATGCATAAATACTTGCTGTCAATATGTACAAGTCTGTATACAGGGTGTACCAAAAATACTTTTACAAACACTGGGGTGGGTTCATCACACCAAAACAAGGACAAAAGTCCATATAAACATATGTCTGCAAATCCTTTGTTTTTGAGTTATTAAATTCAAAGAAAGTTTATTTTACATGCATACAGCAGTGTTGACCATACACACAACAAACTTTCAGTGCAGTACCAGTAGCAATACCATGTTGAGGTCAAAGATGCATTTTCAACTTGTAGAAAGAATCACTGGCTTTCATTGTTAAGAGCAAATAGACATACTTCTGGTTAATAAATCAATCCTTTGAAAATAAATATTTCAGCCATTGGGACACGTTCACACTGAAAAAAAAAAAAAGCTTTGTGATCCTTTTGAGGAGTTTATAAGAAAAGTCACCAGGTTAGACAAGCCAGTAAGAAGGAGTGGCAGTATACAACAGATTCATGATACCATGGCTTAAAACAGATTCCCTTACTTATTCACCTGTCTTCCTCACCAAACTATCTGACATTTACACTCTTCCACATCAAGCTATGTGACGTTCACACCATTCTTCCTCACTTTCTCCCTTTTTCTCACATATACATGTGAAGAAATCACAAACAAGGAACTTGTACATGGTGAGATAAATTTAGTTGCAAAATCATGAAAATAAAAATATTTTATATATTTAAATATCTTCCCCATCTTTTTTTTTTTTTTGTTGTGGGTGGATTCAAATCTGCAACACATTTGTGAATGAAATATCAACATTCAATAAAGTCTGATTCACGACTGAATGATGCAAGATTTCAATTTATAACACTAGAAATTGGCACCAAAACAAACACTATTGTGAAGTTGAGGTCATTTTATATTAATGAAATTCAGGCACAAACTTTTGCAATGATCTCTTTACACACACAAACACACAACTAATAGGAATTTAAACTAAAAGATTAAAATATAAAATAAACTGAGGCTCTGTTCCAAAGTTAACAGAGCTTAAATATATAATAATATAAAAATCTACTACTCAGTATTTCATTCAATAATAATCATCATGTAGATAAAAATATAGATATGTTATCTGCATGACTTATTGCATGAAACTACATTCTGAATTTTAATATATATATATTAGACAGTCAAACATGAAGAGAAATTAATAACACCTAAAACAAACCCATGAAAATGTGGATGAAAGCGCTTGGGGCAATGAACAATATGAACAATTTTTGCACTGTCTTACTCCTATCAAATGGAAGAAAAATTAAATAAAAATTAATTAAATTTTCCTTTTCTGTCATATTAAAAGAAGCATGTTTAAAAAAAGAACATTAGTGCCCTAATATATATATATATATAAGAGATCCAAGATATATATATATATATGTATGTATATATAAATAAAATGAGGGATATAGATATATATATATATATATATATATGCACATGGTTGTGTGTTTATCTTGATAACAAAATAGGCATTCAATTTTAGTGAAGTTTATATAATGCACTTAACTGTGGATAATGTAGAAAAATCAGATTGGAAGATTAATATCTGTGTTTTGCAAGAAGCAAATTCAAAAAGAAATCTTGAATAAAATTGAACTCAGAACAGCCCTGAAATTTTGTTTCTAAAATTAAACTTTTGCCAGAAATCAATTTGAGATATGAATTGCTGATAAAAAATTACTTTGGGAATATATTTTTAGTTGAAAATGCAAGAAACCTACAGAAAAAAAAAAGAGATAATTCTGTGGAAGAGAAGAGAAATATGAAAATACAGATATAATTTTCATATGAAAAATAGATAGGGAGGTTATTACATTTTTTATTTCTTTCATATTCATAAGCTATCCATCACTATTCTAGTATTAACAGACAGGCTCTACACAAACTGAAATGATACCAACTCTCACTAGAGTTCTAACAATATCCATGCCATTTTCAGCAGAAAAACAGTTTGTATGGTTTTCATGTCCAAACTTTAATAGGAATTATTAGTATTTAATGAACATTTTTAGCTGATGACATCTCTATTATACAAAATAAAAATCCCAAGTGTAAAAATGAAAGAGTAAAGGGCCATAGTTCAGAAAAGGTATAGGATGACTAATCACTGCCAACTCAACACCATTGACTCAACGACATAAAACTATGAAATTTTTTTCAGCAATTTTTAAAACTGAATAAAAGTAATTCATTAGGGATCATTTTTTAATACGTGACTATTTTTAAATTTAAAAATTTATTGAAAATTCTATGTAATTCCCCTCAAATATTCAGTTGGAGATCTTTGTGCAAATTTTTTTTTCCTCTTTGACCAAGAATTTTCATTTTCGGTGTGATGAAAAGTTCGAAGATGAAACTCTAGTCAGTCAAACAGTCTGTTGTAACTAATAAGACAAACAACTAAACTTTCAAAATCTCTATGATTCAAAGCCAATCTAAGAGATGTGCACACTATGACAGCCAATACTGATTGCCTGGTGTTGAGTTGGCAGTGATAAAATGTCCCCTCTAGTTCAGAAATATATTGTATATCAACAACATACTAAAAGCTAAAGGGAATAATAAAAGGTTAGTTGAATAAGGTTGGAATATATGTCCTGTGAGTGTCATATTCTCCAAACTGTTTTTTTTATGTGTCCCAGAAATTTCTGCTGTCTCTTTCTGATTCTAAATACAAGTGTCCTTTTCATTTTCACTTTCTTTAAAACTTCCTTGTTGCTTAAAAAGCTCTATCCATGGTATTTTAAGTTTCTTTTGCAGAATCACATCCGTTGCCTTTAACATCATTTTCATCTGTGAGGAAATTGTGTAGCATTCAGTTCCATACAGGAGGATTGTTATTACATAGCAGCTGGGTGCTCATTTCTTTGTTTCTAACCAAAGTTTCTAAATATGTTGTTATCTTTGGAAAGGAATCTCTTGCTCTTCCAATGTTCATTTGAATCTCAGTATCACATTTTCTGTTAAAACATTTCCCAGATATTTAAATTTCTGTACTTGTTTATTTCTGACATCTCCATTTTGTATCTACATTTCTTGGGCTGTTCCTCTTGCTGACAACCATAAATTTTCTCTTCTTACAATTGATGCTCAGTCATTTCTTCCCAATTTCTATAAATATTTTTCACCTGTCTATATTTCTGAGATTATTGTAACTATTTACATTGTTTGGACAATTGTCTTCATCTTTATTCATGACATTTTGGCTGTTGTACACTACAGCATTCTTCAGGTGATATTTCCTAGAATTTCAAACCCAACCCTTTGTTTAGTCCATGGGTGTAGATTGCTCCAAGTCTAATTGTTCTAATTATGGACTAAAATAGTTTGGTTTGAAATTCCAAAAAGGCATGAGTGCATGATGGTCAAAATGTCTGAACAATGTAAATAAATATTTTTTCATTGTAATTGTTCTGATGAGCTTTCTTCTTTAATACCATGACTTTACAAATTGAAGTGCAGTACAAGAATGGCAGCTAGGTCTTATTTTACAGTTGAAATCACTAGATATAACCATAAGTACTATACTAACAATTTCTTCTCTTGCTCTTCTCACTTGTGGAACACTTCTAGCTTTCCAATCAACTTTGACCTTCAAACATTTAAATGTAATGAAGTCATCATCTGTCTTCTTATTTCATGTTCTTTTATTATCATATCTCCTTAATATTTTTTTCCTCAGAGTCTTTCATTCACACTATCCCATTGCATCTTAGTGGCTTTATAGCTTTACTTGGAATGAAATGACTTAAAAAACAAAAAAAACTTTACAAATCTTGTTTTAGACTTCTGCAGTTTTCTTTTTATGTCTGCCATCAACACCATGTCATTTGCATATCCTATCTTGTTAAGATAGTACCTATCAATAATAAATCCTGGTAAAACTTCTAGTTTCCCACTGTATAGGTATAATATACTGAATGAAGATACATCAAATATATCACAATATATTACCCAAATATCAAACTTTCTTGGATCAGTTTTTCCTTTATCTGGATGATAAGCTTAGTAATGTAGCACAAAGCTGATTATACAATGAATGACCCCATTTCTTAGCACTAAAAAGATCAATCTATGAAGGTCTTCTGCTATGTTGTCTTCATGATGTTGGCAATCATGGATCTCCACAATTTCAAGTCCTTTGTATCTCAATAAGTTCTGTCCTTTTGTTATCTCTCCTTAACATTGTACAGCCATTCATTTAATCAAGATTACTTGGTAGGTTATGTGATGTTTTCCTCTGTCGCCCTTGCTTTCAATATGTCCTGTGAGTATCAAATTTTCCAAGCCCTCTTTCCTCATTATGTGCCCTAGAAATTTTAACTGCCTCTTTGCTGTTAAGTACAAGTGTTCTTTTCGATATCTATTTTCCTTAAAATTTTGTTTGTGCTCACATGTTTGGTCCATGGTATTATTAGCATCCTTCTGTAGAACCATATTTCTGTTGCTTCAAGTTTCTTCTTCATCTGTGAGGATATTATCTAACAATTCAGTAATCTTTTCTTTGTTTCTAATGAAATTTTCCCCATTTCTTAATACTTTGCTTAGCTTTTGGAAGGCATCTTTGACTATCCAATTGTTGCCTTGGATTTCAGTGTTGCACTTTCTCTCCTCTGTTAAAGCATTTCCTAAATATTTAATTTTATTTGTTTGATGTTGGCATCTCCAAGCTGTAATTTGCCTGTTTTTGTTAGTAATCATATTTATTATTTCTATAATCTTGTTGATCACAAAATTTCCAAGGTTGATAGCATCTCTATTACAATACCATTCAGTACTGGTTCTTTGTTCCACTTTATCTTGGCTAGTGTTAATCTTACTTTAACTGTTAAAGGACCTCCCATATTTTTATGTATTGTAGGTCTCATTCTTATCATGAAAGAGTTCTTCAACATATTTGTTCCATATTTTCTTTTTCTATTATGAACAATTCCTCTCTTGATTTTATGCATCCTGCCAAATCTATGAGAACCATTATTTCTGTCACATTTTTCTTTGATCTATTCTTTTTTTGCTGCGCATGTATTTTTTCTAATATTTCTGTTTAATTATTTTATATTCTGTACCATTCCTTGGTATTGCTTGCAGTCACTTTTTCACCATCTCAGGAATTTCATCTATCTTTTTTTGAGAGAGGGGGATGATTTTGTTCACTGATTTCACTACAGCTTCTTATAATGGGTTGCACTTTGAATTCCTTGTCTCATTCAAATTATTATATTTGCCTTTAACTATCAGCATACATCTTTTTGCAATGTGGGGTATTCAAGGGTTTATCATATTGTAGTTTAGTCATCATTTTGATTTTTTAATTTCCATAATTATTAAGTCTGAATTTGTATATGACTGGGATTTAGTTGCTCCCACATTCAGCACTAGGACAGGTTTTACAGTGTAAAACTGCATTTCTAAACCTTTGCTATATAGCTGATATGGTTCTCTGTGGGCATCACTTGGTTCTCTTGGACATCACTGTGTCCACAGGGATCTAGGATGTTCTTGAAACCAATTGCTTTTTATTATTTGATCATTTTTGTGCATCATTGAACCCATTTTTCTCCGTACTCATTACAGGATCCTAATTTATACTTACAATTTCACAGTAACCTTCTTTTTCTACTTTAAAAGTTAGTTTGCCAATGATGATGGTAATTTTGCATTGAGTCTTGGCATTATCTACTGTTCATTTCTTCTTATGCATGTTGTGCTGTTAATGCCTATGCTATTATAAAGGACATTAAATGGCTTGCCCATTTAGCTTAACTATAAGAATTCTGTCAAACAGTTGACAATATCTCAGACCACATTTCTTCATACATTGCTTTAGTAAAGATTCTACTACTTTTCCATTTACTTCATGCCTGGATATATGATCCTGTGTCCATCACAAAATCTCAGTTATTTAACCACCTAGTTTCATATACCCATGGGTTGTTAATATTTAACCTGTTCATTTCCTGCTTGATAATTTCTAGCCAGCCACACTGATGCAATGTTCTGATTCCATGTCCCTGTTCTTTTAATTCATGGCTCTCCACAACTTCCTAACCTCTACAGCTTTTAGAAATGTGTCTTTTTACTATTCCTTTCCAGTCCCTGTTCTGCTACCCGTATTCCCAGGACTTCTTTCCTCATTATGCATCCCAGAAAATATAAACTTTTATGATGTACAGTGGCCATTAATAATTAAGTATAGCTCAAGACTTCAAAGTTAAAAGAAAACAGTATTTAATTACAACCGAAAATATATACTCGAGAACAAAGTAAAAAGTCAACCAAAGAAAATTAACCATTTCAGTGAATACCTTAATAGCACGGCTCGGTTTAACATCTGGTAAATCCTAACTCAAAACATAAAACATCGATGCACAATAATTTACAGTAATTCAAGTGGATAGTTACACTCAATAGTCACTCAATAATCACTGCGGTCAGTAACCTGACACCGCTATTTATACACCTGGTGGAAAACATATTCATAAGTCCAGATTGTCATACTTGTACCTCGGTGTCAGTAGTTACTCATTTTCTTTCTGACAGTTTCTGATTTTATGTGTCCTTTCTGTTTCCATTCTCCTTAAAACTTCCTTGTTGCTGATATGTTCCAACCATAATATTCTCAGCATCTTTCTGTAGAACCACATTTTAGTCACCTGAAGTCTTCTATTCCTCCATGAGGAAATTGTCTAGCATACACTGCTATACCAGGGATTGATATAACATAACAGTTCATCACTCTTGTTTTTGTTTCTAATTAAAGTATTTCAGTAACCTTCTGTAGAACCACATTTCTGTTGCTTCGAGTGTCTTCATCTCTGAGAAGATTGTCCAGCATTCACTGCGATATAGCAGGACTGATATTACGCAATAGGTCAGTACTCTTTTCATTGTTTCTAATGAAAGCTTCCTGTTTCTTAATACTTTACTCTTTTGCTGCTACAGTGGGCCTTTAGATTTTGGCATCAAATTCTTTCTCATCTGTTGGAAAACTTCCCAGATACTTAAATTTCTATACTCGTTTGATTTTAACATCTCCAATTTGTAGCTCATATCACAATTCTGCTGTAACAATTACACTCTGTTACTGGTTTTTCAAGATAAAATAGTTTATATGTGGAGCCCAGTGATGTGCAGAGGTTTGATGATGCCTGGGGCCAACATCTTGATTGTATGACCCTAAGACTCAAGTAACAGGGTGGGGGCTGTAAGGCCTAGTACTGAGAAATGTGAGAAAGGAAGACATGTAAAAACAGATAAACACTTTATTCAAATTAAATATAAACTAAATTTTTATTTCACTCCTTGATTTGATACCATCCTGATATGGATTGCAGGGGATAGAGGCTGTCACACCCTCTTCCCCACTTCTGCATACTACTAGTGGAGCCTCACACCTTACCCTATTGTATTTTGCTTGTCTGTCAATCAATATTGTTTTATTATCTATAGTTGATGACATTTAAATGGAGATGACCAAAATAAATAAATGGAAAAAAAAAAAATTAAAAAGGATTTGATACCCACTGCATTAACAAAAGAAAAGAAAAACAAAATGCATAAAGAGGAACACACACACATGAACACAACGTAGCCCTTCCAACTCACCAATGAAAAAGATAATAAATAACACTAACAACCACATCAAAACATAAGGAAAATATAATTAAAAAAAGAAATACAAAATAAAAATTTTCCTAACATGATCATACAGCTACAAAAAAATAGACAAAGAAAAAACAAAAGATACCCTCCCCCACTGTACACTTAAAAACCTGAAAGCAAAAAAGCAAAAACAAAAAAAAAAAAACACCCCAAAAATATCAGAAAACAAAATAAAAATGACAAAAGAACCATGTCCTTGAAGCCCCTGAACAATAAAAAAGGAAAATAAAATGCCACTCCTTAATCTAGCAACTACAGCTTCATGATTAATCAATAAAAAGATAAAGAAAAACACACACACACAAAGTCTAATGTGTTGGTCCTCATTTTCTATCCTCTTTATTATAAAGGATAACACTTGAGTTTGGCTCTCAAATGATTAGAGGAAAAAATGTTCACAGTGATTGCCACTGCTATTCATATTCTCATCAGTAATCTGACATAAAACATTCACAAAGGAGTTTTTGTTTCATTTAAACTTCCATGGGTTCAACTATAAATTCTAAGCAAACAACAAGTGGGTGTAATAGAAATAGTTGGCAGCTGAATGCAGGAAAAAAACTGTTGATTTGGCTGATCATTCATTGATTTGAACCCATAATTACAGTCATCATTTTTGTTTCTTTTATTCTTTAGAGTTTACTTGCACTCAGAAATGAGTGTGAACACTTATTCATTTGCCATTTAAAAACTGAAGAAAAATAAGTCAATCAAACTCCAAAGATGATTTACTGTTTGACTTACTGGCTTTTGGAGAACTCTCATCACTCTTTGATATACTTTGGTATCACCTTGGTACTTAGTTTCCATAACACTTATGCAAATTAGTCTAGTGAATACATCAATGAACAATTACCATTGAGTTTGAAAGGTGGTTTTCTTTGTTCTTTCAGATTTTAATTTATGGGGGCTTACGAATGGATTAGCAGAAACAATGTGCATGCATGACTAACTATACAAAGAGATTTTATTGTCCCAGTATTGAAGAGGTTAATGGCTTCTCAAAAAACAATAGATGAACATTAATATTGATATTAAGTATGTCTTATTTTAAGTTTAATAAAAATGGATTACAACACAAGTAAATTTAAATTTTATAATCTTTTCTGATCAATGAATATAGAGAACACATTTAAGCAATCAGAAAACAGGTAATTTAGTGACTTTTTTTAGATCCAATTGACCTAAACTCTATAAAAACCTAAAATCTCCATAAAAATACCTAAGTAACAGGGAGATATAAGCAATAATATTAAAACATTATATATATATATATATATATATATATATATATATATATATAGGATGATTGAAAAGTAACTCCCCACTTTAAAATACTTATAATTTATTTATTAACTATAATTTTTACAAGAAATGGATATGAGAGAAAAGCATTTAGCATGAGGTTTTTAAATAACAACTCATCAAGTAAAAACCACTGAAAGCAAAAAAATATTTCTTTTTCATAATTAAGATATTTGTATTATTTGTAAGAAAGGATTAATGGTAGAGATTATCACAAATGATATTGTGTAAAATAATTGCTTTTTCAATATTAGGTTAACTTATTGATGAACTTTAATCATTGATATAAAAGAATATGAATAAGATAACATGTCTGATGGCAGATTTTGCTCTTGCAGTAGACTATAGAATAAATCTAATGGAAAGTGAAAAAGCAGACCAGTATTTCCTTCTTTGTAAGCATAGGAAATTATTTCTATTTACTCTGCAACAACCACTTTGGGAAAAACAGGAATACATTTCTCCCTGAACTCTGTAACCTTATCAGATTTTCTCTTTTTACTGACATGCTATAACAACTGATGGAGAAATAAGTGATTGAGTGAACATGTAGGCAAAAAACGTTTTTTGTCTAATTACCCAACTTAACTTTCAAATAAGTAATAAAAGATAAAAGCTGTTACCCCCAAAGCCAGCTATGACAAGGTTTAATTATATTTTAATTATAACATGTCTCATGATTAGCTTTAGGCTTTTTTTTTGTCAGGCAATCATTTTATTAAGCATTTAAATTTTAGACAGTAAATCTAATTCCATCTCTACATTTGAACTAAGCATAATCATCATAAAATCAGTATCAAGTTTGTTGTCATTAGTCCAGTGATCATCACTCAAGACCTATGTTCACTGCCTGATCATGCTTCAGTGTCTATTGTAATCAATCATGTTGGCTCAAGTGCAAGAAAGAAGTCCACCATAATTCAAACAACAACAAAAAACAATTGTCTGTGCCCAGTCAAGCATAAACATTGATCTTAAGGGATTTTATCTGTGTACCAGTTTAACTGGATAGCTAAAAATGATGGCAATATTTAAGTAACTTTGTAATTGCATTAGTTATATTTTCTGCATGGTTTAACTCAGATTTTTATCTCTTCAATTAAGTCTATTGTTGCATGCACAACAGAATTGTTTTTTTTAAATCATTACAAGTAAAAATATACAAAGCTAACACAAAACAAAAACAAAAAAAATAATAAAAAAAAAATGTATTTGCAGCCTGGTCTCCCTTACTTACTAATGAGATATTCTGTTATATTTGTTAATATTAGGCATGCTCACTTGTAGCTGCCAAATAATGCTTCTTGTTACTGTAACAGTAGAATATCTTATTGCAATAGGATAGATAAAAGCCTATGACCAAATCACATTTTATATTATAAAACAAAAAAATATTATAATTATTATCCCTTTTCCTAATAATAACTGATTAACATCATTATTGTTAATACCAGCCTTCTCCATACAAACTGCAATATCACAAGTATGTGACATAATAAGTGACAGTCTGAGGTCAAATTCTAGTCAAGTCTGTTGCATTTCATTTTACAAATTTTGGAATGGTTATGTATCTTTTTTTTTCTGCCAGCTACAGGTTAAATAGCAGGGTAAACTCACTTATTCAGCCATTTTGTTTTAATTTTAAAATAATCCTCTTGAAAGTATACCTCTTGGGATATCTTACACTTATTCCAGCTTCAGTTACAATTTTCATAGTAGTTTGCAAATTTCTCTCTTTGGTTTGCGATCAGTTACACCATCCTATTCTCAATTTCATTTACAGTCTGAAATGTTTTTTGTTTTTAATTTTCACCTTATACAAGGCCCAAAGACCACTCAAGGTAGAGGGTTACTAAATGTGGTTGTTACAAAGAAATCAAAGCCACAGGAAATATCTGAATGGGTAGCACAGGCATCAAAACAATCTTGCTCCAATGGGAGGACGAAAGAAACATTGGGTTAAGTTGGGTGTAACAATGGCTGCTCATGAATGAGATAATATATCCCCTACTCCTATTTCCTATTGTTAACAGAAATTTTAACATAAAAGTGTCAAATTTGGACTGTAAGGAAGCTGAGAGACCAGAGTGATGCAATGTGTTACCAAAACACTGGTATGAAAAATCAGAATAGGCAAGCACATTGTCATAATGTGTGTGATGGTCACTTTGTACACAAGCTTACTTGACACGGGACATTCTTCTTACATGCACAATAAGTTCTCCTCTAATTGGCTGCCAAGTTGAATCAAAACTTCAATCAATAATTAAATAATCAAAATATAGATATTCTATAAGTAAAAATTTAGGAAGGAAACTCCCATCAGTACTGTAACAAGCAATATGTTATACTCTGTTGCAATTAGATCTCTTTCTGATTCATCCTGCATCCCATCTGGATGTGAATGCCATGAAAGCAGAAAACAAAATAAAAAATGACATCCTTTGCACATAGGCTCCAAGCATCATGCCCATCATGTTCACTGTGATATTCAAAATAGATCTTTTCCTGACAAACCATGTCTAGTCTCTACAGAAGAAAAAGTTCTCATTTCATATTTTATATGTGGTAGTTATTGTATTTGATGGCATATAAGGCACACATTTTCTTCACTAAAAATATCTTAAAATTCCCGAGTCTTATATGCCAGATGTAGGTTTAAAATTTATGATAATTGGATGAAATTAGCTACCTGGCAACTCCTATTAGCTTAGGCTTAAACATGAAGGAGCAATAGAACATGTGGATGGCAATGCCTGATCACGAACTTACACTTACAGGAAGAATAAAAAAAACCCAGCATTGCACAAGTCTTCAAATGGGTGAATCAAGCTTGGGATAATATTAGACCAGAAATTGTGAAATTTTAAAAACTGGGGCATTAGCAATGCTCTCAATGGAATGGAAGATGACACATTTAACAACGATGACAGTAGTATTGAAAATGAGTATCAGAGTTTTGATAATGAAGATAAATTTTATGGATTTGAAGATGAATAAAATTTTAATGGTAACTGTACTGTTTTGCTCAATTGTAATAATTACTTGATTTTTTTTGTTTTCTTACCTTTGGATATAATAAAGTTTTTATAGGCTCATGTACATTTTTCCTATTATTTTTCATTTAATTGTAATCATGGCTTGTTTAACCAAAATAATAGCTCATAAACATAGCCCAGGCTGTACCATTTACTAATTACTAATTTTTTCTTGATTTTCCTTGCTGAAATTGGGTGTGTCTTATATGCCATCAAATATGGCACTTTCCAAACCATTCTTGAAGCTTATCCCAGAAATAATAGTATGATCCCTTCTCTCCTACCAGACAAAATTGGCAGTACTAAACTTTTCCACTTTCATATATATCTCTTTCCCATGTTTTTTTGAGTAGGGCTTTCAGCAGTTGGTAGGTTTCCTAAATATGTATTTTTCTACATTTGCAATAGTGATTATATATGCAAACTTTGCTCATCATGGGATGATGGTAACTGACTGCTACAATTGTGTAGTGAGTTTAATCCTAACAGCAACTGGACACTTGAGAAAATAAGCTAAGTTTAGTAATATTGACAGGGCAAGGGAATTGAAAATAAAGTAATATCAAGGAAAACAGAGATAAAAAACAGAAAAACTTAAATTTCAGGATTATTATACAAAATGTGAACATCAAAAAAGATTTCAATATGCAAACAAATTTTACCTGTCCAATATAAAAAAAATGTATTCATTATCAAGCTTTTCCCAATGACATCTTTGCTTTTGATTACAGCTATTTTCACTTGTCCTGTGGGTGAGTGTGGCATTTTAGCAACTCTTCAGATCTAAACTCTCATATGGATGTCATGTATAGTGACCAACTCATTCAGACATGTCTGAACTAACAGCTATATACAATTGCTTTCTCAAATCACTGATTAAAAATAGCTTGAAGTAATATGAATTCTCTAGTTCATAAAAGACAATACCTTCATCAAGACTTATAAAATGGCACTATAGAATTACAAACAATAAACTTTACCAAAAAAAACCACATCACTTAAACTTCACTATTAAGCAAAAAAACGTTGGTTTTGTTCGAAAAAAAAAATCAATCATCATAATTATCTGACTTGGAAAGTTAATAATAGCATAATGTTCAATTCCTGAATAATACTAGGGAATGTAAATGGCCTCTTTACTACAAAAATGAAATGGAAGGCATAATTGAAGTTCCTTATATCAAAATTAATTTTGATATAACAAATGAATTCTTTTGGCATATTTTTGATTTTTCAGGAGGTGAAATGCATTTTGTAAAAGTTATTTTTTTGAGAATAATAGAATTGTTTTTTTTTTCTTTTACAGTAAGGCTAAATCAGAGTGTAATCGAAATGGTGGGAAATGTCAGTCTTTGTTATTAATGGTCATGAGTAAGAAGGAAAGTAATCAGATAAGAAACAAAAAAAAAAAACAATTATTGATTGACTTGAGAATAGGGAATGAAATTAATGAAGTAAAAAAATAAATCAAAGAAAATGTGAAAATGAATAAAAAAAAAAATGGTGACATAAGATTGTGTATCAAAATAAGGAAGAAAAAAGAAGAAAGAATCAAAGAATAGAATAAGAATAAGAATAGATTAAGTTTAAAAAAAAAAGAAAGTATTTGAGAGGAAGAAGAACACAAAAAGGAAAGAAAGTTGAAAGAAAGATGCAAAAAAATTAAAGTTTAAAAAAATTAAAAATTTAAATTAAATTAAATTAAAATTAAAGTAAGGAATGAAAAAGTAGTGAAAAATATTGTGGAAAGCAAGAAAGAATGACAGAATGAAAAAAAATAATATTTCAAAGGGAATAATAAAAAAAAAGGGAAAAAAATGAATAAAGGGTAAGAAACAGTGAAATACAGAACAGAGATCATGGAAAATAATAAAAAAAAAAAAAAAAAAAAAAAAAATCAAGCATGAAAAATGCGAAAATAGAGAGAATTAAGAGATACAGAGAGAGAAAGGCATAGAGACATAGTGGACAACAAGAAAGGCAGTACACACAGAGAAAAAACAAAGACAGGGTAGAGTGGGACAGAGAGGCACAAAGGAGAGTGGGACAGAGAGGCACAAAGGAGAGTGGGACAGAGAGGCACAAAGGAGAGTGGGACAGAGAGGCACAAAGGAGAGTGGGACAGAGAGGCACAAAGGAGAGTGGGACAGAGAGGCACAAAGGAGAGTGGGACAGAGAGGCACAAAGGAGAGTGGGACAGAGAGGCACAAAGGAGAGTGGGACAGAGAGGCACAAAGGAGAGTGGGACAGAGAGGCACAAAGGAGAGTGGGACAGAGAGGCACAAAGGAGAGTGGGACAGAGAGGCACAAAGGATAGTGGGACAGAGAGGCACAAAGGATAGTGGGACAGAGAGGCACAAAGGAGAGTGGGACAGAGAGGCACAAAGGAGAGTGGGACAGAGAGGCACAAAGGAGAGTGGGTCAGAGAGGCACAAAGGAGAGTGGGACAGAGAGGCACAAAGAAGGAGGAGAGTGGGTCAGTGCGACACAAAGACATGAAAGACAGTAATGTTGGGAAGTAATACTGAGAGGAGGAATGAAAAATAAAAGTAAATTATAACATGTATAAAAAAAACTTAAAAGCAGCAATTATAAAAATTGAAACATCTGTTTTGGTTGCTGAGTTAGGTGCATATTTCCCACTGGTATAACCAAGTGACCACCAGATTCTAGATTTAAAAAATAAAATGGCAGTATTTCAAGTGTTCACTTTCATCACAGGCAGGCTCTTCTGCACTTGTAACATTTGCGCAACTTAATATGTTACCAACATATTTAGCCTTGTGCCAAACAAAACTAGTCTTTATTGGTTAATAGTAATTCTGCATGTTGGAAACTGTTTTGGAAATAGGTTGCTGACTAAAAAATAGAAAGCTTAAAAAATAATTGCAAAACTAAGAAAAAGCTGTAAGGAATGTTGGCAATGAAAAAAGTAAAATAAACAGGAAAATCCAATAATTTTGCAAAATTCATAAAGATCTTGTAAATATATGGTTGTCAGCAAGAGAAACAGCCGAGGATGTGAATTAAAAATTGGAGATACCAAAAATCAGGCAAGTATAGAAATTTTAATATCTGGGAAATATTTTAACAGAGGATGGAAAATATGACACTAACATTCAAAGGTATATTAAAATAGTGAAAAGTGCCTTCCACAAGCTAAGCAAAGTATTAAGAAACAGGAAAATTTCATACAAATTAAAGAAAAGAGTACTGATCTGTTGTGCAATATCAATTCTCCTGTATGGCAGTGACTTCTGAACAATCTCCTCACAAATGAAGAAGTGTCTTCAGTACAGAAGGAAGCTGAGAATACTATAGACTAAACATGTTAGCAACAAGGAAGATTTAATGAAAATTGAAACAAGAAGATACTCATACTTACAAGCAGAAAGTGACAGCTGAAATTTCTGCAACGTATAGCAAGGAAAGAGAAGTTGGAGAATTTGACACTCACAGGATACAATAAAGGCATGAATACCAGAGGGAAACAGATTAATCTACCCAACAAACCTGTGTTAATGGATAGTAGAACATGGATTGGGAGGGATAGTAAATATTGATTACAGCAATGAAGGATAAAAAGTTGGAGAGGACCATGGTCACTTATATCCTGAAAGGGCATGGCACATAGAGGTTATTGTCATGATGAAGAAATAATTTTGTCCTTTCTTTTTCTTTTCATACTTCACATTTAAGACTGTGTGAAATGTGATTTGAGAAAAATGGAATGACTTGTCATTACTTTATCAGTTACCTCAAGAGAGAGTACTGGTACCCTAATAACAATGGTGGTATCCTAAATTTCCAGGAACTGGTTCTATAAAGACAGGTAATCGTTAGGAACTTATTCTGCATATTGTCTGAGAATGGAAACAAATTAATTTATAATATAAAAAAAATTAAACCATTTTGATAATAAATGTTTTTCTAATAAATTAAGATATTTTAGATTGAAACCAATTAACCTCATTGTTAAGGGGTTTAAAATTTCAAGGCAATCTATCAAAAGAATTGTACCTGAGGACATTTGATACAAGTCCTTTGTAATGCAGAGAGGGCAATTCATGTTGGCAAAGATAAAAGATAACTATCCAATCCATGAAACATACTTGCTGAGCAAATTGAAACATCAAGAGCCAGAAATGTTTTAGTTTTTCTCATTAGAGAAAAACTTTGACCAAGGCCAAAAGATCAACAGAAGAAATGACAGATAGTCATGCAGAGTCATGATCAACAAAGGACGCGCATCATGCTTTCTCACTTCTTTCCTCCTGACTTAAGGGTCAATGTTGTTGACTATATAGGAGGTGTTGGAGTGGGTTTTAAGACCTTGAATATAGAGTGTGAATATACCTACCAACAATCTCCATGATCATGTCACCCTAAAAATAGGTACTAGCTCTCCTACCTGAATCCATTGGACTATTACATGTGGCACATAGGGAAGTCGATTAGTATCTCTAAAGTGAATGACCTATATAGGTTTATATTCTTACAGGTTATTTTTGTGTGTTTTTAATGTCAATTACATAATTGTTAATTATAAAGGAAAAAAACAAAAACTTGAGGTTTGATGTTTAACTATAAACAAGTGAACATCAAGTCAAGAAGAAAACAATGAGAGAGTTAATTCAGATCTAATAAAACAGTCATATTATTTCAAGTGGAATCATGAGTGGCTCCAAGTGATTTGCAAAGCCAAACTAGTTATTTAATTTTGACACAGTGTAAACTGCAGTTTGCTGTAAACTTAAGAATCATACATAATAGTGAAAAGATTAAAAAACAAATAAATTTTATTCAAATTTTTTTTTTGCTTCTTTTGATTAGATTTCTTTATACATTAAATTCATTCAGTATTTGGAAGTTTCAACTAGTTATTTTTGTCAAATCATAATTATGAATTAGTGAACCCAAAACCTCATTGTATCAAGATTTATATTTATTCATGTTTCAAATATGAATAATAACTATTGTACATACTGAACAATTTCTTTTATATTCTAATTATTATGTGTTTCATAAAGAATTATGAAATACTTAAATAATTTAAATTTGATAAAACAAATTTTATACTCTTAAAATCCTAACAGACATCGTTAAAAACACCCAATTTGATGAATTTCAGACAGAAAAATAATTTTTGTTAAATATTATTAATTAAACAATATTCCAAGTAAGAAAGAGAAAAGAGATATTTTCTGTCTTTCAAGATGTTTACAACTGCATTTCCATCCAAATCAACTTGTTGGATTTTTTAATTAATCACCAAAGTAAATTATTTCCTGTTCAGTTATATTTTGGGGGCAGGTTCCACATACCAAAACAAGGACAAAAGTCCACATAAACATATGTCCACAAATACTTCATTTTTGAGTTACTAAGTTTATGGTAGATGGCACCGTGTTGCCATGCAAACTGTGTTACATTTGTCATTTGTGTACATTTGTGGCTAGTCTGGCTTCAAAGTTTAATGCATGTAGTAGTGAGTTAACCGAGAAGTGTTCTGTTTAACAATATCAGGAAGTTTATATCATGAGCAGGTAGATTTTTATACATGGCAACACAAATGGTAATAGATGTCAGGGTGTATAGCTGTATCAGATTGCATTTTCAGACTGAAGGCAGTCTAGTCATCCAACCTTTGCTGCTGTTTATTATCACACTGCTGAGACAGGATCTGTGGCATCACAAATTATTGATCGAGGAATCCCAAGATCTGCTTGTATGCCTGACCATGTAGAACACATTCTACAGGCTGTTGTAGTTAATCCAGGTATCAGCAAATGTCAAATGGCCTTATTATGTCATACATCTCTCAGTATCGCATGGAAGGTACTTCAAGGGTAGCATTTGCAACATGTGCAGGTTCTTTCTCTCTGATCACACACAATGGAAGAACTTTTGCCAATAGTTTATTGCAGAAACTGTCAATCCATTCTTTATCTCTCAAGTCTTGTTTATAGATGATGCAACATTTGGAAGAGAGGGAATAACAAATTTACACAACCAATATTTGTGGGCAGATCAGAATCCCCATGGTACAATACAGGCTTGACATCAGCATCAATTTACGATTAATATATAGGCTGGGATTGTTGGTGACAGTTTGGTAGGTGTATATGTTTTCCTGACATGACTTATAGAGGCTGACTACAGGGACTTTATTTTGAACACACTTCCAGATTTGCTAAAGGATGTACCACTGCTAATATGATGACACATGTGGTTCATACATGATGGGCTTCCAGAACATTTTAGTCATTATTTGTGATGCACTGGCTGACATCCAATCTTTCATGGTAGACCATGAAAGATGGATTGGTAAGAGAGAACCAGTTTCATAGCCTACACATTGCCCAGCCCTCAATCCTTTGGATTTTTATCTGCAGTGCCACCTAAAACAATTGGCTTATGCAGCAGACATTAATAATGCAAAGATGATTCATCAATGTGTCATTGGGGCCAGTAAAACCATTCAACACCATGTGGGTGTATTTGAATGAGTCTGCCATTCAATTATCCACAGTGGGTGCATGCAAGTGTAGAAGCAAGTGGAGTACATTTTGAACATTTGTTATGAGTTACTATGCTGAGATACACTGATGGGCTTTTGGACATATGTTTATACTAACTTAAATGCTGCTCTATCAATAACAAGATTTTTCAAACAATTAACAGTTTTCATCAAAACAATGATATAATTTGTCTATTTGTAACTTATTGCAAAGCTGCATGATAAATGCATGTACAAATAGCTTGTTTCTATTCCCAACCCTTGAATTACAAATGCAGAGCTGGCCATGAGAAAAGCAGGGTTCCATCAGATGAAGTTCAGTTACTTTCAATGATTGTTCTTGATACTTACTAACACTTTCCTAGACCAGTAAGGATCTCTTCTTCCAAGAGATGAGGAGGCATCTTCTTGACAATTAACCTTGTTCCATTACAAAGCTTTGGAGGATCCAAGTTTCTCAATAGCATAACTGGCACATTTTCTTTTAGTTCCAGCTTGTGTGATGGAATTCTAGGAGGATTTAGTGAGTTCATGAACTCCATTGGATAATTCACTGCCTGCTCTTGTTCAACCACAGTATCAATGGAAAAGTACTTCATGCTTTCTTTTGGAATTTCTTGGAGAAGTTTCCAGTTGATGCTATCCACAGTTTGATTCTTGGGAGCTCATGTGGCCCTTTCACAAAGCCAGTTTGAATTCATGAAATGGTGTTTAATGTTTGGATAAACATGGTTAATCAAGTCTTGGATACTCGAGACTGAAACTCCAAACATTTTGAAGTGAGATATCACTATTTTGGTCTATTTTGATGGGTCTATTGCCAAACTGCAACAGCATATCTTCCTGCTTCAACATCACCTGTGATTCTGTCATGTTTGTTTTCAGGCTGAGTGTTTGAACATGGCTACAGATGTAAGAATTTGTCAGGCAAGCATTGATTTCATCAGCTGGAGTTCTTCTTGCAATGACTGGTAATGTTTGTCTAAAATCACCAGGGAATAGCACAGTAATACCTCTCATGATTTGTAAATTCTGTCTAATGTCTTTGAATTTTTTGTCCAAGGGCTCAAATACTCACTTGTGTACTATGGTACATTCCTTCCAGACAATGAAGTTTGTCTCTTCTAGTGGCTTAGCCAAATTAGTTCCTGTTTTGATATTACAAATAAGGGTTTAATGAAGTTCAAATCCAATGGAAGTTTGAAAGTTCTGTGTGTGTACAGAGGGTAGCAACAATTTCAGATGATGCTACTGCTAGAGCAATTTTTCTTTGGGTTCCCACTGTAGATAAAAGAAAGTTGCAAAAGTTTTACCAGTACCTCCAGGTGCATCTAAGAAGAAAATCCATTGTTGTTGCTGATGTCATCAAAAACCTTCTGATATATTAGGTTGGTGCAAAATTAATGAAGTTTTCTTACATAGTAACATATGTTAGAAAACGTGATTATTTTTGCACCAACCTAATACTTGCTGGGGCTCATTGTTTTGAACATGTTCCCACAGTTCTTCTATGTTGTATCTGGTTTCTCTCAAAATTTCTTTGTTGATTTGTTCAGTTTCTCTGTTTGGATTTGTCAGACCAAAATTGCCGAGATCTCTTTGAGCAAAGTTCATCACATTGTCTTCAATTTCACAGAGAACTAGGTTTGCAATGTGAGGATTCAACTCCAATCCTGGATAAGTAGGTCTCATTTGAGGAAGATGAGATATTTAAAAGTTAGAGAGTTGTGTCCTTTTAATTGAAAAAAGTGATACACACATTTTTGCATTTATTATATACATGGACACTTTACCTTGTTTTGGTGTCAGTAACCTGTTCCCAAAGTTTGTAAAAGTATTTTTGATACACCATATATATAACACCATGTGGGTGTATTTGAAAGAGTCTGCCATATATATATATATATATATATATATATATATATATATATATATAGACAGACAGACAGACAGAAGAGTAAGCCAAAAATTATCTGAACTATACCCATAACATATATTTAGGTTTGTTACATTACCTTCTGCTTATGCTTGCTTACAGTTGGTACTACTGTGGTCATGTAATTAAAGTTTGAGCTTGATCATGCCAGTTTTCTTGCTGCTGTTACAGTGTAAACATAACCGCTCTGCTAGCAGTGTGCATCAAGGAGGAACAAAGAGCAGTGGTCCGATTTCTCTAGTCAGAAGATGTGTTTGGGGCTGAAATTCACTAGAAGTTTTTAATACAATATGGCAACAGTGCACTGCTCTGTAGAAGTATTTAGGAGTTTAAAAGTGGCTGGATAAGCATGATGCATAAAGAAGGAGAAGAATGTCTATCAACCTCCACCACTGACAAGAAAATTCAGCAAGCTGAAGAGATGGTAATGGCAAACTGGTGAGTTACTGATGAGATAGCATGTTCTCTGCAGATTAGTTATGGTTCTGCCTACGAAATCATCCATGAAAAGCTTGGCTTCTATAAAGTCAGTGTGAGATGGGTGCCAAGAGAGATTACTGCAGAGCACAAGTGCAGACGTGTTGTGGTTTGTCAATGTATACTTGACCATTACAACAATGAAGGTAAAGAAGTTTTGAGCAGAACAGTTACAGGAGATGAAATGTGGGTCTCTCATTATGCACCAGAATCTAAAAGACTGAGTATGGAGTAGAAACATCTTGACTCACCAGCGACAAAAAATTCAAGGCTCAATTTCAAGTGGGAAAGGTGATGCTAACCATTTTTTGTGACTCAGAAGGGCCTATACTGGAAGACTACCTGGAAAAGGTGTGTATGATCAATATTGTGAGATACAGTGCTTTGCTGGTCAATAATCTGAAACCAGCAATTCTTATCAAAAGCTGAAGCCTATTGTCAAAGAAAGTTTTGTTATTGCATGACAATGCACACCCACATATGACTGATCAGAACAATGAAATCATTAACCAATTGGATTTTGAGGTGCTGGAATAGCCTACTTACTATCCAGGTCTTGTGGTTTCTGACAATCATCTCTTTGGACCACTCAAAGATGCTTTACGAGGCCATTGCCTTCCTATGAATAAAGAACTGCAGGAAGCAGTGCATAAATGGTTGTGCGAACAATTGAAAACCTTCTTTGGGGGAATATGCAAGATGGTAGACTGCTGGACCAAGTGCATCAAAAAAGAAGGATACTATTTAGAAAAATTATGTACTTGTTTAACTGCTGCTTTTGTGATTTTGTATGTGTATATAGACATGCAGACACACACAAAGAATAACATTTTAAAACTTCTGCATAAAAAAAATATATTTTACAAAATCTCATTGTTCATTTTCACTTTTCAATAAATTTGTGGAATTTAAACAAGTTTATATTAAAAATAAAACCTCCATGATAGAAAATAGTCATAATTATATTGTGTGTGTGTGTATAATTAGAGCACTTTGACATAGTGAAATTGTTAGCAAGCTCGTCTCACCAGATCAGTTATACTGAATAGTGAGTTTGAGCCTTACTGAGTGCTCTCTACATTCAGCCTTGTGTCACTTCTAAGCTATGTTTAATACATATATTTTATAGCAATCCTATATTCTAGAAGTTTTATTTATATTAAATCAATTTTACTTACACAATTGATTGTGTTTTATTAACATACGTGTTTTGCATTAAGATAAAATCAATTTTATTATATATGCAAACATTCTTTATAATATTTTTAGCAAATATTAGGCCATGTTGCAAAAAAAAAAAAAAAAAAAAAATGAAATATAGAATAATTTTTCTGATTCATTTGAAATAGTGAACATATTGGTGTCTTTTTTTTTCCTGTAAATAAAGATGGCAAATAATTATGTTACATTTTTTCATAGTACACCAAGAGCTCATCTCATAACCAAACACACATGCTTATAAAATTACTTACGTAAATGTTGTGAACTCACCTTCATTGTATACATGCACAAATGCACAGATGCATGCAAAATCATTTATGTAAATATTTAATACATTCCCTCCCTCTGAAAAATATTTGTACCCACAAAGCGGAACACCTGATTAAGACTCCAAAGAAATAAAAAAAATAGAAAAAGAAAAAAGTTAACTTTCTTGTTTATATATATATATATATATATATATATATATATATATATATATATATATATATATATATATTTAAATTTATCTTAAACTTCATACATAAAAACATTTTTGGGTATCTTTGTGTAAAAAAAAAAAAATTATTAAAAGAATTGCTACAAGGATCACCGTTGAATTCCAACATTATTTTTTGTCAAAGATACCTTTCACACATTTTTTGGCACTAAAAAAAAATAAAAACTCCACATTTCCTTTATTTTTTTTTCGGAGTCGGGGGGGGGGGCACATTTTTTGTCTGTAAATTTCTACTTGTGACAATAAGATACTTACATTGCATTGTGTATCTGAACCTGTATATAGTGAGGTAAAGTGTTCCTTAAATTTGTGCTGAAAATGATTTATTATATTTTTGCACAAAATGGATGCTAAAAGATCAGTTTGGGTAACCGGTTTTTGAGACTATCACAAAGAAAATTCTGTGTGTGTGTGTATATATATATATATATACACACACAAAGAGCAAAACTGTACAGAATCCAAGTACACTGTTGGATAAAACATGAACACTTGATATTTATTTTAAGCTCTCGTATTTGTAAACTAAATTAACATCTCCATGTGTAGTCTGGCATTTTATGCTTATTTATTTATTTATTTATTTTCTGTTTTTGTCTCTCCCAGTAGGAGTAGATAGACTCACTTACTGTCCAGTTCACACTTCTCTCTGATCTTTTGAACTGGAGTAGAGGTTTCTGGTTCTTTCTAAAGTTTCTTCATTCAATTATAATTTAGCAAGCACAACAATCTTGACCTCCTCAAGTCTGGAGTTAGCAGCTATCTTTCCTGCATAGCCCCGAGAACTTCACTTCTTACTCTTTCTTATGCACATACAAGCCACATATATAACCCTCTACCTTGAGTGGCTTTTGGGCCTTTTATTGGGTGAACATTAAGAAGCACTTTTGAAACTATGGCATAAATACAATTCTGTGTTTGTACCCAAGAACCTGTACTTTTTGCAGGGATTAACCTTTATCTAAAAAGAAATATGGATATTAGGAGTGATATCAAAAATCTCGATATTAAGCTCAGTTAAAAAAAATAATATGCATCTTATCTATTTACTAAGCTTATTTGGAGCCTATATACATGGCTAAATGGGGAGGAAATATGAGGAGAGGAAGACTGTTGTTATAAAATAAAATAAGTCATATCTCGGCTGATTTACAGGCAAATACTCAAGAGCGAGAACAGGATGTGAACGGGACAAAGCCCCATCACAAAATGAACATTATCTTCGTTCCCAACACTCGAGTTCCGGTCGAAAAATAAAATAATATTTAAAGTGCTCTATTTTTCTTCCAATAAAAATGCTTCCCTCCTAATTATACCCGCTTCGTTTTTCGAGCTTGTTAAGCCATAAAAAACGCTATAAAAGGGGTCACACGGAAGTTCAACAGGCAGTCAATAGGTGGCCACCGAAGAGATCTGTTCGCAGCAGAGGAGCGCCAGCGTCAACATGTGTAAACTACTATGAGAGATCGACCTAGATCCGAAGCTGGCTTATGAACTTTACCACAAGGGAGCTGTCCCAAACCCTCATGTTCCTGTTGAAATAAACCACGTAAATCTATTTCTGCTGTTGTCGTATTTCTTTCTTGCAACTATATGCTTATCTATAACACTGTGCAAAATCTATTTTTAAGAGGACCTTCTTATTTTGCAAAAATCAGCATTAAAATGCTGTGTATATCATCAGGGTTTGATCACCAACATTGTCATACACATAAGATGCTACAGAAAAGTTTAGGAAACAAAGTGTGAATAACTGTCTCAAGAAACAGAAGTGACAGAAACTGAATATTTTTAATAAATAATTATGTGTAGTAAATTGTCTTTTTTTATTATTATGCATGTGCAGATGAAAGGGAAGTCAGGAGGTTATATCAGCAGATAAAAATAACTGTATGGAAAAGGCAAGTGAATGAAAGACAATATACAAAATTACATCCTGATCAAAGTTTGCTTCATAATGCTCAAATAAATTTCATTTCAGTAGAAATTTATAAACATGGAATTTAAATACTGTTAAAGTCTGAATCATAATTGATTTGTTTTGTATGGCTTATCAACACTTAAAACCAGAAAATATTTTTGATTTTAAGAATTTGTCTTTTAGAGATAATAGGTTAGTCATACGAGTTTTAATAATTAACCCATAGCTGGGGGCAAAGAGGTGGATTCAAACCTTTCTCAAGTGTATTTGCAGGTAAGTGAATGTAACAAACCCAATTGAAATTCAAACTCAAATTTCCAATTAAAAATATCGAGCTATTATCCATTACACCACCTGCACATCCAAGCATACAGCCCCTGGTATTCCCAAGCAGTCACCCATTAAGGTACTAACCAGGATTGATGTTGATTAATTTTGATTATGATACAGGAACTGGTGTTTCAATGTGATATGGCCATAAGTGAAAAGATACTGGTGTAGATGAATATATATTAGGTTGGTGCAAAAATAATGTCGTTTTCTCACCTAGTAACATATGTGAGAAAACGACATTATTTTTGCACCAACCTAATATTTATTACATGTGAAAAAATCATTGGAAAAAAAAAAAAAAAAAAAAATAAACAACAAAAAAACAACAAAAAATAATTTAAATCAGAAATTTAACTACTTTTACCTGCACTCTGCTTCTAAGTCCTGCAAAATAACATTATTGTGATTTTTGTTTTTTATTTTTCTCTTACTTCTTTTTGTATTGAAATATAATTTGTGCATTCTAAGTGTTGGCATAGTTGTTTTCTTTCTTATGAATGTCCAGTTTCAACCACGTCTGATTTTTGTTTAAAAAAATTCAAGTATAAACTGCAGTTCTTTTTTTTCATAAGTTCTTTTTATTAATAAAAAGAACTGCAAACAGTCTATATTTGAATATTTAAATAAAATTAATATCAAGATAATCAAACCAAAATATTTTGTAATCTAAAGAATTATTGCATCAGGATAAACACACACACACACACATCATATATATATATATATATATATATATATATATATATATATATATAACAAAACTGGCATTCATACTTAAAAAAAATTAAGTGACAATTTGTGCAAATTTTAATGACATACTACCATCTTCAACTAACATCCTTGCCATTATTTTTACCATAACACTGACCAATTCTTGATAAAAATAATAAAATAGGGATGTTTATCTGAATTGCTGAACAGATAATGTTAAGGTGCTAAAAGCAAAAAAAATGTTTTACTGATGATTAAATTTTCAGTCTAAAATTTTGGTAGGTGATCTCCAGTAACAAGTAGTGCTTTTACACTTTTCCAAGATTTGAAATACTCAAATAGTCTCAGATTCAAGATGACAATCTTGATAGTTGGATTTACAATGTGTTTTGAAAGACTGCGAGTGAGTAAAAAAAAAAAAAAAAAAAAAAAAAAATCAGCCCCCCACAAATGTTCTTATTTTGTTTATATAAACAGAAATGAAGATTTTTATTTTACAAACTTGCAGTATAGAATCTTATTATAGCTACTGAGAAACAGTACATTACTTTCAGAATGTATGCAAGTTATCACTGTAAAAGAATTATCTAAATAGTTGCCTCTTATTTAGAATAAAACATCATTCTTTAATCAAAATCATTGCTGATCAATATGCCCAGAGGAGAATACCACATAATGAACATGTAACAAGGAACTTTTATGGATAATGGAAGCAAACAGTTATAGTTAGAAAGAGTTGAAATTTCTCTGACACATAATGGGGAAAGGGCTTGGAGAATTTGACACTCACAAGACATTGAAAGCAAGGGAAACAGCAAATAACCTACCTAATAAGTTTATGTAAATGTATGGAAAAACAGGGAGGGAAATGGATAGTGAAAAGTCAAAGATTACTAAGAACTGTATGGGATAGGAAGTTGTGGAGAGCCATAACTTCCTAAGTTCTGAATAGACAAGGCACATAGAAGATAAGTATACCAATAAGTTATTAAAATAAGAAAAAGTTGTTTGGCACAAATTTTTCAAGTTGAGATATAGAAGCTGTTTTAAAAATGTATATATTTTTCTGTTTACCTGGACTTGCACAAACACTAAATATTTAAAATAACATTTAAAAATAAACTGTTCTTCCTGACTGCTTGAATATTGTGTTTGGGGAAGTTCATGCTTCTCTGCATATAAAGTCAGCTGAAAGCTTAAGTGCCATATATAAGTTAAATAAGTTAAAATTTTCACTCATTTCTTCTATTTTCCATACTGAAATTCATCTCCTTTTAGTGTCTTTTACCTAACCAGGAATATCTTAATTTAGACTCTTGACATTAAAGTTTTAAAAAGATTTAACTTCTGAAAAATAGATTTATTTATTATTTATTACTGTATGATCATATATATATATATATATATGTGAAAATATATAGAAAATAGGAAAGAACTGGTTAGGTAAATAATCCAAAGTTCTTCAGTATTTTTGTTATTTTTAAAATAATAATTATTTATTTAAAAATATTTTAAAAATTTTTTACCGACATCATCAAATCTTTGCATTGAATAATTAGCATATAATTTCTTTAAAATCCATAGTCCTAATAAATAGCTTAAATACCCTACAAAAAAAGATAACCCTTTATGAAGTCGTCAAAAAACAAATGTTACGGCAGTTTTTTTTTATACACAAAACCCTTTCAGAAAAAATAAAATAAGAAAATAAAAAAATCTCCATAGACATGTAAACCAGACTTGATGAAATCATCTTTTGTTTTAAATTTAGACACCCCAACCTTACCCTGACTTGACATCTATGAATGTAACTCTATACTGACACAAATTATTAACACCCTGCGCCCCTTTCTATATGAACAATTGTGCTGGCCGTTACCATGGAAATTTTAATTTCAATAATGAATATGCTATTAAAACACGTAAATTTCAGAAATAATTTATTCCCAAAAAAATTTCGCTTGAAGATGGAACAGAGCTTACTTTAATTCAAATAATTATATTGAAGTTTTTGGCTCTTGTTTTGAAACATGAGAACTCTTATGTAGCGTGTTGGAATCATATTTTTAAATAAATATTATATATATATATATATATATATATATATATATAAAAAGAAAGTGTTCGGGGATTAATGCAAATGTAAAATTTATCACTTAGCTTATTGATGTTATATTCAGCACTTCTACTCTGAATTTTTGGAGACAATTTTTGTGTAATTGTTTGTCAGGCGATAGAGTGCGTATATATATATATATATATATATATATGTGTGTGTGTGTGTGTGTGTGTGTGTGCGTGCATACATGTAAAAATTTAGATATAGTTAAAAATATATCTAAAAAGACAATATGAATAATGACAAAAGGAAAAATCATCTGTGCTGATGTTTCATCCTCTGATAGCCTTTGCAACAAGTATCTATAAACAGAAGTAAAAATAAATATGGTGACAAAGATGAGGAAAATAGTCTGAAAAATGTAAATAGTGTACATAATACCTCATCTCAGAAATATAGACAGATACAGAAATAAAAATGTTAATTAAAAATTTCTGAAAAACTAAGAACACTCATAAATATACTTCAGGATAACTGAAAGTGATGGTAAGCTATGGAGGATGCTATGTGATATGATTTAATTGCTAATCAATGAAAGTGAGTAAATGTGATTGTTGTTGAATTTATTAGGCATTAAATCATATCATTTAGCATCCTCCATAGTTTACCTCGACTTTCACACTTAGCCTTGTGTATACTCATGAGCATTCTTGAATTTTACATTTCTGAAAAACTAACAACATATTTTAATTCTGTTTATAAATACTTGCTGCAAAATAAAATCCTTACATATACCTTCATCAGAGGACAAAATGCATCGGCTAAGATAAGTTTTCCTTTTGTCTTTATTCATGTACATATGAGACCAAATATATTGCAAGGAAAGGAATACAGAATATAAAGCCTATGAGAAAGATATCAAAGTAAAAAGAAAAACAGATACAGTAGAAAAGATTCACCAGAGCAAAGAAACAAATGAATATAAAGAGACTGAAAGAAGAGCATGATAAATTGATGCTTGAAGATCAGATCAAAGACAGTTAAATCAAGATAGGTAGATATAAAAGGATGAAGAAAAGTCGTGATTGGCATAATAGGAATAGATAGGCACAGAGGTTAAAAAAGAGGATATGTGTTTGTGTGCATAGTGTGGAGGGGGAGCTGCAGATAGTGTAATTATTATTGGTATGGAAAGTAAAATTGCTGAGTTGAGTTCAAATTACAATTGATTCCATTTTGTTCCTTTCATGCTAATGCCCTTGGAGAAAATTTGAATCCAATGACAGGATAAATAGTAGGACAAACTGGGCTTGTAGCCTTGGCTGGCAACCAGGGTGGTTTTGTTTGGTTTGTTTGCCTATAACCTCAATGGGTTATTTAATGCTGCCCAAATTTTTATTGCTGGTAATATTTTTTTGAAAAATGTATTGGTGCTTTTTTTTTTTTTTTTTTTTTTAAAAATGTACTTCTAATATATTTTCCTTCAAAAATGTATTGCTGGTAATAATATTTTCTTCAAAAACTCATTTTTACAAAAATATATAGATGGTATTAAGACCTATTTTTACACTTTCATAGTGTTTTGACTCCAGTTTGGGGGTTAACTATTTACCCATTGCTGGGATCCTGACAGGTGCTACTACCACAGGGCAGAGTTGATCTGGGAACACCAGCAATTAAGGTCATTCTATGCTCCTCAAAACCTCTTGATCAGAGGCCTTGCTGTTTGATGTAGTTTATCATCTTACTCAGGAGATGACTGGCAACCAGACTAGTAGAAAAAACCCCAAAAAACACTGAATTCAAACCTTACAAATACTCTTTAGAGACTTCATGGCACATTGTGCACAATTTTTGTTATCAGTTCTTAAAAAAAAAAAATACAAAAACCCCCAAAAACAACGGCCTTGAAAAGCCTTCACCTGTGTGAGTAAATCTAGTGGCTTAAACCGAACTAAAATACTGGGTCCTCATTCTTCGAAATGGATGGTGTGAGATTCCACCACCATAGATATGGATGTGTGTGTATGTATGTATGTATGTATATATGCATGTAGATATGCTAGGCACAGAATAGAAATTTGAGAGACTACAAAAAACAATAGTAATAATTATAATAATCTTTATTGTATACTTTTAGACTAAATAGAAGCATGGGAAAAGATGTTAAAAATTGTAAGTTTTTGGACATGCCTGTGTCCTTTCTGAAGTAGAAAATAAAATCAAGTATTTGTTTTTGTGCAGTTGACATATTTTTTTTACTATTATATATAAAAAAATGAAGCAACACACAAGAAGGTATTATAATAATATCAAACAATTAAAAAATAATTTTAAATTAATAAGATATATCTTAATTTTTCCATTTTGACAAATTGTTTATTCCAAAGAACATAAATTATTCTTATTTCTGTATTATTTGGTTAATTTTATCAATCAGTTATTGTTATGTAAAAGTCTCTGTCCTGAAATTATCACAAAAAGCAGTTTCCTCTGCTTAAAACAAAGAGAGAATGAAGGATATGAAATTTTAAAAATGTTTGTAGAGAGTATGAGAGAGAGATGAATAGAAAGAACAGTAATAGTGATAAGATATAACAGGTATGTGTGTGTGTGTATATATATATATATATATATATATATCAGGACTCAAGACAGGGTAAAACATTTCAAGGATAAAAATATAAAAATCTAAAAAATCAAAAATTATATAAAACAATATAAAAAGAGGAAGATTCTAGAAATGCAGGCAAAGAACATTTCAATGAAAAAAGCAAAAAAATTTTCAAGGGTAAAAAGGAATGTTTAAAAGTTGTAAAAAAGAAGAGGGTTGTTCTGAAACAAGTTAATAGAAAAACTGTTAAGAAAAATAATCAAAGAACTCATAACAAATATGGCAGCCAACATTCTTGAAGATTTTAATGTGTGAAAAGACATGCATCAAGTGGAAAGTTTAAGGCTGATTTCATCTTTTGCTCATGCAAGGAAGAGAAATAAAAATGGCAGGAGTTAAGAAGATGGGAAAGATAATTGAAGATGAAAGGGATGCAAACAAGATTTAAAAGAAGGATGCAAGGAAAAAAAAAGATTTAAAACGAATGTAAGAAAAGTTTAAGTGAAAAAAAATGTAGGGAGATTGCAGAAACATTGTTTAAAGAAAAAGGGCTTGAAAATGGGATGCAAAAAAAAAAAAATGGAAGGAAGTGGAGGAAAGAGTTGAAGGAAAATAAATGTAGCCATAATAAAAAAATTCAAACGGACTGAAGGAAGCCAGTGATAGATGAATGAAATGAAAGAAGGGAAGGAAATTTTAACTTGTTTCAAGCATATACATGTGGACATATATATATATATATATGTGTGTGTGTGTGTGTGGGGGGGTGATTATATATATATATATATATATATATATATATGAGAAGTTGGTTCTATTTTCTTGAAGTAAACATCTTTGAATATACCCTTGCATCGATTCATGAATGTGTTTGTGATGTGTAACAAATAAAGTTGGTGAAAAGTCATTGGTCTTGTCAGTTTCTCAGCATCTAATCAAAATTCATAGATTTTTAATTTTTGAATCCCTTCTTGTTCAGGCTTAACACTTTCTGGCATCCAATGATATAATGTAATAATTTTAAATTATGTTCCTGTGTGTGTGTGTGTGTGTATATATATATATATATATATATATATATATATATATATATATATATTACACACACAATGTAGGCAGTGATCAACACTATGGGAATTGTCAGTTTCACACGTCAATATAACATCATATTGAACCATGAAACTGACAGTCACCATGCATTATCAAGTCCTATCTCCACATATACTATCTCTGATATTCATCACTTTTATATAAATTTAATATATATATATATATATATATATATATATATATATATATATATATATATAACCAGCTATGCAAACACACCCATCTGCTTGGGTGGCTAGAGAGAGAAAGAGACATGTAAGTAATAAACTTGGATATGAAGAGAAGGAAAGATGTTCAGGAAAGGCAGCAAACTGATGCCAAAGAATAAATAAATTTAAAAAAGGGTTGCAATAAAGACAAAAATTAAAAAAGGAAAAACTGATGAATATATTTGGGTATATTGATTCAAAAGTAATGAGAGAAAAACAAGAAAAATTTTTGAAAGATTGTGGGATGGAAAAGAAAGAACAGAAGAGTAGATAGGGGAGGTAAGTGAAAAGAGCATATGTTAAGAGGCATTTGTAAAAGTATGACAAAAAAATTCTGTGTGTGTGTGTGTGTGGATTTATATTTTGTGTGAGAAAATTATTTTCCGCAATTTCTCCAGGCTATACATTTTGGGAAACAAGATATTTAATAATATTGAAAAAAATAACCGATTTGCTTTTTTTCAGATTTCAGCAATAATGGCTCAAGTGAGAAGCCTTAAAATAGTTTGTTTTTCATTTTTATATATAAAATTTACTTTCACTGGTGGTGATTTTTGAATGGTTATTTTTTATACTCTTATTATACTTGTTAATATCTATGACCTTTATACTATTATTTTTTAACCTGAGATCATAGTGTAGTACCTGATCAATCTGGAGTCCTTTCTGAAGTGAAATTGTTTATGCTTTCTGAGAAGTTTACATATTAATATTAAAATGGGAAGAAATTGTGGGGAGGAGTGATAAAAAGGTGTGAAGTAATAAAGTTCAGAGCTAAGAAAACTAAAAAAGAACCATATAAAAGAAATATATATAAGTGTGTATATGTTATATAGGAATAAAGTTCATTTCAGACACTGGAGTTTGAACACTGACCACCAGAGAGCAAACACAGGAGATGCTGTTTTGAATAAGTAGATCATGTGATGGTAAAGGAAATGTATATATGGGAATCAGCATGGCGTCTAAGGGATTACTATAAGGATTAGTATTTGGTGGTTACTTTTCGAGTGAGTATTATCAAGCAAGTACTATTAGTGCAAGTGTTATTCAAATGCGTCTAACACCAGTATTATTCAACAGCATTACTATAGTTGTATCTGTGATGTCATTCAATATATATATATATATAATGGTTCAAGAGTTTTATCTATCAGAGTTCAAGTTTCACTGATTCACTGCTCATTAGCATCAAATAAATCTATTAAATTAATAGATACTGGCTGCTCAGTCAATGAATGTCAAAAGGTTTTCTTGTAGGGAAGCAGCTAATATTACCATTACCATATTTATAATATGCATACTATATTTGTATCGTCTGATAGATGCCTTTTGAGCTTCTATTTTATCTATTGGTCTGTTTTTTTGTTACTGAACACTTTCTTTTACAAAAATCTGCTATTCTTAAACATGTTAAACTTCAGTAATTTATTGGATGACATGTTTTGTTATACATTAATAATTTGTTGTGTTATTGATGTTAAATAAAAGGATGTGAAAGGAAATGAAAAACAGTATTGTTTGTTGAACAGCAAGAGATAAGATTGAAATTCTTTATCGTGAAAAACAGTCCAAGACATTTGCTTGAGCAAATGGGAGGAGGAGAAGCAAGTGGCACAGAGGCAAAGCAGAGTCATAATAGTAAGAAAATGATGAGAGGAAATCAGACAGTTCCATTTCCACAGTGCTAGGTATACCAAGTACTCAGGCAATTTCAAATTATACCAAATGGGCAGGTAACTCTCTATATTGGTAAGCAAAAATAGTCCACAGTGTTAAAATCTGTACTAGCCAAACTAGAGTACTTGATCAAAATGTACTGCCTCCTTCAGCATCCTCACTTCAACACTATTTACATCTCCTTTATCGTTTTGGGGATTTTCTGGAAGAAAGATTTTCTTCTTCCACGTGGAACAAACTGGATTAGAGCTGATGAATGGATTGTCAAAACATTGCACTGACAGTAGCAAGTATCTGAAGAGGTTCAAGTATTTGAAAAATATTAGGTATATGAATGTTTTTTTTAAAAGTTTAATACCATAAATGTCAAGATGTTCAAACTGATTTGTATACAGCCACTCCTCACTTAATATCCAGATTCCATTTCAGTGAGCTGGTTAATGAGAATTTCTTCCTGACTGTTCTTTCTGGTAGACCTTACCTTGCCTGCCAAAGGACTTCACTTAAGTTTGCTAGATAGCATTTTATTCAGAACTATGCAAGGAGACATAAAGCCTCTTTTTGCCTCCAACCTATAGAAGGTAGTAGGTACGGTCTTCCTCCAAGAAGACACTCCCGAGACAGCTGATTACTTAATTTCAACCCAACCATGTAGCACATACACAATTTCTTTTCAGAGTTGTATATCTGTATACAAACAAGTATATTTTTCTTTCTTTTTTTTTTATCTGTTATATATATATATATATATATATATATTTCTTTCACATTTTGAATTTATTTTTTTCCAAAAGTTCTTACTGAAATTCACTATATAGGCATACTATGCATGTAATGAGATTGTGCCGATCAGTTTCAGATACATTTAATATAACTTTTTCAACATTTGTAACATTTCTATTTGTAAATTTTTATACAATAATGTGCTGAACAGTAAATGTAATAAACAAATTAAAAAAAGTCAGCTCTATATTCTGTACAGTAATTTGGTTTGCATACTGTAAATAATTTTCTCTTTATTTGGATTTATTTTGAAGCAAGAAAACAATCATGATCAAAGATTTTATACACCTCACAATACGAACAGGTTGGATTTTTAAAATAGAAATTATTTTATGAGATTTGAGAGCTGGCCATAATTCTGGTGGTTGTTAAACAGTGAAGTCATTAAGTAAGATGTGACTGTATTTGGTATTGATTTGTATAACTAGTAGTCTTACATTGTGATAGAGAAAGAAGCAAATTCAGGTGATACTCTGAAATATACTTGAGGAAAAATGAATTAAGATTACTGGTATTTCTGCCTGATTCTAGTTTTGTGGAAGAAGTATGTAGTATTATTGCACTAACTCTATCCAACTCTTAGTCAAGTAAGATAATAAAATGTTGCTACACTTTCACCAGAAGAATAAAAGACAAACAAACAAAAAAGTGCTCACAAACAAATTAGGTTTAAGAGAGATCACATTATATGAATGAAATTTATCAAGATAATGCTGGCCTCAATCTTTGAATTTCAATTGCTTTTTTTCTTTTGGCTGGCTGAAATTGTTTCTTTGCGGTCTTGTCCAAGATAAAAAGAAACGAAAGTCTGATAAATTCAGAAACTGATTCAAGAGACAATGTTGACTTTAAGTATATGAACTATTTTAGCTTCTAATTTTTTATGGCAAGTGTTCAGAAGAGCTCCATTCTTTAGTGCCACCAGCTCTGACCTTTATTGTCAAAACCCACCTTGCTATGACCACAGGGTTGAATCATCCTCATTCTCTACTTTCCTATTGATAGGAATCATGTTCTACTTTGAAAGTTTCTTCCTAAGAACTGGTATTTTTTGAAACAGATTCTAGTGTAGTTGCTTTTCTAGACATTACAATCTTGATCTTTTCAAGTCTGGGATCAAGCTATATCTATACTTTTATTCTTCACTGCCTCCTTTCATGTTCATCTCACACACCTCATTCAGTAACTCTCTACCTTGAGTCACTCTTGAGTTTTGAAATGAGTAAAGTTTAAATTAACAAAAATAAGAAAAATGAATGAGAAATTAATTTACTGACAAAGTTTTTGGTAGAGTAGTCAAGAGAACAATCACAGTTACTCTGACACACACATTTATTTTGTAAGGCCCCTTAATCGTTTTTATTATAAAAGAAAATCTAATTTAAAAAAAAATGTCATTTCCCTTCAAGGCATTGGTAATTAAAGCTCTTAACAGATTCTTCACTGTTAGTGAATTGCAATGACTTCTCGAGAAAGATAGTAGTATGATCTCCTGTTGTCTTTTTTTTCATGGTTTGGAATTCAGAGTAGACCTTCTCTTAGAATAGCTGTCACTGAAAACTCAAGAGCCTAGTCTACCCTACTATTTAACACAGTGGGGAAAAAGAGATGGATAGAATGTTATTTGTTCCAAAGTGAACAAAACAGACTAGGCTAGAATTTGAACTTGGGTTGCTGATTCCACTTTCTATGCTGATAATAGTAATGCTATTTGCATATCACAGTTAATAATGCCAGTTATTAACTTCTGTAAATAATGCTGTTATTTACTGCTTATTAATACTGTTATATAATTCTTTTACCAACTAAATGCCAGAATCACCAGACATGCCTAACATTGTACATGTATAGGATATGATGGAACTATGCCTGAATTATTCAGTTAGCCCACCTACAACCTTAGCTGTATTGCATCAACAAATGCAATAAGAATGGAATAATGCATCACAGAATGGTATGTACTATAAGTATGATCATCTGCATGCATTAGTACAGGCATGTACTCATGTTTATGGTAAATTTTCACACTAATATCTAAAATATCCTCTTGAATTTTAATTAGTAGTTATACTATTACTATACTTGTTTATATCTATGATCTTCATACTGCTATTTTTCTTTATGATCAGAGTTTAGTATCGACCCAATCTTGTGCTCCTTTTGAGGTGAAATCATTTATGCTTTCTAATTGAGAAGTTTACATAATATTAAATGAGAAGAAACTGGGAAGAGGTGGGGATGTAAAGTGGTGTGAAGACTGGAATGTTGGTGGTAAGGAAACTAGAGAAAAAAAAAACAGGTGAATAGAATACATTTTTTATTATTATGAACATTGTATTTAGTGGGTACATGTGTTTGAATTGCAACCCCTGTTTTGTTATTTTTTTAAAAATTAATTACAACCAGCCTAGATTGAGAAATTTTACTAAAGAGACATTGTATGTCCAACAGAAATTGAATCTATATCCCTTTCTTTTTCCATCAGGTAAAATAATTTTTTAGCCAAAACATGTCTACTAGCAGTTTGGCCACTGTGACCAGCCTGACTCACTAAAATAAAACAGTACCAAGAAATAAAGTTGGGCAAAAATACCCATATATATATATATATATATATATGTGTGTGTGTGTATGTGAAAATATATAAATTTTTATATATGAAGAATATTTTTAGGGGAAAAAAACTAGGATAAAATGTAAAGTTTTGTCCTTAAGGAATCCATTTGACCAAAGTGATGTTTATGTTGATGCAACTACATAAGGGTATGAAGAAAAGGAGACACTGAGAATTTTAACTGAAATTCTTAATAACATTAACAAAGTTAAAAAACGTCTGATGTCCTAAATGACAAAACTTATATGAAGACATTTTCACTTTGATAGTTTTATATATATATATATATATATATATATATATATATATATATATATATATATATATATATATACATACACACACACACATTTTTAAAAAAACTTGAGCATATACTAATATACAAATCTCTTATTGCCATCTTTACCTATATGTCTACTCATAAATACATTGAAACATCTATTCTGGGTACTGCAACTTTTTTGCATCTGTGTACACATCTATTTTAAAACAATATATTTAGTCAACAATCCTTCATTTAAAAATATCTTATTCAATAGAACTTTCAAGGAATATATTTTAAGCCTTTTAGTCAGTTTGTCTTGTATTCAACTAAATCATTTAATATTTGAAACTTGTAAAGAAACTTGTGTAATATTCTAAGTATTTTTCAACCACCATTGTTCATTTTCAAGTTCATACATACATGTATGTCTGTTGATGTTGTAGGAGAGAGAGAGGCTTGTGTAGAAAGATTAGCACTTTTACTGTAATAGGATATACACATTTATTTTGTGACATTTTGCCTCTAATGCACATATGAATTTCTCATTTTTGTTTTATACCTTTCATTATATATCTAAATAACAATAAAACAATTCTTCATTGTTTTTATTTTGATGTGCAGAGCTATTTTTCTTTGGTAAAAATGTCCATGAGATACAAATGCATCATAAAAGAGGTCAGGAGAAAAACAGTGCTGAGAACACACATTAGCATTATCATTCATAGTTTTAGAAATTTAACTTTTTAACATGATAAACCATAAGTAGTGCTAGTGAGATTTCAAATTACCCAAGTAGCAGTCTATCAATGAAGATTTTCATGGGCAGACTGATCCAAATCATGTTTGTGCACATGTATTAGGGTAAATCAATAATTCTGTTAAATTTTGATATCATTATATAAGGCTTATTCGATACAACCAAAAATTCACTACTAAATTAAGTACATAGACAAAAAATAAAGATTATGTTGATAGTTATTTGTTTGTGTAAAATAAATTTTTTTAATTATGTCATGGAATTATGAGTGAATATGTGTGTGTGTGTGTGTGTGTGTGTATAAGTTTTTAGTGGGAGAAGCTTTTATGCAGAGGTTAATAGGCAAATAGATCTAATAAATGAGATATATATATATATATATATATATATATATATATATATATATATATATATACACACACACATCTCACACTTGTGTAAATGCTAAAAATTTATCAGCCAAGCTTATTTCTCCAAAATTCATATTCTGATGTGCAGTCATTTAAATACTAATTTTGGCAAAATACTGTCGAGAACTTTTCAATACTCCCTTGTATATATTTTTAATGTATATATAATAATATTGGAGAAAAGCTTTTGTGGAGTGATTGACAGACAGGTAAATGATAGATTCATACAGAGAAAGGCAAGAGCAGACTTGAATAGATTATTTAATGCAGCCGCGGACAAATGGATTCTCATAGAAATAGATAGAATTTTAATATATAATTAGAAAGATAAAGAAAAGCAGCAATAAAAAAAATGAGATAATATAAAAACAGGCATTAATAAAGAGAAGCATAGAACTGGTAAAACTCCGATACAAGCGTTGTAATATGGAAATAGAAAAGATTAACAGAAGCAGAGAATAAGGAAGATTTCTTAGGAACACGGTTCCTTGTTTAATTGTAACATTAAGAATATAATTGCTTTTCTTTATTTTTTTTCTTTTAAATTTGTTTTCTCTCATTGACATGTTTAATTTCTTTGAGTAAATTATAAATTCTGTTTAAAATGTTTTGTTTCCTGAATCTGCTCAAAGAAATGAAACAAAACAAGAAGACATTAAAAGAAAAAAGTAAAAACGTTCCGAAAATATAAAAAAAATAAAGAAAAATTCTATTCATATGTTTATATATATATATATATATATATATAAAAACTGTTAGATGAAATGTAAAACGCATTCATTGAACAGAAAGAGAAATGTGTTTAGGGAAAATGTTGGGGGGGTGGGGGTCATGTCTAATGATAAATTTGCCTGTGACTTACGGGTGACTGCTCTTGCTTTATTTGTGAGGTTTTCTCTAGCGATGGGCTTTTTGATTCAATTTCTTGCAGGATTATTGAATCAGGGTTGCGTTGTCTCCCATGAAACCAGAGACCGGTGCTAGCTACCAATACTCTCCGCTTCCGACACAAGTGGCAGACCCATTCCTGGAGCTGCAAATATATTTATAACTTAAGATGAAGTCGAAATTTGGACGTACCCAAAATGTTTTGGGATAAATGTCTGTTTAGATATACATAAATATAAGCTGTATATCTGTGCGTTTTTAGATGTGCATGTCTGTTAGTAGATACATGTATATATATATATATGTATGCATATATAAATAAGTATATGAAATTTAACAAGAAGTTTATCTGTCATTATTATATATATTTTGCAAGTATTTAGTATTGTTTAGGCTTAGGTTAAGAATAATTTTAGGTAAATCTATGAAATATTTCATGAGTTATGTTGACAGATTTATTCTTTTTCATAATGTGAGTCTGAAGAACTCCAAGGATGACTCATCCTATAATTTCAGACATATATGCTAGTTCATGTATATTTGGATGTGTCTGTGTGTATAAATATCTTACTCGGGAAGGAAAGCAACAGGTATGTTTTTATAAACATTAGGTTAATTCTCAGCTGAACATTTATTTAGATGCATGTGCATAGTCAAATTTATAACTTACAAAGCATTTTTAGAAAGCTATAAGGGAAATTTTAGTTGAGCAAAATTATTTTTACAAGGACTAAATAAACAGAAGCTAATAAAATTAGCTATTTGTTCATATACAATATATATAGCTTCCTGGTTTAGGAAACACCACCAAAATACATATGACTACACAACCTTACAGCCAACATACTTGTAACATCTAACCATCTAATTTAAAAGATGCAGTTGGTAATATGTATGCTATTCTACACCTTAAAATGTCACTAGCACATACCAAAAAACTACTTCAGTTAGACTCCAGAGGACAGTAATGATCATAAAAAAAATCATAAATATTCATTCACCAAGATATACTGATATATAAAACCTTACACTATTAAGACATGCATCTTTCTGGCCTGTTTAATATATCATTAATCTTTTTAGGTAAAGATATAAGCAGACTATATTATAACACGCACACACACACACACACATATATATATATATATATATATATATATATGTGTGTGTGTTTGTGTCAACTTAAGTTCTTAATATTATATAGATACCCAAACATATAGGGGGGATACTGAAAATTTCCTGGCACAGCTATAAAAAAAAACAAAACAAAAAAAAACAAAAACAAACCTTCAAAGTTCTTGACACAACCCACTTCCTACAATCTAACTAAAATTATTTTTAACTCCTTCTTGGTCAATCTGAGAACTTTTCATCACCCCACATATTTACATAATATTGTTTTATGACAGAAGAGTGCTCAATATCAGAAAAACAGCTTTTGTAGATATAAATAGTGTGGTCATAAAAATTCATACTGTATGATCTGATGATTATTTAAGGTGTGAAACTGCCAGTCACTGTGCAAATGTGATTTCTATATTGTTTTTATATAATTTCACATGTAGTGGGTAACAATAACAAAATGGGAAAAAAAATAATCATACATTATGCATTTAATCCCCAGAAGGGACATCTATTGACATATGGTTTTATTGATAAAGTCAGAATTATATATGTAAGGTGAAGAAATACAACGAATGCTGGTTATAATTTTACATTGAGAAACACTGAGAATATAAGAATACCTATCTTTAAACTTTTTAGTTTCTGATGCATAGCACAACTGACTACATTCAACTTTTCTCACTTTTGTTTTTATTTTAAATCACTATCATTTTTATATATATATTTCACATTGAGTTTATGTCGTAATTTTTTTATTTGATTGTTGCTTATAATTTTGTTTGTTGCTTCATCATTTGCAATGGAGTCATTTTGAATTTTTTTATTTAACTCTTTTTTCAGATATTTAGTTCAACATTTTTACCATTTTTTCAAAGTTAATTTCTCCAGTTGTTCCATTTCTTCAGTAGATGACTTAAAAAAAAAAAAAAAAAAAATCACATGCCTAAATTGGAAAAAAAAAGTATAGATACTAAGAACATCTCCATATTTTTTCAACTTATGCATGTGATGGAAAAAAATTAACTTTTACAAAAGCTAAAAATGCTGAACTAGAAAAAGGACATTATATCAAAATTGGATATGACTTGTATTTCACAGTTTAATAGCAGTAGTTTGTTACAAAAGCATATATGTTATATGACTGTGGATGTAAGTTTACTGTGGAAGATTTAGAAATTTATGTACTTTCAATATATTTTCATTTTCTCTTAATATTAAGGCATAATTTTGACTATGTAATGTGTGCCTATTTGAATAAGATTATAAGATTACATATATGAATTTAGTGATAAATATTTGTTCATTTTTTAAGATGTTTCTGTATGAAAGTTTTTGCATGTATTCATAAATGTTTATATAAGGTTTCTTTCCTTGATGCAAAATGTCTGTAGATATAACTTTAGGATTTGTTTTTTAAAAAAAAAAAAAAAAAAAAAAAAAAGGTTTAAAAAAGCTGGTCACATGCTGTCAAGATTATTTTTTTGCAGAGTTGATAAGGGGGGAAAAATAGGAAAATGTTTGTTACATTTAACAAGTAAATAACAGTTATTTAATCATTATAATTAGATTAAAAAAATACCTTAAAAGAGTGAATTATTTAAGAAAATTTGTTGTTTTTCATTACGGAAATATTTGAATTATATTTACATTGTTTTAAAGTTTCAAATCCTGTAAGAAAACCACAAAAATTTGTAGATTTCTTCTGAAAATTTATACAGTTCAAATCATTTATGTATCAGCCATTATGATTTTGTCTATTACTTTGCAAAATAACCAAAGCTTTTACTAAATTTATTAATGAAAATGTCAACAAAAAATCTTATTCTTTAAGCCTCTAACTTCCAACTGAAATTAGGATAAATTAAATGGATTAAAAAAAAAAAAAGACAAAAAAAACAAAAAAAAAAAAAAAACAAATATATTTCTCTTTTGGGCCTCCATACACACTACTGGCAAGTCAATAAGTTTTCTTCCAAGACATTTTGATAGTGCTCACAATTTACAATATATATATTCAATTCTTTATACATATGTTATTGCATATAAATTTTCAGTGATTAAGTGTACGTGGGAACTTGATGGAACGGAAATTTCACAAAGTCAGTGGGTTGATACTTGTTTGTTTTCCACATATATATATATGAAACTGACTAAATATCTGAGAATAAGGACACCAGAATTATCATAGAAATGTATTTTGTCAAGTTTTAATTTTCAGTCTATTTCTAAAATTTTTTTTACTACATTTCAATATAATTTTAAGAAGTAACATTGATTTTAAAATTATATAATTAATTTTCTTGCAGTTTTTCTTTTCCTTTTCTTAGTAAAGTAAAATTTTGACAGCTTATTGAGATTTGCAGCCCCAAAGGAATGGATCTTTCAATTGTCTGTGTCTGACCCAAAAGGAAAAGGAAAAAAAAAAAATATTTTCTGTTTTTTTTTTTTCTCACAGCAACAATTCATTTACCTGCCCTTGATTTGAAATATGTTTCTCTCTTTGAGAGAGGTTGAATTCAAAAACTGCTGCAGTGAATAAAACACAGCTCATTAAAAAAAAAAAAAAAAAAAAAAAAAAAAAAAAAAAATAGAAATTATATATATATATATATATATATTCATAACAATTAGACAGGCATTATCAAGTATACATTTATGAACAAGTATATCTAAAACAAACATTCAAAAACCTAGAGACAGTGGTGCCAGATATAACTATAAAACCAAGTCCAAATCAATGGATTTCTTCAAAGACATATAAAGCAATTTATAAATTATAAAAAGTTCAAGAGTTTCTGAAAGCTTTAAGAGTTGCTTTTTATATATCCAGACACAGAAGAAACTGTTACAATACAATTTAAAACGATAAGAATATTTTCTATATGTTTATTGGTTTGTATTACTGGCATCAAAGTATACATATTTAAGATTGATGAATATTAGCTGACATATACATACATTATCACATATATATCACATGTAAATGCATATATACAAACATACTTGTTTTTATTTTGTTTGCAATGGAGTGCTTGTAGATATAACTTTGAATGCATTATTTTTTTTCATTTTTTTTCATTTTTTTTTTTTTTTTTTAGACAAAAGTATATTCAGTTAATAATTGAATATGATGTCTATTTTATGGTTTTGTTTTTTGTCTTGAAATCTGATGGATATATTCATGCAATTTTTAAACTCACCCTATAATTATTTACATTCAGATTATTGTCCTTATGTTTGTTGTTGTTATTGCAATGTTTCAGCTGTTGTAGCCTTCATCAGATGTATATCGATTTGGGTCACCTACAAGGAATTCTAAACAGAACACTTTAATCTACAAGAGAATTATGCTACGAGACAATAGACTACTGGATTAAAGTGTTGTTTTGTGGATTTGTTTAAATAGTAATTCTGAGTTCAATCCCAGTGCTGGGCAGTGTGTACTTGGACTCAGTGAAAACAGAGTACACAATAACTGAGCAGTACTAAAAATATGAACTAGACTAGATATATCTAGATATGAGAAGTAGAATGAGAACAGTCTATCCCAATAGATTAAATAAAGGGTTCAGTTTAGAATTTCCATGTAAATTACTTGGATCAATATATACCTGAAGAAAGCCGGAGGGCACAAAAGTCAAAATATTATGATGGTAACAAGGATGAGGATAATAGTCCAAGTGTAAATAGTGTAAATAATGATAACTTCTGATTTCAGAAATTCAGACATCAATCACCTTTTACTACAGGTTAAATAACAGGGTAGATCAGGCTCTAGTTTTGGGTGACAATCTCAGAAAAGAACGACTATAAAATCAAAATCGAAGAGAAGGCAGCAGGAAACCACTCCTTTATCTTTCTTAACACACCATGGCAATTCACAAATAATAAAAAAGGAAGCTGTTGAGAGCCATGATCGGAATAGATATGGCATAAAACGTTATTATAGTGTGTCGTAAAGTTGAGTATTTTGGCCACAATGATACACAACTTGTCACACAAATTGAATATGAATAATCTATTCGTTCTTTCCTAGGGGAAACTGTAGTCTCTACACTTCATATATTTCAACTAGATTGCCACTACAATGTGTGTGTGTCAGATGTGGTGCTATTCAAAGAATGAAAAATAAATTACTTAGCCTAGTGGACAGTTTTCAGCATCTTTCACACTTACCACCTTAGTTGTCATGTGTATAACAATGAGTTTAGACTCATTGCTATATACATAGAGCGTATATTATATTTGGTTTGCTTATGCTATTCAAATTACATTTTGAGGAGCAATGTATGATATTTTAAGTGTGTATATATCAGACTGAATATGTGAAAACCAGTTGGTGGTTTTAAATTTGATACAATTATTTAAATCTTAAGGAAAGTAGATTTTCCTGCGGATTTAATACCTTAATTATTATATTATTTTAATTATATTAAAAAATAATTTATAATAAAATTTCACATTAACCAGTACTTTTTAATGCTATTTTCTCTGAATATTGTCTTAAACAGAAAAGGTGATAGGTTATGAAAACCAACATTTTGGTTAATCAAGTTGTGATATCTAAATGATATTATAAATTATAAGTTGAATGACAGGTTTTCAATGTTTTTCCCAAATATCAAAGTATTACATTTTAACATTTTCCTATATACAAATCTCATTGATTTATTCAGTCATTTTAATTTTTGTTAATTGCTAAATTTTCAAAATTAACCACAGCATTTCTAAGTAACAAGGTTGCTGTCAGCAAAACTTTTCCTTAGTTTTTTCCAGTTGTTCTGATCTGATCTTGTTGCTGAATGAAACTTTGACAAGAGAAAATTTTTACCATTAAACTAGTTTTTATATATTCCATATTTGTTTGGATATGTCATATCAGTCATTTTACATATATATATATATATATATATATATATATACACACACATATATATATATATATATATATATATATATATATATATAATAAACAGCCTGCTGCCTCTGTGCGTTGACTTCTATGTTCACTTTTATATTTACATATGCTCTATCTCTGATAATGATCACTTTATCCCATAAGTATAGCACACCTTAAAACTATATTTCTATATGTACATATGAATGGATAGGGTAGAAAATTTATATACAGGAACATATAAATATATTTCTTCCTCAGGTGTTATAAATGCTGTTATGAAACAGAGCTAGGAGCATATATCAGTGAATATACATAATATCCAATGTCAATAGCATGACAGTTTCCTGTAATCTTCAGGTGCAAATATGCATATTTGCATCTGAATATTGCATGAAACGGAGTCATGCTATTGACATTGAATATATATATATATATATATATATATATATATATATATATATATATATATTCAATGTCAATATATTCAATGTGTGTATATATATATATATATATATATATATATATATATATATATATATATATATACACACACACGTGTGCGTGCACAATAGGCCAAAAGTTTGGGACAATCCTCTGGATTTAATAATTACTTAGCTTTATACCTTCTTTTGTTTAATTAACTCATACTAAGCTTGAATGCTGAAAGCATTTAACATATTAGTATATGGAATCCTATTTTGTAGACAGGGAATTAGTTTTAATATCTGCCAGCCCTAAGATTAACATTAGATGCCAAGGAAGGTGAAGCAAAAATATTTAAAATTTTAAATGAAACATTCTGCAGTAATGGATTAATTTTGCTATTATTGAATATATGATAAAAACCTTCCAGAAAAGAAAAGCTTCTGGTTGAAAGTGAGCTAGTAAATTAGTTTTGAAAAAAGCATAAAGCCTTCAATTTTTAAGTGATTCTTTGAAGTCCAGAGCTTGGTCCCAAACATTTGTCCTATTGTGCATGAAGTTTAAAATTTGCGATATTTGTGGGAAGAGTGATCAGTATTGGAGACTGAACATTTGCAAATGTAAACAGTGTGGACATGGGAATCAAGACTGCATGCTGACTCAATTTCATGCCTTAATTCAATTTTTAGACAAAGTCTGATAACTAAATCGAATACAATAACAAAAAACTGGTTCCAAATACTAAAATTTAGAAGCAAAGAAAAAATATACATGACAAATAAAATAAACAAACCACATGATTAAATATTCTAGAGTATTAGTTAAAAAAATAGTGAGAAAGAATCCTGGTTATATATAAAGAAATGTATAATGAAACATATATAAAGAAATGGATTTTTATCTCTTAATCTGACAGACTTTATTAAGCATTTTTAGTGGATACCCACATGCTCGAATAGATAGTCTGTTTATTTATTAAACAGTATATTTATTTTCATCTACCATCTTGAATATTGGAGAATTCTTACTAAAGAAATATATGTGCTTTACTGGAGTAAATAATTGTCCTTTATTCAAGCCAATAGATAAAAATAAATATACTGTTTAATAAATGTATGAGGTGTCTACTCAAACATAAGTAACCACTAAAAATAGCATTTGAGTAATATTTTATATATATATATATATATATATATATATATATATATATATATATATGTGTGTGTGTGTGTGTGACAGTGCAAAACAAGTAGTGACATTTGATCAAAAGATTGAATAAAAGTGTCAGTCTGCATACAGTGTTGATTCCTCTGTTTTTTTATATGATATGAGGGCACTACTTAAATAGACTGGTGAACTTATGGAAAACAAATTATTTTAGGAAATAATTTTGTACATTAGCATTCTTTAGACCTTAGCCTGCAGTACTTCTCAGAATCCAAAAACATTGTTTTTTTTTTATTATTGATTTAGAAGTGTAGTCCTATTTATAATATTGATTTTGCAGAGTTATTAGACCAAGTTACTTAGTTGTTATTTACAAATGTCAAGTTTGAAAATGTGCTTACATCATTGATATTTGTCTTTAATTTTCTGAATTTTTTTAAACTTTTAACTTAAAAAAATTATGGGATATTTTCAGGAGCTCATATGCAGAATTATTCATAATTATTTATCTTAAATTAAGAATCAGTGGATACAATTTTATTAATTTGTGTAAATTCTAATTCTTTATTTCAACATGTCTATTTCCATTTGTTGGTTAAGAGAAATCTTTTTGTAATCTCACCTCAATAGAAGTGTTTTCATATGCAAAACAGGCCAATAACTTTAAAAGTAAGATATTATAAACAGGATTCCCACTTAAATTGATAACAAATGACTATTTTTATATTTTGACAACTTCTGCAACCTAAAGAAGGTGTAAAAAATGTTAATGTACAATAATTATTTTTCCCTGAAATTTTTCCTTTTTTTTCTGAGTGGACCAGTCTATTGATGTAGTGCTGATGAGAGCTCTGAAAGTAATGCCTCCAATTTATTTCCAAAATAGTACAAGAAATACAATGAGACAAATAGCACTACTGGACAGAATTTTTTTTTTTTTTTTTAACATATGAAGCACTATTTTTTTTTTTTTTTACCCAAATCTTCTGAGTGTGGAACGATAACAGTAATGGATTGCTTATGTCTTAAGTTTGGATAAAAGACCAAAAATGGCATGAATATAGGAAATGACAGAGAATTTTGAAGAGTCGAAACACTGCACACATCCAGAGGTAGCCAGCACATGGCAAAATGCCAAGCCAATGAGTTGACATTTGTTTCCAGAGCATCTTCTCCCACTTTGAGAATCAAAACCACCACAACTATCCTCCTTGTATAATAAAGTGAATAAGAAAGAAAATCTTTGATACGGCTTCTGATGTGGCATTGGACCCTGAAGAACTGAAGCCAGTGGGTACACAGAATGCAACAAATGCTACTGAAATGCATTACCTGTTGCTTAACTGTGCTCACATTCAGTTTGCTTTCCATAAATATTCAATGATCATGTTCATAGCTGAAATTTTTTTTCTGCATGGAAAAATTCTGCTTTGTTTGCCCTTTCATGCTTGATACCATTTTGCCAGACTGCTACTAAACTCCAATTAGTAAGAAGGCAAAAATTATTGTTATTAGTGAGAAGGTCTAACATCTACTGGCATACTAGCAACACCTATCTCTAAATTCAATGGTCAACAAGATAAAATCAGAGGCATTGTTTTCTGGGCAGTGTGTGTGCGTGTATATATATATATATATATATATATATATATATATATACACACACACTTCCTGATGCTATTGGACTGGGTTGAGGTAGATCCCAGCATGCAACACCTTTGGAAAGTGCCTGAAAACCATACTACGTTTCAACCCCAAAATTGAATAAACAGAACTCTTGCCGTCAATAACTGTGGTAACAAAGCCACAAATCATTGTGGCTGAGGGGCTTGAGTGTGCTGGCCCTGTTCAAATTGTTGATCACACTAGATAACATGCTCTCTCCCAGAAACTGTAACTAAGCTCTGCTCAGCATAAATGCAGTGTAAATCAGAGGTGGGCTCTGTGGGTGTTGAGCAAACACAAATGTGCCTGAACGAGTGTGTCAGAAAATAGGGATTGGCTAGCCACCCTAGTAGATGGGTATCCTTGAATACAAGTGGCCAGCTATCATTTTTTTCATTATATTTTTTAAGCAATTGATTATTTTTAACTGACAATATTTCTTATTGCTATAAAAATCATATGTAATGGATACAAGTGTATTCCCCTGCTTTGCTCTGATGGTACAATGGTGAAAAACACTTGGCCCAAAAGTTGTTTCCCAGGTAAAAAGGTAAGACATGTCTCTTTCCCTTTGGGAAGCACATTTTCTCTAATAAGACTATTGATGTCATGGCCAGTAAATTTTACTATTTAGAAAAAAAACAAAAAAAAATAAAACAAAACAGGGATATCTACCCAAATCTGTCTACCCACTAAATATAATGTTAAGAAATTAAAATATACATTTATATATGATTTTATATGGTGTGTGTATGATATTTATACATATTTATTTATAAAATGATTTTGGCATTATTAAAAGTAATTATTTTTATTTAATCAACATTTCTACACAATTTAAATTCTTTCTTGTTCAGATTTTTTTTTTTTTTATGATTAGTCACTTTGCATTGAAAAACATTATTTATATAATCACTTATATAAAACTTGTATTCAACTCTTAAATGAACTTCATATGATCTCAAACTCCAAAGTATTTGAAAATGATACCTGATATGATTATAAATATTTATTTGAACACTGGTTCTCATTTCTTCAGTAATCATAAAAATGTGATATCTCAACATTATGGCAAAATGATTCAGATGACTAAACACTTGGAAATGACTTTAATATATGCTTGATCTAATATTGCTGCTACATATGGTCCAGTGCTCCTGCTATTTTCTAGATCTTGATAAAATCCAAAGAAGAATCAGCATTATTATTGGTCCTGATCTGGCATCTGTGCCTTTTCTATAAATACTTTCATGGTAATTGTTCAGATGAACTCGTCGTTATAGCACCTAGACTTTTTCAATTTAAATGCATTACTAGATTAGCATCAAGATCTCATCAATTTACAGCTGAGCTGGGTAGATGTCACCATAAGTTCTATGCTAACAGTTTCTTTTCTCACACTTCTTGCTTGTGGAACTCCATTCTTGCTCGATGCTTTCAACCAACTTTAATCTTCAAAAATCTAAATACAATGTCAGTTGCTATCTACTCCCCTCCTGGTTATTCTTTTTGTTGTTGCTCATTAGTAATGTTTTAGTTTCTAATTCTTCCACACCCAGTAACCCCTTGTGTTTTAGTGGCTTTACTGCCTTGCATGATATGAATTCAAAAAACATAGGATGTTGATAAGGCTTGAAGTACTTACATTTTCTTCTTTTTCACCTTTGAACTATGGAAAATACTATAAATATATATGCATATGAGAAGTATATATTAGGTTGGTGCAAAAATAATGTCGTTTTCTCACATAGTAACATATGTGAAAAAACGACACTATTTTTGCACCAACCTAATATCTTCAAGCCCATTAAACATGAAATCATCTGGTTAGATCTGATATACACAACAATTCAAAAGTTTGAGGGAACCCTGGGCAATTTTTTTAAATTTGCTCGTAAAGTAGTTATTTTATACTTTAAATAAGAGAAAATTATTATACATGGTTAAAAAAAAAAAAAACCCCAAAAAACCAAAAGGAATAAAAAGGGAAACATGATTTTTTATTTATTCTTGTCAAAATATCCTCCTTTGCCTTGATTACTACAGCACAAATTTTTGCCATTCATTCCAAAAATTTCTCAAAGTATAAGTTTGATAATTCACTTCATCCTTTTTTTTTCAATGACTAAGCTCTTCATATTTTTTTTTTCCACATTTCTATCAAGTTCATCTCATGCTAATTCTGGGGGTGGCTTCAAACTTTTGAACTGTCGTGTATATTATTTTATTCATAAGTAACTTAGGATTTTATCAGTATACTGGTTGCTTATGTTTTTCACAGGACATAGTACTCAAATGTTTGCTTAAATTTTCTCATATTTGAGTTTAATAAACAGAAAAGAAATAAATTTCAATTTAAGTAAACTAGTCAGCGTGCATTGTGGTGTAATGGATATCAGCTCAGAATGGGAGACTGGAGAATAAAGTTTTAATTCCAATCAAGTTTGTTCACTTATGCATAAATATTGTTGTGGAAGGTAAGAATCCATCTATTCTCTTCACAGCTATAGGTTAAATAGTAGAGCAAACAGAGTACCACAGCTTTGGTTGACAGTCTACTGCAGAAAAATCAATCTGTTCAGTCAGGAATCAAATGAGGTATGATTGCTTATGCATCAGATATGACAATAACTGACAAACTAGTAGAGTTGATACAATTATTGAATACTAAAATAATGTCTTTATTTCCGTTTTTCTTTTTAGCTTTAAGTTAAAATTTAGATTTAGTTAAATTGAAGTGCAGTTGCTTCTAAAAGAAAGAAAAAATCCTGTAAATTCATTGCTTTTTAAGTAGTTCTGCATATTTCGGCCATCACATAATAGCTTATGTACTTCTGTCTCCTGCAAAATTTAGAATCAGAGTTTCTTTTGATATCATTTACTTAAATTCTAAAAATTATTACATACAAAAATATTTTTTATATTTAACTATTCTTGTCTTTATAGTCTAGGAGTCAAGAATATTTTCTTAAGGACATAACTGTCATAATCTACTTAAATATTATTTATATTAGAAATTATTAAATAATTTTAAATAGAATTAAACATTATTTACATTCAGAATAACATCCTCATCTTTGTTGTTGTTATCACAGACACTGTACCCTGCAACCTTCTTCAGTTGTCTATTGATCCGAGTAGTCTGTACCCCTTATTTAATCTTCAAGGATGATTCTTGTTCCTTGGTCCACATTGAGGGATATCTTGTTTTTAGTTAATACTGCTCAGTTATTGCTAGCCCCTTTTCCATTGTGTGTCTGTACTACCCACCCTAAAACCAAACTCCTGATTATTAGGCATATGGCCACATCATGTCAAAACACTGGTCACTGTACACTGTACAATTACTGAAGTTAAGCAACAATGAGCCTAGTCACTAACCAGATGGGTGACTACTTGGGTTACTAGGTGCTGTAAGTTTAGATGCGTAGGTGGTGTAATGGATAATGACTTAGAATTGGAAACTGGAAAGCCAAATTTCAATTCCCATTGCGTTCATTATATTCACTTGTATGTAAATACCTTTGGGAAAGTCATGAATACATCTGTGTTCCCCAGCTATGTGTTAATTAGTAAGAATTGTATCAACCATTATTATCTATAAATAAATTTGTGTAATCTAGAAGTAAAGGGTTGATAAGCAATAAAAATGAATCAATCACAATTACCATGTCATCATTAACATAAAGCAATGTTTAATCCAATATACTACTGTCTAATGGGACTATCCTGAGTTTAGAACATGAAATTTAAACCCAATGTTATTACCTCCCTGTTGGTGATACAGCTGCTGCTCCACTTGACGTCATTCTGTTTTCTTACTTGCTGTCATTTTTTTTTATTTATTTATTCATTGCTCCCATATTGTATTTATTTTTACACTAGGCCTAATGAAGCCATTAATAAATAAAGAGAAATTGCAAAAGTTTCAACAGCAGCAACAGTAAAAGAAGAAGACACTTGACTGCATTCACCATGGGTTATCAGTAGACAGTAAAGGAGAACAAGTTTAAGGCTCCAATTTGTGCATTTAGGATTGCCCCACAAAATGTTAACCTAGTGGATTGAAGCATTGGTTCATGAATTAATAACAATTGTGAGTTTAATCCCTGGGATTAAATGGTGGAAATGAGGCAAGCAATAACATAGCTGTACTAAATAAGAACAAAACAAAACACCATAAACTGCAGACTCAAAAGGCCCAGTTCAAATTTCGCTCCAGGTTACCAGGATTAATCAACACCTGAATAAGGCTGTCTGAAACATGGTAACAAAAGATGTGGACATTAGTTCAAATATAAATAATGGTAATGCCTCATCCCATAAATTTAGACAGAAAATCTTATATATGCATTACACACAAGATTATAGATTCAAAGAAAGTTTATAGACATGTATGGACTTATGTAAAAATCCTAACATATGTAAATATGACGCCATTTATACATTAGGTTACATAAATTTAATCATCTATACACTAGGATGTATTCTTGCATACATATATCTAATGACATATTGACAACCTACTTCCATTTTTGCACACACATGCATGTATAGTGATAGTCAAATGTATTTAAACTCATGCTATTTCATTAGAATGCTGAAAGTGTAGTGGTTAATAAATTTAATTAATGTTAAAATTAATGATATATTTTTGTCTGATCTTTGAAGTATAATTATTATATACTGATTTACTAAGACTAGTGTCAACATTTTGGTTGTTATAAAATGTTCAGTTAAAGAGGCACAGAATTTAAAGGCCCCATTTTCCTAAAGGCATTGGTTAATCAGATCTAGTTACCAGGTATTCAGGAATTCAATTCTTGGGTTAGCTAGTGAAAAAATTCCTACCCTTTGATTTGATGAAAGAAACAGGTGATGTTACAAGAATCTGTTAACTAGAAAAAGAATTAGATATTAGTTATCTCCCTTGTTATGGATAAACTAACTAGGAACACTTTAACAATGTAGACTGAATAAAGAGTTTAACTAAAAATCCCCCATAAGGATACAACAGGCACAAAGTCAGAGGGTATAGATGTTAAATCATTGTTACACTGATAATGAAGATGATTCTCAAAATTTTAAAAATCAGTGTACTGTTCATTTTTTTTTTTTTTTTTTTAATCATTTCACCCTAGTCAAAGTGGGACTGCCACTAGGGAGTTGCAAGGAGTGAAAGTGAAAGAGAAGACTGAGAATAAGGAGGATTGTAGAAAAGACAAAAGATGAAAAGGATTCAAGAAGATAGAAGATGGTGATTGACATTACATTTAAAATTTTGAAGATTGTAGTTATCATGGAAGCAAGTAAATGGAAGGGAGTTTCACAGGTGGGAAGTGTAAGAAAAGAAACTGCTGGAATAGAAGTGGTGATTGCTTTTAGCAATTTCAACAGTAAAAGGGTGGAACCTAGTTGCCAATCTAGCAGAACACTTAAATTCATGTAGTCAGGGCACCAGAAAAAAAACTGTTAGAGCAGTTGCCATGAAAATATTTATAGAAAAGACAGAGGGCAGCCTTGTCACCAGTATCTAATAACTTTTTAATATCAAATTTATATAAATTGATCCAATATCCATTGAGGAGATATCCAAATCAAAAAATGTTTTCCCCAAAGCAATCCAGTACAAAAGAAAAATGCATTAGATGTTGGAATTTTATGAAATAATTAAATGATAAAATAGGATAAAAATGCTATATGTCTAGTTGTAGAAAAGATACACCTTTCCTTAACAAGAGAGTTCAAAACCAAGTGTCTATATTTTTGAAGAAAGAAAAGTCCTACTTATTAACCAGCTAGAGAGGAGTTCATCTGCGACCCTATGCAAATAGGAGTAGATATGTTTACATATCATCCAGTTCACATTCTCCTCCATGGTCTTTTAGGAAAAACATTTTTTTGATTTCCATTATCCTTTACAGTGTTAGTAGCATTATCATCTTGCTTGGTGTGAATTAAGAAAAAAAAAAGATGTGGGAAAAGAAGGGCTTTCTTTACAAAAAAGACTTAAAAAAGGTGGCAATCAGCTGCTGTAAATATATCTGCCTATTGTCTATGTCTCCTGCTGTTAAACTCAATGTAAATATAATTTATTAGAGTGTACCCTATACCTTTTGTTTTATAATTTTCTGGAATAAAATGGACATAGACGGCAAAAACCAGAAAGACTGCAATCTGTTCTTACTGGAATTTTTGACAAATTTAGCATTAATTTCAATTTTTAATAACACCCCTATTTTAATGTTTTAACTTCGATTTTGACAATATACTTTGAATAAAGTCTAGGTCAAAAGAATGTGAGTGATCATTCCATAACCAGAATGATCTCATTTAAGAAAAAAATAAAAAACGAACTCCTTTTAGGTGTGTAAGGATACAGAAGGCACTTATCTCCCTTTGGTGGAGTTAAGTTACATGGGTCACATGGCAGCCACTTTGTAATGTCAGCTCATACAGTGATCAAAGCAGCACTCAAATTTCAGTTGGTAGACAGCAACTAAATGTTATGGTTGATTTCTTTTAGCGTGGGCCAAAGGGCCCAGGCTGAGGTTAAGTTTGCCTTCCCCAGAAACTTATAAGCACATGGTGCCATTTCTTTTTGGGAATATATCTTTCCAAGATATAGAATAAAAGTTTGTCTCACTGTTTCCCATTCATGGAATATGTACTTGCTTGGGACATAGATGAATCTGGCCTGTTTGAATTTGGAGTTCTTAAAATGCATTCCCTATATTATATGCAAGATCCTTCCATTTTATCTCTCCTTGAACTTGGCTTTGCTTTGTAGATATGTGTGATATATTATTCTCTGTGTGAGACACATGTATATATGTGTTAGATTTGTGTATATCTTAGTAACATGAAAGACTCTGAGAACAAAGTATATTTGTCATTCTTTTTCCTTTCGGTCATTCCACTCTGTCCCTGAAATATAGGTGTTGTTATATCATGGATATAATAATGCCCATAATGGTGGAAATATAAATGGGAGAATAAATCATTCTCTCTCATGCGACCTTGTTACAGGCTTTAATGTTTTATCCTGCCAGAATATGCAACCAGGTTGAATTCTTACTTCAGCATAATATATATATATATATATATATATATATATATATATAGAGAGAGAGAGAGAGATAGATAGATACATTTTTTATATATATATATATTAGAATGGTTAACAACAGACAAAAGATCTACCAGAATATAGATGATGTCTCATACTGATTAATAATGAGAGAAATACAGTAAAATCTGTATTCCTCAACATCCTGCTAAATATCTTATGTGCTGTGTACCTTCAGTACATGGCCTATCATGGTTCTCTACAACTTCTTATTCATTGTAGTTCTAAGCAAGGTTTGTCCTCTCTCTTAGTTCATATTCTAAGATCTAATTGCACAAGCTCTTTGGGTAATTTGTTTGAGGTTTCCTCCTGTCAATATGTTATGTGTGTGTTAAATTCTCCAAGCACTCTTTCTCCAATATGTGTCACAGAAATTTCAACTGCCTCTTTCTGATTCTAAATATAAGCATCCTTTTTGATTCCCCACTTTTTAAAACTTCCTTGTTTAAGTTTAATTTACTTTCATCTGAAAAATCATTGATGTTTAGTTCCAGTATCTAGATCAGATGTTGTTTGCCCAACTACAACTAAAATTTGTAGCTCTTCGGTGAGTCCAATGACACTTTATTAGCAAGCCATTCAATATCCAACAAGTATCTTTGGACAGTTTTCATTGATATATTGGCATCAGACAACTCAAAGCTGGAGAAATATTTTCTGATAATCAGATTAACTTTTCTATTAACCTGCTCAATATCTCTTTTGTGTGGTTGGCACAATCTTGGCAAGGGTTAATGAATTTCATCTGCCAACCAAAACTCACAGAGCTGCAACCAACCTGAGAAGCTATCTTGTGAACTGATTTTGGTTTACCAAGGCTTCAGATTCAGTGTTCAGTTTATTGGTTTTGGAATATTCTCTTATCAAATATTAAAAAAAAAAAAAAAAAAAAAGACAGAACAAAACATGAGCTTCAGACAGTTCATTTACAATTTTGATCCTATGCTGTAACATCTTATGCAAAAATTGTTAAAATAACTAGAGAAATTAAACAGAGAGTCCTTATCAGTTGATAAGGTAATTTGTATGTATGTGTGTGTGTGTGTGTGTGTGTATAATATATATGAATAAATGCTTTAATTTTTAAAAAAATTGAATTGAGTTGTGACATCATAACTCATTCAATAATTCTTCAAGATTAAGAAATTTAAACAGATTTGCATATTATACATTCAAGCAATGGTTTGTATATGAAAGACTAAACAATTTAATGTATCCCTGATTTTCATCACTTTTTATGTTCCTTTGGTGAAACGCAAACTTTTAAACTATCACATTTATTACATGAGATAATATATAAATAACATGCCTGCATTCGGTACTAGCGTTACATCTAGTCTGGTGCATCTGCTATGTATTTAGAGATTCTTGATAAAATTCAAAGGAGAATCTACAATTTTATCAGTACTGACCTGGCATCTCAACTTCAATCAGTTTTCCACTGCTATAATGTAGCTTTCCTGTGCATTTTTGATAAATATTTTCATAGTAATTGTTCTGGTGAACTTTCTGCTTTGGTACCTTGACTTTACAAGTTTAAGCACAGTACTAGTTTGGCAGAAAGAGCTCATCATTTTACAATATAAATGGTTAGGTGTCCCCATAAGGCTAGATGTTCCTATCAATTTTATGCTAACAGTTTGAAACTCTGCTGGCTTTTTGTTTTCCAATGAGTTTTAATTTTCAAAAATTTAATTGCAATGCCAATCATTACCTTTTGTCTTAATTGTTCTCTCTCCTCAACTGTATTTTACTTTTTCTCGTATTTGTTCATACTCAGTTACCCCTTTCATCTTAGTCGCTTTGCCTTGGGTGAAATGTTTTATTTATTTATATATATATATATATATATATATATATATATATATATGTGTAATGGGTAAATTGTTGCCATTTTATATTTTTAATTTCATGCATACATGTGGTTTGCTTTTGATTTTGTTGACTGCACAGTATGTCAGGACCAGTTGGGCACCATCTGTGAGGAAAAGAGCATCATGATGCAATTCATTCCACCAGAAATTTGGAAACTGCATATTGTACTGCTTGTAATTTGCATCAGAATCTCCAATACAAACATTTCTGAATGTTTGGATGTCAATGTGAGGGCAGGGCAGTGTTCAGAAAAAGCTGAATGACTCTAATGGTGATTACAAAAGTGTTTGGAGTGATCACTAGTGATGGCAACATTATGCCTACATTCATCTTCCCACAAGGGTGCAGACTTAACACAGAGACTTACATCAAGTGCCTTGAGGAGGTATTACTGCCCTGGATCAAGTGGGTGACTGCTGGACGACACTATGTCTGGTAATAGAACTCAGCACCATGCCACATAAGCAGGAGAACCGAGACATTGTCAGAAAATTTCTGCAACCACATCACCCCCTACATTCTGCCATCTATCTCTCCAGACTGCAACCCCCTTGATTATTATGTGGGGCACAGTTGAGCAAGAGACCAACAAAACTCTTTGTAGCACCATAGATCAACCAAAGGCAAGGATTATGGCAGAATTGACCAACTTAAACAAGGAGACCGTCCAGAAGAGATGCAGGAGATTACAAAGTTGTCAAGACATTTTGTCCCGATGATTCTCCCTTATTTGATAGTTTAGTAAGAAATCCCGGTTCAAAAGGAAAAAAAAAAAACAGGAAAAATGGAAAATTAAATGTCTTTGGCTAGATGCGAAAGTGTCTCGTCAGTATTCTAATGATGTTGTGACAGTATCTTTTTGCTTGATATATTGTCTGATCTTGGAATTGTTCTATCCGCTTCTTTCTCCTGCTGTAAATCTTATTGAAAGCATATCTCCCAAGCCCAGTACTTGGTGAGGGCGGAGTATTGGCCGTTGATTCCCCCCGCCACCAGGTCGACGCTTGGACATAAGGTAAGCCGTACATTCAGTTACCATCATGAGGAAGAAAACAGACAACCACTTGCTGGCCCATGTGAGTATAGTTTCGCTCTAGCAGAAACCCATTTACGTTTTTCTTTGTTTTTTTTTTCTTGGTTTTTTAATTTATCTATTTTTTCTCTCCCCCCACTTCAAAGACATTTTGTCCCAATGATTCTCCTTTATTTGATAGTTTAGTAAGAAATCCCGGTTCGAAAGGAAAAAAAACAAAAAAAAAAAAAACAAAAACAAAAAAAAAAACAGGAAAAATAAAAAATTAAATGTCTTTGGCTAGATGCGATAATAAATCCGGGTAACCTTATTTTCATTTTCTTTTTAGAATAGACAATGGGACTTATTTTAAGTTAAAACTTAATGTGATAGGGTATAGCCAAGTGTGATCCAGGACTCCTTACCTGTTATCTCCCCCCCCCAATCCTTCCCTCTGTTTGTGTCGTCCTTTTTTGTGTTAACTGTAATAGGAGTAGGTAGTCTCTTCTACCGCCCGGTCAACACTCCTCCCCATTCTATTGGACATGAGTAGAGGCTTACACCTTGTTTCTTGTCCAGGAAGGGGTTCCCGGTACTCTTTCTCTCCCTGGCCTCTGTATTAGTGCAGCTCTGTTTCTCCCGTGATGTGTGCAGTCTGTGGCATCACCTCATTCTGAGGGTACACGGTTGACAGTTCTCTGGTTGCTGTTTCCGACTGGTAGTTAGGAGCCCTAACTCTTGCGTAGCGTCTTGAGCGGCCGCTCTGATCAACAGTTGTATAATACCGGGGTGTTTGTAGTGCCATGTTGCACATGGAAAGGTGTCTCTGCAGTCACCTCCGGTGGGCAGCCCTGAGGCCACATAATGATGCAGATTTTGCCAACTCCTCTCTGCCCGCGTCACGGTCGAAACTGTCTGTTTATTTTACTTCGGGCCTTCTCATCTTACAAACAAAATTCAACATGAGTTACAAAAACCGAAAGATTAACCCTAAACCAGCCTCTCAAAAACCACCTAAACCTCTCAATATTTCGTTCTCCAACATCCGGGGTATTAGGACAAACTTCTGCAGTCTGGAATCTTTCCTCACTGCAAACGGCCCGGATATACTGGCTCTCTGTGAGACAAACCTTGTCTCGTCTATCCCCTCTTCTGATCTCTCGATCCCCGGCTATCTTCCTCTCCTCAGAAAAGACTCTCTAACCCACATGCACGGTCTTGGTGTCTACGTCAAGGAACATCTCCCTCTGGCCAGAGAGTCCTCTCTCGAATCGCCATACCAGTCATACATGTGTCTCCGACTCTCTCTTCTCAATGCGGTAAGCTATCTCTTCTTCCTTTACCACTCTCCATCCTCTCAAGACTGTGAGATACTCGATAGCATTTCCGACAGCATAGACAATGCTCTCTCCCTCCACCCGTTTGCTCACATTTTTGTGTTCGTTGACTTTAACGCCCATCACACCTTGTGACTTAAGAATGCTACTACTGACCACGCAGGCATTCAAACGCTCAATTTTTCAATCTCCCATTCCCTCACACAGATAGTTAACTTCCCCACTCGTTTTGCCTTCAACCGAGACGGTAAAGCCTCTCTTCTCAACCTGTGCTTTACCTCCATCCCCGAATCCTGCAGCACCTCGCAACTCTGCCCTCTTGGTGCTCTGATCATGCAGTAGTATCAGTTAACATTTCCTTCAACTCCACCCCCTATAAAGAACCTCCTACCACTAGAACTTCGTTCTACTATCAACGAGCTCACTGGGACGCGTTCCGTGATTTCCTCCGCGATGTCCCCTGGGATGGAGTCTTTAAGCTCCCCGTCCAAGAATGTGCTTCTGAAGTCTCTTCCTGGGTTAAAGCTGGAATCAACGCTTTCATCCCATCAAGGAAATATAGGGTCAGGTCGCGCTCCCCCCCCTGGTTCTCGGTTGCTTGCTCAGCCGCCATCGCCCATAGGAACCACTACTTCCACCTATTCCGTAGCGACATGTATGACTGCAATATACGTCTCTTTGCCTCCGCCCGTAACGAATGTAAGCGTGTCCTCAACGATGCTAAGTCACTATTTGCGGCTCGGATGAAGGAACGTATTGCATCTCGCAAATTTGGCTCCAAAGATTATTGGCGTCTCTGCAAGAGCGTATTGAACAATTGCAAACCCTCTATACCTCCTTTATTCAACCAGTTCGAAGTCCTGACCTCCTCTACCGACAAGGCTGAATGCTTTGCTCGGAAATTTTCATTCAACTCTACGCTGGACTCTTCCGGTGTACACATACCCGACTTTCCTCTTAGAACTGAGGCCATATTCAGTGGGTTAAACATAACCCAGTCTTTGGTACTGGGCGTTATCTCCAATTTAGATCCCAACAAGGCTAGTGGTGGAGATGGGATACCAGCCATTGTCTTGAAAAAATGTGCGCCTGAACTGGCGCCCGCCCTTTCTAAACTATACAACTACTGCCTCAAGGAATCTTGTTTTCCTGACTGCTGGAAGTCCTCTTTGATCGTTCCTGTCTTCAAGAACTCCGGCGACCCCTCTGACCCTTCCAACTACCGTCCTATCAATCTCCTTCCCCTCTTCGGCAAAGTCTTCGAAGCCCTAATCAATACCGGGGTGGTTAACCACCTCACATCCCATAATCTGCTCTCAGACAAGCAATATGGTTTCCGCTTTGCCCGATCTACAGCCGATGTGCTTACGGCCATCACTGAAACAGTCTACCGAGCTCTTCAAAATAACGGGGAAGCCCGAGCCGTGGCACTAGACATCTCCAAAGCATTTGATAGGCTTTGGCATACCGGCCTTCTTCGCAAGCTCCAGGGTTATGGCATTACGGGTCGATCATATAAACTAATACGATCATTCCTGTCAAACCGTAAATTGAAGGTCGTTCTCAATGGATTCTCATCCAGTTCCTATCCCACGAACGCAGGTGTTCAAAAGGCTCCATCCTAGGCCCCACTCTATTCCTTATCTACATAAATGACCTTCCTGACGCAATAAATTCCCAAGTTGGCATCTACGCGGATGACACCACAATTTATTCCTGCCTCAAAAACAAATCTAATCTCGCTGACAAAACTCGCCTGGACATGCGTCTCGAAAAGGACCTGCAATCGATTGTGAACTGGGGCATGAATTGGCTGGTCAACTTCAACGCTTCCAAGACAAAACTGCTCTCTGTTAATCACCACAGAGATCCTTCCCTTCCCTCCATTAGAATGTCTGACGCTCAACTTCTCGAGAGCAACTCTCTGCGGCTTCTCGGTCTCACGTTGACTGCTGACCTGAGATGAAATAAATACATCGAGTCAATTGCCTCGTCCACTGCAAGGAAAGTCGGCTCCCTGAGCCGCGCGAGGAAGATTTTCTCCCCGGAGTCGATCCTCCAGATCTACAAATCAACAATTCGCCCTTGCATGGAGTATTGCTGCCATATATGGTCTGGTGCCCCTTCTGTTTGCCTCGGGGTTCTTGATAGGCTCCAGAGGCGGATATGCAATGTAGTTGGCCCTACCCCGGCGTCTTGTCTACAGTCACTTTCTCACAGACGCGCCGTCGCCTCCCTCTGTCTGTTCTACAAATACTTCATGGAAATTGCTCCGAGGAGCTGCATCCGCTGGTTCCCAGACGTCATGAGTTCCTGTGCCTTACGAGGCTGGTATCCTGCTCTCACCCCTTCACTGTCGAAACTCCTAAATGTAGCCGTCTCTTCTACTCTAATAGCTTCATGTCTCACATCTCTCGCCTGTGGAACTCCCTTCCCTTTTCCTGTGAGCTATAATCTCCAGCTATTCAAGTGTAATATCAGTCGACATCTCCAGTTGCCTTGATCTATCCACTACCCTCATCCTTTCTTCTATCACTATCTCATCTTGCTCTAAATTTTCTGTAACCCCTTGCATCCTAGTGGCTTCCCACCTTGCTTGGAGGTGAAATGCTTAAAAAAAAAAAAAAAAAAAAATGCTGTGGTTGAAGCCAATGGTGATTTTATTGAACAAATCTACTCTTTAGTATTTCAAGATATTTTTATGTAATTTTGGTAAATATATTTATTAAAATTAGATGTTAGCATTATTTTTGTTGTTGCATAATTTAGACAACAATGCATCCATTGCACCCTGTGTATGTGTGCATGTGTGCATATATAAATATATATATATCTATCCATATGTAGACAGCATAGAAGCAAGATATATCTGTCCGTATGTAGACAGCATAGAAGCAAGATATATCTGTCCGTATGTAGACAGCATAGAAGCAAGATATATCTGTCCATATGTAGACAGCATAGAAGCAAGATATATCTGTCCGTATGTAGACAGCATAGAAGCAAGATATATCTGTCCGTATGTAGACAGCATAGAAGCAAGATATATCTGTCCGTATGTAGACAGCATAGAAGCAAGATATATCTGTCCGTATGTAGACAGCATAGAAGCAAGATATATCTGTCCGTATGTAGACAGCATAGAAGCAAGATATATCTGTCCGTATGTAGACAGCATAGAAGCAAGATATATCTGTCCGTATGTAGACAGCATAGAAGCAAGATATATCTGTCCGTATGTAGACAGCATAGAAGCAAGATATATCTGTCCGTATGTAGACAGCATAGAAGCAAGATATATCTGTCCGTATGTAGACAGCATAGAAGCAAGATATATCTGTCCGTATGTAGACAGCATAGAAGCAAGATATATCTGTCCGTATGTAGACAGCATAGAAGCAAGATATATCTGTCCGTATGTAGACAGCATAGAAGCAAGATATATCTGTCCGTATGTAGACAGCATAGAAGCAAGATATATCTGTCCGTATGTAGACAGCATAGAAGCAAGATATATCTGTCCGTATGTAGACAGCATAGAAGCAAGATATATCTGTCCGTATGTAGACAGCATAGAAGCAAGATATATCTGTCCGTATGTAGACAGCATAGAAGCAAGATATATCTGTCCGTATGTAGACAGCATAGAAGCAAGATATATCTGTCCGTATGTAGACAGCATAGAAGCAAGATATATCTGTCCATATGTAGACAGCATAGAAGCAAGAAATGATAACTGTACATAGCAGTGAAGAGAGTAGAGGAAACCACATGGTCTTACCAGCTACATAAAGAAGGCTACTGGCCAGCCCTGATTTCTTTTCATCGCTTTCACACTGATTGTTGCATTCAGATGTTATAATTTCTCTGGGTGGGTAAAAATTCATGAGAAATATGTATATAGGGGTATATAAAATCTGAGAATAATGTATGCTTGTTATAACTATCTTTCAGCCATTTTGTTTGTGTTAGTATATTACAGATATAATAATGCTTATAACGTGGAAATAAAAATTGTAAATATTCTCTTAAAACCCCCATTACTGGTTTCAGTATTATTGTCATATGATTAAAAATCTATCTAATCATTATTTGCTGGTTTTTGATATACTTTGAATTTAAACATAATATTGAATCTAGCGAATAAAATTTAAAAAAAGAAAAAAAAAAAAGAAAAGAAGTAGTAAATTATTAATTTTTTATTTTTAAAAAGGTAAATTAACTATTTGGTTTCACCAGGTTGAAACTTAGCATTTTTTTTTTTGTTATATCACAGTTTTTGGGGTAAATGATTAAGAGATATGAGTTTTTAGAGGGATTTACTGAAATGATCCAGATCCTAAAAAAAAAAAAAAATTGTAGAAATAAATATACTAAACAGTCATTGAGAGCAATCTAGAGAGAGTTGAAAAAATTTTATTTTAATAATTTTTGTTGAATTGAAAATAAGACATAATTGGGGTACTAAGAAAGAATATTTCCAGGGCAATCATGGACTTTCATGACCACAAAATAATGGAGTGTCAAAAAGATGTTCTTTTCATTGAAATCACTATTATTTTAACTACTTTCACTCCTTGGCTATATTTATTATTTTAAAAAGTGATTATCAGAATTTAAAAAAACCTAAACATATAGAAGTGAATTTATAAATTTTCTTTTTTTCTTGAGAAAACAAAAAAATGAAACATGATTTACTAGATTGTTTATTGGAATGGTTAGCAAAATATTGGTCAATTTTCAACCAAAATTGAACTTTACAAAAAGGTAAATAAGGATTTCATTATAGTTGGTTCACATACTTATAAAATTTAGTAAATTTTTATAAATTTGTGAATAAAAAAAATATTTCAGATTTATTTCTTTATGAATATTGCATTAGTTTTAATACAATTCAAGTCATCACTTTAAAACAAATATTGCTGTAGAGTAACACTAGTTAAAATAATAGCAATGTCAACAGAAAAACTGTCCCGTTGACATTAAATCTCTTTTTGTAAGCATGAAGATTCAAGATTGTCATTTTCAGTTTATGTTTTCTTATTACAGGCATTATTATATCTATGATATAGTAACACTTGGATACATGAGCAGAACAGAATCGCTGAAAGAAAGGAAGGAAAACATGAATTGTTTTTAAAGAGATTTTTTTATATCAATACATACATATTATCACAAATTTGTCCCACACAGAGAAACTATACCATATACAACAAGCAGTGTATGCATTTGAAAGGAGTGAAAAGTCAGAGGGTTTTACTAGTAATATTTCCCAATGAGAATGGGGAAGGAGAAAAGTGCATCCTAGTGGTGTCTGTGTTCCTAGTGAGAAAATGCTGGTTCTTCTGTTCAAACTACCACAGTTCCCTTGTCATTTCTATCTTCACATTCTATATAGCATTTGGAATGGACAGGGATATCTTGATTTCAGGAGAGATAACTAAAAAATGGATTTCATTACTATGAATTGATGTCACTTACTGGCAGTCAAGTTACAGACTAAACCAAATTTATTCTAAGTATTATTTAGGCGAGAAATGTTCCCAAAAAATAAAAATAAAAAATAAAAATAAAAACAAGCAATATAATTTAACCCAATTAAAACACAAATGACTTCCTGCAAAATAACCTCCATAATAGACTACCCACAATGCACCACTGACCTGTATATATATAAATAGGCGAGAAAAATAACAGCACATGTGGCCGGACGATTGCATATAGCATGAAACAGATTGTCGCATCTAAGAGTTGACTTCTATATTCATATACACACACACACATATACCTATATATACACAATACTATATATATATATATATACACAATACTATATATATATATACACACAATACTATATATATATATATACACACAATACTATATATATATATACACAATACTATATATATATATATACACAATACTATATATATATATATATATACACAATACTATATATATATATATATACACAATACTATATATATATATATATATACACAATACTATATATATATATATATACACAATACTATATATATATATATATACACAATACTATATATATATATATATATACACAATACTATATATATATATATATATACACAATACTATATATATATATATATATACACACAATACTATATATATATATATATATATACACACAATACTATATATATATATATATATATACACACAATACTATATATATATATATACACACAATACTATATATATATATATATACACAATACTATATATATATATATATATATACACAATACTATATATATATATATATACACAATACTATATATATATATATATATATACACAATACTATATATATATATATATATACACAATACTATATATATATATATATACACAATACTATATATATATATATATACACAATACTATATATATATATATATACACAATACTATATATATATATATATACACAATACTATATATATATATATATACACAATACTATATATATATATATATACACAATACTATATATATATATATATACACAATACTATATATATATATATATACACAATACTATATATATATATATATACACAATACTATATATATATATATATATACACAATACTATATATATATATATATACACAATACTATATATATATATATATATACACAATACTATATATATATATATATATACACAATACTATATATATATATATATATACACAATACTATATATATATATATATATACACAATACTATATATATATATATATATACACAATACTATATATATATATATATACACAATACTATATATATATATATATACACAATACTATATATATATATATATACACAATACTATATATATATATATATATATACACAATACTATATATATATATATATACACAATACTATATATATATATACACACACAATACTATATATATATATACACACACAATACTATATATATATATACACACACAATACTATATATATATATACACACACAATACTATATATATATATACACACACACACAATACTATATATATATATATACACACACACACAATACTATATATATATATATACACACACACACAATACTATATATATATATATACACACACAATACTATATATATATATATACACACACAATACTATATATATATATATATATATATATATACACACACACAATACTATATATATATATACACACACACAATACTATATATATATATATACACACACAATACTATATATATATATATACACACACAATACTATATATATATATATACACACACAATACTATATATATATATATACACACACAATACTATATATATATATATACACACACAATACTATATATATATATATACACACACAATTATATATATATATATATACACACACAATTATATATATATATATATATATATATATGTGTGTGTGTGTGTGTGTGTATACATATATATATATACATAATACTATATAGGTATATCTACACACTACTCTCTATATATATATATATATATATATATATATATACACACCGACACACCAATATATATATATATATATATATATATATATAAAAAACTGTTATCATTGTTGGGTATTATGTATAGTCACTAATATATACTTATAGCTCTGTTTTACGATATTGAACACTATAACCCCTGAGGGAGAAATATATTCATACATACATGCAATTATGTCTGTGTTTGTAAATTTTTCTTATCCTACCTCTTCCTATATACATTTTTTTCTGTGCCCTCATTAATCATTTGCTAATTATATCTATTACATTTTAACTTTTTAAAAATCTTCATATTAAAAACTTTGGAAAGTGGGTGTGAAACTGTTTAGTTTTTCACATTTCTTTTACTTTTTTGTATCATCCATTTTTAATTATGCTAAATAATATTCACTTTAATGTTTTCATAGCAATACTTGAATTCTGTACCACAAAGAATAGTTTCATGTATATGACTAAAAAATATAAAGAGAAAAAAGAAGCTCATTCATCAAGCAGGAGTTGACTTTGAACTTTCTATTCAAAGAAAACTAAGAAGCAGACTAACTGATACTAGACTATGTAATACATTGGATTGAATATTAGAACCGTTTTATGGTCAGATGAGAGTAATCTAGAATTATTTGGTCACATGAACTCCTGGAATGTATAGAGGCATTTGAATGAAGTTCACTAACCCAAAACTATACCTACCTCCAATTAAACATGGTGGTAGGAGAATTATGTGTTGGAGATATTTTTCTGCTTCTGGACCAGGAGAACAAGTGACAGTACAAGGAATCCTGGATAAAAAATGTTATTTGGATATTCTTATAATTAATATAAAAAACAAAGGTCATAGTAGCCATGTTTGGGTGTCATATGAAATGATGTGAAACATGATGCAGATTGTTATAAAATACTTTGAAGATAGCAGAAATAAGGTGTTGGCATACCCTTCACAAAATCCTGATGTAAAATGCATTGAAAATTTATGAGCCTTAATGAAGGAATCTTTTGAATTTCAAAGACTGAGAAACTATTGTGATGGAAAAATGGAACACAGTACCCGTCTTGAACTTTTAAGGAACTATCAAAAACTAAGGGAAAAATTGAGAACAAAGATTACACAATTGATTATTCAAGCAAGAGAACTAACAGTTTTTTTCTGATGTGAAAGATTTTTGCTATTATATAAAATTTTGTTACAGTCATAACTGTACATTCTTTCAAATCCATGATTTCATTATTTTGTGAGTATGTGTACAATATGTGTGTTTGTGTATATATATATATATATATATATATATATACACACACACATACATACATGTGTGTGTGTGTGTGTGTGTGTGTGTGTGTGTGTAATTTGAGGAGGTTGGAATGTATTTTGGACTACAGACTGTTATACTGGTGCAACTACACATGCACACAAGTGATGAATGCAGTGAATTTTACAAAAAAAAAAAAAAAAAAAAATATCTCCCAGCATCTATCATTCATGCACATGTGTAGTCACACAAAAACTTTTCCCCACAATATTGTTCTTGATATATAAAAATTCATCATATATATATATATATATATATATATATATATATATATATATATATATATATATACACACACACACACACACACACACACACGTTTAAAATTTTAAATAGCACTTTTGATTTTTTTCAATTATACATTGAGCACTTTTTTAATATAATCATTTCCCAGATATACCATCTTGTTTTTAAAACAGTTTTTTCTGACAATATTATATATATATATATATATATATATATATATATATATATATATGTGTGTGTGCATATATATATATATATATATAAATAAAAGTGGACAATATTTAGAATATAATAGAGCATAAATAATATATATTTTAAAGTTGAAAAATTTACTTACTGTAAATTAATATCCATTTTTTTTCTATTATTTGTTCTCCTGACTATGCAGTTTCATGGCTAACACATCCACTCGCCAAAGGTTAAAATGTTTTTTAAATGTATGCTTTCTTTTCTATATTTGCATTTTTTTTCTTTGACTTTGTATAGTCAGGAGAAAAATAATTAAAAAAAAATGAATATTAATTTACACTAAGTAAATTTTAAAAAATTATTCATTCTCTATTATATTCTAAATATTGAGCACTTTTAAAAATTCTGTTTTTCAAAAAATCTACTCCTTTTATATATATATATATATATGATGTAAAAAGATATAGATGCATTAATAAATCTGTACTCTTGCGATATAAAAAGATTATTTTACACAACAAAATATTTTTTTTTAACATTTTCTCATTCTTGTTTCATGCACTTAACACAATATTTCTCCATTAATCACAGAAATGAAACATTACATGGAAAAGTTTTTAGAACAAACTTCATTTATCATATATAAAATGTAAAAGCTGCTCTGAAAGTAATGCCTCATGTACATATAAAGAAAACCACAACAGATACAGGGAGCATAATAAGACTCTACTGGATTAAGCACATGTTTTCACCTATTTTCATCCATTTTTTCTTCACCACATTTGGTTATGCCTTTTCAGAGATGAATTAATGCCTTTATTCGTATGTTGTGACTGGAATGGGCTCATCTCCCATAATGTTGTTTGCCACCTGCTGCTGCGACATTAGCCAACATCTAATTTTGTCTCAAATCCAATATTTAGTCTCCATAAATGTTTATCAAGCATTATTATCAATTGATGCAATTTTTTCTGGATGGAGGAATTCAGTGACACAGCTCTGCTTCATACACACTTTCATGTCAGACTCCATTTTACCAGGCTTCTGCTCAGTTTCTTTCTGTTAAAAGGCAGAAAGACATGGGTTATCAATAAGAAGATTCAATATCTATGCCATATGACCAGCATCCACTTCTATAATCATGGGCCAACATATAAAATATGAGGTATTACTTTCAGAGTAATGCTGGGATGTATGTGTGCGATTACCAATTTGACCACAGGAAGCCATCACAAACTTTTGTTTATCATATATAATCATTTTATCCCAAGGAAGGTGATAAAAGCTAGCAAGGTGCAAGAGAAAGAAATTGAGAAGACGATAAACAAACAGGAATCAAATAGACAGAAAATGATGATTGATATTTGATTTAAATTTTTGAAGATCATATCTGACAGGATGAGATCGTATTTATGATATACAAATCTACATAGATTAATTGTGGGTAAGTGAATAGCAAAATGGGAAAAATTCACATTTCATCCATCAAAAGGACTTCTTCAGGCTAATAATAGTTTTATTGGTAAAGTTTATATTAGGTTGGTGCAAAAATAATGTCGGTTTTTGACGTTAAAAAAATACGTCAAAAACCGACATTATTTTTGCACCAACCTATTATTTATTTTTTTAAATATGATTCCATCATGGCACAAATTACTATGTTAACATTTTGTTGCTTAGTAATTCCAAACATCACTTGAGGATGAAACTGCCAGCCAATAGTTATGGTTTAATATTGAAATTAAACTTGAATATTGTTGACTAGTTTTGAAACACAGTAATTTCTGTATCATGATGAAATAATTATAATCTAGGCTTTATTTTTGTATCAAGCACTGTTTTTTTTTATAATAAATACAAAAATACTAAAGAACTTTGGATCATCAATCTAACAGTTATTTCTTATTATATCAATATACACCCACTATATAAGTGGAAGTAAGAAATAACAATGACAGTTACAATATTATTAAAACAGGCAAAAAATATGGGGACACTTCTTTAAATTTAAACTTTTCAACATCTTATTTATCTAGATGCATAATCTAACTGACCTAATTTATCTTTTTATCACTTTTAATATTTTTATTTCCTGTGGAAAACAAAAAAAAACAAAACAAAAACAAAAAACAAAAAAAAAACACACACAGTAAGTACATTACTACCCATTTCCTCTGCCTCTGTTGCCTTAAGTTTCCTGTGAGTCTTAAATTTTCTAGGCAATCTTTCTTTATTATATGTTCCAGAAATTGCAATCCTCTGTCTTTGCTCCTATTTTCCTTCAAATTTCCTAATTGCTCACATGTTCTGGCCATGGTATCCTTAACATTCATCTGTCACTTCAAGCCTACAAACATTATATATGTCAATTTCTCAGAGTGAAATATTCTTCTCCCAAATTGAAAATAATTGTTCAGTGGTGTATAAAACATTTACCTGGCTAGCCAGGGCATGAAAATATAATGTACCTGAGCCCCAAGGAGCTATCCTCCCAGCTAATATCTCTCCTAAGGAGAAGTACTAAAGAGATGTATCAATCTTTGTGCTTAGTCCATGTATCTATGGGCTCCCACTTTAAACCCAGCTTTATGCCTCATTCTGTTCTAGTAGGTGTGCAGAAATTTGCCCTATTTAGTAGATACTTACGGTGATTTAGAAAAGTGTTACAAACATATATACTTATGATCAAATCAAGCTGAAAACACTATTTCTTGTTTGATCACTGAAGTTAAGCAGTATTGTGCCAGGTCAGTATTTAGATGGAGGACCACTTAGGAACACCAGATACTATAAGCAACCCTCTACAATCTGAAATATGATTATTAACTTTAATACTAAACACATCAAATGCCATGGTCTATGGATCAGTTATTATAAATTTAACATAGAAGATAAGGAAATTTAACATAGAATAGGCTGTGCTTGGGGTAGTTTCATACAACACAACAATTTGCTAAAAACCAAAACATTAACCTAAGAACTTATGTCATGTTTTTAAATAGTCTTCTTGGCTCGAGACTTTTTTATGGATGTTATGCATGGCACACTTGCTCATAAGTATCTCAATTGTCAGCTGTATACAACCACATCCTCAGATCAATGACTAAAAATTGCTTCCAGCAAATGAAACCCTTAAGTTTTAGTAAAGGCCATCCATCTTTAATCCATGTAGACTGGTGCCAGAGAATAAAAACAAAAAAAACAAAAAAAAAAACAAAAAAACAAAAAAACAAAAACACACAGAAACCATATCACTTATGGACTAAAACTAAAATGGATAACACATGTAACTGTGAGAAAATAATGACATAATTAAGATGTTGATGTCCTACAATGCTTCAAATAAAATGCTTGGTTACTAGACTTGTAAAATCTATTTTTCTGAAAAATTGTTTTAAGAGAAAGATTTAATAAATTTCAACAGTAGAACTGGTTGCTTAGTCAATGAATGCAGAATATTTTGTTTTAAGTATCCTCTAATATTACCATTAAGGATTTAAATTATCATCAGTTTATATAAGAAAGTACATTGTGTTTATATTTTTCTTAGATAAGTTATATACATTAAAAACTATCTTAAAAAACAAAAAAAACAAAACTGTTTTAATGTTTATTTATGTTACAGTGAGGTGTGGTATAATTCTTGGCTTGACCTCTTTTTCCAAAATCTGTATTTCTCTGACCAAATATCAGAATACTGATTTTAGAAAAAAGGGTTGGGCTGGAAAATTTTCAAAGACCCTTCATAATTAGTCAACCAAAGATAATGAATATTTCTCTATTTTGGTTCATTTGGATTTATTTCTTCATTTTTGTTCCTTGTTTAGTTTTTTTTTTTTTTTTTTTATAAGGTTTTACCCATTACTTTCTCTGTTTATCTGAAACAATATTTACAGAGCACCTTTTCAAAAATCAACACAAAATAAATGGGTCCAAAGATAAAAATACAAAATTATTCTCTGGCAAGAACATCATTTTAAAAACAAAAGAAGAAACTGTATAGCACTCCATAAACATTTTAGTTAATGGGTCATGAAACTATTGCACTTTATGGCATATAATTATGTCCACTTAGCCTACATGCCATTAAATACACAATCATGGAGTTAGCTTAAGTAAAAGCTATGTGGGTTACTCTAAAATGGATACTTCCCATTTTATTTTGGCCCCAACATCCTAGGCAGATGTTGGTGGTATGGCAGTAGAGGATGAACTATCCCACAAGTAACTCAATTTCTTTTTGCCTGGTTACATATAGAAGTCAAGCAAATGGCATCTGACATGAAAGTACATGGAAAGAATTTCTTCATGTGGGAAAGAATTGCACCTACAATCTTTCAAAGTTGTTGAATGTTTACAGAGAGGAAACAGTAGATAAGTACATAGTTAGGGGGTGAATAATAGGAAATAAATATTGTTTTAAGTAAATAAAAAAACAATTTTTTTTTTACATACACACACAAAATTTATATATATATATATATGTGTGTGTGTGTGTTTATCACTTTAAATGTTATTTGTGGTAGATGATCTGATTATTTATTAAAAAGTATATTTATTTTTCTACTGGTATAAATGTTCATTTACACACTGGCAAGATTTGGACCTGCACCCCTCTGGGTAGAAGGAGCTACTGGTAAATCCAGTATGCTCTGACCAACTGAGCTACAAAAAACCAATTGGTCAGCCAAGGCCAAAATTGTCTGTTTAAGGGATCATAAATCAAGAGTCCATTTTTCATATTTTCAGTTTTGTATGCACATATAAACAAAGTGCCTTTTCTAAAGAAAGGCATCAATTTTTATTATTTCAATAGATTGTTTATCACTTTAAGCATTATTTTTAGTGGATACTTCTATCTGAGTAGATGTTCTCTTTATTATATATATATGTATATATATATATATATACATATATATGTGTGTGTGTGCTCAAACTTCCTGACAAGTGAACAGAATGATTACAAGAAGATTTGTCGATGAAATTCTGAAGTCAGGGTGGTTAAGTTTAACATTAATCAGTTAAGTGACAATTATATATATATATATATATATATATATATATATATATATTATGCTTTATTTTCCAAAATATGGAAAATGATGCATAATATATTTTTTTAAAAATATGACAAAAAACATCTGCAGCTTTTCTCTTCTTTTTAATAAAGATATATATATATATATATATACACACACACACAAACAAAAGAAACTGCATGAAAATCATTATTCAGGTTTTGTTTGTGTAGTTTTTGGTGTTGTTGTTAAAATTTTGACTGAAGCCCTCATTAGGTATCATCAATGGGAAATTTAAAAAAAAAAAAAAAAAAAAAATCACTTTGTTCCAGAAAAGAACAAGCAGGTGGCAAAGAAAAAAAAATGTTTACATTGGGATTAAGGATGAATGCCAGATAAATGAGTGTGTGATTTCAATGAGAGGAAGTTGAAACAGGAGGTTTTAAATTAGCCAACTGACCAGATACACAATTTCAAAACTACACTGTTTTCTTTGATCGGCAAAGTAGGTATTAAGAAGCTGTCACCCTCATAAAAATTTTGAATCACCTGACTACTTGGTTTACCTGACACTGAAAATAGACTATCCTAAGGGTGCATATTAATTAGCAATTTCTGATGCCTGTTGGGTTTGTTTTCTTGAATAAAGTTTTTTTTCCCTCCTACTATAGATTGCGAGTAAGGATAGTTGAGGTAAGGATTGGCCAAAAAATTATGTTAACAACAATTACACAATGATAAAAATAATTATATACATCTCATAATTAAAATGAAAGACAGTCTATTTTCAAAATAGAATTAAACAGAAGAATTTGAGTTTACTCAGAGAATATATTTTCCACAGGGAACCCTCAAACCAACAACCACATTCTCAGTAAGAGGAAGTCCTACTTTGTTTATTTCTAGTTTTGTTGAAAAAGAACACAGGCTTATCTGACAATTCTGACTTTAAAATTTTTCTCTTAATGCTTCAATTTAGGCAAAATGCATATATCATTATTATATATAAAAAATTTGGCACAATATTTATTTTGCCATTTTGTTCTAGGTCCATTGATGTTAGCATGCTGTATGTCTCAGTTGGTGAAAACTGAGTATTTCCACTTCTCTCACACATACCAACTGCAATTCTTTCCTACACTTATTTCAACACTGTTCCAGCTTTTATCACATGAACCGATTGCTTGATCATCCATCGTAATTTTGGTCTGGTACGTGTGTACAAAATATTAATATTAGTTCTTTGCTTATATCAATATGGTTGTATTCTCTATGATTTTATTTCTCATTCTTTCACCGATTTGTTCTCACGTTCTTCGTATCTTTTTGTATCTCTCTCTCCTTCAGATATATGTACAAATGTGTGTGCTAGTGACTGTCCATATATCTACCATACATGAATTCTCAGTACGAAACCCCAAGAGAGAGAAATTGCATGGAAAATTCTACCTCTTGGCATCCACAAGAAAATTAACCATTGGTTCTGATAAATTGATTTCTGGGAACCACAACTTCAATAGACACTCTTAATTGAACTTTTTGAATGAAATGGAATTTCTGTGATTTACTGAAAGCCTGCCAAGCTCTTAGAGCAAAGCCATCTGCAGAACCAATTTCTCTTTAGGAAGAAGAATCTTTCTCTTGCATAAACAGAATCTGCACAGCTTCATGTTGGTGAGATTTAAAAATGCCATTTTATTCATTCAATAAACATTGCACAAAGCCTTTTTTTAAAAACGTTTAACACTGATTTTTTTAAGGAATTTAGCTGCTGATAAAAATGATAGTAAAAGACACAATTCGACTATGATGTAATAGTTTTGTTGAATTTTAGATATCCTAGGAGATTGTTGTGTATGTGATAACTATGAAAACCAGCAAGATTTCTGAACAAAAATGTTGCTTCACTTCATCTGTGATGAGACTGTTCAGCATTCACTGCCATCTAAGATGATCAATATTATGTTCCATATGCTTTTCTTTGTTTCTAATGAAATATTCCTTTTTCTTTATACTTTGCTTAGCTTTTGGAAGGCATTTTTGCTATCCCAAGTCACCTTTGATTTTGGTGTTGCACTTGCTGTCCTCTGTTAAAACACATCCCAGATATTTCAATGTTTTCTATTTGCTTGATTTTGTTATCTTCAATTTGTACTCTGCATATTAGGCCTGATAATTTACTGAAAACTGTATATTATCTTCTTACAATTGATATTTAGTCCTTTCTTCTTACTTCCATTACTATTTCTGTAATTGTTCTTGTAGTTTCATTTCTTTGTCTGCTGTCAACACTATGTCATCTCCATATCTTATGTTGCTGAGATTGTGGCCACCAATAATGAATCCTGGTAGGATTTAGAATCACCTCATTGTATCAGTTTAATAAGTCAGGTGAGAAGACACCTCCTTGTCTTACACTCCCTTTCTAATTCTGTATATTTACTAAATTCATTTTCTATCCATATTTGCTTCTAGTATAGGTTCTGGCTTTGTCTAATATCCTTCCCAAAGGTTACCTAGCAGTTCAAACAATTATTTTTGATGTACATTACATACATTATCAAATGCTTGCGACTGACTTACAGATGTAAAATAAAGTTGTAATTGTAGTAAATCCACCTGGGAATTCTTTTCTAGGAGGTATGCCATATTATTTTACTAAATAGACACTTAAAGCGACTAAGTATGATGGAAGATCTCTTAAATTTAGTTTGTAGCCATTATTGTAATGCATCTTTTCAGAAGAATTTGACTGGTTCCCTTCATAGTGGATGGGGATGGGTATCTGTATGGCTGAGTAGACCAAAATAAAAATGAATTAAATTTCTACGAGTAGGGCATCAGAAAAAACCTGAATGGTAGTAGAGGAAGGATGCTGCTTGTGATGTCTTTGATGGCATTTCTATACCTGCTAGACCAGCTTTGCTTCTGTAGTTTGAACAGTGACTATTCAGACATGTTGATAACTGGCTCAGTCAACAGCTGACTTTCCAGATTAGTGATGAAAGATATTACAAGTTTTCAGGTTTGTCCTAATATAGCCTCTGTATTACTTGGATTGACCATTGATAGTTTTTTTTTTTTTACTGATTGCAATTCACTTCTCAGACATGCAGATGACATGGCCAAACAACATCACTGTCAAGTGAGAAGTATGGTTTTGATAGTCACTGATTGGGAATGCTTCTAAATTTTGACATATGATATCTTACTCCACCAATGGTAACTGAAGATTCTTTGTAGGCAGGACATGTAAAAACATTTAAGAGTTTACAAATAGTGATGGTATTTAATATTTTTTTGTTACTGTTTTATTTTAAATTCCAGATCATTTCTGCTTTGGAAAGTTCCTAAACAGGAATTTCACCAGTAATAAACATTAGAATTCTATAATATAATAAAATTCCAAAAAATTGGATATTACACTTTGAGATTTGAATAAAAGTATCTGAACTTCTTGAGAACTAAATTTACAAGCAATCTGCATTAAATATAATGTTCAAAATTAGTCTAATTTAAAAAAAAATCTTAATAGTCCATTAAACTTTTTGGAATTAATGACTGAACTACTTGTATGATACCTATAAAATAAATCAGAGGATTATTTCTGTATGGTTCAGAACTTCAACCTTTGATCAGTGTATCTACATGATCAGCTGAGAGTCAAATTTTGCTCTCTGCCCTTCTTCGAAGAGAAAAGGAGAGAGATCCAGATTTTATTGTTTTGTCTTTTTTCTGCAGATTATGACTAGAAAAACCTTGTCAAAAGAAATTTGTCAAGGTTGATGCACTACTATTCCTACCAATGAAACCAAGATTTTACTTGTTTGGCATATAAATGGGATAAAATTGTATCTTTTATTGAGGTTTCCTTCTTGACAGTTGAATGGACTTCGATCAGCTACTCCTTATGACATAAGGCATAGGAAATTATGATAGATAAGTCATTAAAACAAGGAATTAGAGCCAATATATACAACTAATAGCTGAATTCAATCACTTGTATACAAGAAACTTCAAATAAAGTTACCGATTTATTTTTTATAGCTTATCAAACTTTTGCAGGTTATTTAAAGCCAGAAAATATTTTCACATTGTACAAATATTTTTAGAGATAATTATTTACTGGTACATGATCTAATAATTAACCCATAGCAGTAGGGAGATCAGGCTGATTCATACCTCTCCCAAGTGTATTTAACTGTAAGTCCAACTGCAATTGGAACTGTTCTCTGATTTTCAATTTCACCACCCACTTTTCCAAGCTTACAATACCTGGTATTCCCAAGCAGTCACTCATCAAGGTTTGACATTGCTTAACTTCAGTAATCACATGAGAATTGATGTTTCAATGTGATGTGGCTGTAAGCCACTTAAAATAAATCTAAAAATGTTAGTGCAGAGTAATAATGAGTAATGTGGTAATTAATGTATTTTTTTTATTATAAAATAATCTGATAAACATTTATAAGATGTGTCAAGTATTTGAGAACACATCTTTAATCAAAAGATGACAATATTACATGGCATGCATGAAATTTTCATATCTCACTTTCAGTTACATTGAGAGTGTTAACATATCAGCTTTCAATCTTACATAGAAAATGATAATGCTTGCCATGCTCATAGCATAATGCCAGCCACAACAATTCTAAGATAGCCAGCTTCTTGAAAAAAGCCAGATAAACAAGAGAAATGACAGGTAGCTCAGAGTGATGTGCACCAGATTAATGTTGATTTTGATGGTTTAGGAGATTGTGAACAATGAGGACTGTTATTTTCCACAACTTTCTGCAAGACATTAAGGTTGAAACTGTGCTTTACATCAAAGTGCTGGGCACAGTTGTCAAGTTCTGGATCAAAGTGATGACTGTATCAACATAATCGTGTCATTCACAACATAAAACCTCATAGCTCTCCCAATTCAAATTAATTTTATTATGCATTTATTTTTACAATGAGGTTCATCTTGTACAAAGCCCAGAGGCCAGCCAAAATAAAGGATTACAGAGGAAGAGGTACAGTTTATGCAGATAGGGTGGGGAAGATAATGGTTAACCCTAAATTTGAACAGGTTAAGGTCATAGGGATCAGGTAAATAGCCTTTTGGGAGTCACTTCTGCAGAGTAGTGGTTCATAGGAAGAATTTGTTTGAGTGAAACTTCTCACCAGGGAATATGGAGGGAACGAGGGTGATATTCTACAATGTGTGTGGCATGGGAAGTTCTAGTCATGAAGGTTAGAACTGGTGGAACTACAGAATGCAGTTCCCTCAAAGACTTTTCATAGAAGTAATGATAGAGCAGCAAGAAGCTTATCATATCCTGTCTGTGAGAGAGGGGTTGTAGGGTGGAAAATAATGTCACCCACAAGGACACTGAGATGCTTTTTGACTATCGAGACTGATAAATGGGAACTGGGCACCTCCTGCCCAAATATGACATCAGTACTCCATTTTAGCACTCGTAAAGGTAGTGGATAGCATCAAGAGTCAGGTATTTACTGGAGTGGTACAGGGAACCAACCATTCTTCTATCATCTTTAGAGATGGATTTTACATACAACTTTCACTTGAGGTCTGTGGTGAATTTAAGGCCCAATAGTCATGGTCTCTCACTGAGAGGACATCCATTCATTAGGTTCAGGGTCTGATCAGTGATATTTGAATGTAACTAGTTTGGTTTTTGAGGTATTGAATGTCACCATTCAATTTTTCCCCATTAAGATGTTAGAGCTAAATTGGATGAGAGGTACCTCCAAAATTCATGATGATCAGAGACTTGCAGATGGAATCTATATATTGTATCTCCAGCATAGATATTCACAAATGATCTGAGTATATTCTTAGCTAGATCATTTATGTAAAGTAAAAAGAATGTTGGTCTGAGAAAATTCCCTGGGGGATGCCTGCATTGATTGCTAGTGCCCCAGATGACTGGATGTTAACACCTATCTTCAAGTACTTACCTGTTAAGAAGAACTTTATTACTGAGAAGACTCTTCCAGTGATTCCATAGTGAGAGAGCTTGAGCGGCAATCATTTGTGTCTCACTTTGTCAAAGGCATCAAAATACCTAATGCTATCATCCTTGGGTGTATTTGTAATAGACAAAAAGGAAAAACCAGTGACTATACAATAACAAGGACATCCTGAAAGCTATTTTCATGGTTCCAGACATGCAGTCATTTCTGAGGCCACATGAAAGCCATCTTTAGGGTAATTTTATGAAATATACTTTTACTCATGTGAAAAGGATTTTTTTTTTATTGAATACCTTTTCCTTTATATTTTTTGTTTTCCTTCACCTAGCAAACCCTGCTAATATGGTTTTAAATATTATGATTTAATAATGGATATATATATTATATAAAAACATTAATAACATTGATTAATATATTTAATATAAAATATCTTTTAAAATCCATCTTAACATAAAATAATCATAAAAAATAAATATTTATTTATTCTATATTTTTAAAAATCTGTTTTAAAGAGCTTTCCAATAAAATGTTTGGAGGTTCAAGATCCATAAAACTGCCAGTGTTATATTTTTTATCCCACTTTAGTGTTTTTCAACAATTCTTCACATTAGTTAATTAGAAATATATATTTGGTAGTGCTAGAAGACATATGTCAATTGTGCCATATGTAATACATGCTTAGATGATCATGTGTCTTGATTCATGACTGACAAGGTACAAGACTTTCTTGTACTAGGTTGCCATTTCTTTCTGCAATAGAATGGTTGCCAACCAAGGCTATAGGACCCAGTCTGTCCTGCTATTCAACCCATAGCTGTGGGTAGTAGAGATGGATTAATACCTTTCCCAAGAGTATTTGCAGGTCAGTGATTGTAATGAACCGGACTGGAATTTGAACTTAGCTCTCCGATTTCTCGTTCTGAGCTGTTATCAAACTCACAATAGGGAAATCAATATAGAGTAGATATAAAAAGAAATAAATCAAAGAAAATGAAGTAATAAGGATTTTGAAAATGCTAGACTAACTTCTTTCTCCAAAGACTTTCTAGTTCTGTCTTGACATAATTCTACTTTTTCCATTCATACTGGCAATTACTATATCTGATGCCCTAGAAAAACACCAAATGAATCATTTATATTTAACATTACAGTCTAGCCAAAGCCTGAGATTTCAAAACTTGTCTTTATTTTTTTTTTAATTTTGTATCGGCAACACTTCATTTTTTTTTTTTTTTTTGCTACAAATTATTTCCATGTGTAATTTGATATGTAAGATTTATATACAAAAATAATTCACTTAAAAATTTACTTAAGAAAAGAACAATAGGTAACTGATTACATGAAAGTGTCATGATATACCAGTTTCACAAACTATGACCAAGGTACATGTACTGGTTGCTTACACCATGTGAGTAAACATGAGTCTATTAGTCACATTCATTTTGTATACAAGATTCAAGAGATATTTTACCTCATTTAGAATAAAAAAAGAAATGGAAAAGAGAGAGAGAGAGAGAGAGAGGTCTTCTATGTTATCAAATTTGATATATACATTGAAAGTTTATGTACAAGTATTGCTCTTTTTCTAATACTATTTCAAAGCTATTCTTTACATAGACAAATTGTAAATGTCTTGCAAAACATTTCATCCTACATTTCAATTGAGAACATTTTCTGAAAAAACTACATTTATTTAAATTCTTTCATAAGCTTTAAATTTTGTACATAAAAAGTTCTGAACAATTATTTAAACCATATTTTGTAAACTGTATTTTATAAATGAATCTTTTACAAACAAAGTGGGCAAAAATATCATCAAGACAAAAACATGTTAGCATCAAAGTGAAATCATATCATCATCATCATTCAATGAATTATTCTGACCATGAAGACATACTTTTTTTTTTTTTTTAACCAGTATATTCTCTAGTCATCACCAGGTGTTGTAAGTTGTATCAAATTGACCTAGTTGATGGTGTATAAGAGGATCCATCTCAGTTTCAACAGGAAATGTTCAAATATATATTTTAATATATTTATGGATTTCACCTTTACAGATATGATACTCTGTGTTTTGTTGAATATCAGGTTTACTTAAAATAATTGAATCGTATCTGAGATGCATTTATATATATATATATATATTTTTTTTTTTCTTAACTGAAGACATTTCATATGTTGTGAATAAAATTTCTTTCATCTTATTTCTGCTACACCTTATTGAAACTCACTTCAGTATTCAACAGGTTTATGTTAGCAGCATGGATTCTAAATCTAGGTCTGTTATTTCATGATTCATTCGTTTTAACCATTATAGAATATTTACCTTTCAAATTAAATCTGATCCACAAATATATTTTAGATATTTTTTAATCTTTAAAAATTAAAAATATTTTCCTTTTTATATTTTTATTTAATATTTTAAGAGGTAGAAAATTTAATGTTTGCAATTAGAATGGATGTATTAAACCAACAGGAAAGAATAACATTTATATTTTATAAAGAGAAACAAAAACAGCTTAATCAGTGTCATTCCTCTTTCATCAGAGTTCAATTGAAGACAAGAAATGTTCACATCAGTTATTGTTTTAACCTATTTTAATTAGTTAATAAATTCTGTACTCCTTTTTAAATATTTGCAGACTAGTTATAGAACAAGAAACAGTTATGCAAAGGAACAACAGAAATTATTTTTTATGCTATTGCTCACCCAATTCAAGGCTGAAGATCCACTTAAGGTAGAGGGTTGTTTTATGAACATAAGAATTATAGGTTATGAGGATATACTGGGTTGATAATAGTTGATCCAAAACTTGAAAAGATTCAGATTACAGTGGTCAGAGAAACATCCTTTCAGGAGTGTGTTCCACAAAGCAGTATCTCTTGGGAAGAAAGTGTCCAAATAGAACTTTCTTTTTGACAATGTAATGTGCAGGGAATGAGGGTATTTTGCCCTTGTGTACATGGCATAGCAGGTCTTAGCTATAAATATCTGAACTGGTGGAACTAAATCAAAGAAAAAATTTCTCAGAATTTATAGAGTATATCTTATATGTAATCAGATCCAGCAATCATTTGAAACTGAATTCATTTCAGGTGTTCCACAAGGACTCTTCCAAATCTATCAGACAGGTAGTTTCTTGATTTAATGGGGTGAAATAATAGGTTACAACACCTGGAAAAGACTAGAGAATTTATAAAAACACATGTGGTTGTTATTAAGAATAATATCTTGACATGATACCTAATCTCAGAACTTGAGATAGTTGTTAACAGATTACTTTGTTGGTCTAAGTAATTTGTTGAATCATGATGTTTAAACTGAATTAACATTCAATCAAGTAAAAGCATTCAGCTGGCCATTACTTCAGAAATCTTTCTCATTTCTGATGTAACTATTGTTGAAGAAATGAAACAGTCTTTCTTACTTTACAAAACTAAGAACACACACAGAAGAACCTTCAGTTGTCTCATTACTCTTGCTTCAGAAGGACAATCAATAGAACATATAGGTGAATCAGCTTCCTTACTTCTAATTGAAGCTACAACAATTTCTCAAGTGCAGGCAACACAGAGCAAACTACTTTGGTAAATATTAACTTTACTGGACTAACATCCCAATCATTACAAAGGTCATTTTTTTTTCTCTGGGGGTAAAAAGCTCAGTTTTTCTATTCCCATTGACTAGAAAAAAAATGGTGTATTTTTCATACCAGGATTTAGATTTCCAATGTACATTATGAAGAACTTTCTACAGCAGTTGTTCTCTAAGTTGGCATAGGAACAAGATTAAGAAAAAAATTCTTTTATGGAAAAAACAGCAGATGCTTTATATATATATATATATATATATATAAAATTCTTTAGTTTTTGTCATCTCTTTTTTTATCAAGTTTGACCAATCAAGGTCACCGTTTTCATGATGAGAACAAGCCAGTGTTTGCATCAATTCAAGTGTTTATGTTGAAATTGATTATTTTTTTTTATGGCTTATCAACCCTCTGTGGTTTATTTAAAGCCAAAATATATTATGTATTGCTTACAGTACCTGGTGTTCTCAAGTGGTCTTCCTAAATACCGACCAATCTTGATAATGCTTAACTTCAATAATCAAATGAGGAACAGCGTTTTTAGTGTGATTCAACCACAGGCATGTTAAGCACCAAAACAGACTAGTTTGGTGTCTGTAAGAAAACACTTGTATAGAGAAATCTTTTTAGCAGCATTCAATCAAGCTGAAGTCTTAATGAAACTTGACAAGATTACAAATTTCAAAAACTGTGCTCTTCACTTTGATATGATGTTGATCTATTGAATGTCTGCAGACCATAGAAATATCTTATGTAACATCTCATCAGGCAATTCCAAATGTTATTAGTAATATTTTAGCCAGTTATTGACTAATGGGAATGTAAAAACGGAGCCCTCTAAATATTAAAAAAAAACAACAAAAAAACAAAAGCAGATAGAAAAATAAACCTTAGAATTCATTGGGAGACAATATAATTGGTCCATGCTTGTAAAGTTAACAGTAAACCTCTACTTAAATTTTTCTAAAGCAAAAATGGCAGAAAATAAAAAATAAACAAACAACCCAAAACATACACACATGAAAAAATTCTATAAAATAAACCTTATTAGGGCTAAAGCACTGACTAAGTATAAAAATTTATAAGAAAAAAACAATCACCTGTGAATCGACTGACGTATATTCTTCCTCGTAAGTTGAGTGGTTCTAATGTAAATTAAGAAAGAAAGGGTGTAAGTTGTGTGGGTGGGTAGAAAGAAATTGACAAATGGTAAACATATTTATGTACTGAATATTCAATATTACAAAAGTCTAAACTAATAATATGAAAGGATAGACAGTTTGAGACAGGCTGATGGAGAGCTGTAGATTTCAAATTGAAAAGGCTAAGAAGGAAATTTATAGACACAGAGACTAATAATTTAGGACAGAAACAAAATGACTGGCAAACAATTCATATTTCTGGTAGTTACATGGAGAGATGAGACATTTAAAGAGTAGCAAAGATACAAACAGTTTGCAGAAATGAATTAGATTATTGAAGTGATAGATATGAATGGACTTCTATAATTATCAGTATAGATAAGGAGAAAGATGTTTTTTTTTCCTTATTTATAAATGACAGGACATAACAAAAATAATACATGGTAGTGGTGAGATTAACCATTTCCATACAAGAAATATTTGACATTCATTGACCAAGCAGAGTGTTTGCTGGTTTAAAAACAGTTTTTCAAGAAAACGAGTTACTCAAATTCACTGTTAGTTATCACACAATTATTGATGGCTTTCCTTCCTAACCTTTTCAGGTAGTGCGAATAGTCAATATCTTTATTATATTATTTTCTCAAGTTACATGTGCTATCATTTTTAGTTGTTACTGCTGTTCAAAATAAGTAATGGAGTTCCTGTTATTTGGTATAGTTCTTTGCTTCTGCTTCTGCAATTGCCAGCCATTGAGATCTGATGAAGGGTAATAATCTCCAATATTTAGAATTTCATTTTAAGCCATTTTTAATCATTGATCTGAGAAAACTGTTGCCTGTAGTTGATACCTTGAACATTCCTAAACAAGTTGTATCCTATACATGGCATTCAAATGAGAGACTAGATCTGATAAAGGGTGGTACTTTGGATTGTTATCTACAAGGAAGAAATATTTAAACCATACAAATTTTTATTTTGGAATGATATCCACATAATAAAACATATATAACAAAGAAAATGTAATTAAAATATTAAATTTTTTTTCTTGTATTCATGTTTTAGTGATAAACAGCATATACATCTGCTAAAATATCTACACAGTACAAATTTTAATTTGGAATGATATCTACACAGTAAAACATGTTGCTACTTTGGCTTGTTATCTACAAGAAAAAGATAAGAGCACATGTTTTACTATGTAGATATCATTCCAAATTAAAATTTGTACAGTGTAGATATTTTTTTCTTGTAGACAGCAAATCAAAGTAACACCTGATAATGTTTTGGCTTTATAGCAACTTCTAATATCGGACAAAACTATCCATAATACAGCCTATTTTATGTTCAATTTCCTTATCTCTTAATATAAATTTGTTATAATAGATTCATACACCAATGTATTTGAAGTGTTTAGCTTAACATTCTGAATTTTAATGATGGTTTCAGGGTATATCACATCATTGTTTTTATTCCAAGTTCAAATCATCTTTATCATTTTGGAAAGGTTTATCTTAAGCCTTACATCATGGAACATTTGGTAAAGAATGTTGATTTTTTTGTTCAAGGACCTAGGTCATCAGCAGATCCCTGCCCTGCCACGAGTACACTGACTTTATTCAGGATGTGTTAGAGAATGTTTGAAAAAGATCAATGCTCATTTCTCCATATCTGTGGAACATAAGTTACAGAAAGAGTAAAAAAATACCAAGAAGTACTTAAAATTAATAAATGCTATTTTAAAGGATATATAAATTTGAATTTTGATGCTATAAGTAAAAAGGATTAAATTCTGGTGAGTAAGGAAAAATAAAGAAGGAAGTGTCATAATTTGATTGTGAAAATAAGAGCAAATTAGTAAAAGAAAATGAATGGGAAATAATTGGGCATATGTCAAAGAATGTTCAGCTTCAAGTATAATATTTGTTAGAAAAATGTTCAGTGTAATCTTTTGGGAGGGAAAAATGTAAGAATAGTAAATAATAGTGACATTGAAAACAATGGATGAATTTGAAAAAAATAAAAGTAGTTTGGTTAATCAGTTTCATATTTTGACAGGTGTTGCCTTTCATTTGCAGTAAACAAGAAAATAATATTGTCTTGTTCTGTTTTTATGTATGTATTATCAAAAGAGAATTTTTTGTTCAATTTTTATCTTTGATAATTCAGAGGGTAAGAGACAGTGAACAATAAACCTAATGAAAAATGTAACAGACAAAAGAGAGAGAGGGGAGACAGACAGAGAGACAGACAGAAAAGCAAAGAGGGGAGACAGACAGAGAGACAGACAGAAAAGCAAAGAGGGGAGACAGACAGAAAAGCAAAGAGGGGAGACAGACAGAAAAGCAAAGAGGGGAGACAGACAGAAAAGCAAAGAGGGGAGACAGACAGAAAAGCAAAGAGGGGAGACAGACAGAAAAGCAAAGAGGGGAGACAGACAGAAAAGCAAAGAGGGGAGACAGACAGAAAAGCAAAGAGGGGAGACAGACAGAAAAGCAAAGAGGGGAGACAGACAGAAAAGCAAAGAGGGGAGACAGACAGAAAAGCAAAGAGGGGAGACAGACAGAAAAGCAAAGAGGGGAGACAGACAGAAAAGCAAAGAGGGGAGACAGACAGAAAAGCAAAGAGGGGAGACAGACAGAAAAGCAAAGAGGGGAGACAGACAGAAAAGCAAAGAGGGGAGACAGACAGAAAAGCAAAGAGGGGAGACAGACAGAAAAGCAAAGAGGGGAGACAGACAGAAAAGCAAAGAGGGGAGACAGACAGAGAGACAGACAGAAAAGCAAAGAGGGGAGACAGACAGAGAGACAGACAGAAAAGCAAAGAGGGGAGACAGACAGACAGACAGAAAAGCAAAGAGGGGAGACAGAGAGACAGACAGAAAAGCAAAGAGGGGAGACAGAGAGACAGACAGAAAAGCAAAGAGGGGAGACAGACAGACAGACAGAAAAGCAAAGAGGGGAGACAGACAGACAGAGTAGAGACAGACAGACAGAGAGTAGAGACAGAAAAGCAGAGAGTAGAGACAGAAAAGCAGAGAGTAGAGACAGAAAAGCAGAGAGTAGAGACAGAAAAGCAGAGAGTAGAGACAGAGAGAGAAACACACAAAGGAAAGCAGAAAAAAATACAAACAAAAAATAAATAGAAAAGAAAGTGGAAAGTCAAAATTGGTTTTGATAAGTGTGGATGGGATGAACAAAGAAATAAGACATGAAAATTAGGCAAATATATATATATATATATTTGATATATTGGAAATAAAGTGTTTAACGAAAGTGTTCTTTTTATTCTTATCATTTTGAGAAAAAGCCATTATTTCAAGATTTTTTATGTTGTTTATCTTGTTACCATGACATTTCAGCAAATACTTTTTCCAGCCTTCTTCAGGTGTACAAAAGGAAAGGGTGAAAGTCTTTTATTTTATATATATATATATATATATATATATATATATATATATATATATATATGTGTGTGTGTGTGTGTGTATATATATATATAAAATAAAAATGATGCCCACAAGATAGAAAAGGTGGTTAATTTACTGGCTGGCTTAGCTTATTTCCGCTAAGTTCAGAGTTATAGAATTGAAGATTTGGTAAGTTTTAAATAAATGGTAGTCATAAAATTGATATGAATGTTAGTTGACAATAATTTATCTAATATTCGATATAACAATATACCGCAGCTCATTAACAGTGCAAGAAGAAAAAGAAATATGAAACCATGATAGATGAAAAAAAGAATAAGTTTTAATGTTAGATGAGATTTATCAAGATGAACAGCTCTAGTTCAAACAAGAGCAGCTGGCATGTTTAACATGTTTTCTCTGTGGCAAAATCAGATGTGAGAGAATGTGTTGAAAGCACTTTTCATTTTTGGTCAAATATCTATGCTATAAAGGGATTTACAAAGTAAAACTACAATAATTAAATAAGTTGAAAAATAAACTTGAAAGCAAATACTATGTAAAAAAAAATATGGATAAATTTTTGCCCTAAATGGTCTTCACTGCTGAGCTATTATACAGGGAGGCTGCAAAAGTAGGTATTCACTAAGTATTATGCTAGTATCCTAATAGTGGTTCTACGATATTTTGCGCACATATTTTGTTGTTCATTACTATATACATAATTTTGCAAGAGCACACATTTTTCTTTAATAAGATTTCTCAAATGTCCAGGTCAATAGGCAAAAATAATTAAATATACTATTTAACAAATAAATGGAGCATATGAGTATACTAAAATGAAGAAAACGAAAAAAAAACACCATTTAAATTGATAAAAGCCTGTTGGATTAATGAATAAAAAATCCATTACTTCTTTATTGCATTGGTGAGAAGTAAGTTTCACTTGAACAGTTTCTTCTCGCAAGGCACTGCTCTGTGGAACTGATTTCCTGTTCAAGTCTAGTGTTAACCATTATTTTCCCCTCCTATCTACATAAACTGACACTTACTGTAACCCTCTACCTCCAGTGGCCCCTGGTACTTGTACAGGGTGAACCTCACTTTTTTTTTGGTTTAAAAAAAAAAACAAAAAACCAAAAAAAAAAAAAACCCTACTTTGTTTACATTTGCATATGAACCTGAGCAGATATAATAATTTCAAGGAATCTATGACAGGAAGGATTTCATATGTTGGATACAAGAGAGCACATATTCTTCTTTAATAAGATTTCTTGAATATTCAGGTTGCTAGACAAAAATAAATAAATATGCAGTTTAATAAATAAACAGAGTGTCTACTCAAATATGAATATCTGCTAAAAAAAAAAAAAAAAAAAAAAAAAAAAGTAATATAAATAGTATTTGTGTAATAACCTTTAATGATTCTCATTTTCTCAGAGTCTGATGTAAACATACTTCACTGACCAGTTTCTAAAATTTTCTATCTATTTAGTTTAATTCAAAATACTGTATTTAATGGCACATACAATACTCTACTTTTACCCCACTACTAAAAATGTTTAAAATATGCCTTGAGTCTTATATGCAAAATTAAAAAGGTATTTAGAAGGGTAATGTTTACCGAAACTCCAAAGAGCACCCAATCATGTTTACTGAGACTCCAAAGAGCACCCAAATATGTAGCTAGCCTAATATCATAATATATACATATTTATTATTATTAAATTAATAATATTAATATGTATAATTGTCATCTAAAGTGACATGGGTGATACATTCATGGACAAAGTCAGAAATCAGAGGTCCACGTCCATTACACACACACACACACACACACGTTATTTTTACTAATATTCACTCAATAAAAGGCCCAAGAGCCACTAAAGGTAGAGGGTTACTGTGTGACATATTAGCATAGGAAAGGACAAGCATTAGGAATATAGAGGGATCATGAAACAAGATAAACCTCTACTGTTTAAAAGACAAGGGGAGGAGTATGAACTGGACTATAGGCAAACCTATCTACTCCTATTGGTGGAGTACAGGAAAGAAGTAAATAGTGAATAAAATTTCAGAGTTCAGATGCAGACATTAAGAGCATGGTGCTGAATCATATTCTAGAAGGAACCAGAAACCCAATCCTAAACAGGAAACCAAAGCTCTACTCCTGTTCAAAAGACCAAGGAGAAGTGTGAACTGGATGATAAGCAAAACTATCTCAAAGATAATTATTAAAAATGTGAAAAATAACACCTTGATTATTTTTGAATACTACTAAGGAGAAAAAAAGGCCTGAAAATGACAATAATGGAATTTTCAACCTTTGAACAATTTTGTTTTCATTGAGCTATTTTGAGCAAGCTTTCATTTTTTTTAATATCTAAATCATCAGGGATTAATAAAAAAAAGAAAAAAGTAATTTGAATAAAAATTGGTTTAACCTAATTCCAAACTTCTCAATTAAATTCATGCAGGAATCCCAGTGGGCCCCATTCAGTTGCCACTCTGTTGGAAGTCTATTCTCAATTCCAAGTTTAAATTTCATTTTTGAGCATTCAATACAAATGTCATGAGAAAGTTCTTTTAAAATTAAAATGCTTCAATCTGATTCTTTGAATTGACATTTCAACCAGAGGTCAGTAAGCACATGAGAATTTAAATAAAAAAAATTATACAATACCAAAAACTGAAATGTAAAGTATTTAAAATTTATCAATATTATTTTTATAACGAAAAAAATATTAACAAGCATTGTCAGTAACAGCAGGATGGTCTAAGTCAAGAGAGTGCATGAAAATTTGCCCTTGATACTAAATTCTTAAGGTTTCAACAGGAAATGAGGCATGTTCTGGTCAAATACAATTTATCTGAAAACATAATCATTGTAAATTGTGTCGACTAAGGAATTATATAAATGGGAATTTGGATTGAATCTACACAGAGTCCATCATAAAAATTTATGACGTTGAATAATAAATTATAAACACTTTAAAAACCTTTGTGTATCGATCAGTTATAATAAATTTAGTATCACATAAGTTAAACACAGGATATGTTACTACTGGCATACTCTTTTACGTTAAATGAAAATATTGGCCTGAAATCTTGAGACATTTTTAAATAGCCTTGTCAGATCTAGACTTTTATACAAATCATCCAACACATTTTGAAATGTTTAAACTATTGTCTGTATATCGCCATTGTTCTTGGATCAATGATTAAAAATGGCTTCAAATTAATCCAATAAATCTTACAGATGATTTTTCCACGGATTGGTGCTATGAAAAACAAAGAACTTTCTCAAATAATGAAAACTACATTATTCTAATAGCAGCAACAAAATGTGTTGCACATTTAACTTTTTTTTTTTAATCACTTCATCTCAAGCAAAGCAAAAATGTCACTAAGGCACAAGGTGCTACTAGAAGTGAAAGAGAATGAGAAGACTTTACAAAGGAACCAGAAACAAAGACTAAACCTTTACTACTATTCAAAAGACTGGGTAGGTGTGTGAACTGGACAAAAGAGAAAATGATATTGTCAGTCAAATTTCCACCCTAACAAAAACATTAAAAGGAATATCCTATCAAGAGGAAAAAGAGCTCTTGAAAAGTTTAATTTCCTGAAAATATGTTTCAAGAAAAAGATTTTAAAAATTTCAACTGACAGTAACTGTTAAATAAATGAAACCAAATGTCTTCTGTATGTAAACAGTTAATTTTGCGATGATGTAAAAATCCTGAAGAGTTAATCAGTTTAAAAGGGAGAAAACTGAGTGATGATTTGTTGTAGAGAATAGTGATCGTTTATTCTTTGCTATTTCCATTGAGTACATTAAATATTGTAGTTTGAATGAAGGAAGAAAAGAGAATGCAATGTCGCTTACCTCGTGGTGGTGGTGGGCGGGGGGAAAGAAGTGGTGACAGGAGATTTCTTTTATAGAAAGATATTGTGGGAAAATTGAACTATGGAAAGGAAGAAAATGTAAATGTCCACCGTAAATAGGAGTCGGGATGTTTTTCTTGTTTGTTTTGTACGAGAAAAGTTGTGAGAAGGAATAAGATTTAAGAGAAGGACGAGAAAGATCTGATCCTTAGAAAATATTTTTTGATTGTGGTCATTAAGTCAGTGTACATGCAGTTACATGTCGCAGAGAAACTATTGCAGTTCCAGCTGGTGCGCTAAAAGGGGAAAACTTACTGCTGCATCGAAAAATAAAGTAGGGATCTTAAAAACTGTGATGATGAAGGGTAATAAGACAAAAGAAGCCATTGATTCGTATATTGATGACATCAAGATAGATGTAACAAAGGTATCAACGGATGAAGTGGTGGATCATCTTAAAGTATTTGGATTGACAGCAAAGCCACCAGAATCCTTAGGAGAGTCAACCTTTGGCCTTAAGCTGAAGAAAAGAAAAGTGAGTTAACTGGTATTCTGTTATGTAGCGGTTTCACAGTGGATGCTTGTATTTGTACTAAGTCGGTGCTAAAATAGGTTCGACGTACAAAACGTTAGGAACTTCATATAATAGGAAAATGACGCAGTAATCTAGTTGTGGTGGCTGATACTTTAATATCCGACTAACGGTCGTCCGACATCGACTGACTGGCCCACTCACTGCCGACTGCTACTACTCCTACTTATTATAGGTGGGAGAATCTATTAACTATAGAATAGGTGTGTTCCACTATAACATGTTCAGAAGGGGCAACGAGGTTTCACAAGTGACAGGAGTGATGAGTAGGCAGAAATTATTCTCTGTTTGTGGAAAGCTGTTGGAACACTACCCTGTTGCCGGATGGCTGTGACTGGCATGCAGCTACGTGAAAAGAGCAAGTGGAATAGACTAGAAATGTGTAGTTGCTGATGAAACTCTCTGTGATACAGGAGATCTTAGCTGAGGTAAAGAAAGAGGACACTGTGACCGGGACTTGGCACATTCCTAAAACGAAAACAGGAATAGTGTGGTACGATGCTAGCAGTCTTGCTACAGGCGTAGTGATAGAGATCAGCGGTTTGCTGGCAGGAGATGCAGCATGGATGAGAAAAAAGGAGGACTATAACTACATCAAAATGTGGCTGAATTAGATGGGCTAAAAGGCGTTATTTTGGCTAAAAAGAGAGGTGGAAATAAAGACCGATTCAGCCACAGAACTAAGTTGGGTGAACTCTACTGTAGAAGAGAGCAGAGGAACACGGACAAAAAGTGCTGGAGAAATGATAGTGAAGCGGAGATTAGGAATAATTGTAGAGTTCAAATTTGGATTATGGATGAAAGCAGTGTCTGTGAATTCGGAAAGAAATAAGGTGGATTCATTGACTCTATAAACAAAAAGCGATTCATCGTCAATGAGGACGAAGAGGCCTCAGTATGCTGTGTAGGGACCAGAGAACTAGAAAAGTTGCACGGTATACATGATATGGGAGTGAATAGGACTCTATATTTGGTGCGAAAGTTGACCGTCCATAAAAAGGAGGAAGACCAGATGGTGGTCAGGAATTGTATTAGATGTCAATCAATTGAACCTGCCCTGAACGTGCAGGATCCTGTTGAGATTGGCATGACAAACAATTGAACAAGGTTAGCTGTCGATATAACATTATCGCAGGGATTCGTACTTGTCGATCATTGACTGTGGACCTGGGCGACTGGTGATATGGAGGAAATTGCATGCGGAAACGGTGATTCTGAATTAGGTTCAGTAGTGGACAATGAAACGATTTTTCGCTTGGAATTCTTCCAAATGTTGCTCGAAAAATGGAAAATAAGAAGGCATTACAGAGCAGCGTACATGTGAGGTGGGGAATGGAACAGGAGAGTGACACCATCGAACTGTGAAAGCAATAGCTAAAAGAGGAGAGATATTGCCTGTCGAAGCGACGTTTTGGTACGATATGGGGCCTGAGGTCGGACAGAGAATGGGGACGGTACCACAAAGTTCAGTTTTCATCTATGAGTGGAGGCACTCAAAAGATATGTCCCTGAATACTGATGAGGAAGTACCGGCCAGAATCCAAATAAGGAAAGAATTTTGCATGAAGCCACCAAACGCACGGTGCATGAAGCAGTGAGTGAAAGAGGTTGTAACTGGGGCGCAATCACCTAACCACCTGACTGTTAATGGTATGCCGCGGCATATTTCTTGAATTTAAGGTGAGTGGTCTGTGTAGCTGAGGAACAGGTAAATGCCGGACATGGATAAGATAGAAGTGAAATGGCACCAATACAAAGACTTCAGAAAGAGCGGAAAGGGCGAATCTGGGCATGTGACTGTGTGAAATGATCTGTTAGGATCATGGGGAACTGGAGTTAGAATGAAGGAAGAAAAGAGAATGGAACGTCGTTTACCTCGTGGTGGTAGGGGTTAAGAAGCGACGATAGACGGCGATTTCTTTTATATAAAGATATTGCGGGAAGAGAGAATTATGGGATGGAAGAAAAACTATAAAGTTCCTCCGAAAATAGGAGTAGGGATCTTTTTTTCATTCGTTTTGTACAAGAAACGTTACAAAATTTAAGAGAAGGACAAGAGAGATCTTATCCTAGGAGAACATTAAAAAAAACATTATTTTGAACCAAAAATATTGTTACACTATTTCCATCCCTTAGACTTTTGTCATCCTAAATAAATGCTATATTCACGATGTTTCGGTCATTGTCCTCTCCAGCCTTCTTCTGGTGATATTAGTCGGAATAGCACCTAAAGAAAACCAGAGCATACAATGCCTGAAACGTTGCGAATATGACAATAAAGATGAAGAAAACAGTCCAAAGGATGGAAATAGTGTAGTTACAATACCTCATGTTCATATGAAAGTCATTTCCACAGGGAATGTACAGAAATAGTTTAAGCCACAACTGTCAAATCTTATGGAAGAGCCTCTCTTTTAGACAATGTATATATAAAAATTTTTAAAGATAAACTTTTGAATAAGACATTAAATAGAAATATTTTCATAATTCTATAATAAAAAACAATATGACTGTATATTAATTAGTTATGCATCCTTATCTTCTCTAAGACAATGTATATTCTTTTGTTATGAAAGCAAGATGAATTACTTGGCATCACCAATAAGTGTACATACAACATTAACAAAATAACAATGGCATATTTCATTAATCATTAGGAGATATCAGGATGACAATACATGGATTTATATTTCTTATTGTTTCATGTTAAATTTCTTTAGATTATTTTTACTTTTAATCATTTAAAAAACGGAATTCTTTTTTATAGAGTTAATTGTATACATGCCAAATCTAGATTACTGTAGAAATGTTAATTGATGCAGAAAATATAATCAATTCAATTGCAAAATTGTTACCGCGATTTTTTAAGGTATATTCAAAAATACACAGGAATTTCCGACAGCTAAAAATGTTCTTTAAATATTATCTTGCTTCTTAAGTATATAAAAGGACTTGACATATTCTATTGATTCACCTGAGACATTTTTTATTGAACCTTGCTGGTTGAGTCCAACATCATTGGCAGCATTTTCTAGATGACATAAGAGTACTGTAGCTACTGAAAAAGATGTGAAAATTCGCATAGCTAAAACCTGGGCCGCCTTGAATAAAATGGACTTAATCTGGAAATCTGATCTACCAGACAACCACAAACGGAGATTAGAGTCACTACAAAGGCGGTGTTAATGTATGGTGCCACTGCCTGCACTAACTAAAACCCTAGAGTCTAAGCTTGATGGAACCTACATTCAGATGTTGAGTCCTTTACTTAACATCTCTAACTAAATCACCCATTGCTGATATTTATACAAACTTATGTGAATGTAAAATGTGCTTTGCAGAACACTGCTTGTAAGCAAAACAAGAACTCGAGAGTGATCTACTGTTCTGGACATCTAGCCATGGAGAAGGAAGAGTTGTTCATCCACCTACAATGACCAACTATGTTATAACACAGAATGCCTCCATAATGACCTTCCAACCTTGATGCAGAACTGTAATGTTTGGCGTGATAGACTCATGAATGTCCGAGCTAACTCGACTGAATAAAATAAAAAATAATATCATGAAAAATAATAACTATGAAAATTGTTTAAGGGAGTAGGCTTATATATATATCTTTTTCCACATAAATAGATGCAGCCTGCAATGTAGCTAAAGTATAATGTGAAATTTTCATTGTATGATGCTCAATCTGTATTCACTACTGAAGTAAGGACATTGATAAAGTAGGAGAAAAAAAAACATATGTTGTGTAAAATGTATGCTTTCTCCATCCACCAGATTGAACTTAATTTTCCTACTGTAAGGAATTATTTTTTCATTATATTTGAATTAAAAAGGAGGTAATATTTTTCAAAAATCGAGTCAAGCCATCGTGAAGCAATTTTTCATCAGATCTCATATTTATGTAACGGATATTTTATCTTCAAACATCGGCCTTCATGTTCCTTTTTGTATGTTTATACGTAAAGTCTTCCTTATCCTTTTTCATAAAACTTTAATTAAAGCTGCTGTATTAAAATATGTTTGTTCAGTACTGACCTCATTATTCGGCAGTGGACTTACAGCAAAAGTTAAATGCTTTAAATTTCAATTAAATAACGGATGCCCAGAATATACTAACAGAGATATATGTATGTATTTTCCCTGTCCTAAGAGATTACTAAAATCAAGTGAATGTACTGGATAGTGGCTCGGAATGAAGAATTGTAGCGCTGAATTAAGATCATTACAGTCACTTATGCACAAGTACCCTTTAGAAAGGTCTGAATTCATCTCTTCTCCATCAACTAGGAGTTAAATAGTAGAGCCTGTATTGAGAAAGAACATTTTCATCTCTGAAAATTTTTAATGCAATATTAACTGACAAAAAGAATTTCTGTCATGACAGAGACAGCAACACCAGTTGCAACACTAATCAGATGGTTTAAGGTTTCATGTTCAATACAGCAAATTGTCCTATAGGATAATGGCCAATTAATTTGAAGTGTTGATTTTTGAATTTGGTGGCAGTGATTGTGAATTCAATCCCTGAGTCAGGCTCCTGGGTGTGGAAACAGGCGAACACTAATTGAGTAGTACTAAATAAAAATAAGAACTAGATGAGATATCCCTAGATATGAGCAGTGGATAGAGAACAGTCTACTCTCAGATTAAATAAAGGGTTCAGTTCAGATTTCCCTGTAGATTACGCAGATCGATATACACCTGAGGATGGCTGGTGGGCACAACGTCCGAAATGTTGAGATAAATAGTGTTAAAAAACAAAAACAAAGGTCAAAGATGACATTTGTTCGAGACACATCTTTCAATAATTTCAGGTTTTCAAAACTTTCCCTTCAGTATTTTAGTTATGGATCAATGAGCTAGATTAAAAAAATATAAAATCTAAGAAATATTTACACGGCATTAATTTTTTTCAATTAAATATTTAACAAGGCCGAAGAGCCATTCAAAGTAGAGTTTACTGAATTAGGCTGTTGTATGTACATAAAAGAAGAAAGTAGGCAGCAGATTATGAGGATATGTAGGATAGACGGTGGGGTCTTTTTTGTTTACATGTTCATCCTGTAGAAGGACCAAGAGTCACTCGAGGTAGAGTGTTACCCAATAAGAGGCAGAGTTTATGGGGATATGTAAAGAAGATAACGTTTAATCATCGGGGAACAGGTTAAAACTGTAGTGATTGGGTGAGCATTCGATCGTGAGAAGAAGCTGCTTGAGTAGAACATAGATTTCAACCATGAAATACGAAGGGAATGAATATGGTTCGCTACAGTGTGTCGTGAAGGTTAGAACTGGTGGAACTAAGGCATGTAATTCGTCTGAACACTTTCCATGGAAATACCGATAGAGCAGTGAGAACCTTGCGACATTTCCTCGTTTGAGAAAGAGGTTGTAAGGTGGAAAATAACCCCAAAGTGGAGGCACCTTTGGACTCTATTGAATGTGAAATGAAGACTGTCGATATATGGCAGCAGTACTCTATTTTCTGCTGATCCGTTTTTTGTAAAAATAAAGGATAGGAGAAACCGACCACTTAGTATGTTTAGCGATAGGTGTATGCACGAGTTCCTCTTCAGGTCTCGGTTGAGTTTCAGTCTCAACAGGAGCACAATGCACAGGGCCTCCCCGAGAGAACATTCATTTATTGGGACAAGTGAAAATTCAGGGTTCTGATGGAATGCCACTAGTTTGGCTTTCGAGGCACTGAATGTGACCAGCCAGTTTTCCTGCCCACTGAGGTGTTAAAACCAGGTCACCAGAGAGATCAACTCCCAGGCGCTGGTCATCTAGTTTGTTTGTTTTTTATGGCATATCAACCACTGTGGGTTATTTAATGCCAAATCCAGTTTATATATATATATATATATGCCAAATATATGAATTTTAAATGCCTATTTTGTATGGAACATTTTAGCAAGCTAGAGCTTATTTGCTTGTACACGGCAAAATAATCCTAGGTATTTTTGTTTAAGTCAAGAATTTCCATTTGATAAGGACATTTTATTTGCAAAATGGTAAAAAGGTAGGATATGTTGTTTACATATCAGTCTATATCTTTGATAAGAGACCAATTCTTTTTAGAAAATCCAATATAATTTTTGGTTCAGTTTTTGCAAATAATTTCTTTATGTTCTTGATTAATTGTTTTGTTTAACGGCATCTCAAACTTATTGGTCACTTTATGCCGAAAATGATTTTGAGTGACTTTAAAAGTCAAAAACGTATAGCTGGCAACATTATTTTTTTACAAAAAAAGTATAGCTGACAACATTATGGTTTCAAAAACGCATAGCTGGCAACATTATGGTTTCAAAAACGCATAGCTGGCAGCATTATGGTTTCAAAAACGCATAGCTGGCAACATTGTTCCAGAAACGGATAGCTGGCAACATTATGGTTCCAAAAACGGATAGCTGGCAACATTATGGTTCCAAAAACGGATAGCTGGCAACATTATGGTTCCAAAAACGGATAGCTGGCAACATTATGGTTCCAAAAACGGATAGCTGGCAACATTATTTTTCCGAAAACATTATCTGAGGCCTTACTGTTGGATGTAGTTTATCGCCATACCCAGGACGCGGATGTAGTTTAACATCATACCCAGGACGGGCAGGTCATCTAGAGGTTTGGAATTGCATCCATATACCGTTGTATCATCAGAATAGCTATTCCAAAATTATTGGAATATACTCTTGGTAGATCATTCATGTAATGTATAAAGAGGGTTGAACCGAGAAGCAACCCCTACGTTGATCGCTTGGGTTCGGAGACCTAACGGTTATAAAGTACCAGTGATTCCATAGGTAAAGAACTTGTGCAGTAACTCTCTATGCCACACCTTTTCCAAGGCCTTTGAAATATCTAATTCTATAGTCTTGAGATATTAAGATATATCTAGTGCCTCACTTATTCTGTGAGTAATGATAATTAGGACACTAGCAGAGGACAAGGGTGATCAAAATACGTACTACTTGTAACTCAAGAGGTTATCCCGAGCTGTAAAAGTCTGAATTGGTAGAAAGATGGAATATATCTAGTCTGAACATTTTCTATGGAAATAACGATAAGCTAAAAACGTTTCGTCAGTGGGAATGGCCTGTAGGATTTAAAATAATCGTCTACAAAACCGCGTAAACGCATTTGAACTCTATCACGGCTGGAAAGTGAGGATTGGGCAACCTATTTGCGTGTACAGAGAAAATTTCCATGTAACTTGAATGAATTTAGTTATGCCAACAAATTTTATTTTATTTACGCTTCTGAAGGCTATCTATGATTATGATATAAACTATATTATCTAAGCTATTAAATTGTACCCTTTGTTAGATGTTATAATGGATACTAATACTGAGATTCTGGCAATTCTGAAGAACTATTTTAATCTAGCATTCAAAGTCGTTGAAGATGCTTGTAGAATTCCGGAAATTTTGTTTTTAATAATTTCACCCCAAGCAAAGCGGAAATGCCACTAGTACGCAGTGGATTACAGGAAGTGAAATTGAAAGAAAAGAATGAACATAGGAAGGATTGAGGAAAGGATAAAAGATGAAAGGCATTCGAGATGACAGAAGATGACGATTGACATTGCATTTCAATTTCTGAAGATTGTAGTTATCAGGGAAGCAAGTAAACGGAAGGGTGTTCCACAGACAGGAAGTGCGATAAAACACTGCTAGAGTAGAAGTTGCAGTTGCATTTAGCTATTTCAACAGTAAACGAGAGTAACCTAAATGCCAATCTAATAGCACGCTTAAATTCATGTAGTCGGGGCACAAAAAACAATATCTTACTTTACTGTCTATATAACGAGTTACCATACAATCACACATATACTTTAACACACGCTGGTCAACACACATACACACACACACACACACACACACACACACACACACACACACACACACACACACACAGTAGAGTTGAAGGCTCTACCTAGTTCTACTGAACCCTACGTGACTGGTTCAATCACGGCCCGTCTTCCTCCCCCACCCCTAGCAGGAGATATTAAGCTCTTGGTTTCTTTTTACCTTCAGGACGTGGATAGAGCAACAATGTCTCATTTGTCCCTCTTCTGATGGCACATGTCTTTTCGAAAACAGAACTTTCATCATTTTATAACAAAAATCATTTCACGAAAAGGTAAAAGTTTTATGTTGTATATTGTTTCACAATAGAATGAATGTATTTGGTATATCATCGTCAGCGGTTTATGGTCAGTGTAGATTGTGAAATCTCTTCCCTCCAGCAGATGGCAGAAATATTTGATGGCTAAGTAGATAGCCAGTAGTTCTCTGGAGAATGTATTGTATTTGGTTTGAGCTGATGAGAGTTTAGCCAAGGCGGTGGCTATTGGTTTACGTTGATACTTTAGTTTTTTCTCAATGACTGCGCTTACCTCTGCGTCATATGCGTCTGTAGTCAGTAATATTTTTGCTTGTGGGTCGTTGTCGATAACTGACAATTTTTTGAAGTCGGCGTGAGCGGTATTTTGCATTGTTGAATGCATGCATGGCATCGCCTTTCAAAGTTTATTTTTGTTCTTCTGGAGATTTCTTAAGTATTTCTAAATAATTCGTCACTAATCTTCGGTAGAAATTGATCATTCCGATGAAAGATCGTAGATGTCTGATTGAAGTTGGTGTAGGAAAGTTTTGGGTGGCTTCAATCTTCTCTGATAAGAGCGAAATACCATCGGCGTCAATGTTCTGTCCAAAGAATTTGATGCTTGGCGAGCCAAAGACACATTTGTCTAAATTAATCTGAGGACCAAAATAAGAATCTTTGAAACACTTCATGGAGATGCTGTTTATGTGCATTGACGTCATCGATAATTATCAGGATATAATCAATATACGCGAAGGCAAGACCGCGTAACACTTCGGCAATTAACCAGTGATATGTCTGAGCGGCGTTCCTCAGGCTGAATAGCATTTTTACAAATATTTATAAGCCAAATGGTGTGGTAACCGCCGTTTTGGGAATGTCGCTCATAGCCACTGGGATTTAGTGGTATGATTTGTTTCTTAGAGAAGGTGCGGGTATTCTGTAGTCCTCATGGAAAGTCATGGATAAGAGGGACCGGGTAATGATCAGGGACTGTTCAAGAATTTCCTATAATCGATGCATACTCGGAAATCCGTGTTTTTGGGACCAGGTGTAGTGGCAAGACATATGGGCTGGTTCTCTGAAAAGCTAAGTGAGAGGAAAAACTAAGCATATGCTTGCACCGAAAAGTAACACGAGGCAATAAAATTGATTAACTGACTGTTTTTCACGACTTATTAAAGATTGAGGTGAAAAAAGTTGAAACTGCTATAAGATCCATAGTTTTATTTACAATATTGTAATCTAGAGAGTTTACAATGTACTAAATTTGATCACCTGCTTCAGTCAATATGTCATGTCCACTAAAATATCAAATACAATATTTATAAACCCATCACACTCAAGAAAACACATCTTAAAACACAAATAAAATCTTAGAACACAAATCAGAAATTTTGTTGTATTAGTCATCATGGTTTAGGTAGATACCGCCAAAATGTCATGCGGACGTAGAAGACATACCACGCGTATTTTTAGGGCCAATTAGGAAGAAATAATTTAATTTTGGAGCCGATTTTTGTTACGAAAAGAGTGTATAAAAACATACGAAATTCTGCCCCAAACACAACTCTCGCTTATGATCTTCACGACTTCATGCAAAATGTATTGACAAACTTCAGGCTACGGCAACACCGCCAACAGTAAGAAACAATTTCTATCTCTTGTATACTCTTTACTATGAACCACACGTGTTGACTTTTTCATACAAACACACATAAAGCAGCATTTCATTGTTTCTCACATGCGTACTCAAAGACAATTTATATTTTATTTCAGAATTTTATCAACCCAAACAAAAGCTTGTAGTCTTGTCATATTAAATTATTGTTTATTTGTTGAAACTACGCTGTCTTTTCTACTGAATTGTATTCTTTCAATGAAAATAGTGTGATTAACGACTGAATTACCAGCAACCCCGCAACAATATTTTTTTATTGTATCGAATCCCGAACACTCCGAATTTTAACATTCAACGAAAAAACGAGTAAAAGGATTCCTACAAATATACATTTTCATCGGATTCAATATGAAAACTTTTGTTTTATATATTAAGAGACTACCCGATGAAAAGCAGATTTTGGCAGGGAGATGTAAGATATTTTAAAAACACGAACAAAAACTGAATACATCTGTATATGAAAAAAATCGTAAAAGATCAATTTTGTTTTTTCACTACAAGCAATTTCAAGTTGCGAGTCAAAAGTGACGAACATACATCTAACGACCTTTTTTTTATTTCTCTGTCAGTCCATGTGAAATCTAACAGTTTAAATTACAAGAGAATCGTAAGAAACTCCGAATTTTTTAAAGAACCTGAATGTTTGCTCTCGACTTATCTGCTTCTCAGTCGTCAACATATGTTGATCTTTCTTGAGGTTTATTTTAGGTTTTTCGAAATCTGTCACGCAGAACGTGTGAAGCATAACGACTCGAGTAGAAAGATCGTCTACTTACGCTGAACAAATTTCGCTATTATAAATAGATGCGCAAATATCTACTTTTTCCTGTTAAATTCGTTCTCGCTTTCATTCCATTATCAAAGACGAGCACGATCGTGACATAAGCTTACTATTACTACTACTACTATTAATGATAATATTGGTTCATTAAATTATTGCCTGATGGGCACAACGTAGCTTAACGTGATGCCCTGGGGGTGGAAGGGAAGATTTTAATAAAATTATCAAGTAAAACATCAAGGACAAATATGTTAGAGGAAGATGAAAATGTCATGAAAGAAAAAAAAAAAAGATAAAGAAAAAAAAAGGACATGTTTCTTCACCACACCCATTTACATTCTCAGCTGAATTAATAGCATAGTTTTCCGGAAGAAATAGCGAACGTGCTTGTAAATGACGCATCACAATTGGAAACATGGAAATGAAAAGAAGAGAAGCAAAGTCAGCGAGAGGAAGAGGGAAAAGAGAGAGAGTAGACTAGAGTAGAGAAGGCTAACAAGACAGTAAGAAAAGAGAGAGGACAACTAGATTACGTATAAAAGAGAGTGAGAGTTGAGGAAGCCACCTCTGTATGTGAGTCAACGAGACAGATGTATATGTTAGAGAGAGAGAGAGAAATCAATGTGTGTGTGTGTGAAAAAGAAGTTAAGGTGGGTATGAGTGAGCGAATGAGAGACAGGTATGACAGAGGAAAAGCAGCGTGAGAGGTAATGCCGTGAGTGAGAGAGGGGGAAATGGAAAATTAAACGAAAAACGAGAAAGGAAGCAACAGATGAGGGTTTAGCTATGCAGAAGTGAGAGGGTGAAAATGAACCAAATAAAATGAGAAATTTACATTAAAAACCGCAAAATAAGAAAAGTAAGAATCGAAGAATGGTGAAAATGAATGGCAAAAAAAAAAAAAAAACAACAACAAAATAAACAAAAATTCACAAAACGAACAAATAAAAAGAGGAAAAATTGCAATTGACATATGGGGAGAGAGAGAGAGAAAAAAAAGACAAAGAAATGGTTATCTTGGCGTATTTACAAAAATTTAATCTCTCGGATTTATCATTTAGAAGCTAGGATTCAGAAATTTCCATTTTTCTCAATTACGTTGCAAGCAAATGAAAAGCCATGCCTAAAACACTAACGTCGAGTTTCTGCCAACATGTGCCGAAATCCAGTTAAGCAAATTAAAAATAGGAAAAAAGAAATTGTAATAACCATTATTAAAATGTATTTTCTTAACAATATCATAGGGAACAAAAAGGATGGAGTCACAAAAATCAGCATTAACTTGAATTTGTAAAGTGCTCAGCGTCAGATCAATTTTTCAAATCTAGATTATCACGAGATAAATTTTCAATGTACAAAAGACCAGTTAAACAGTGGCTATCCAGTTACAGCACAATATATATATATATATCAGGTTTTATATATTATACATATTTGTGCATATATATATGCACAAATATGTATAATATATAAAACCTGATATATATATATATATATATATATATATATATATATACATACATACACAAATATGTATAATATATAAAACCTGATATATATATATATACATACACAAATATGTATAATATATAAAACCTGATATATATATATATATACATATACACACAAATATGTATAATATATATATATATACACACACAAATATGTATAATATATATATATATATACACACACAAATATGTATAATATATAAAACATGATATATATATATATATATATATATATACACACACAAATATGTATAATATATAAAACATGATATATATATATATATACACACAAATATGTATAATATATAAAACATGATATATATATATATATATACACAAATATGTATAATATATAAAACATGATATATATATATATATATACACACAAATATGTATAATATATAAAACATGATATATATATATATATATATACACACAAATATGTATAATATATAAAACATGATATATATATATATATATATACACACAAATATGTATAATATATAAAACATGATATATATATATATATATATACACACAAATATGTATAATATATAAAACATGATATATATATATATATATATATATATATATATATATACAAATATGTGTAATATATAAAACATAATATTATAATATAAAATATATATTATACGTCTGTCTAAAAAGAAAATTCTCAGAATTAATCTGTAGAAAAACAATATGCATGAAATGAGACAATAGGAAAACTATATTTTTTCCCAATTTCACCTGTCCTAACTCTTCCAAACCAACATACCCAACAAATATATGAAGGAATCAAAAGAAAATCTCTCAATACCAGCAATATTTCTATATATGAAAAAAAAAAAAAAAAAAAAAAAAAAAAAAATCTCTTCAAACATGAAAAAGTAAATGACAAATATTCAGTCGACCCAAAGAATTCCGTTTCTAAATTTTAGTTACTAACGACATTGGTTTTGTTTACAGATACTTTTTTCAATAAATTCACTTCGTTTTTTGCCTTGAAATAATCCACACGGGAAGAAACGCGTCGGCTAAAACTAGTGTTCCTATGGTCCTTTTAATTAATATATATATATATATATATATATATTAGATTAAGCTTTGGACCCTTGCTGTATCTTAGAAGTGATTAAAGATATCTTAATGGAATTCTCCGAGGTTTTTATATCACTGTTGGACAACTTTGAATAAAAAAAATGCATTTAGCTTTTAAGTTGAAATGATGATCCCTCTTGCTGTTGTGACCTCCTGATCCAATTTTCCTTTCTTACTGTTCACTTTTTCTTGAACTTATTCACCGTTATCTTGATGGTTTATGAATGGACTTTGAAGATAGAAGCCAGATTATTAATATTGGTACCATTACTGAGGGTCTGAATAATCTTTTTCGTCTCACCATTGTTCAGCTTGGATGACATAGTAGGGCTGACACAAAATCATTTTAACCTGTTCTCTTTCTAGCTGAAAACTCAAAGGCTTTTTTTTCAGTGATTCTTACGACAAATCGTGTCACGTTGGCTAAACGTCTTATCTGAAAAAACTGACACACACACACACACACACACAAAGAATGAGTTTTCTGGTTATTCATATATTAAACATTTTGTGGGATGGACAATTATCCCATGCTGTTACACGATTTGGACAATTTTACTGTTACACACATCTCTCTCTCTCTCTCACACACACACACACATATATATATATATATATGTGTGTGTGTGTGTGTGTGTGTGTGATAGCGACTCGACTTATTCTCAAGTATGTGCAGCACGGATGCGTCTTTCAGTCTTGCTGAGAACTTACATTTTTATGCACAGTCATGGCAAAGGTGGGCGCTTCTTGCAGTAGGTATTAGAGTAATATTTTGATTAACTTTCACATAACGTTTTAGTCAACTACATTCTTTGAGGTACATTCTTTTCCATACTAGTTGTAAGTTGGGATGCCGTATCACGTGAATATGTAAATTATATATATATATATATAACTCATCAAAATAATTTATGTAATAATCTCAATAGCTGATATTTTTCTTTTAACAACCAATATTGCGGAAACTAAGATAATACTGACAATTATAATGACTGTCTTATCATCAATTACTAATATAACTAATGACAAAAATTACAAAAGTAGTAGTCATGATGATGGCAAGATTGAGAGACTACAGAAATTATGAACAACAAAATTAGAGCTGTAGCCATTCAACAAAAACCTAGCGTCTTATAAAACCACTTTCAAAGCAGCCCGCTGACAGTTGTCGATGGAGGCTCCACATCATTTGAGTGTCTCCTCGTTGGCCGCCATTACGTCGTCGGTTTTATGCCGGCGGCGATGTCAGCCATAAGCTATCCAGATTTGGCACTTTCACTTTCGCATTCAGAGCGCGAACTTTTGACCTTTTCAGCCAGACTGTTTTGGCCGCAAATAACAGATAAAATAGTCAATTTTGGCACAGTCATCACAAACATGAACTACGGTCAAATGAAAACGTGTGTGTGTAACTCGTTCTCCTCGTATTCATTTGAATATGAACAAGGTCTCTCTCTCTCTCATGCGCATATACAAACAGAAATGTTTTTAATTTCAGTACTTTTTTTTTTTTTTTTTTTTTACTGATAGTTCATCCAATACATGATCAAACAGACGCACAAAGTAGAGGGCTTCTGAGCGAGATCATTTAAGAGGGGGAAGCTCTAGAGAAGAACTCGTCTGATTGGAACTTACTTTTTACCAAGGAAACACGAAGGGAATGGTTTGCAACTGCGAACACGGTATAACGGGTCCTAGCTATAATGATCCAAACTGGTTGCACTAAGGAATGTAATTCATTCGACCATTTACCATATTAATAACGATATGGTACTGAAAAGCTGGCGACGTTTCGTCTGTGGGATAAGGGATACAGAGTGGAGAATAATTCATTACCCACAAGGTCGCGTAAGCTTTTTTGAACTCTGTCGAAGCTGAGTAGTAAGAATTGGCTATGACCAGCCCCGATGTCAGTTATCCTCCATTCTTGGTCTGAGTGGTTTGTTTTGATTTTACGGCATATCAACCCCAATGGGTTATTTAATGTCGACATTCTTGGTCTGATCTAACTCTTTTAAAGATAGAGCAATGACAGCAGGAGTTAGATATTTTCGACCATTCTTCCAGCATATTTTGCGATGGCACTTAATTTCATTCGAGGTCGAGAGTGAGTTGCCGTTCCAGGCAAGGAGCCTGATCGGTGCAGTTTTCTTAAAACCTTTCAAGAAACAAACAAAAAAAAACAAAACAAAAACAAACAAAACAAAACAACAAAAACAAAAACGAACCAGTTCTGATGATTATTATCATCATCTCCAGGTCCCATGTCCCTTCAAGGCAATGGTGATCATGGCTTTCACAACGTCTGACTTTTGTTGCTTTAAGTAATTATTTCTCCTTTACAACCCTTGGTCTTTTTTGGTACTTCTGAATCCATTTACACGAAATTGATAAGTAGGTTACTTGCTCTTACCTGCCATTTACCTTATGAGTTAAATTCTCCAAACCTTCTTTCCTCTTCACATTAAGAAACAAAACTTACTTTCTCACTGTTAACAGTACAGCGTTTTTTTTTGTAATGCCTATTCTCCTTAAAACCTCCTAATTTCTCACTCTATTTTATTATTTCCGACATAAGTTGCTAAAACAATCTATTTTTCGTTTTAAGCATATTATATAGCGAAATTTCACATTCATTGCCATGTAGAAGATTTCTTTCCTTCATTTTAAAGGGTATTTTTTGATCCCTAAGTAATTCGTTATTCCGATGCGCCTTCAAATGTTTAGGTCATATTTTGTCCTCTGTTACTATTAGGTTGGTGCAAAATTAATGACGTAATAATGTCGTTTTTTGATTTATTTTTTAACGTCAAAAACGACATTATTACGTCATTATTTTTGCACCAACCTAATATTACTATCCAGATCTTTGAATTTATGTACCACACATTAAATTGTCCTTGCTGACAAACATGCATTCCCTCTTAGAGTTTATGGTTCATCTTTTTTGTTTTCCTCAACTAACTAATCTAATATTTCCTCCCTTTCTTTTTCTCTGAACCTAGCACAGTATCGTTTTCATAGTTCCGTACGCTTAAGGTGTCATAGGATTGCGTTTCAAGACAATGTAAACTATATAAATTCTTATTTTTAGTCGCTACAAACCGGATAAAATGTTGCACTAACGTTAAACTGGTCTGTTACAAATTCTAAAATAGTCAATGCGTATAATAAACGAGACTATTTTTTCATGATTTTCTAACTAAAAGTGCGTATTATGCACTAATATAATTACAGCATCAAATTAAACAAATGAAAACGTGCATAAACAAATTATTATTTTTTACAGGTAGTATACGGAGGTAGGTCGAAATGTAATGGTTTTCTTATTTAAATTTTAAAGTAGGATTCTTAGATGTTTTCCTTATAAATAAAAAAAGGAAGCCTAGATAAAAAAAAATATATATATACGGAACTACCTTTTTTTTCCTAGTCATAAATCTCTTTAAAAGTTCCAGGCTCCCCAATACGTACAAAAAGCTGCCATAGAATGTCTGATTTTGCAAGGAGAAAGGGCTGCAAACATTTACAGAAGGTTAGCAATTATTGATATAAGTACAGTAAGGAGACGGATCACTAATGTTATTGCAAAGAAGGAGAAACTGACTTTAATGACAGGTCAGCTATTGTTGCGAATGTTCTCATTACAATCATTAAATATTTTGAATGAGGAGTTATGAGAGTGTAGTTTCATGCAATCTCTTGACTACTCAAGGATCTGTACAGAGTGGATTCCCAAACTGCTGACAAAATTCATGAAAGAGCAGAAGCTGACTGCTGCCCCAAAGATTCTGGAACTGGATAAGCGTAGCACATTCCTAAGTAGTATAGCCACAGGAGATAAGAGTCATTCAGAGGACAGTGGTTTACCGAAAATGAGGAGAGAAATATACCCCCCCCCCAAAAAAAAAGTAACAACAAAAAACAAAGACATGAGTTTTTTAGAGGTCATTTTGGCATTACTTTTTTTATTGTACCTAGACTACAGTGATAACTAATCTTAGGAATTAAATATTTAAAGTAGATAAAATTCGGTTGCCTACATCCTGGTATTCTTTGGCAAGCAGAAATTGTTACTCCAATAAGGCCATGTAACTTACTGGTAGATCGCCCCCCCCCACCTCCATGAACTTTGCCAAATATGTGGTCTCGTGTCCTTTAACCGTTACACATCACGTAACTGAACTATTTTGAACTTTCAGCTACTCTCACATAAACGCGAATATATATATATATATATATATTTGTATAAAAAATAATTCCAAGAGGATAGAATCCAGGTAGAATATTAGTGTTTTTATATATATATATATATATATATATATATATATATATATATATAGTGTATTTAGGCATCAAATGATCTTTAAGTCAAATATTATTAAAAACAACTGACATTCTGTGTCGATTAATTTTAATCATCGACTTTTCCAGATTACGAATAATCTTTCTCAGACAAGAAGGAAATTTCGTCAGAAAGTGTCAAAAATTCATTTCGGAAGAAAAGTACAGGAACTATGTTTGAAGATTTCGACTTTCTTAATTCATCATCAGGGTAGGTAGGGTCAATTGTAACGTTTCATAGGAAAAGAGTGCTGTAACACACACACACAGTGTGAATTTGGGCAGCAGTTTTTCATTTGTCCAAGTTTGGCTTAAAACAACGAAAGTTCTTTGTTAGAGATTTTTTTAAATTTATTTTTTCTATATTTCAGATCCTTTTTATAGTTTCCGGTACACAATTAAATATAAATACTTCAATGAGTACTTTAGGCTTTGATGACTCATCATCAGAGATAATCCGCTATGTCAGTTTCATCATTTTCAAATGTCGCTTCTTCGTGTCTTCACGTGAAATTTCATGTTAACGTTTTTTTTTTTTTTTTTTTTTTTAATGAAATTTAATGATTTGGAATTTAGAAAAGCAAAGAAAAAAATCGTTATCAAAGAAATTTCGTTTGTCTTTAACCATACTTGTATAAATAAAAAAACAGCTGCTGAAATACATAAAATATACAAGGTGTATGTGTTTCTAGCTGAAAAGGAATCTGGTTTTTAATTCAATTGCCTGTTAAATGCAAAGTGAATTTATTTGTGGGTTTTATCTGGTTTTACGATTGTTCTTTCAAATTATAGATATTGTGTACTCTTTTCCTAGTGATTATTCTTTAATAGTATTTATTGAATTTATTGCGAAGACATTACACGTACGAGGGTTCACCACAACCTGACAGTTATCTGAATTTTGATTAGGGCCAACATTAGGTTAAGTCCGTTGAAGCAGAAAGCGATTATGTTAAAGTATGTGTTATGCTTGATTAGATTAGGGAGTTTATATATAACGCAGTTATTTTTGTGACATTTTGTCAGAGTACGCAGTTATTATATATCTTAGGCAAAAGTGTCAATCCATACGGGAATCGACCCTCCATTTTTTACGGGTACTATACTAGGTGTATTTTATATATATATATATATATATATATATATATATATAAACTGACTTTACATTGAAAGTAATTATTCCCAAGTTTGTTTTGAAAACTCTAGGCGAATACTTGAAGCCAAATGTAGATTTAACACCTTGCATAACATTTTGAGGTATGGAAAGGAAGTAAGCCATGAAGATTACGTGGGGTTTATGAACCATGAATCACACCACAATCTTCCTACACACTACTCAAAATTAGGACGCATACATGGGCTGATCAATCATCTGTTCGATCGGTCGAGTAGCCGTCTGAATGAATTGATCAGAAATAATCGATATTGGTGTACAAGAAAGAATAAAAAAAAGAATGTATTGAAAGGAAACAGTGGTAAAAAGACGTAAGGTGTTATATGGTTTGAGCAGATATTTACTAAACTTAGCTTTGTCTGGCTTCAGGCCAAAAATAGAAATGAATAAAAAGTAGGTAGAGCGTATTGCGTCAGCGTTTCAACTCTGAAAGCCTTGTATACTTTATTACTCAACATATAAAATCTTGGATCTAACCGGGGCTTGAATGCCAATTGTTGGTGGCCCTGAAAAATACCCAACGCTTTCTGCCTTCAAACCTATTCTGTGTTATGCCTCTTCAGTACGTCGGTGAACATGTCTCTCCTCACTTTCCTGTATTGATTTTCTCAGCAATATTTTGTCTTTCATAACTCCTCTTTCCCTATAATATTTTCCCTCCATCTTTTTGCACGAAATTGTCGAGTAAGTTATTCTTTTTTTTCTGATTTTTTCATATTCGATATATAATTTTAGGTTTAATTTCTTTAAGCTTTCTTTCTTCATTAAGTGTCCCATAGATCTTGTTATTTAAAGACAATGTGTTTATTTTTCTAGTCATATCTTAGAACTTTCTCTTTTGTCGCAGGCTTTTTTTTATAGTATTCTATATTCTCGAATCTTATTTCAATTTGCAGCAACATTGTTAAGCTATCACTGGATTATAGCCCAGAACATTTTTCTTGGTGTTATTTTTTATTCATTAATACAATATTCCATAAAAGGCTCGTTTGCGAATTTATTTTATGTACCTTCAAATTTCTGTCATATTTTCCGTCGTCTGGTGTTGCACTCCCTTATTCAGTTACGTTTTAGCGCTTATTTTGACAATCCTGGTGTGTAACTCTCACAATCCCATTATATATTAGGTTGGTGCAAAAATGATGTCGTTTTCTCACATGTTACTTTTATATATGATTTCTGAATTAATTCATTGATATATATAGCCATGTTATATATCATTTTGAAGCGCGTTTTTCGCTCTATCGAATCGTGTTATTCGTTACCGTTCTCAAATCTCTTCATTCATTTTTTGTAGGCTTTTCGACAGCATGGACAAAATTCAAATCCGCATGATTTTCTTGTTCCAGTTCAAACTAGGCCGAAAAGCTGCCGGGACAGATCGTGATATCAATGATGCGTTTGGCCCAGGAACCAATAACGAATCTGTGGCACAACGGTGGTTCAAGAAATTTCGCAATGGTGACGAGAGCCTCGAAGATGAAGACGGTCGCGGCCGGCCGACTGCGGTTGATAACGAACATTTGAAAGCCTTAATTGAAGCCGATCCTCGCAAAACCACACGAGAAGTTGGTGTTGAACTCGAGGTCGACCACTCAACAGTCGTTCGCCATTTAAAGCAAATAGGGAAGTCAAAAAAGTTGGATAAATGGGTGAACGATAAAAAAAAAAAATCGTCAAAAAATGACATTATTTTTGCACCAACCTAATATAACAGAATATTTCAACATCCAAGATGTCAGAACATTCATAAGATTTAGGGAAGCAACAGGAGTTACTTGATGAAGCCCATTTTCTCTCCAAGTATCAACTGACAAGTTGCACTGATTTGCCGGGTATCCCTATTCTAAGTTCTAAATCTATTTACTTTACCAGTTTTCGAATCTTAACAAAGATAAGGTGATTGGGAAGAAAATGAATATTCGAACGCAGAAAGGTGACTAAAAATTTACTTGATGCATACCGAACAAGCATCAAAGAAAAACTAAAAGATACTTTCACACCTATGTCGCTGGAATATCACCAGTGAACGGGGTCTGATACATTCTAAATACTTATTTTGATCGTATTTTCACATCTGTTATTGTAGTTAGAGAAATATTAAGTCTTCTCTTTCAACAAACAATACAAGATTTTGTTCGATAACTGAACGTGGGTATGCGTGTTTTAATATTGTTTATGGCACAGACATTGGAGACATACGATTAGGCTTCGACATATTCTCAGCCTGAGAGTTCTTACCCGAATTTTGATCTGAAGGAACATTGGGTTAAGTACGTCTTAAAGATAAGGGATTATGTTGAAAAATGAATATTTATTGTGGTTGATTAGATTAAGGACTTAATCTAAACAGAATATGTGTGTTTTTTTGTAGTTCATATCTTAGAACTTTCTTTTCTCGTACGCTCTGTCCATGGTATTCTCGACAATAGTTGGTAGAATGATATTTTCATTGTCTCGAGTCTTAATGCTTATTTGCATAAAAATCCGAGGTAAATTAACTGGATAAAAAAAATATATCATCAAGGGAAAAGGTATCGAGATCAGCGTCTCGTATAGTAACAAAGCCGATCTTCGAAGTTAACTTGTTAGTCTCAACGCATGTCGGTCAGACCAAAGTAAGTACATAAAATAGAAAGCAGCATACAGTAGAGATGCGTCTTTTCATCGTATTTATTTAACCTATACAGCGAGGAGGTCCTCGAAATTCTACTACAATTTATTTTTGTTTGACAATCTTAGAATAAACATATACAGATGACACCGTTTCAATGCTAGGCACACACACAAAACTGCAGGAACTTCTCGACTAGGTAATAAAGGCAAGTAAGAAAGAACTTACTATCGATTCCAACAAAAAATATAATAGTGAGCATGAGGAACTGCCTAAGATGCGATCTACGAATTGGAGACGTTGAAATCAAACAAATACAGAAATATAACTAAGTGTTAAAATAGACAAAAGAAAATTTGACACAGAAGTCCAAAGACGCATTGGTATGACGGCGGATGCCTTCCAAATACTAAATCTTAAGAAACAGGAAATTTCAGTAAAAAAACTAAGAGCACTGAAATGCTATGCAATATCAATTCTCCTGTATGGCAATGAATGTTGGGCATTTCTTCACGGAAGAATGGGAAACATTGGGCAACGTGATTTTACAGAAAGATGCCGAGAATACCATGGAACAACAATTAAGTATTAAGAAAATAGTAACGACAAGGACACTTGTGATTAGAATTTCTGGGGGAAACCAAAGAGAAGTGGACATGGACAATTTGACACACACGAAATAATGAAAGCAACAGGGTCAGAGAAAAACAGAATAGGATACATAACGAGTACTATATGGGTGGCAGAACATGAATTGGGAAGTATAGTAAAGAGACAGACACACTGCTAGAGCTACAAAGAAAAGAAAATTGTAGAGAGGAATGATCGTTCGCTTCCTTAAGGGACACGACATATAGAAAAAGAAGTCGGACCACTATAAACAATGTCGAGCATCCCATTTTGGCGAGGGTGGCCATTAATGGGTTGTAGGGGCTATATAAACAGTTTCTTCACATGTACTTCTCGATTGTGGAACTCTTCTGGCTTCTTGCTTTCCAGTCGAGTTTGATCTTCAAAAATTTAAATGAAATTTTAATCGTCTTAATTCCCGTTCTTTTATTGTTCTCGCTCCTTAATGTTTTTCATTTCTTATATTCTTTCACGCTCAGTAACCCACGCGTCTTAGTGGCTTTATTGCCTTGCTTGGGGCGAAATGATTAAAAAAAGAAAGAAACCTATAAATTCTATCGATATTTTTGTAAACCTATAATACTTGATTTAAGGTGATTATTTAGGCCGTTAAATAAATTTTTCTGGTGATTGTAAGAGGGATTGTAAATAAGGTAGTTTGCGTGGGCTAAACCTGTACGATTGTCAGCGAGTGTCTTGATCTTGTGGAAGACTAGCTAAGTAGATATCGATATAAGTATATTGATTACCCTGAGTTTGATTTTACACTGGGTTACAGGTGTGGGAAATCCATCGAGGGTCGAAAATCAAAGAGCGAGACTACCTTGCAAACCATTACTTTACAGTAGTTAGAAATCGATAGAGATAGACTGTGGTAGATAGTAAATCTGACACTTATATCCAAACTGCAATACACAAGAATTGTTAGTCTCTTCGGCTTCGATGTTACTATTGATCGCGTGAGCGGTTGGTAGCCAGATTTGATCGACTCCCGAAAGTCTCTAAGCTGAGATCGTCCTGTGGATGAAAAGAGATATTTGTCAGCTGTCGAATCTGGCATGATGTCAGATTTACACTGACTTCTTGAATCTACTCACCCAATTCAATGATAAAAGAATTATTCTTATCAATCACTCCGTTATTTTTGTTTTTTTTATTCCGTCCTTACAATTTTCTTTGCATGAACTTTTCTTTCTCATCATTGTTTTTTTTAACTCTTCTTCAAACGTTTTCCTTCCTTTCTTTTCATATTTTCCCCTTTTATTTCTCCTTCCACTTTTGATTCGTTCTTTCCTCTTTTCAGTTTCCTCCTCTTTCTTTGCTTTATTTCCTCCCCTCCTGATAATATATATATATATATATATATATATATATATATATATATATATATATATTATTTCGCTCTCTTCTTTCATTGTTGTTTTCCCATCTTTCTTAGTCTCCCTCTTTCCTTCCACTTTCATCTTTCCTTGTTCCCCTCTTTCTACTCTTTCACTCTTATCCTTTCCATTTTGTTCGACTACACTCCTCTTTTCATCTATTTTAATTTCTTTCTTCTTATTTCTTCACCCCTTTTGGCAACTTCCTCGACACCGATTTGTCTTTTTACATTCAGTATTTTCGTACGAAGATATATTTAACAATTTGATTCTGGCAGTCAAGTTATACCAACTTGGGTGCTTATCATAGAGATATTGAGCAAGCTTTTTCTTATTGTTCGTGTAGTTAATTTGATCCTTATTGTAATACCCCTTTATGTGTGTTTTGACCAGACTAAGGTAAGTAATTATATTCAAGCGAACAAAATTGGGCTTAAAGTAGAGCGGGGGGATAACAAACTAGTTTCGCTGACTTGTTAGTATATCTAGTCTGATTTCCATTGTATATCTTATGCAAATACCATCTAAAAAGGGAAGGTTTACTGCATTTCTTTTAGAAAATATTCACGAATAAAGAAATGTATACAGTTTTCAGCTTGTGCCAGAAAATCTTCAAAAAGCTATTCGGGAGGCACAATAGTCCTACTTTGGTTTGTTGCACTATTATCAAATCTTCGAGAAATGATTAAGAAATAGTTTCTAATTTTAACAAAAGTTGTAGATATCCATCACAAGATTCTGACGCTACATAATCGCCAAAGTCTGAATAAGCAGTAAATGCTTTAGCAGACTAATATAGTATACAGTGCAGATATTTATTAGTTTCGCTTAATTCTATATGAAAAGTGAGTGTAGAAGACTGGGACAGATTAGCCTATCTTGAAAATCAGCCTTCAAAACTTGGACTAGAACATCGAATACTAGGTCTGGTTGGAGAGACGTAACTATGCCAACCAGAAAAAGTGAAGGTTCAAAGTAAGCTGTTGGGTTCATTAGCACAAAATGTAAGAAATCTACACTTATTCTAATCTTTATAAAAACATGGATCTTTATCTAAGTATTTACATATTTTTTTCATCTGAAACAAGACCTCAATATTGAGGTAGACAGTAAAAAAAAAATGGAACTGATAATAGTTTGCAGGACTAAAAAGTCTACTGCTTTACGAAAAGTTGACAGTTTTATAATTGATGCGTAAATCCTTGCAAATACCAATGGGTGGCTGAAAGCAATGTTGGCTCTCTTTCGAAGTAGACGATAACATAACCTTTTTCCACTGAGAGAATCTAATTTGAGAGAAATCGACAAGATTTCTTTTAAAGTTTCTCAGGGCAAACCTTTTTCTTTTCAATTGACAAGTGGAATTGATTTGAATAAGATGATCGCAGACACGTTTGGTAAAAGAAGGGCTTCTTTAATAGTTTTTTCAGCTTGCAGGTAACTGCAACGTTTTAGTTGAAATGTTCGCTTATAAAACCTGAGTGACAGTTTCAATTTTCTGTATGTATTAGATTGGTGCAAAAATGATGTCGTTTTCTCACATATGTTACTATGTGAGAAAACGACATTATTTTTGCACCAACCTAATATAATGTGCCATTGTAAAATTCTTTTTAAAGATTACGAAGTATTTATTTCGATAGATAATCAAAAATAAATTAAACAGTGTGTGTTGTAACTTGAATAATATTTGAATTCTGGATTTTTATGCATTGTCTTCAGTTACGGGTCCACAACAATGGGGAAACTAAATTAATAGGTCAAGGTGAATCGGTATTAAATCTTTTTTAATAGCAATCTGTGGCAGATTCTTGTGTAGCAAGATTATATATGATACTGGACTGTAAGTGGTAACAGCTCCTTGCTACCACTCCCAAGACATGTAAAGTTGGGAAGAGTGTAGTTTACCCAAAGTTTTTTTCATACTAAAGTTCGACCAATACAAGGCTCGAATGCCACTAAAGGTAGAAGTTTACTGCTAAGGTAGAAGAACAAGTGCTTATGATAACTGAGATGTGGGAACTGAATGAAAGAGTAGGCGATAGAAAGCAAAAATTACAAGGATAAAGAGAATAGGAAATACTGACCCTTAACTTGAAGAGGTTCAGTGTGCATTGTTCATAGGAAGTACGCACAGAAAAAAAAGTAGCAGTTCTTTGGAGAAAGCTTTTTGAGTTGAACGGTCCATTTGGAATATAAAAGAAACTAGTAGGATTCGAGTCCGTGCCGACTGATCAATATCAATATATCGATTATCGTAGCACGCTATTGAAGAGACAATCTATTTGGTGATGGGACAAAGAACAGGGAGGAGCGGATTTATACTTTTTCCAAGAGCAATAGCGAAGCGAATAAAAATAGCTTCAGGTGCCATTCGAACCTATTTATCAGTTACCATTTTCCAGTCTCTTAACTGTCATGCTACTACGCACTTATCTTGTGAACGGCCAGAACTAGTTACATTGTTTCAAAGTTGTATCAGTAAGTTCATAGTCAGTTCTGGTTAGGAAGAGTAATTTGGGCAATAGGCATATATATTTTATATTGATCTTAATTTATTGCTATCCTTTGGGATATTGATAAACACTTTATGTCGACATGGCTTTCTGTTTACTTAACACGGATACAACCATTCTGAAATATATAATACAAACACACACGTACCCATTCTTCTCGTTCGTGGAACTCTTTTCCGACTTCCTGCCAACTAATATATATTATACCTTTCCTTTCACCGGGTGATATAAACCAAAGTATGAGGGTATTTACTTGCCACCCCTAAACGGAAACGTGTGATACATGGTCTTTTATTTATGTGTTATATTATTCTTTTTTTAAGTGGTGAGTCTCTGTATGCCCAGTCATTACAACCCAAGTTGACATTTATAACGTGTGATACAAAAATATCCAATTCCCTCGGCATGTTGCCACAGACATCAGAGCACACCTTTTAGCAAAATGTGGAAATACTGTCTGAAGTACGGATTTTAGATTATCTCGTCTGATATAATGACAAACTCATTTGCTGATGACCGTCAGCTTTGAATCCAGTACCATATTTCAGAAATGGTAACAAATGTATTGATAGGGTCAACCCATTTCAGCAACTCGTTAAAGACTAGCTATTCCATTTTTAGCAACGTGTCTAACACAGGTAATTTCGCATAATTTTATGCACGGGAATGATATGCTGTTCTTTCTTTATTAAACGAATAAATTCTTTCGTTGAAATTCTTTGTATCCTGACATATCTCACAATCCTTCAATTTTTATTTTTTTTACATTCTGACAATCTGTAAATATACAACGAAACCCTCAACAAAGCTTACACAGACCAGCCAATGATCACCCCCACGTTATATTCCGATCGTAGATCTTCTTGTTAATCAAAAGCTGGGAAAGGGTGCGATGCATGCTCACAAAGCAACAGGACGAAAGACAAATTCCACTTTCTCATATTATATGTATTTCTTTTATTCACGGCCTTTCATGCCCATCCGGGTGGGGGAGGATAGTGACACTTGGGACAGCTTCTGTTATCTCAGCTCTTCCCCCTAGCCCTACCCATTTCAACGTGGTAGCTAGCAATACGAAATGGAGGCTACTTGACCGTTCAACAGACACGCCCGTCTCCGCCAAGGGCAGACCAGAATACTCCGCGATCCTTAGCATGACAACGACTAGCAACCGGATATATCATATTCCCAGCGTGATTGCCAGAAATCCCTTTACTTCTCGTTCCCCTTCAGTTAAAGTGGATGTCAAAAATAGATCGAACTTCAAAAAGGAACCATCCGCTGGTTTATCAAATAGAAATACTTGAGATTGAGATAAAACCACCTCTTCCCTTTTTACGTGAATGTCCATAGTAACAGAAGCCTGTTATTTGGACTGTGCCCTCGGAAGTATCGTGTGTTCCCTTTTAAGGTATGATATGCCAGAATAGACTTTCCTAATTCTCCTTTTGATATTTGACACAGCAATTTAGTAAATAAAATAATCCAACAAAAACAAAAAATAAGTTCATTAGGCAATTACTGTACTCAATGCAGGAGTAAAATGCATTTACCATATATTCAGTGTTGAAAATCGAAATAAAAGCGAGTATCTTCAACAGAAGTCAGGGATCTTTTTATGCAAGTACACACCATTTTTATTATCGGACCAATAGGGAAACGGTTAATATTGCTATTACCACTGATATACGTACAAGATATTGAAAAAAAAAATAAATAAATAAAAAAATTGAAAAATACGATTTCGTTTGAATTGAAAAGATAAAACAAGTTCGTTAAAATGAGCAAAGCCCCAATTGCTAATGTAAAAAAATATACTTTAACTGAATCACGATTCAAGCTATGGAATTCAATAAGACAAAAGTGTATGGGTTTTATTTTTTTTTTTTATCTTTGAAGATTTTATTTGAATTTCTTAAAAAAAAAAAATTCTAAATACCAGGACACGGTTTGGTTTATCAAATTTACTAATGGTTATTTTGAATAGGAATCTTAGAAAAACAATTTTGAATAGTTTTCTTTAATTTAAGAAAGCATTTTTGTTGAAATCACGCTTAAAAAATGAATTCGGTGAATGTCAGCTAAATATAAAAGAAAATGATATATATATATATATATATATATAACGCAATTTTTGTTTAATGACTACGATGTCAATTGCACTGAATATGCTTTAACGGATATTGACGCTCAACGACCAAGAAAATATTTGTTAACTTGATTAGCATAAATAAAAAAGAAACATTTTATGCAGATAAATAAACGTATGTTTTGAGCGTGGGATAAAAAAAAACAAAAAACCTGGAGGGAGAATATGCTGAAAGAATGATTTCAGGATACATAGCCTCATAAAATCGAAACTGAGGTCATGAATGTCATTCATGGCATTTGGTTTTTCGAACGTTTAGAAAAAGAGAACATGGCCTTCATCATGGTTCGAACTTGCGTCCTGTTTATTTTGCATTATTAAATATATATATATATATATATATATATATATATATATATATATATATATATATATATATAATGTGTGTGTGTGTGACTGCTGCTTAAGGCAGGAAAATGCTAATTCCTATGCAGGGTTTATTTTTGCGTTCACACAATAGATTTTTCTTTTTATATATAAAATATGTTAATATACAGGATTTAGAATATGATTATATTCCTATCGACTTAGAAAACGACCTTGTGTCACACTTTTGTATTTGGCTTTGTTCCACATTATAAATTTTGTAAATGTTATGTCCGTGCATTCATGTGCGCATATATCTACGCAAGTCAACGATATACATTTGATATACTAGATTACTCTTTTATATCGATGTTATCAATACGCAAGAACACGTACACCGACTGACAAGAGAAATCATTACTGGAAATGACCTTTTGTTTGTAGACATGCAGGCTCACGCACATGAAACACGACATTTCGGTTCCTTTCCATCTTTTTGCAGCTTCTCTATCTTTCCCCATACGATTCCGTTTCTTTGACTATCTCCCATGCATCTGCGTACAATAACAATATTTGTTTGACAGAAAAAAAAAAAATCTTGGTTTCATGTAAAACGTCCAAATATTCAAATATCGGCCCAAGGAACGAATACATTTATGTTTACAAACATTCACATTGGATATTATAGACCGTTAAAACCGATTCTAGATGTTGCAAGCGAACGCAATTTCAAATTCACAGGCTCCTAGCTATAAAATTCCATTTATATTCATGTTCAAAATGGATTCTTCAAATAGGCGCATGCACATTCAATTTCCGTTGCCTCGTACCCAAATATCTCGCACATTCACGTTGTGAACATGGAGTTTTGTGGTGATCCTTTCACTTGTCCTCACGTTCATATTTTGTTTTAAACAATATGTATAGATTGGTTTATTGCCCTCCAGAACAAACATTCAACAAACTGTGGAAGGTTTCATAGATACGGAATATATCAGATTCACAAGACGCTCATATTTCGTAAGCATTACTGTCTGTGCTAAGACGAAGGCAACGTTGAAACTTTTTGTTGTATGAAGAATTCTTAATGGATACTGTAACTTGTTAGTCGCATTGATAGGTGCTGACCAGAGTATAAAGAAAATTATTCTATGTATCACAATATTCAGAAATCTTTATAAACTAAATTTTAATAATTAATAATTGAAAAACTATCAAACTTTTCAATTGATATATGGTTATTACACATTATTCCCGTTTTCGTTCTTATTCGCACCATTTTCTGTAATTAGACCAAATATTAGTAATTAGAAAATATTTTTGCTCTTTTAAAATGCAAAACAAATCAAAGAGAAAATGATAAACAGTACAAAAATGAAATATATTTGAACTAATTTTCTTATACTGGCTTAAACTAAATGAAAGGATTAAAACTGAGCTTGTCCCCGCCAAAATCTCACGGGCTGCCTTTTATAGTAACAAAAGATGAAAAATGTGACATAAATTCAGTGGTGTCTAAGAATATCCAAGGATATCTTCCAGAAACTAAGCAAAGAATTAAGATATAGAAAAATTTCGTTGGAAACAAAAGAAAGTTGACTGAATTGCTGTGTCAAATTTATTCTCGTATATAGCAGAAAATGCAGGACCATTTTCTAACAGATGAAGAGACTCGAAATATCAGAGATGTATTTTTATAGATGAAGTTGAGAATACCATTGATAGAACAATGAGCAAAGAGCTCGTTATAAAGAAAATGGGCACAAGAATGATACACATTTAAAATCAGAAAGGAACTTTGGAAAATTTTCGGGCATAAGTGAGAAGACATTTAGGGAAGAAGTTTGTGTGAATGAATGGGAAAATAGGGGTTATGAAGTATGGTAAAGAGTTAAACTAGTACAAATAATTCTTGGAATAATTAGTGCTTCTTGCAATTTCTACTTGATACAATCATGAAAGAAAATATGGAGAGAACGAAAGATTTTTCCGGAAGTACTGAATACCAGAAGAAAGTGAAAAGTAATGATGAAAAAAAAAAAAAAAAAAAAAAAAAGGAAAAAAAGATGCTAGTTCCAGCAACGTATAAAAGTACATGTTGATACACGCTGCGAGATAAATATGTTCATAGTGCAGTAAGATTTTCTGGATACCGTTAAAAATAGGATTCGAAATTATTTTTTTTTCAATGCAAGGATCAAGTATATTGAGTGAGATTGTTGTAAGAGAGTGGGGAATTAAGAAGTGCATATGGTAATCTGTAGGATAGATGCCAGTTGACCATAGATTCGAAATGGTTAAGATTGTCAAAGTAACAGTTCTAAGGAAGAAGCTGTTTGATAGGAACTAATTCCTTCAGTCAGTTATGTGCCATGCGTGATACACGCTTAGGCGTTCTTTCGATACATGACTGACGAGGCAGATTTTTCCCGCTGTAGTTTGCCATTTCTTTCTGCGGTAGACCAGTTGCCATCCGGGAGGGGGGGAGAAGAGGCTTCATACCTTTCCTAAGGGTATTAGCACGTAAGTGAATGTAATGGATCCGACTGGAATTCGAACTCGGCTCTCTGATTCCTCAATTAGAGCCACTGTCCATTACTCCACCATGCCTAATTCCTCTCTAATTCCTTACCAAAGCAAAACGAACGGAATTCGGAGGATTGCTACCATGAAAATAGTACGACTGTTCCTAGATGTGAAAATCGGAAATGTAGCCGATTAAAACATTTACCATATGAATAAAATAATGAGGGAGTAGCAACGTTTCGACTTGTGTGATACGGGCGGCAGCAGCAGGGTGGAAAATAATCATTCCGCATAAGCACTTTTGAACTCTGTCAAAGCTGGACAATGGAGAGTGAGCAGCACCAGTACAACAATACATCATTCTTGTATTCGAACACTGACCATTGCTGTCGATGTGAAATAGGCTTTATATCACCTTCACAGACTGCTCAGAACTTGAAGTTGAGATGATGCTTCAAGTCTAGAAAACACTCCCAGAATAAACTTTTGAAATATTTGAGAAAATATCTGTTTTTCTTAATACATAAAATTCTTAAGAGCAGAGTTCGGGTAAAGAATTTTCTGAAGTTTCGTAAATTGAAACCGTCCGTTTATGCACTTCCGCCATTCCTCAAAGTGATCGATTTCTATTCCAATACATGACCTGCCATCTATTGCGTGCGCACGGACTCAACAGAAAGGGATTCTATTCACAGTTCCGTATTTAAATTTGCTCTTTATTCAGAATAATAGCATGCCATATTGTTCTCAACACGACCGGCGCAATTTACATAGTAACAGAAACAGACACAAAAGATTCTTGGCAATTTGATCCTGTCTCTTGCTTTAAACCAGAGGTAAAGTGAATAAATGGCACAATAGAAAATACTAAAAGAGAATTAAAGGAAAAATACTTTAGCTAATCCAAAACTTTGGCCGAATACTACATTTCCATAGCAGAAAGCAAGATTTTGTGTGAGAGACGAGCACAGTAAAAAAATCAAGTTAAAAGCAAAAGTCACTGTACTAAACTGTACGTACAGAAAAACTACGCAGTGTCTTCAGCAGAATTAACTTTTCGGGTTATCTCCTAATTTTCGAAACCGCTGCTAGGAGACGCTCTCAGGACTATAAATAGGCAGTGACATTCTCCGTAATTCTTTTTTCTTTTTTCACTCAGGGACGGCAAGATGTAGGTCGAACGAGGAAAACGCTTTCCCAGTGGGGAAGGCATGCAAGCACCTTTCACTTAATTTTCTCTAGGACTTTCTCCTACACCAAAATACACACTAGTTTAAATGTTTCCTTCATTCATGTTCATTGTTCAGTAACACACAATAATAATCTTGTTTATGTATACCCTTGCTTAGTTACTACATACATTATCATTTGTTCATACATATATATTGTTTCTTGTCGTTTCTCATTTCTTTGCGTGGACTCACATCCCGAGTCTGCTATGTTTGTTGTGGGCATTTCAGGAGACACGCGTGTTTATCTCTCATCGCATACAAAGGCCCGCAACAAACTCTCAAAATGTGTAGAACTTTTTAATTTCGAGTTATTAGAACATACTAGTTTGTTTTAAGACAGTATCTATTGATCTGGAGAAAATAAAAGATTTATTCTTGCATATATTATATATATGGATAGAGAGAAAAGGAAAAAACCAAGAAACAATGAAAGAAAGCAAGAAAAGAAAAAAAAAGATAGACACAAATTTAGGAGTAAAACAGTACAAAAAATAGGTGATATATAACAAATCGATATCAATTTTGAGAAGCTGTACACAAATATATTAAATCAATAGCTTGCCATAGGATTATCGATACGTTTTATGGCCACTGGGAAAAGGTATACGTTTGTATGCGTGAATACTTTCTTTTTGGAAGTTTTACATTCTTTTGCTATTTTCCGGGTAAGTTCAATATTTTTTTAATTCATTTTACCCATGACACACGCCGTTGCAGTTAATTTTCAATTCCCTTGATTTGCCTTTATTTAACTTTTGCTTTTTATACTTTCCCATTAATCTTTTTCCGAGGAAGCAACTTCACACTAGCACTGATACGTAAAAAATAGGACATACATTTTTGGTCATTCAGACTAGCATTTAATCGGCAACAAACATCTTTCAAAACTAATTTTCTCTCAGTGAGTTTATTACTCAAAACGAGCCCCAAAATAGACAGACTGTTCACCAATTTATCCCGCAAGAAATTTCTTCCGTTCTTCACTGAATGAATGTAGCACAGCACCAGATGCTAAAATTGTCGTTAACAAATATGTACAAAATCGTGTTTAAGAGAATAGAGCATGATTGAATATTGAAAGAATGTTTTTATAACCAGACCTAATCCGCAACATCATCCCAGGTTATAAAGGAATAATCAATAGAACTGTACTGCATAACATATTGCCCCGACAAATTTCGAAATGGAGATGAATAAAAACATACGCATAAAAACAACAATGGAAAAATGTCCCCATAAAATATAAAGAAACAAAAACCAAAAAAAACAAATCCCCCCCCAAACAAAAGCCACCCCCACAAAAAACAAAAAAACAAAAACAAACAAAAGCAAAAAAAAAAAAAAAAAAAAAATCCAAAACAAAAGTCAACAAAAGCAAAGAAAAAACAAACTTCAAAACAAACAAAAGCCAAAAACCCAAAACAAAACGCAAGAAAACAAAAACAAGAAAAAGAAAAACAAGAAAAAGAAACAAACAAAAACAAGAAACTGACAAAAAACAAACGCTAAACAAACAGCACAAAAAACAAAAAACAAAAAATAAAATAAACAACAAATAAGCAACAAAACTACAGCGTAAGTAGTCCCTGAATCCAACATCAAATTTAATAAAATCGAACTTATTTTAATGAAGTAATTAATACATCCACAAATACACGCTTACTTAAACTGGTTTTATTGAAGAGCGGAGAGAAAATTTATTAAAAATAATTATTATTGTTTTCATTGAAGTTAACGGATGTTTGGCTCCAGTATGGGCAACAATTGTTCATCCATTTATATTCTAACTTTTTCAAATCATCATTAGTTATTTTGAAGGGCAAGTGTTACATTTTGGTTTTGACATTCAAGAAATCTGATATATTTGTCTGGATTTCAAAATCTTATCTGGACGCTTGTTCTTGAAAATAACCATTTTTAGTTTAAAGCACTCAAACATATACAGTCATTCAAATTTCTATGCAGATAATGGAATTGGAAGCAAACATAGCCCATCTTGTACAAAAACGAGAGAACATTAAAAAAAGAATCGTTAAAAATTAAAACCTTTTCTGTACTCTTCAATAAAACTCGATGAAATGAATTGCCACCACAATATGCACAAAGTATTAAAAATTATAAATAATGTTTCTTTTTTCTGAGAAGTGGAAAATGTTCAGACGAGTTACATTCCTTAATTCCACCAATTCTAACCCTCACAACTAAGGCCCGCCATGCCGCGTACACTAAGGCGAACTACCCTCCTTCCTTTTCGTATAAGTTCCATTAATAAATTCCATTCGAACACCTTCCCACAAACTCCTACCTTGTGGAATTGACTTCCAAGAGGATGCTTTCCCCACCACTACAGTCGAAACCTAGTCAAGTAAACTTTAATAAAATCATTATTTTCAACAACTGTTTCTCTCTGCTCTTGCTCTTAAACGCTTACCCGACAACCGCATTTAGTAGCCTCTACTTTGAGTGAGTCTTGGGCCTTGTATAGTGTGCAAATTAATAAAAAGTGTGAATAATGATTATTACTAACTCATCTTTGGAGGTAGAAACTTCAAGTGCAGCAGGTTTCGAATTCTATTCACCTTATGTGATTTATCTGTTAATTCTTTCGTTTGCTGAGGTCATAAAAATGGAGTTCTCGCAGGTTTGTTTTATTTATGTCCGAACGTTTAGAAACAACGTTGATAAACTTGCACCATAAATTCTTAAACGCAAAATGTTTTACTACTGAAATATAACCACGACTTATCTTTTGAAAAAGTCAATCAGCTCAAAAGTAGAACATTACTGCCATATCAGGGACGGATCTCCTCAATCCTAACTTTCTAAAAACGTTTACGCGGCCGTGGGTAGTGGGAGCGATGAATTATTTTCAACTATACAGCCCCTTCGCAACAGACAAAAGGTTGCGTGCCTATCGCTACTCTGTTGCTATTTCCAAGCATATATTCAGAAGAGATACATTTGGTAAGAAGGTGGTTCCACTTGAATTCTTTTCAGAACTATTACTTCATGGAGCATACCCATGAAGGGATGCTTTCCTGATCACTATAATTTTAACCTCTTCAACTCGAGGGCCAACCGTTATCTATCCTAACCTCATAATATGCATTCATTTCCTCGTCTTACAGTCATACATTCAGTAACCCTCTAACTTGTGAATATTTAAATCATTTGAACTGTATTTGATTGATAAAATATATGCTGATGTAAAAAACACTATAAATTACTTAATTGGGCAATAGTCTACTGGGTTTAAGCGTTAGTTCGTGGATTTAGTGTTATAGTAATTTTTAGTTCAGTGTCTGAACCGGGTAGTCAGGAAAACAAAGCGAGCAATAACTAAATAATACTAAAATGAAAACATATAAGGCTTAAGAATATTGCACTGCTATATATTAAGATAATGGTTTCAGTTCGAAATTCCTTGATAGTTACCCGGATCGACAATGGTCCGATTGCACAACAACCGAATGTAAATAATTGGAATGAAATAGAAAGAATATTACAACTCATATTTTATGTAATGTTTTACTAGCTATCAAGAAAATCTATGGAGCTATATGCGAAAATCACATATTTGCGATTAAAACAAAAAAAAAAAAAAAAAAAAAAAAAAAAAAAAAAAGGAAAAATTAAATCCACACAAATTCAAAATGAACAGCAAGCCAGAAACAATTTAATAAAATAAAGAAATTTGCTACATTGGCCATCAAGTTTTGATTTGATAATTCATAATCATTCTATATAAACGTTTCAACTTGCATTATGATATAAAAGCGAAATATTTTGTTCAAGTTCAAGACTATGAGAACATAAATTGTAGAGACATTCACAGGAAGCAGTAAAAAAACGACCTTTTCAAACAAATTCAGAAAAAACTCAGGGCAAATAAGAAAGCAACGAAGTTTACATTGTAGAAGACAAAAATAAAAATTATAACAGCATTTTCGTTCTGAACAAGAGACCAGAGTTCGAATCTTACTATAATCGATTTGATAACGGAGTGGCTTCTTGATAATATCGTCCTGGGAAAACGATTCCAGCGTCCGAAGTGCCCGAGAACCATGTTACGGGTGAAATCAAACATTTTAAGTGAAATTTGGTATACCAAACTGTATAGAAGCCATAGATGGTTGCGCTTCTACATAGTCACAAATCTTATAGTCAGACAGATTGCCAACAAAGACTGAAGTATTTCTATCTTGATGGTGGTATCTCGATGAAAAAAAAAAATCCATTCCCCGAAGAGGCTGGCCAATCGCGGGCATCTATCGGCTTGAAAACTGACAATGACTGAATTTGTTAAAAGAAATTGCCATGAGAGTTCGAAATTTGCATCAAGAAGACTATTTTTCACACACGCACATAATGCGCGGTGGGTAAAAATTCCAGAGAGTATATTTATAAAAGAACAAATTGAATAAAGAGAAAAGGAAAACTTATTTTAGCCGATGCATTTCGTCCCCTGAGAGCCTTTATCATTTACCTTGATAAAGTCTCTCAGAAGACGAAACGCGTCGGCTAAGAAAGGTTTTTATATATATATATATATATATATATATATATATATATATACACACACACTTCTGATTAAGGTTAATTTATAACTTAGGTGTAATAGGAGATAACAAAATAGAACAAAGATAATACGCTGATATAAAATCTATTTGAAATGTAGAACGTTTCTTATGATAGTAAATATTAGAAAACTGCGTATCTGACATATTTTTCTTCCTTCTTTAAGTTGAACATTTTCGTTTGTTGAAGTTACTTCAGATTTTCTGTCAAAACACGCAGTCAAACCTTTCTTTTTGCTGTGCAGTGTAGTGTGAAAACAAGAGTTGTCTCTGATTTCTACTCCTGGCAGTTTCAACCAATCACACACGACAGATCCATACATACATAGACACTAACAGCAAACCTATAACGGTTTTACTTTCTTGTTTAGTTATCTATGTCCACGCAAGTAATTTTCTCTTTAATCTCTCTCTCTCTCTATATATATATATATATAAGGTTGGTGCAAAAATAATGTCGTTTTCGCACATATGTTACTATGTGAGAAAACGACATTATTTTTGCACCAACCTTATATTATATCAGGTCCCAAATTAGAGTCATACTTACCTAAACAAAATAGACCAAACCCGGATATAAGAGACTTCTTCTCCAGTCCCGACAACTCTTATATCCGGGTTACACTGTATTATATATAATATATATATTATAAATATATATATATAATATATATATATATATATATATATATATATATATATATATATATATATATAATATATATAATATAAATATATATAATATAATATAAATATATATAATATAATATATATAATATAATATAAATATATATAATATAATATAAATATATAATATATATTCGCTTGAGGATGAAATGGAACTAACGTTTTTAATTTAATTACAAAATTAAATTCGGAGCTTTTAGCTTCCATTTTTGAGACATGGTTAGAACTGTGTAGCTAAAAAAAATCCTTATTTTAAATTAATTAATATATATATATATATATATATATACTCCACGTTTTGAAAAATGATGAAAACGTTTCTGTTAGTTGAGGAACAGACACTCGAAAGTTAAATTCGCCGGTCATTATGACCATAGCCTCTTCAAATTTAGGGTCAACGATTATTTTCCATGCATAGCGTTACAGTATGTTCATTTTACTTTTCTAAAACACTCTTATTGAGTAAACCTTTACCTTGAATATATTAATAATGACGTGTACCATGGTAACGGAAGTAGCATCCATCAATATGCAAGCTTTTGTTTTATTTTGCCTCAAGTACCATAATATTGAGATGTTCTGTCTAGCACGATCATATTTCGAGTGAACGTATTCGTAACCGATTTATATTTTCACATTGCAAAAAAGCTCGTTACTTGAAGTCCTGTACAGTAACTTACGATTTCAACTTACCCCCTCCCCCAAATCGAACACACTTTATACTATCTTCGAATATTTGTACACCTTGACCTTTAGCTAGACAGAAATGACATCAAAGTAGTAATGAGAATAATGTCTATTTTACTATCAATCAGGAAATAGAACTGAGTTAAGGTTTACATGTCATGAAGTTCTTCCTGGTTAATTTCATTTTTTTTTTTAATATAGAACTGTTGACACTAATTAAAACAAAAGTTAAAAGGCAATGGAAAAATAATGCCAGTAAAGCGCAAATAAAAGCAAGCAGGTTTGAAAACAATCAAAGCAGTCACTGCGTCTCTTAAAACCATGATTATTTTTTTTTAAAAGAAAACATCTCACCGACATTCAAAAATCATAGCACTGTTCAATTCCCTGTCATTTTTAGTGCTCAATAATTTATCTTTTTGTTATCCCTCCTAAACATTGTTCTGCCATCCATTTACTTCAGCTCGCTAGTTAGCTTATACGTTGTTTTCCTCTCTATTTCTTGACTCCGAACTATTCTGTGAGGATCAAATATCCGAGCCCTCTTTCACGTGATCAAGAAATTTCAACTGTCTTTTTCTGATTTTAAGTATAAGTGTCCATTTCGTTTCGATTTTCTCTAAAACTTTGTCGTTGCTCACGAATTCAGTCCATGATATTCTCAGCATCCTTCTGTAGAATCCCATTTCTGTTGCTTCTAGTCTCATCATATTTGTTTCTAACAAAATCTTACTGTTTCTTAATACTTTGCTTACATTTTGGAAAGCAACTTTTGAAATCCCAATACACCTGATTTCGGTGATATATTTTCCGACTTCTATTAATACGCTTCCTAGATATTTAAATTTTCGTACTAATTTGTAATTTGCCTGTTAGGCTGTTCCTTTTACAGACAACCATGCATTCTATCTTCTAGCATATATTGTTTAGTCCTTCCTTGTCACTTTCCTTGACTAACTTCTGTAGGAGTTATTCTGCTGTAATAATGAAGTAATGGTTCACAATTATCCTTAATTACTGACCAAAACGATTGGACGCAAGACAAACAGACCAAAACAGCGCTTGTGGGGAAGAGAATGGAGAGAGAGAGAGAGAGAGAAAAAAAAAAGATGGAAAAGACAGCGAATAAAAAAATAAAGAAAAAAGACAGCGAAAATAAAGAAAAAAGACAGCGAAAATAAAGAAAAAAGACAGCGAAAATAAAGAAAAAAGACAGCGAAAATAAAGAAAAAAGACAGCGAAAATAAAGAAAAAAGACAGCGAAAATAAAGAAAAAAGACAGCGAAAATAAAGAAAAAAGACAGCGAAAATAAAGAGAATATATATGAAGAGGAGTTTAAATAAAGTATTTAAAATCCTCCATTCATCTTGGCAAAGTGTCTACACCTAAGGAGTCAGATTTTTTTTACATATCAAATACCGAAGCCTATTTCCTCGACTGGCCTTCAGCGAGTGACGAGAAACGGATTTAATTTGCATATTTACGTAATGTCGTACTTAACGTGAGAATTTATTTAAAAGATCAACATTTTAATTTTTTGAATATCGATCGGTTATTTTATTCAATGAAGAACGTTTGTCTTTCTTTCTGATAAGATTTTAATTAATATTATTGCTGAGTGTAGTGACCAGAAATCAGAATAAATTTAAGATTAGAAATAGGTTTGCTTTCAGCATATATTTATCTCCAGTTTTCTGTAATAGTAACGTAACTGGTGTGTAATTGTTGGGATCTCTGGATTGGATCCTGATGTAAAAAGGAAAATGCGGCAATATTTTGTGATATCGTTTGTTACGGGGCGGGGGTTGTCACGTGCTTGTCGTCTCAAAGTTTGAAGTTTTTTTTTTTACTTCCAAAATCGATGAGACACAGTTAACTTTAAAGATGAAATGACTGACCAGTCTCGTTGGATTCCATTTGTTCGGGATAGTACATAGAGTGCGTTTGTGTATATATATCTGTGTGGCGAACGGACGTTAGTACAGACGCAAAAGAGGTCTCGTATCGCATGCGGCCATTTTTGTCAACACCAGTTACATCCGGGTTTTCCCGTTAGCAGCGGGACAGTTCGATATACCAGCGCATCTGTAACTGCTCAAGGTCCGAATCTTCGTAATATGTCTCATGCGAATAAACTCAGCGGGAAAACCAGCAGGTGGCAAAACACGGTGTCGTGTGAAGTCGTTCCCCTGGACATTTTTGGTCTTCAAGTAGCCGTGTTTTGCGGTTTCCGAGGCAGATTTACCCATGTCTCTTTCCCGCTAACCTCAGCACACTCTTGCTGTAAATTACAACTTGGGGATTTCTCTATATCTCTCTCATATATATATATATATATATATATATATATATACACACACACATGTGGATAAAGTTGACTTAAAGCGGAATAACATTCAGAAAAGGCATGGAACTAGAGCAATCTATCCCGGTGGACGAAATAAAGGGTTCGGTTCGAAATACCAATCAACTGAAGAAGACCGGAGCGTACAACGGCTGAAACGTTGTGAATATGGCAATGAAGATGAGGATAACAGTCCGAATAATGTAAATGATTAAAAAACATGAATAAAAAAATACACGGGGCGATGGATAAATTGTCATCTAAATTACGCAGAAAATGAAAAACAAACACGGACATCTCATTTTAACAGATATATTTGTCAAAATTACACAAAAATATCTAGAAATACTGAAGAGTAAATTTTATTAAATAAAATCGCCATCTAGACGACTTCAGAATCTTCAACTCTTCTGGACGGTCTCTTTGTTTAAATTGGTGAATACTGCTATAATCCTTGCTATCAGTTCATCTTTGGTGTCACAAGGAGTTTTATTGGTCTTTCGCTCAACTGCGCTCCACACAATTATTAGCAGTCTGGGGAGTTAGGCGGACAGGTGTAAGGGTGATGTGGTCACAGAAATGGTCTGAGAGCCATGTTTTCTCCTAATTGTGTGGCATGGTGCAGAATCCTGTTGCAAGACATAGGGTCTTACAGCAGTCATCCTCTTAACCCAGGGTAGCACCACCTCCTCAAGGCACTTGATTTAGGTCCACGTGTTGAGTCCGAGGCCCTGTGGGAAGATGAATGGAGGCATAACTTTACCATCATTAGTGATCACTCCAAACACCATGATATTGACTGGATATATCATCTAACTCTTTCCGAATCCTCTGGACTCAAATTGACACCTAAACACAATGAAATATTCGTATTGGAACATCCGGTACGAATGCCAAGCAGTACAGCATGCGGTTTTACCATTCTGGTGAATTGAATTGCGTCATGGTGCTTTCTTTTTCTTTCACAGAGGGTACCCAACTGAGCCTACTATATTTTACAGACGACAAAATCAAAAACAAATAACGCACATTCGCAAAATTATAAATATAAAATTTTTATAAAATATTTATAATTTTGTCTTCATGCATATTCCATTCTCCGGGGTGCGAGTGGAATATGCATGAAGACAAATATGTTTAGCATACATCTTACTTATTATAAAACGCAGATTGTGTGTGTGTGTGTGTGTGTGTGTGTGTGTGCGTGCGTGCGTGTGTGTCTCTGTACGTTTATATATTGGATCGGATTTCCTACATTTTTCAACCGATTTCAACGAACCACCTTCTGGTGGTTCTGACAGCGCCAAAAATTGGAAAAACAATTGTTTTTGCACGAAATCAATTTGAAAACACGATTAAGAGGCATTAATGAAAGGGGGACAACTCATATCGAGTTATACTTATTGTTATCGAGTTATATTTATTATAAAACCCAGGTTGGTTGTGTGTGTGTGTGTGTTCGTTTATATATGGGATCGGATTTCCTACATTTTTCAACCGATTTCAACAAAACTTCACTTTTTTTTGGCAGGTAGTCTTGCACACTTTTTTCTTTATTTTTACATTCAGAATGCTTTAAAAATTCCATTTGCAAGACAATTGTTTATGATAAAATTCTATTTAATCGGTAGACTCATAACGATTGAAAACAATGTTTTTGTTTGAATTTGATCAATTCGTAAAAAACAAAACAAAAAACAAAACAAAACAAAAAATCTAATTAAGACATGCGTTTCCGTCAACCTTAAACAATAATCTTTGTCAATTTTATTTTTCAGTCTTTATGATGGTCGATACTTGATCTATCTCTTACTGTTACATCCCTGGGCAACGCCGGGCTCTACTGCTAGTGAACTATAAATCCGTACTCTGACACGTTGAATATTTTCGATGGTCAAGTTTCACTGTATAATGTCAGGTGTATCAGATTAATATTTATGACTGAGCGTTGCGAAAGAATGAAATTTTCTTGAAAATAAATATTTTTCACTAGGCCGTACGTATGGTATCATCAAGAGTAACAAAGATTTTTCTATCTTTCTTACTTTTGAGTCTCCCCCATCATATTTTAAGGTTCTTTCACAAGCCCAACTTTCATTAACGATGTTTTTTGTTTTTTTTCAAATAATTTTTACTTTCCACTTCTGTCATTGATTACATACTATTTTATAGTTTTCATAGACGAATCAATTGAAAAAATTTGTTCTTGCGAATTGAAATATCCTCATTTTTTAATAAAATGTGAAATATATGGAGGCAAAATTTAATCTGGATTTTTGAAGATAAAAAAAAAATTTTCTTCTATTAAAACGCGATAATAGAATTTATGGCGAAATTATTATCATACACGAAAAAACAAAACAAAAAAACCCTAAATTATCTCTCGACCTAACATTCTATTGGTTTTACACATTTTTTTAAGTGGAGATATTTACATGTTAGTCTAGTATCGATAAACTTAACTTCCTGGCGTACCCAAATCTAATCATCGGGTTCACGGCGGGAAATACGATGTTAATATTCTGCAATTATTGTAGATTTTACAAGTATGAAGATGATTTTATTTAAAGTATTTAATCGGTTGATATAAGCTGAAAGCTATAAAGCAATTGTTGCAGCCTTCGTAGCACTAAGTAATTTTCTATTTTGAATAAAAGACAGAAACAAGAACAAATTCGTTTTGGGGAATGAAAGCATTTCAAGATCATTAAATCCTCCTAAAGCTTTCTTTTATGCGCCGTTCCACTTCAGGGCGTTGCCCTCTACAACCTGTTATTCTTTGTTTCTTTTAGCAATGTTTGTCCTTTTACTATAGTTTCCTTTCCGTTTTGTCATCCATTTACACAAGCTTACTTGGCACGTTACTGTGTCTACTACAGCTTTCCTTATATCCTGTGGTTGTCAAATCTTCAAGTCCCATTCCTCACTATATGTCCAAGAAATTTCAACAGTCTTTTTCTGATTCTAAGTCAATATCTTTTCGGTTTTCATTTACCTTTAAACTTCCTTGTTGCTAAAGATATTTAGTCCATTTTATTCCAAGCATTCTTCCCAAGAGCATCTCTTTTGCCCAACATTCATTGCTATATAAGAAGAGATATATCACATAGCATTTCACCTCTTCGTTTATAATAAAATGTTTCCTTTTTCTTAATTTTAACCTTTGGAAGACATTTTCACTAATTCAATACGCCTGTAAATTTCCGAGTCACATTTTCCATTATCTATTAAAACATTTCCCAGATGTACTTGCTTGATTTCGACAGCGCCAGTTCGTAGTGTACATCTTGGGCTGTTCCTCTTGCTGACAACCATGCATTTTGTCTTACAAATAATAGTACTTTATTCCTGTATTTCTCGAATACCTTCTGTATGAGATCCTAGGATTATATTTTTCTGTCTACCACAAAAATATTGAAATCTTTTCAAATGATTATAGTCAACAACAAAACTGATATTAGCCATTTGGCTAAATAACTAAGATGACATAACCTATCTTATGGTCATATAATGATGACAGGAAACCACAATGCATATTTCCA
>OZ010573.1:40726220-40816220 GCA_963932145.1 Acanthosepion lycidas | reverse complement strand
GCCAATAAAAATAAAGTACTGAAAGACAAATGCAGCAAACCCGTTTCTGGTCTCTTCAGACAAATCAAAAAACGAATAGTTAATCTTTGATTAATCAAGATTTTTCCCCCCATCTCAAACCACGAAGTTAATGACCTATTTGCGAAAGCTGCCGAATTCTACGACTGAGATCGGGAACTTGAGAAATAATGGAAACAAACAATACAAAACAGGGAAGAATCTTATGTGTTCCTGAGGTGAAATGAATAGAATTTTTTTGGGGGGGGGCGCGGGTAGATGAAAAGTCCCTTGTTTATACTTTATCTTTTCTAATTTATTCTTTCTTCCTGCTGCTGCCCACTTACTAAATTTTTTTTTCTCTGCTCACTTTTTCTTCCCCCCCCACCTCTGTGTCATTTCTTTGTCTTCTCTTTCAATCACCTTCAATTTTACTTGCATTCCTTTTTTTCTTCCGAACTAATATTTGATTTTCTTCACTCACAATATTATTACCGATCTTCTTTCTGATACAATGTTTTTTTTTTTTTTTAAATAATGTCTTTTAGAGTTATGTTTGTCCCATCGTTTATAGACGACAAAGGAAATCTATCAAAGCACTTGGTCGAAAATATCCTATTTTTAATTTCCTCATCTCTCTCCGATAGCCATTACTTCTTTAAAATTTACTTGTTTATTTTCTAAGAAAGACTTCTTTTTACCAATATATTGCAAGGGAAGCTTCTTTCGCAAAACACAAATCAAAATCAATATTTTTCGGAATACACGTTCTTTTCTTAACAAGGCATTGTAACGAGAGCGACACAAAACGACTTTTGACGGAAACAAAACTGTCTTCCTATGTGTAAATATCTTTGAATTATTCGATACTTATTGTATCGAAACAGTGAAAGATATCCAAAAACCTTTACGAATATTTATTAATTGTTACTTAGTTTTGATACAAGGTATGACGGTAAAGTCCAACTTACTGTTCAGAATCTATCAGGCCAGTTCACTTATTATCTCAAGGCGATTAACAAAAATACACAATTAACGACTAAAAGGAATTAACGAAAGAGCGTCTATAATTGATGTTCAGACGTTTTTAACAAAAAATAAAAAACAACCTTTTTCTTGGAGAATTTGACAGGTCATATTTAAGGTAAGCTGTCAAACAGCGAATAATCTACCTAATAATCTTGTGTAAATGGATGTTAGATCAAAGAGTAGGAGGTATAGTAAAAGAAAACGAATATTGCTAAGAGCGACAAAAGGCAGGATATTGTAGAGAGCATGATGGCCCACGTCCTAAAGGGGCGCTATACATAGAAGAAAATTGCTACATTAAATGAATTCAACTCATTAAGCTACGAAATGAACATATACATATTCCATATATAGTTTGTGAAAAGTATCAAACCAATTTCTAAAAATATGCTCAAATGGCCAAACGGAATTCTCTCTTCAATGCAAACCATTTCTCATTATCCACCTCGTCGTATCATACATTTAGGCACACAACTAAATCTGTAGCCTAATGCTGAACATCCAAGATTCGCTGCCGTAAAGAGAGATGCCACGTAGCAGCTCAGTATTCTTTTCCTCAAGGATGAAGAAACTCTAGGCGACGGAGATGTGGTTCTACTGAAGGATGCTAAGGATATCATGGACCGAGAGTATGAGCAACGATGAGGTCTTAGAGAGGATGCAAATAAGGAGGAGGCTTATACAGCTGAAGTTCCCCGGACACATAATGAGGAAGGAGAGCCTGGAGAATCTGATACTCACGGGTTGAACAGAGGGAAAGTGAAACAAGGGAAAACAACGCATATCATACCTAGCAGCCTTAAGCAAGTGGATGACAGAACGTGGTCTGGAGGAAGAAGCAGAAGGAAGGAACTTGTTGAGAAGCTGTAAGGGATGGAGGTGGAGAGCCATGATCGCCTACGTCCTGAAAGGACACGGCGCATAGAAAAAAAAAAGGAAAAATGTTGAACATTTATTTTATACAACAAATTAAATTCTCGATATATCTTTTCTTGTTAATACATTTCATTTAATAGTAAATATTAATGACAGATCAAATATTATACAAAAGTATTTCTGATCAAAGTTCAGCTGTGTGTCAAGGTGCGAAATCATCGATGCGACTTCGTACATCTGTCATTATGTATGATTTGGAAATGAAGATAGATCCTATTATGTTTACATCATGTAATGACGTTAACGTTTTCAGTCGTGTTTATGCTATTTTACTTGATTTTAACCTCATTGACTTCACATTTAAGATGTTAATAAATGCTCTTCTTGAAATTTACAATTTATCTTCATTTTGTCATCCATGAATCGTATTTACTAATAGTCAATTTCCAGTGGTGATTTTTTAAGTCTCTAGAGAATTTGAATTTTGTTACCCCACTACACACTTCAGTAAATATATAAAAAAAGAAAAATTCAACTTTGTTGCTGAATATGCTCGTCGTCATCTCGTATCTAAGAATTTAATTTCTTCTATAGTGATCGCTTCCGTTATGATGCTGGCGTTGACTACATTTATCGCCAACGGGCATTTTCAGGACTAGAAATTTTGAATTTAACCAAAACTTGCTCCTGAAGGTGAAAGAAAATCGGAGAAGAAGAAAATGCTGATGGCGTGAATTTGTGTAAGGTGGACCTCAACTTGCCAGGAAGTGACCCACAAACTTGATTTCATGACCTTTCTTTACGGCACATACGAAATGTACCTATCCGTATAGCGTCTGTGTTCGCTTAAGTATATCGTTTGGCTATCGAGATTCTTCCTATATAAATCATGGCATCCGCTCCTAGATGTACGTATTATATATTTATGCAAGTACAAATAGTGGTAGTGTATAGGGCTTGGTTAGACACTGTAGTGAGAATACTCACTCACACACACTATATATATATATATATATATATATATATATATAGTGTGTGTGTGTGTGAGTGAGTATTCTCACTCGCACACACTGTGTGTGTGTGTTTGTGATTACTTTTAATGATTTAGGAAAAAAATGACCTTTTGTTACATGCAACATTATAATTAATTTTATCGATAAAAATCTTAGATTACTAACACAGACATATAATAAATTAAGCTTCAAAATTACTTAATAGCATAGACATGTTTAAAATTACTATCGTAAAGGAAAAAAGGTGGTCTAAATCTTCCAAGTGGTTCTGTGTGTCTCGTGTCTTCAGGACGCGAGTTAGTCATAGCTCTCTGCAACATTCTGTCCTTTGCAGTTCTTCCTAATCCCTGTTCTGCACATCATTTACACAACCCCCATCAGATTATTCACATCTGTCATGTCCCACTTACATTCAAAACGTCTCGAGAGAGTGTCACATTCTCTAAATCCTCTTTTCTCATTAGGTACCCTATAAAGTACAGCTGTCTCTAACTTTTAGGTATAATGTTTTTTTTTCATTTCTTCTAAAACTATGTAGTTACTAAAATTTTCAGTTCATAGCATTCTCCACAACCGTCTGTCGTAACATTTCTGTTGCTTCAAATGTCTTCTGGAAATCGTAAGGAATTCACTGCCATGTGGAAGTCCGATATTATATTATTCAGTACTTCTTTGTTTCTAAGGAAATTTCGTTTAATATTTTACTTAGGTATTGGCAGGCACCTCTCTCTATTCCAATGCATCTACGAATTTTAGTGTTACATTTTCCGTTCTATGTTAAAACACTCCAGAGATATTTACGTTTTGTACTTGCTTGATTTTGGTGTTTCTCATTCTTAGTTGGCATCTTGTGACAATTCTTTTGCTGTCAATATATTCTGTCTTCTTACAATTGATATTTAGTCATTTTTATTACTTTTCTCTATTACCTACTGTAGAAGTTGGTGCATTTCCTTTCTATGTCTACTGTAATTTGCATATCAGATGTTAAGATTATGGCTATCAATAATGAATCCTGATAAGAGTTCATTCTTTCAGGATAGCCTCAATATAAAGTTTGAATAAATGGGAAGACACGTCCTTGTCTTACTTTTTTTTTTTTTAATTTTTGTTGTATTTAATTCATTTTTATCCTGTGTAGGCAGTTGGCTTCCAGTATAAGTTATAGATTATTCTAATATTTTTCTCAAATGAATCAAGCTTACCTAGAAGTTCAAACAGGACTGTGATGTACCTTATCAAATACTTTTGCATAATCTAAGGGCTTACAAAAGGTTCTAAAGACCCTTAAAATATGGCATTTTTCGGTTAGAGTTACAGTACGTAAATATTGTAAACTACCCAACAAGATAAAACTTCAAGAAAAAAAAATCTACTAAAGCTGTCCCCTGCAGCTGGAGATGTTAATAAGTACCATTGTTACAGTCCAAGAACACTAGATTTTCGTGAAATTATAACGTAACCAAAAGTCTACGGAATTTATTAGAGTTACCTTTCCAACATGAGATTGCCCAATGCTTAAAGACAGATCTGTTTCAAAAGATCAGTTGTAGTAACCCTTCACGAAAGAAGCTCATTTAATTAGTCTTTTCGAAGATACTAACTTGTTCCATTGACTGTAAAATTTTATCCCATAGGATTACTTAAATAAGAGCATTAGTGTTTTGAAAATACGAGTCAACTAGTACAAAAATTAAGAAATGAAAATTTAACTAATCGGTTCAACACTTACGGTAGCGTTATTACATGGAATAAATTTGATATTTGGTTTAAACAGGAAAATTTACTATTAAGCTGATGCCAACGACCCCAGCATGATCTTTAATAATGTAAGAATTTGCGAAAGTCTTTGAAAGTTTTAGCTTTTTATATTGCTTGCACATTTAGACAGCTTTTTACGAGCTTTAGAGAGAATCACGAAGCCAGAAGCATCATTTACATATGTATTTGCATAAGTTTATATAAGAAAGGAATCGATGTACTTTCACTGTCAGTAATCGCAAGTGTTCGAATGATTTTTAATACGAGCTGTTCTCTACATTAGGTGATCGGGTCTACGTAATCTATTTATTATTCAGCAGCCAATAGATTTGCGTACTTATAAAATGCTCAAGACAAAGTTATAGCTTTTTATTTTCATATTTCTATCTGAACATTAGATTGCAACTCAAAACAACAGTCTCAGAAAGAAAATATAATTGATTTATAAAATTATACCATGTGCCAAACAAGGCGTATTTTATTAAATATCTACTCAATCCATGTGTGAGAAAGAGCAAAAAAAAAAAAAAAAAAAAAAAAAAAAAATGGCGTACCCCCCGGGCTTTGATTTATCAAGTCTGCACAAGACAAAAGGTCGAATTCTATCGAATATTTTTCATGAAAAATTTAATTTAATAATAATAAACAAGTGGAATTTTTCTTCTCTTTTCATTAACGTCTGTTGAAAAAAATCTTTTTGAAATAGCGATGTGTATTTTCTCATATAGACCGTTTGTTCTTTTTCTTAGTCTGCATAACTGTTCGATAGATGAAGCTCATGTTGCCTTCAGGCCTTTTCATGACAAGAGCAAGTGATGTTGACTACTTGAATACAGTTCCAATAACAGCAGGAACATGTGTGATAATCTAACTTTTAATACATTGTTTCCATTGTGAAAGTTCCGAATAGATTGAATCGATCGTGTTGGCGTCGACTCACTTTCGGACGTTGAATATCGAAGAACTGTGCTCTTGGAGCCGGTTAGAGGTTGAGGCATGGATTAAATGGAGTTGATTTCGCTGACGGTAAAGTTAATTCCTGATATTTACGTTGAAATATGCTCATAGTCTGGGGGGATTATCAAAAACTAGGTGAATTTGAATTTGATTTAAATGACTATTAGCAAGCTGAAATAGATATGATCGCACTTGTTCCAAGTATCGCTAATTGAACTGTGTAGCTAAAACAGTTTGGAATAGATAAAATGGCAGTTATTTCAAGCGAGATGCTATGCTATATTATCGATATTTTAAAAACTTTTTTGATAATAATAATAATAATAATATGATGATGATGATGATAATAATGATGATGATAATAATAATAATAATAATAATAATATACATGTATGTGTGAAACTCTGGAAACCCCTATTTGAGAATAGGGTTGCAGCTTTACCATGCGATGTTTTACTACTATAGTTTCTGTCGTAAGCAGGTTTCTAAGGGTTGGAATTGCTAGCCTCACATTTAACGGGGATGGAATTCAGTGTAGTCATTCTCCTAGACTGGTTACCAACCAAAGTTATAGAGCCTAATCAAATCTGCTATTAATCTTTATGTGGGCTAATTCCTGTTGAACTCGGCCACACATGCATATTTGGGTTTCTTTAGCACCCCCCTCAGAGCAGTGATTCCCAACTGCCGTGCCTCGACGCGGCGCACGAGTCTACCGCGACATATTGCGTGCGTGGAAGTAGTAAAAGTACAGCGTTAGTATTTGAATAAGTATTAAACTTTTTTTTCAAGTAATTTTCATTATTCTTCGATTATGTTATTTTAAATACTTTGTTATTCATTTTTTTTTAAAGCATTATTTAAAAAAAAAAAAAAAAAACTTATTGTCATTGATACTTTTTGTATTTCAATACAAAAGGAATTACCTCACATTAGCTAAAAAGGCTTTAACAGTTTTGTTGCAATTTTCTACTTATTTATATGAAATTATGCTTCTCAACTAACAAAAAATAAGGAAGAAAGACTCCGTTCAACTGAAGAAATGAGGGTTTGTTTATTGAAGAAGTCGCATAAAAAAAAGAAAAAAAGTGAAGCGACAAGTTTCACACAAATTAAGCTGCACATAAATAGTTGAATAGAAACGTTGAAATAAACTAAGTTCATACTTGTGCGTGTATTTTTTAAAAAAATCTATGGTTTTATTTCGTAACATTTAAATGTATACACATTAAAGATTTGCTAAGTGTGCCATGATATTTTCATTTGCTCTTACGTGTGCCGGTGTGTAAAAAAGTTGAGAAACACTGTCCCAGAATCAACCAGTGATTTATATCAGTGCCTAGTTTCGGTTTCTGGGAGTGCATGCATAATCTGGTGTGATTCCAATCGTGCCGCAGCCTCGGATTGTTTCTTCAGACTAATTTTATCACGAAGTCACTTCCATGACGAATTGACCATTATTTACAATAAATCGTTGCCCCTTTCTAGTAAAATTCAGCAGGTTTAGATCAGAAAAAGTTTCCGACGAACTCTTTACATTGGAGAAAAATATCCCCGCCAAATTGCTTTACCGTGGTCTAAAAAAAAGTTCATACTCGCTTGATGTAAGGTCAGGTGAACATGACTGGAGGTGTAGAACAGACTAACCGAATTAAAAAAAAAAAAAAAAAGTCCTATGTTGTATGTTCCTTAATCCTTTCGAACCTAATCGAATATATATATATATATATATATATATATATATATAAAATCAGTTCTGTTACATAATACACTTGTAACAGTTTCTCTCATTGCTACAGATTGGATCTAAAGAAAAGCTTTTATTGAAGGTCTGAAAATTAAAAAAAAAAACATACTAAAAATTTTTACTCAATAGTCAGATCGATTGATAGAAAGCTATAATTGCTGAGTACTTAGTGCTATAAACACGCATCTGGTAGCTTGTAAGAACAAATGAAAAAATTAGGACCACCGTTGAGGCGAAATGAAAATACAAGAATTTTAAATTCTTTTACATTTGCCGATACACGAGCGGAATACCTATGTGGGAAACGTGTAGTGACTTTGAAGGAAGAGTAGAATTGGTAAAGCCTGGAGTTGTCGGATTTGTTTGGTCTGTTGACCGAGGACGCGTTGGTGACGTCAAGAGAGGATTAGTGAACTCGCTAATCTGCCTGTCGATACAGAGGATGCGTGGGGAATTTGTATATGAACATGATGTAAGTGTTGGAGGAGAGTGGGATTCGAGCGGATGTGTGTAGTATCGGTTGACTGAGGCGTCGAGAGCCTGCCGGGGGAATAATAGCTGGCCTGTTGGCCGCATTTCGCGCCAATTGTTTTGGGGTGACTTGAGAAAATCTAGTTGCACCTGAGCTAATCTTTTTTTTTCTCCTTTGTGCATCAACGCTCGTTATTTTACTTCTTTTATGTTGTATTTTATTTATTTATTTTTTTTTTTTTGTGGGGATTTTTGTTCGGAGTACCTGCGCAGAAGACTTTTTTTTATTTTGGGTTTTGCTTTCTCACCGCTATCATCCAGTCGACATTTGCTGCTCAAGTAGTGAAGATCAACGTCACTTCATTTGTCACGATCAGAGAGATTAGGAACTTGTTAAAACAAACTTGTCACACTTAGGCGATTCCAAGATCAAAAGAAAAGATCAAGAGAAAATAAATTCTGTTCTATCTCTGCCCGGAGTAATTGCAACATTTGCATAGACTCTTCATACACTAATTGCAGTAATTATTATTGGACAGATGAACCAAAAAAAAGAAAAAAAAAATTTAAAAATTAATATCTCGCCCATTCTTTTAAAACTATTCATCTTTAGACAAAATATAATCGCCTCATCTTCACTTTCTAGATATTACAAAATTCAAAAGCGTTTACAAAGACTTGTGAGTGACGAAGTATTTCCAACACTACAGCCCTTTTCCTCACCGATAAAAAGGTAGCAAGTTTATTTCTAATCTATCGTTATTTCCATAGCGAATGTTCAGCTGATTTTTAGTTCCACCAGTTCAGACTTTTATAGCCATGGCGTGCCATACCACGAAGACATTGTCTTATCGCCATTCGCTTCGTATTCCATTTATAAGAAATAAGTTCAAAGTAACTTTTTCACCCTCAACTTTTACATTGTGGAAGAGTCTCCTGAAAGGATTTCTCAATCACTACACTTTTAACCTCTTCAAATCTAGGGCAACAGTTAACTATCCTACATAGATTCGGCACTTACATTTTTATTATACAAAAAATCAGTAACCTTCTACCATGAGTGGCTCTTGCGTCTTGTATTGGATGAAAATTTAGTAAATGATCATGTGCTTGAGAATTATTCTTGGAAGTAGTACATAGTTCGTTATTCACAATGTATATTTTGAAGCGATAGTTATACTATTCTATACTATAAACCAGAATGGGAATAATTCTCTCTCGTTCGGTTCATGCTCCTTCTCCTGTATGGTGAACAGGAGACGAGTTTCATTACTCGTTTTCTATTTAGGATTAGGTTCCCGTTTTTTTCCTTTACTCCTAGTAACGCCTTGTGTTTTAGTGATATTGTCACCTTACTTCGTGTGCGATGATTTAAAAAAAAAAAGAAAAAAAAAAAGCAAGAATTAGAGGTTGAGTCAGACGCAATTTCTTTTTTGAGGAACTAATTGTAAAGACGAATATTTTATCCCAGTTACTAATCATGCGTAAGAATCATTTTGAAGTTCTCATGAAGTAACATACGACACTATTCAAGCGCAAAAGTCAGTAGATTGACCTGGACAATTCTTTACAAGCGACCACAAAAGCAGAGTTCCATGGAAGAAAGGTAATGTGGTGGACTCGTGGAAGTATTATTTGTGTAGAAATGTTAAAATACAGTAAAACAATAAATGAAGATTCATACGATCAACAACTGTGTCCACAAAGTTTGGTCGAAAAGCGACCTGTGTCCTCGTCAATAGGAAAATATTGTTGTCTTCTATAACAATACAAGGCCGCATCCACTGAAACAACACAAGAAAAAGTTTGGAATTCGGTTGATCAGCCATATTCAGCTGAACTTGTATTAACCGATGTTTTGTTCGTTTCAAAATGCTTTGACGGGAAAGACCTCTAACGAAAAGCAGATTTAAGTGTTCGTCGAAATCTTTTCATATCAAAATTTGCAGATTTTTACTCAAAAGGTATCAAAATGCTGCCTGGTAAGTGTCAACAAGGCATTGCATATAATGATGAATATATAATTGTTATGAAATCAATAAATATGCTAAGTCATGATTCTCAGATTGGTTTTTAATTATTTCATTTAAGATTTCTTTGTAATGATTAAAAAAAAAACAAAAAACAGAACTGACATGTGACAATAGACTTAGATGCTGAGTGTTATAAACACGCATCTGGTAGCTCGTAAGGACAAATGAAAAAATAGGACAGTCATTGAGGCGAAATGAAAATACAAGAAATTTAAATACAAAATTATTTTACATTTGCCGATACAGCGGACATGAGCGGAATATCTATGTGGGATAGGTGTAGTGTATTTTGTGTATGAATAGTCATTGATAAAAATCAATGACTATTCACAGACAAAATATCATCAATGCAACAACATTACTTGAATATTAGATTCATTCTTTTTACGATATAGGTAACTTAGTAATTAGTCAGTTCGGTATTAACAAGTTGCTTTATTGTTTCAAGCTAACCGTAATCGCTTAGGCAGAGTAATTTCTTGAAAAATTTCTTTGTTCTTGTTATCGATCAATTTTTTTTTTCAAAATGACATCCTAAAGTTTGATGAATTCTTCTCAGAGGTTTTACATAAATCCAGAATAAATATACACATCACTAGAGCGTCAATGTCTCATTTGGATTTAAAGAAGTTCCGACATTAATTAGGATTTCGATTTAGAATCAAATTAGGATTTCATCAAAAGATTGAAATCTATGAGATTAAAATTTGAATAATGTTGCAGATTTATCTACGGAGACTTACATGCAAAATGTAATCTACATGAAATGTAAAGGTGTATATGCCCTAAAGTAGGTTACATTGCTAAAAATCTAATAAGCGATCAGAGTTCAAATTCCGGTTCAGGCAGTTTGTCTGCATTTCTCGATATTCCTCCGAGCTATGGGTTAAAGAGAAAGAAAAAAAAATCTTTCTTTGCATCCAGCTAAGGAGGAGGATAACTTTCATTTCTAACTTCTGTTGTCTTGAGGTCATAACGACTTTCAGAAAGTTTTCTGGAATCAATGCTGACGATAAATCCGGAGATAGCGTCTCTGAGGCAGTCCGACGTTGCCCTCAACTTCATTGTTGCGTATCTTGCGACGACATAAGCTGTATGAACCTACGACCTTACCTTGGACACTATCGGTGGCCTGGGGAGAAAAGAAATTTGTTGCATGGACTAATTCCAATCTTCTATAAAACCCTGCCCTGGAGGAGAAGCAAGACTTTCCAAGCCGCAGATACATGGTCTCGTGTAATGGATGACTGATATAAAATTTTAAACAATTTTTATACTCAGTAAAATGTTATTTCCTTTTAGTTGACTCATGAGAAACAGAAAGATAAACAATAATTTGAAAAACGTGAAGATTACAAGAATAATCGATGCTATTATAGTATGATATCTACCGTCCATTTTCTACTAGAGCATCATATCTACTATTCATTTTCAACTATGGTATGATATTTATCAACTGTTGAAAGCATGAAATATACTAGGGTTAAAGGCAGTGAAGAGTAAACTGGTTATGTATTAAAAATCATTAATGTTTTTTATACGAAAAAAAAAAATAATAATAATCAAATAGTGATTTTAAATGTTTGTATACTGATTTGATGTGATTGAGAAAAAAAAAAAAAAGAAAAAGAAAAAGAAAAAAGACAGGTCATCCTTTTTCCTGAGCATTTTTCAGCAATAATTAGGAAATATACTATAGAAGCACCAAATAATATATATATATTCAGAAAAATTAAATTTAAATCTGCAATTACTTAAGTCTTCTTTTGGAAGTGAACGATCATGACACTTCACAACTTCCTATCCTTTGTTAGGCTTGGTAATGTATGCGTTTTCACCATATCTCCCAGACCCTCTTCTGGCATCTACTTATATAATCTCGTCACGTCCGTGGTTCACTGCCTATTCCTATCCATTTTGCCTTCGACATGCCCAGTGTGTAATATTTTCTAAGTATTCTTTCCTCATGTCCTAAAATCTTTTACTGTCTGAATGTAAGTGTAAATATTAGGTTGGTGCAAAAATAATTTCGTTTTCTAACATATGTTACTATGTGAGAAAACGAAATTATTTTTGCACCAACCTAATATTTTTTGTTTCTATTTTCCTTAAAACTTCGCCCTTACTCGTATTTCCAGCTCATACTGTCCTCAGCATCCTTCTATAGTTCCACATTTCTGTTATTCCAAATGATGAAATTGTCGAGCAGCCATTGTCATATAGGAGGATTGATATTATATCTTTCCATTATTTTTAACGAAATGTTAAATGTTCCTTAGGATGCTTAGTTTTGCAATTCACCTTTCGTTATATCAACGTGCCTTCGTAAATTCGATGTCATATTTATACAATTCTATGTTAAAGCATTTCCTACATAGCTAACTTTCGAAAAATATACGGTAAAAATATATTAAACTTATGTGCATAAATGAATGAAATAGAATACGTAAAAAGGGCAATCTATATTGCTAACATAAATAATCCTCATGTGAATTGGAGTCCCAATAGATATCCAAAGCCTAGTGGAATTTAACATTTAAACTCCCACTCGCCGACTAGATGAAATCTCCGCTAAAGTAAGTGTTGGAACAGATAAGTGAACATAGATTATTTGTGCTACAATTCATGTTCTAGATCTTGATGCTGATAACTAAATTCTAAGACTGCATAACTTAAAAGCGTCCAGATTGTTGTTTTTTTTTTTTGTTTTTTTTTTTTTTAAATCATATCCTTTGTTATATTATTTTCAATTCAAATATTTAAACAATAGATAAAACTTTTGTTTTTATACAGTGCTCAGCATTTGGATAGAGCAACTGTAACTCAAAAGTAGATCAATTATTAATATCACTTAAAAAATGAAGTTTAAAATTCCTGTCTTCCTGAATTCTCTGGCATTTTCACAATGTAGATCGATCTTCAGATAATCTAACCGACAGGAATATTTTCAGTTTTGGAGACAGCAACTGTGATTATCAACGCTTCCTTCAAATTAATGCTGTAACAATTACAATATCTTCGAGTATCTGAGGATCTATTTGCATCGAGAAACTGCCAGTAATACTAAAGAAGTTATGAAGAGAAATATTTTTTTAAGGGTTTCGTACTGTTGGACACTATCGGTGCTTAGAGCTTAATGAACAATTTGGCAATCTGAGGATCGATTTACATTGAAGATCTGAGTAATGCCAAAGATATTTTGATGATCGGGATTTTAAATGAAGTTTTAGTTTTTCGAACTAGTGGTTGCGGAAGGCACTTGAAAATTAGTTAATAAAAAAATAGCCAGCTTAAGATCGATTTATAACGAGAAACTGAATAATGCCAAAGAGCTTATAAAGATTTTTATTTTCTGTTTCCTGAAGATATTTAAAGGTGAATTTAAATATCGGCTTATTCTGACTATATATTATAGTCTTAAATAAAAACAGTTTTGTGTCTTTTTTTAAGTACATAGGTAACCTTTCGGCGAACACTTCTTCAGAGACCAATCGTTGGCAGAATTAAATTAACGGATGGGATAAGCAGATACGCGGGAATAGGAGATGAAGTTGGAACCAGTCTAAAACAATTTACGCTTAAAATAAATGCGTAAAATTAAGGACAAATTGTAAATGAACCAACAGAGGAGCGTAAAATAGAAAAAAAAATAAAGAGTTGATCACTGACCCGCAAATAAGTAAAGGGACGGCAAAAAGTTTCTCTTTTGCTTGCAAAGATATGACCGCTGCAGTTTGAGACAAACGGCTTCTAATATTTGTGGATGGTGCTTAGATCTTCCCATATACAAAATAGAGAATGAATCCGTGGTGAGACACGCCAAGCAATTCTCATTCTCTTGTAGGTGCTGCCTAATTGCCGAATACTGGACAGACTGATATACGTGTATGATTATTTGAATGTAATTTCAGTCTTTGGAATGTGCTGAGCCAATCTTGTTGCCAATCTAAGACTAGTCAATCTTATGTACCCCAGCTTCGCACTTCCTGATCAACTTTTTATTTTATTTTACGCCCTTCTGTTGGTTCATTTACAATTTGTCCTTACTTTTATGCATTTATTTTAATCGTAAATTGTTTTAGACGTGTTCCAACTTTTTCTCCAATTTCCGCATGCCTGCTGATCACATCGATCGGTCGCTGAGGAAGCGTTGGCCGAAAGGTTACATAGGCCTTTAAAACAAAAAAAAAATCACACACACACACAAAAGTTTAAGTCGATCTATTTATTCCGTAGTATCTATATATATATATATATATATATATATGCGTGAAACATCGATGTATTAATATATATTGTAAATAGTACTATTATTCGACTTGTAGATAAACAAATGTTAAATGATATTTTAAAAAAAACAGTCTGCAAATCTATGCATTAATAGAAACACGATTCCATATAAAGAATATAACTTACTGAATTGTCAACACGACATATTTTTCGTATATAATCTAATGATTCTAATCTGAATTTCGAAAGCATAAGTATATGATATATACGTGTTTGTATGTCTATATAAACATGCATGTTTGAAAGTCAAGACGTCATAACGTTCACACATATATCAGTCTACAGATATGCATGCGGGTGTATGTGTTTTATATTTATGCATGTAAGTATACACATATATATGTATATACATACAGACATAGATACATAATATTTATGTGTGCGTATATGAAGTGTAATAATGATCAGTTGATTTATTGTTTACTGGACAACAAATGAAAACATCCAAAACCTAAAACAACGATTATACAGAACGAAACACGAAATCCCGAAGAAATGATTAATAATGATGACCAGTACTAACGAAGAGAAAGGAATTCCTAACTTACCTTAGTTGTCACAGACATGGTGTAGTCTCCACATTCATCGCAAGTGATTTCTTCACAATCCTTGCAGACATTTTGGTTGGTCCTGGTGCCATCCGAATTGAGTTTTAGTTCCGTTGTATGGCAGATCGGACACATGATCTTGCCTTCATGTTCAATTTCTGACCACGAAGACTTTCGGACAATGTCCGCAGCGTAAGTTGTGTAATCTTCTTCGATTTGTCTGCAAAAGGAAACAAAATCGAATTTACAAAACAGTAACAAGAGACCGTAATTGATTTTAGACTCACATGTACGCAAAAGACAAAGAGATCCGGGTTCGAATCTTTATGGTCGATTTGTGACGGGAAATTAATATCAGTAGTCTTGATAAAATTCCCAGAGGGAAGGGCGTCGTTGGAAGTAGCCTGAAAATCATAGAGCCCTCAATCTTGATGATTATACTAGCATAAAGTCAAAAGATATCGTGTCGTAGAGGTTGACTATAATTGTCTTGTTCAAACTGTCCATCACGCTAGATTATTGTATTATTCTCGAAACTCTAAGCAAGGTCTTTTCAGCCACACACACACATGTATATATATATATATATATATATATATATATAAGTTCACTTCAAACAAGACAATAATGCCACTAAGATGCAAATGGTTACTGTCAGTGAAAGAGAATTAGAAAACTTAAATGAGAAATCCAACCCTCAAAATGACAAAGAATAAACCTCTATAATAGATGGGGAGGGAGTGTGAACCGGGCGATAGGCGAATCTATCTACTGATTGACCAACATCAACTGTCAAGTGGAAACCTTAATTTTTAGAGTACAGATCCAGTTCATTTATGGCGGACAGCACGCCATCCACATCAATATTTTCTAATAGGTCTAATGCTGCTCGCGCTATATACAATATCAGTCCTCCTATATGACACTGAATGCTAGAAAATATCCTCACAGATGAAGAAGAGTGATGTAATGAATATGCATACACCTGGGTTCCCCCTCACAGTAATATGATTGGCTGGTATCAGCCATAAATACAGACTGATACATGACGACGCCTATTGTCTTCGCCTATTGCCTACCACTACGACGAGTACCAGTTCATTACGGTTACCTGCAAGATTGTCCTACCCGGTTACAGTAGTCAACAACCACTTTGCTACTTCGAACAAATATATCCCTTTCCGGGACATATCAAAGAGGCTTTGAACAACAGAAATATGATTGTACAGAAAGAATCTGAGAATATCATGAACTGAACATATGAGTAACGAGAAAACTATGTGGAAAACGGAAACAAAAATGCATTTATATTTAGAATGAAAAATGGCTTTGAATATTTGAAAGTCACGGCACAGGAAATGCCCGAGGAACAGAGCGTAACGGAGAGTAACGAACCTAACAAAATTCTGTAAACTTATTACAAAACAGAGATTGGGAAGAATGGTTTCAAGGAAAACCTAAGCGCTACATAGAGAGGATGTTCTTCAGAATCATGATCACCCACGTGACATGGCACATAGAGCAGGTCTCGTGAGAACGAGATCATCACACTTGAGCGGGAAATGTTTCACCGTATATACTGCCTTCACATTCCGACTACACATACTGTATAATCATACAATAAGGTAATTTTGGTATAGTGGATACATTGTTGTGATAAGGTGACTTGTTTTTTTTTCAGGTCTTCCCGAGTTCTCGTTTCCCCATCTCTGGGATGGATGCAAAGTCTTAGTTAGGTGACAACGTCAAGACTTAATGCAGGAAATTGCAATCATCATGGGAGACCAGAATGCCAAAATAGGGAAGGAGAGAGATTGTGTCGGTAAATTCGAACTAAGGAATGCAGTTTTATACTGTAAAACATAACCAAGTGCCCACTTCGGGAGCGAACACTTTCTGTTGCCTTGAGATCATAAAAATTCTATGGTTTTTTGACCAGGCTCGACGTTGCCTGAATTCGGTGACCGTACGGGAACAGGTATTTCAACGTGATATGGCCATAAGCCCACGGTGTGGATAGATATTATCTTGGTTGAATAACAGTAAAATTGGTTGAACAATGTTTTGGACATGATAACGTTTCCAATGTTTCCTCCAAAAACACTTAAGTCAAATGAGAATTATGTTCTAACTTGATTGGGTCCGGGTGTCATAAAGGAATTAAGTGAGGAAGGTTCGCACAACATCGTATAGGCAAACAAAGATCATTTACATGAAGTTAGAACCTGCTCTTATCAGAGAGTAATTCGACGTACCATGTCACCCTCTCGAAACACTAGTAGAGACGAACAGGAGAGTGTTGTAGCGTAAATTGACATCACACTAGATGTACGTGCGACCTAATTCTGTTAGTCTAGCCATTTTTTCTCATCAGAAAATCCTCTTGGGTGAATCGGTTTAGTCACTAATGTACTGATTATGCGTCAGGTCGTACTGCGTAACATGGTACTAGTAACGCACGTGGATAGATCAGAGTTATTGCATACTGTACTCAAGTCAACATTAACACCGTCGCGTTGTGCGCTGCAGTTTTATTTTCCGTCAATGTACATTTGTAAAGACGGGATGATCTCGAACGTAATTTATTTTCTTATCGCTTCAGTACTTATCTTCCATGTTCCAATCTTGGAGAACTTAGGGCGAAAGACGCTGCGCTTTCTATTCGGAACTTTCCTTTTATGGACCCGTGTCCTTAATGTTAACCAAAGTGTCCAATGGGTCGAGCCACCCGCATTGGAGACACTTGATCAATAAAAATATTCTGAAAGAGGCTCCAAAACTGCGACCCAAACAGTGAGTCAACAACTGTTTGGTGTCTTCTGTATGCAAGGACCTGTTTACACAGATGCAAGTATAGAGAGTTCGATTTTCATTCAGTTCCCCGGTATTTTTGCCGTATGATACAGTTCTGTCATACTTTTTTTTTAACACCTTCAGTGTCAACCTTTTTCCACAAACGGTGTTTATTGGCCAGGAAAAGAACAATAGGACTAAATCGCATCGCTGGTAAACAAGTATGACTTACAACAGAAAGTGGAGGACCGAATGAAGCCAAGGCGTGAGTTTCTATGAATTGGATATTATATATTTTATGCCCTTGTCACTGAATATACAGTGTAACCCGGATATAAGAGTTGTCGGGACCGGAGAAGAAGTATCTTATACCCGGGTTTCTCTTATATCCGGGTTTGGTCTATTATATATACATTAACACAGGCTCTAATTTGGGACCAGAGAAAATCTCTTATATCCGGGTTACACTGTACTAAACGTACAAGGACGTAAACATTTTAAAATAACGTGCGTGTAACTACAGTTGAATAAATAAATTCATTATCTCCAGATTAAAAAAAATGGCTAATTCAAAGCATTGTTATTTAATAAAAAAATATTACTCTTCGATTTCTCTCAACTCCTCATCTTTCACCATATTTTATCATAAGAGGAGGACTCAACTTCTGGGTTACCGAATACTTGAAAGTTTTAATTTATCAGATTTTAAATTTATTGAAACCACAGAGAGAACAAAACTATTTACAATGTTCTGACTGTTGGCCTCATTGTTGTTATGCGTCTTCAGGATATACCTCAGTTTCAGTTATTTCCCTTTAACTCATCTCCAAGTTTTTGTTCACCTCCTGTATGGCCAGGTATTGAATTCATAACATTTGGGGTCAAGTCACAGGATTACTACAACCAACAGGGACATACGTCCTTAGTGGACAAAGGCGTTGGTTGAAGTAATCCAGTGAATTGACCCAAAGAGTTCAATACCTGGCCATATCACAGGTAAAAAAAAAAAAAAAAAAAAACGTGGAGAGTTGAATTAAAGGGAAATAACTTAAACAGGGATATCTGGAAGTGGCATGGCACGTGGAAGTACAAAGTGGACGAAATAAAGGGTTCGTTCGAAATTTCAATCACCTGAAGAAGGCCGGAGTATACAACGACCAAAACGTTGTGAAGATGACAAAAAAAGATGAAAACAGTCCGAACATTGTAAACTCATCCTGGAAATATAGAGAGATAGGATAAGATCTGTTTCATTGGGCAAATTATGTTAAAGTCTAAAAAGGTATCATCTTTTTTATACTTTTACTAGAGGCAACATTCTCTGCAGAAGAACTTCCCTCACAGCTCAATAATATGTTGCATAGCATTTGGAGAACAGATGCTGCTATACAGCAAATTGCCCGTCGACTAAACTGTCTTCAATTTTACTACCAGTGACTACCTTGTTCAGAAATGTGATTAACAAAAACAAAAAAAACAAAAAACAAAAAAAAAAACAAGTATTTAAACTGATCGAATGTTACTTTACACAAGTTCATGAATAAGCTATTTTCCTTGAGTCTGTATCTTAACGGTTGTAAACAATATACAGTTTATGACACACGTTTAAAAAGCAACTCTGGATTTTGACTAGTACTCGGGTTGCTTACTTTTTCTAATAAATAGAAAAGAAAAACATTTAAATATAGCTAAATCAGTCGAATTAGAATTCTGTAATACAGTTTAAAATAACTCCTTTAACAAAACTTTATTTAGCATTTTTCTTTTCGGGTTGGTGAAGTTGGTTTACTTAAAATTTAATCTTTTAGTGACTGTTATATTCACTTTCGCATACTGTTGGGCAAAGTATGAATTCATTTATTATCGAGCTATGAGTTAAATAGTAAGACAGACTGTACTCTCTAACTGTGGGCAGCAATCAGCATGGGCAACACTGAATGTTAAAGTGAATGAGTCCCTAGTTGTGGTGAAATAGGATCAAGGAATTCCAATCTGCATGTGGCTAAGAAGCCACGATGTCCCGTCTGCCCGGTTGGAGTCACCATTTGCAATTTGGGTAAAGCGCATGCGTGGTTCTAGTGCTTTTGAGACTATCGCTAATTTGCATATGTGGTAAAAAACCTGAATAAGAGGCGATCTGCGGAGACAGCGATCCACAGAGTTTGTACTAGTTGCGGCTATAACTACACTAGTGAGGCGCGTATTTGAACTGAAGGTCCACTCATTATAAACCAGTTTGGCTGTGGGTGTTGACAAAACAGAAATGGGTTTAAGCTAATTGGAATATATGGAAACGAGCAGGCATGCTGAAGATGAGAAATTACACTGATTTAAATCAGTGTGTCTAAGGCGAAACAAATCTGACTCTGTAGAGAGCAGACATATTACATTATTTTTTTTTTTAAAGAAGCACGCAATTAGATATCTCCAGGAAATTAATAAACAAGACATAACGTTAATTAGTAATTTTTATCGAAACAAACGAGAAAAAATACAAACTAGCGACAACGCATACAAAAAGTATAAAAACAAGTATACTGGATATTGAAGACTAGAACTGTTGGGAAGAGGAATTAAAATAAATTAGTAAAAAGCAAGAATCTAAATTTTTAACTGTAAATTCTATACGAGAGTGGAAATATGGCTTTTATATAATTGCGTCGTAACCTGATTTTTTTTTCTCTCATATATATATATATATATAAAACACATTCCTGAAAAGCGAAATATATTTGTTCTCTTTCCGCTGTTGAGTCGTTTTATTTACGTTCGTGCGTTCTTCACGCAATCCTCAGAATATTATCCACCTTGTCACGAAATAAAATTGATTCGTAAACCAAGAAAGCTGACATTGGCTTGCTGACAGGAGAAAAAAAATCTAAATATTCAGTCATTTAAAACACTTGCGTGTGTAACTGATAAAGAAAATACAATGATCTCCAATAGAAAAAAAAATGTAAGAAGGAAATGAGGAAAAAAAAAAAAAAAAAAAAAAAAAAAAAAAAAAAATCAATTTTTCTATAATAGTACGAGTCATAATATACTTGGTGACAGGGTTGTATCACGACCATTCTCTTAGTAATTTTTTTTTTTTTGGAAGACGGGTGTCCCTCTCTAAAAAATTCTTAAGAACTGCTACTTTGTGAAATACTCCCAAGCGGATGCTTTCCAGAAAACTACAACCTTAACGTCTTCAACTCTGGGGTCAATAGCTATCCGCCTTATCCTCGTAATATTAACTTCATATTCTTATGTTTATATCAAACATCTCATTTATTAACCCTTGAGTGACTCTAGGGTGATCATCAATAATTGAAAAAAACAAAAAAACAAAAAACAAAACAAAAACAAAACAAACAAAAAAACAAACAAACAAAAAGATCAAATAATGTGCGTTCTCCAGTGTTTGGGCCAACGGATCTGTGCTTAATACTTGCTGCTGTACGAAGTATTTATCATCTCTCTCTCTCTCTCATATATATATATATATATATATATATATATAAAAAGGCATTTTTATGCTTATACATTCTTTTTTATAGATACAAATATTTAAGTAAATGCTCTGTTTATAATAAACAATATTAACAACATTTACCTGCCTGAATGTCCGAGAAATTGTTATAGAAAATATACGTCCTCCCATATATTTATTTTTATTATAAACACAAAAAAATGTCTTAAAATAATTGTCGAACATTTCCCATTTCATAATATCTATATATATATATATATATATATATATATATATATATATATATATATATCTCAGTCAAATCAGTTCAACCTATAACCATCGGAGTACCATGTTGATTAGTTTGTCTCGAATATCTTATGACAATACGAATCCCTTGGCAGCGTCCATCTCCTATCAAAGCAACACGCGATCTATGGCACATTGAATTGGTTTAGACTGCATAAACAACGTGCAGTGTTTGACTAAATCTATTCTTGAGGAAAGAAGCGTTGAGCCCCGCACTTGAGGAGTCTCTACTTGAGTGGGCCCAACCCAAGACCGGAGAGCCTTATCTATCCTGCCATTTAACACATAGCTGGTTAGTGGAGAAAAAGAAACGGATTCATACCTTTATCAAGAAGATTAGCGCGAATATGGATATAATGTCAGAAATCAGCTCACCGATCTGACTTTCTGCGCCAATAACCGATTATCTTTCCTATAGCGTTGAAAAAATCCCCCCACACACACCAAAAAAAAAAAAAAAAAAAAAAAAAAAAATGGTTAACATATCTACTATTAACAGAAATGAGTTTTTTCTTATGGATACTTACAACTGTTCATTTTTCGGCCATTCTATTCTCCTGTCCTCTTCGGGTGTACTTAGTGAAATAAAAAAAAAAAAAAAATGTGACTGAAAAATTGTTAGTAAGATCCCAACTGTCACAATTACTTTTCAATGTCGCTTGGCACACTAAGTACTCAGAGGAATACATTTAAAGTAAATGTCTTCTATTCGCCGTGTCCTTTCAGGAAATGGCTCTCCAACTTCCCAACCCGCGTAGCCCTTAGTAAGAGCTTCTTTTCGCTATCCCTCCAATGTGTTCCGTAATCCATGTACAGAGCTTGTTACGTAGATTACTCGCTGTTTCCATTGATCTCTCTTTCTTTCAGTATATGCTGTGAATGTCACATTCTCAAAGACCTCTTTCCTCATAGTGTGTTCTATAAATTTAAGCTGTGTCTTTCTAATTTCAAGTGTCCCTTTTGTTGCTCACATATTCAGTCCATCGTATTCTCAGCATCCTTTTGTAGAATCACATTTCAGCCATTTTCATCTGATCAAATTGTTCATTATTCGTTGCCATATAAGAGGATAGATATTGCATAGAAGTGCAGCACTGTTTGTCGCTAACAAAATTTTCCTCTTAATACTTCAAGTTTTGGATGAGATTTTTGCTATTTCGATTCCAGTATTGCGTTTTTTTGTCCATATTTCCAGACATTTAAAATTTCGTGCTATTTTTTTAGATTCTGGGATTTACATCAATTCATTTCTTATACTGTCTTTACTAAGCAAAAATAAAAAGAAATATATAATATTAAGCTAAGGCTGCTAACCTTATTGAAATCATTGTAGAAGTTGACGACATCGGCATTTTATTTTTCTAACAATCTCTAGTAATGAGTTATCTTTCGTGATCGTCCACCAATTGTATTCATGAACCAGACTTGGTCACGATAGAACAACAAATATCAAGTAATTTCCACATGAAGAACGCAAACCTCATCTGACTTCATTGCTGGATAGATTAGCTTTTAGTTTACAAAAAGATATCGCCTGATTCCATGCAGAGCGAAGATATAACGATTAGATAGTTCTTTGAAGCGACCAAAATCTTCTGGAAGATAGTAAGTACGGAATTTCCGTAAGCCTTTCCTGTCTTCTTAGATGAGAAGACCGGAATAAGTTTAGGTACGAATCGATTATTTTCAAAGATTCAAAACTCTTTCATATTTTCTTAGAACTGATAACATCAATGATCTTTCTTATCGAGCAGTATAGAGCTACCTTAGCACATTTCCATGTAATAGAAGATAGAGCAGTCGTGTGATTTCCATGGCTCGCAACAATTCAAAGTACGAATAAGTTTCAACAATATGATTAAATATTAGAATTTATCGTAGTATACGATGAAATGTATACCTTAATAAAAACAATCGTGAAAGTAGGTGCCAAAATTTGAAATTCAGGCAAGACAATTTTTAATTTCTGGTATGAGTAATTATCATTTACAGTATTTACATGTGTACTACTACTACATAGTCAAATTAATTCAAACCATGCCGTCGGGAGTTCTAAACTCCTGGTAGGGTCACCTTTGGCGGTAAGACGAGAACCCAGACTAAACGCGAGAAACCCCAGAGACTCCAATGGTGGGACAATCAGATAACAGATATCAATGATAGGGCTACACATGGACATGCTACAAAAGTCACCACTCGAAGTTATAAAAGTCAGCGGTAGTCCGTTGAAGTTTCATTACTGGATTCTGCATGAAATCAAGTGTATAGGTCACTTCTTTGCAAGTTGAGGTCCACCTTAAATTCACACCATCGACATTTTCTTCTAAACCTCCAACCAACTCTCAACGAGGCCAAACGGTGACAGAGAATCGATGACGGGAGCAGGTTTTCTTGAAATTAGACAGTGGAGGCGAATTTAGCCATCAACGTCATCATAAAGGAAGCGATCAGCAAAAAAGAAATTAAATTCTTGGATACGTGATAAAGCCGGCGATGATGACTGTCCTCATCACAACGTTTCGACCGTTGTGAACGCCGGCTTTCATTAGGTGTATGTCGATCCGGGTAACCTACATGTAATTTCAAACTGAACCCTTTATCTAATTATCTTTATTTAATGATCACGATACAATAGCATTTCTCTCTGAATAACATGGACGAAACATATAAGCAACGAGAAAAGTTTGTAGAAAATGGAAGTAAGAGAAGATTTTTGCTAGCGACAGGTGAAACTTTTAGGGCATACTAAAAAACGGTTTGGATAATTCGACACTGACAGGGCATAAAAGCAGAGAAAATAGACAAATGAAAACAGCAAGAACTTTACATTAACATCGATAACGAGCTTGTGTAAATAGGTTGAAAACAGGGAATGGTAAGGACAGTCAAGGAAAAACAGAGCTATAAAGCACGGTAAGTGGCAGAAAGCCGTCATACGGTGAATGAAAAAAAGCCCCTTAGTGAAGAAAGGTGTTACTGGACATGTGATATCAATCTTGAAAAAAGCTTATTTTGTAATTTCGTATGCATATATAAGATAGAGATAGGGGTCTTGTTTACAAAGTTAAAATAGAACCTTTAAAGAGCCAAGAAAAATGTGCATTCTTTCCACAGACTGAACGTTTAAAACTAGATACTATACACAAATCTTCCTTTAAGCTAGCAAGGTACAGAAACGGCACAAACCTTGCTATTTATGTATGGTAGGTAACGGAAAGAAATTGACAAAAGTCCGATTGTGAAATGGGATGTGCTGAGAAAAACTCGGCCAGTTAAAATCAGAAAGATGTGTAAATAATGCCAAGGGTAAAAACTGGTTATTCTGCTATACCATCAATAGAGTCAAGTGCCTAACGAAAGATCGGACATTATGACAGCATGCAAGGAAATTCGCAGTAGCAAGGCTATCAACCTGGGTAGGATTATTTATACAAGAATTTTTCACCACTCTTTCTTTATCCACTTAAATATCGACATAATTATGTCTATAAGAATATCTGGGGATGGAATATCTGCCTGACGATACCTGATTTGTAAAAAACCATATTAGCAGGAAGGTTGCTTTTTTAAATATTTTATGCTTATATATCTTTTAATCAGTTTACCCCTAACAACAAGGGGATAATGTCAGTAAGGTGCAAAGTATTACTGGGAGTGAAAACTTTAGGAGTAGGAAACCCAATCCTAAATTGGAAAAAAGTGATAAACCTCTACTAATGTTAAAAAGACCGGAAAGGAGTGTGAACCGGTCGATAGGCAAACTTATATACTCCTATTGAGGGAAAAAAAAAAGTAAACAAAATTTCAGATTTTATACTTCTAACGTGTGTGTCTGAAGGTGAAAATTTTAGGAGCTGGCAACACAATCCTAAACAGGAAAGAAGTGATAAAACCGTACCCCTGCTCAACAGACCGGGGAAGAGTGTGATTATATATTCGGACTGTTCAAACTCTTCAAGCTTTTGGGTAGTATATCAGATCAAATTCACATCGGAGAAACAATCGCTGAAAGAGGTGGGTTTGGGGTACAAAGTTCGAAATACAGGAGATTTCTTTCCTTATAATTGCATTCATGAAAATTCGTTTGTTTTCATGAAAAAAGAAAAGATCTGTCAGCATTTCGATTCAAGAATTTAAAAATAAAATATTAGCTTAATACAACAGTTTTATATTGTCATATGCCTTACTATATGCGTGGCTTACAGTAATATCGCGTTGAAACACCGGCTCTCATCCGATAACTAAAGTTAAGCAATGTCGAGCCTGGTCAGTAACTAGATTGGTGACCTCTTCGGAATACTTGGTGTTGTAAGCTTGGAATTGCGGCTCGTATAAAGGCATACAAGTCTAAATTTGAAATCAGAGAGCTGAGTTCCAATTCCAGTCGGTTTCGTTATATTGACTTATGCCGAAATACCATTTAACAATGTATGGATCCACCTCTTCTTCCCTCCAGCTATAGGTTAATTAGTAAATCATTTTTAACTGTAAAATTTCTTACAATCTAAGGAAAAAAAAATTGACTTTAAATAATCTTCAGAAGGTTAATAAGTGGTATAAAATATCAATCTGAAATCTTAGAATTAGAACCACACAATGACATTACCGATAGTATAGAGCGATATGTAATTTTGCGTCTTAAAAATATCACATTAAAAAGTCGAATTCTACAAAAATATATACAGCATTTTTTTTTTAAATATCTAACAAGGTGGGGTGTTTAGAAGACTCGTTTACGAGTTACCAGTTCGCAAATGTAGTGAGTGTAGTTTTTACTAATCTCTTTGCTAACTGCATATCTGCGATTGTTCCGAATGTAAGACACCTGAATCCAAAATCAATCAATCCACTAGTACAAGTCAAGCGAATGAATGGATTCTATTTGAAATATCACGCATATGAAATACTTTGATTTTACTTTAAAAAATGCGAATAGGTGAAGGAAAAATTGATCCGGCTTTATTATGAACTAGGTCTTTCATTTGATATATCAAAATGATAGTAATCTGGATATATTGTGACCCGAGGCAAAATTAAAAAGGTACAAAAAAAATGCATCATATTGAATCGATTCGTGTATTAAGATAATTTTAAATGTAGTTCGTTAGAAACAAAGGGAAGAGTACGAAACTGTAACGTAATATCAGTCCTTCGATATGACAGTGAATGTTCTCCTCGCAGACGAAAAAGATACTTTAAGCAACAGAAATATAATTCTGCAGAAGGATGCTGAGAATGCCATGAACTGAACAATGATTAAAGTTTACAGGAAATGGAAAAGGATACTTATAGTTAAGACCAGTAAAGTTGAAATCTCTAGAATACATAAGGAAAGAGTTCTTGGAAAATTTGACACCGGATATATTGAAGATAAGACAGGCAGAGGGAAGCAAATCATAACAGACATAGCGAGATTTAGTAAATGTATATTGGAACAGGAGAGATAACAGAAGACAACATTTATTAAGAGGTACAAAGGACAAGAAATTGTGGAGAGCCATGATCATCCACAATTTGAAGTAGCACATAAAAAAAGAATTTTAATAAACCTCGAAGAGGAAATTATCAGATAATACGAGACGAGATGGAGGATTGATTGAATAATATTGTTGCTAAATCGACAGTCTTGGAATTTGCAAATAGGCACAAGAGAATAAAATAAGATCATGGCACAATTCCATCACGTACGATTAGTAAACATAGGAATACCTATTTTGATACATATCCCTTCATGATTCTGGGAAACATGGCTCTCCCATTCTCCTTTTTTGATCTAATTAACTTGACACATTAACATAACTTTTTGTTCGTTTTGCAATTCATTTACACAAATCCGTTAAGTAGGTCAAATCATATTCTGCAAATAGACGATTGTTTTCTCTGAAGAGACAGGTAACCTGAGAACCCATAAGGGAATAAGATGGTTAAAAAATGGCGACAATTAAGGTTATCGGTAGTTTTATTCTACTTTTGCATTCACTCTATCATTTAGATCTTAAGTTCTCTCAGGCTTCTTTATGTGTCCCAGATATTTCAACCATCTCTTTCCAACTTTAAGTGATCTTTCAGTTTCTGTTAAAAATTTCTTTGTTACTATTAGGTTGGTGCAAAAAATAATGTCGGTTTTTGACGTTAAAAATACGTCAAAAAACCGACATTATTTTTGCACCAACCTAATTTACATCTTAGTATTCTCAACATCATTCTGTAGAAGCAGGCCCGTCCCTTCAAATCTCTTCGTATGTGAAGAGTGTCTATTGCATAGAAGATTAGATCTTTGTTTCTCACAAAATCTTGCCGATTTTAATACTTCGATTAGTTTTTGGAATTCTTAATTCCTATGCGTATTCGGATTTATTTGCTGTCATATACACAACTCAGATTTTTTTTTAGCCTTCCTGAACCAGATGCAGAAAATTAACTTACAAAACCTACGGATGATCTAAAAGATACCAGCAGTCGAAAACTAATGGATACTCTAACGCAAAATACACCTAGAAAGGTAAACAGAATCTTGTAAAGATAGCTATTTGAATTAATGCACAAGAACCAATCATATTCTGAAAAACAAAATCTACAGAAAATACGGAAAAAGCAGCAAATGTGGTCTTTGGGATGAGACAGTGAACCTGGGAATACGCCAGTGAGTATGGAAAACTGGCTAAAAATAGGTAGGTCAAAAGAGGTTGAACAAAATATTGGTGGCGATAAACTGGAAATATTGTAGACGACTTTGGTCCAACCATATAAAACAAATATCTATACGAAAAGATAACGTGCTGGGAAACAAAAATCATATAGTATGGGATATGGAGTCAGATCAACCACCAATATAAAAGCAATAAAAATGGATCTATCAGTTCTTAATGACAAGATACCTGCCAGATCTGAGACATCTGTGACAATGAAACAAAAGTAGAAATAATAAAAAATAAAATAACATTTCTCTGCAAAGTGAAAATATAGTTAAGCGAACACTCACAATTCGAACAGTGACTGAAAACTTAAAAGCAATACTGGGAGACTCTCCATCTTGAATTCGTACAGAATATTTGAAGAGTCTTGCTACTATAATATATATATATATATATATATATATATATATATATATATGTATATGTATGTATGTATGTATCATATAGCGTGACCCCAAAAAAACAGGAACTTTTTAACAATCCAATAAAACCAAAAGTGATGGAAGAAAAATATTTTATTCATAGTAATTGAAACCTTAAAACATGCCATTTAAGAAACAATGATAGAATTTTTTTTTTTTTAAATTACGTCCCGTATGAATGCATTCTTGAAATCTGCTGTTGAGATTCCTCATTGACTGCTGTAAAACCTCAGCTGGGATACTGTGAATTTCACCTTGAATTCTAAATGGCGAAATGTTTACTTGCTCAAGGTCACTGTCACGCAGTGTTGCCACTTGCTCATGTCTGGCAATACACATTCAAATATTTCCATTTTTTGGGGTCACCCTGTATATATAAAATTATATATATATATATATATATATATATATATATATATATATATATATATATATATATATATATATATAGATAGATAGATAGCAGATGATGTCTGTGCGTGAGTGTATGCTATTTATCCACGTCCACATTTCTCGACTGATTTCGATTAAATTTCACTCACATGTTGCAAATTTACGATCAATCTTTCAATCTGCAGGCACCCTGGGTTTGGCAGAAAAACAGATAAAACTGAAGGTGGGTACGGCATCTTGCAAAACCAAGGCAAAGTTACACTCGAAAAAACTTTACTGGATGAGCTGATGTTCTTTGCACTTAATGCAAAACATAGATCATATTACGAGGTTTATGTAGAGTGCTTGATGTTTTTCCTGCGACATTGGTTCACACAAAACATTGCGAAACACTAGAAAAAAAAAGAGGGTTTTTCGTACCTCTTGAAATACAAACTTGAATAACCTCATTTTTTTCCAGTTTTCTTCAAAGATATCACAAAAAATTACCATCATGTAAGAAATAAGATAGATAAGATGGTTTTAGTTCTGCTCACTTCCCCGCGTATAACGAAAAAAAAAACACGAAAAACGGAGAAAATAAAGCCAGTTTTTCGACCAAAACTCCTTGATTTTTCATCCGATGCTTTCCAAATTTGCCATGTAAATTACATATGACACAAATTGTCCTCGTGATTGTTTGGTTTAGATTATTTCAGTTAAGTGGACGAAATCTGTGACAAACTTGGTCCAAAATCGGCCTTTGCCATTTAACTAAGTTTCTTCATATGATTCCTTCTTAAATTGGCATTCAAACAACCTTTGATGCAAAGATTGTTTGAGAAGGATTGTTGAGGCGTTAAAAGGGTAAATTTCTCGAAGAACCTCTTATTACCTTCAGCTTTACAATAAATGTGTGAAGAAGAGGGGGCGTACATGCGTATGCACTTGCAGTACAATCAAACTATCGCTTCATACCTATTTTTGTCTGATTATTAGATTTGTGAAAAAAATACCATATTTGAAAGTTATTACGGCCATAGGAAATTTGCTGAATATCCAAATCATTTAAACGATTTAACCCCGAGGAACGACCACACAAGGTTTTATTGATGGAATTCCTTTATTAAGAACAATTACACTCTTGCAAAGGACATATTGTAAGGAAGATGAGGGGGAGTAGCTTAGCATACCAACGAATGATGCATGCAACCAGCGGCGCAGGCAGATATTTCTAGATAGGAGGGGTGCGGTTATACGATTGCAGTCATGTACACCCGGGCAACACCGGATACCTCAGCTAATATCTCCCCAGGTACGATGAGAAGGAATAGAGTACAATTCCATCGTTCGTAACATTTAATTTAAAAAAGGGCTCAATACAGAGTAGAGCAATATAATTTTCTCAAATTACCTCTCTAAACTCCCACCTCCCCAAATTTTGCAAAACTGCATTTGTCTGGTTTGTATATTTTATGTAACCATATGTATCCTCTTTAAGTTGATGTCTGGCTGCCGTTAGCTGCTAATCTACGTGTCATGACCAATTTGTAAAAAAATATATTTTAATTTTTTCTTCTTCGCCTAGTTTAAATTTAACGTAGGTCATATTTGATTGTTTAATCAGAGTAAAGCTAAAAAACCCCTTATAAACCCTTCCCCCCATCGAAAAAAAGAGGTTGTAGTTGGCTTTTAAATCTAAATAAATCGTTCGCTCGCCAGTAATTTACAATCGCCAGATGAGATGCATTGAAACGACTGCAATTGTGTAGCGCTTTTTTTTTTTTTTTTTTTTTTTTTTTTAACATGTTTTCACTGTAATAAATATATATAATTAATGCGAATTAATTATTACTCCTAGAGGCCAAGTATACTTTTGGCTGACTCCATGAGAAAATTCAAATCATTTCTTGAATCCGGACACGCAACCCTGAAATCTTGTATTCCTAAGTTTTCATTACTGCGATTGTTTTCTGTGAATTTTTTTGCGACGAATTTTTTCTATGATATCAATTTTTATAACTTTGGGAATAATCAAAATTAATTGCCAAAGTCACCCATGAAATAAAATTTGTTTGTACGGAAAATAAGGACCACGTACATTAAATTGCCTTTAAATTATGTGGCAGCAGAAACAATTATTGTTGAACTTTAAAAGGTAAGCATAAATATTAATGTAATATTTAAATGCAGCGATCAATTTTGAGTTCTGTATTGTATTGTTGCCTATCGCATCTACTCCTCCTTGTTGTGATGAAAGCTCAATCAAGAGCCCTCAGCGGGAGCTAGCTTCAATGCCACCTGATGTGTGTATACGTAAATTTAAGCATGCTTTCACTTATATCTTAGGTAAGGTAAATGTGCAGCATGATATCTTTTTGCGTTACAAAGTCAAACTAATTTTGGCCTCGCTGGTTTTTTTACTGTATTTGTATTAATGCGTGGTTTGCTCAGTTTCCCGGCGAGGCTGTTCATAAAACCTCGTTTATTTAGAGAGAGAATTACAGAACAAGTGACCTCGTAGAACGAACGTTTTCGCTCTAAATTAACGTTCGATAAAATGTCAATAGGTAACTTGTTGAACCTTTCGAATAAACAGCTCTACAACGAATCTTGTCTTCTGCTACATTCTCTTCATACACCGCACTTAGTAAGAGGTTAAACAGCATCAATTTGATTATCTGACTTCCGTTGCTTTTTTCAGTTTTGCAATGCAGAAATTTGACCATAACAGTAAATTAGATCTTATACTATATTCTACTTTCTGCGGCAATAGATATTAAGACAAGGAGAATTACAATCATAAAATTATCTTTCCTTAAAGTCCCGTCATGATATTTTGGTGTCTTATTAGCTGAAGCTTCAGAAGTTACCGTTTCAAACGAGAAACATTTATGACCAGTCTTTGACAACGTTGAATTTTATAACTTTAAACAAGGAGGGCAAAATGAGATTTTCCTGCATTGTATAAAACATGAGATCTCACGCAGGAAGAGCATTTTGTGTTAATCGGATCTGTTAGAAATTGGCACAAGACTGGCAGAAATATATAATTAATAGAATGGAATGATAAAAGATTGAATAGGTATAAAAAAAAGGGAAGATATACGACAAAGCCCCACGAAAGAGGAAAAACGTAAAAATAAGTAAAAATACTTCTTTGAATGACCAAAAATATCTCTTTATCACTATGTTAATCATTCTTTATTTTATAGTAACTTAAATGCATAGAGATAAATACATATTGTTTACATTCTATTTTTACTACCTCCATGGCAATAGAAATTTACGGTATACAGCAATTATCGCTCTCAGGCAGATTTCATTGTGATTAAGGTTTTTGTTTTATTAAAATTATACAACAGAACACCCTGACTATGACGATAAACTATATCCGGCAATAAGGCTTCTGACGGGGAGATTTTGAGGAGTGTGAAACTACCTCTTATTTGTTGTTCCCAGTTCCACCCTGGCTCGGGGTTGTAGCATCTGTTAGTGTTCTAGCTATGGGGAAATAGTTAAACCATAAACTGGGATCAAAAGACTATGAAAGTATAAAGAAATTTATAGTAAAATCACCAGCAATACATTTTTATAGTAATATATATAAGTAATACATTTCTGTAAGGAAAAAAAGACTTTTGTAAAAGAAATTAGTAATACTCCCAAAATATTAAATTTTGGCATTAAATTACCCATAAGAAGTTGATATGCCGCTTAAACAAAAAAGTGTAACACGATCTTAAACCCATTTCTTAAAATGCGTATTTGAAATTATGTGAACATATCCTAATCTAACCAATTATATTGCTACTGCTTTGTGAAATTGTATACATTTTAGGATATGTTTATAATACAGACTAGCAACTTAGCTTAGTAAAACTATACATTTCATAAGGCCTGATAAAATAGACATAATCCATGAAAGCAAAGCCAGGTATTTGTTTTGTTAACGGCATATCAACCTCTTAGGGTTTATTTTATGCTGAAACCCGATTTACTTGCAAATGTTTGATTAGAATACTAATTATTCATACAACCTAAATATCAAAGACTTCGAAAAGTTTCGACAACACAATTTCACTCACAAGTGGTATCGTTTTCAGACACTTCTCACGGATGGCGCATGTTGGGAATAAAGCTATGTAAATGCAAAGATGTGTTTTATACCCGCATAAGCAGTTTATATAACCCGTGATATCGGAGGTGCGGAACTTATTGAACAAATTCATCGGCACTTCATTCACTCTGCAATACGAATATACACCAATTTTGGATGACAAGAAAGAAAAAACAAAAAGTTAATAACGACAGTTGTATTTTACTGTCAACTGCTTTTGAATCCATTATAGATAGGAAAGCTTTAATGAAATATGAGAAAAATAAAATATACAAAATTCTACATTCGAAAAAAAAAAAAAAAAAAAAAAAAAAAAATTACTTTTGTTTCCATTATATTTTTCATAAGCGTTTGGGTACAACACATCGAAATGGAATCGATCGTCCACCCACGCGTATAGCAAAGATTCTGTTGACCATTTCACAACAAAAGAACGCTTGCCTGTTGTCTTCTTCCATTATCGTTTTTCTCCATGTTCAGTCAATACAATATTGACGTCATTCAGTGATAGCTCTTGTGGATCCTTTTATATTTCAAACTCAAGTCACATTCTTTGCGGTGTTATGGACTCAGTTGCTTTGATAATTATAAAAATAAACACATATATACATAGCACAATAACAATAACTTCTAATTCTGCAAAAAGGTAGATCTCCGACGATGCTAAAAGTCAACGAAAGGTTGTCTATGCATTATTAAATGGCAATTATCTCCCTTTGTGTGCTACGTTAAATTTAGCTGCAACCAACCGTTATCATTTAAGGAAAGAATAGTTTATACGAAAGAGTATTTTCGTTACAAACACTTTATCTCTATTAGACTATTGAGCACTTTAAAATTGTGCTTACTGTTCGAACTGTGTAAAACAGCTAGCATTATAAAATTTTATTAAGACTAATTATGTGATCAAAGTAAACGAAAAATTATGTTTTGTGTTGAAATGTTTTTAAAAATATCAATACTGAAAGCTATTTTCTCATATAAAATTTATATTCCTTTGTGATATATATATATATGCACACACACGCACACATTTTAGACGTTCTATTTAATGGATGCACTTACTCGAGTGCATGTCTGTTTTTTTAAACAGTGCGCATCTGCTGGCCTGGGTATTTGGGGAGTCTTAAGAAAATGAGTTTTCTGAAATTTACTATAAAACTGACATTTGCTCAAACGTAGTAAATATAAATTAAAAGTATTGTATTAATAAATAAATATCGAATTATAAATTAAAATCCTTAAAGTCATAATAATGAATAGTGCATTTGTCGGAAAGGTCAAAAAGATCAAAATGGAGATGAGGAGAGAGAGAGACAGAAGCAAAAAGAGAGAGTGAGTGTGACAAAGAAATGACACCATTTGAGGACTTTAAAACTTTACATAGCATATGTAACTTTAAGAAAAAAAAACATAGTAGCATAATCAAGAGGTTGTCATCCTACACTACAAACAAAAGATTAGAAAGGAACTCCAATACTGAAAAGGGGAATAACCGGTACTGGACTTTAGAAAAAGGTCTTGTGAAAAACAGGTGATTAACATAGCGCGATAGTCAGAAATTTTTTCTGGCATATAAGTTCGCTAATGTAATGGGTTTGATCCCGAAGTCGGAAGGATATGTGTCAGATTTAACCCCCAACTTAGTAACAGTTGAGATTTGTGACTGAAGTAATTTCTATTTCTCACCAGAGCCTGTAAGCAGTCCGAGTTTATCAGAAGTTAGGATTTCGAATACATAAGAAAAAAGGGGGAAAAAAAAAAAAAAAAAAAAAAAAGGAAGAAAAGCGAAACCAAAAACAAAACAAGTCATCACTCCTGACTTTGATGCAAGTTTTTTTTTTCTATGTTATACTTAGTTTAAATGAGTACATATTTACAACAGCTAAATAAACCGACGAAATAAAATAAAGAAATAGAGAAATTTTGTAAGATACAAAGTGTGTTGAATTGCTATGTAATTTCAATCCTCCAATATGACAGAGGATAAGGGACTATGTCTATATATTAGGTTGGTGCAAAAATAATGTCGTTTTCTCACATAGTAACATATGTAAAGGATAGGAAATTGTGGAGGGTCATGATTACCTACATTCACGGACAATTCCTGTCAACACTATCTTCTCACCTATATTGACTTATAAGGAACCAAGGACGTTTGTACTATTTACATTGTTCGGACTGTTGCCATATCCACGACATTTCAGCCCTTGTACACCCTGGTGATTCGAAATTCCAAACACCTGAAGAACGCCGGAGCGTATGACGGTCAAAACATCGTGGATATTGTAACGAAGAGAAGGACAACGTAAATAGTTTAAATAATTATAATACCTCATCTCACAAATATAGACAGTTATGAAAACCTGCTACTTAAACTCCTGCAATATAGACAAGGAACAAAGAGGAAATTTTATGAATTTATGTGGTTGGGAAGGAGTTACGGGTTCATTTTATGGCCTTAATATTTATTAATCTTTGTGAGAGTCACGTGTTTACCCCATGCAATAAATAGTGATCGATAGTTTTTTGAAGGTTTATCAGCTTTTGTAAGTTATTTAAAATTGGAATTATATTTTTAAGACTGTAATAATATTCTTTTGTAACAGAATATTACATTAACAATTTTCCTTTGAAAATAACAAGGATTTTTCAAGGTTAAAACCCATAGTCGAGATGGATTGAAGTGATGCATTCATACCTTTCCCAACGGTATTTGGTAGTAGAACGAACCCAAATAGAATTCAAAATCGTCACCTCGATTTCTCATTCCTAGTTACTCTCCATTACAACACACGCACATCCACTCATAATCAATACACATACTTTTTAATAGACCAGTGGCCATCCAGTCTGTCCTGCTATTTACCCATAGCTGGAGGGAGAAGAATATATATATATATATATAGTGGATACACTAGGCCATCAATGTTTGTCGGGTTCATTACAGTCTTTAGCAAAATATACTATTAATATAACTTAGAGGAAAGAAATCATTTTAGCATCTGACTATAATATACAATTTAATAAAATCTTTGCATGAAATTTAAACAAAAATACACATTTTGGTATTTTAATAATAATTCTATAAAAATAAAACACTTATTTACAATTTTTCCAGGCATTTAAAATTCAAGACAAAGCCTGATTAAAAAAAAAACGAAACAAAAAAAACGTGTATATAAAGTGTGCGTTTGTATATATGTCTATGCATTAATGTGTTTATGTATCTGTCAATGTTATTGTACTTTTATGATCAGTATACTGACTGATATCATTTCATCAACACTACCTCAGTCACATCTCTCCAGTCGTGGAGTTAAAGCTGCCACTTTCTTTAATTTTCACCGAATTTAAGGTCAGGCTAAATTTAATGTGCCCTATATCAAAAGATAGATTCCGCTAAAAATCTTATGTACAGAATTATTTAAAATGGATATTTAAAAACAGTAAGTTGAAATAAAAATGTGTTCTTTGAAAAAGAGGGCATGTAAGTTATTAAATATTTTTACAAAATTATTTACATTGACTCCAGTATGTCTCCAGCTTCGACCAGGCTCAGCCCGACTAACCACATTAATTTTATTTCCCTTTTTTTCCATTATGCACAATATGAACGAAATTTATTTAGGTTAATATTTTGAGGCACGGAGTTAAAACAATTCATTTTGGATCAAGAATGATGCATTAACGACGCATTACGAAAAATCTTTGTTGCTTTGAAGTAGATATACTTGAATGTTGAGTCACTCGTACGAAGCCCAGCCCCGGAATCGCCACTGATTTTCACTCTCTCTTTCTATATATATATATATATATATATATATATATTCAACCAAATGGCCTCATGGTTGCGTTGAAAGCATGAAACAGACCGTCACCGGTTTGTTGAACTCACTGTCCATATTTACATATGGTCTATATCTGATATTGAAGACTTATCCATAAATATAATATCTTGAAAAAACACACATACACACACATATACATATATATATATATATATATATATCTGTGTGTGGTGTAGGAAAAAACAATAGCTTCAAGCAAGCAGCACAAATCTAAAATTATCAGCATCTGGAAAAGGGACTAATGTGACCTATAAGACTGAAAAGCAAGCGTTAATAAATTTTTGACTGTCAAAGTTAACCCCGCAATCTGAAATATTTAAGCGCTTAATGGATTTAAAATAATAAATAAACACACTGAAAATGACAAGAGGAAAACGGATTTCCGGATTTTACAATGTAGAAACAGACAAAGAATTTAAAAAAAAAAAATAGGTGGGTGGAAATAAACGACAGTAAAAGAATAAAGTTGGAATTGAATTGTGGCAACGAAGCGAAAAAAAAAAAAAATCCATTTTGCTGTAAGCTACCGGTAACGCTTTTTCGGTAGACTAGTTTTTCCACTGTTCAAATCTGTCAGATTGTTGGATACCAGGACAAGCGAACTTGCAAAAGCGTTCCATTTCTTCAACTACAGAAGCAAAAAATAGTCATATAAACAAAGATAAGAAGGTAAGAAAATAAAAGTGACCGGTTTTGTGGCTAAAATAGTTACATATTTTCTATTGGTACCAGAAGGTAAGACATCGACGGTTAATGCAGCACTATCTTTCTCCTTTCATTTAATATTGTAATAATCTTAGTGATACAAAAAAATAGTTTGAATTAGGAACTTTAAATTTAAAACATGGTTAACTTTCTTCATAATTGTTTGTCTCACGTTAAATATATAAACCTCAAATGTAAAATACGTCCTGAATATTAACTTTATGTAAAGTTGCTTGTCCTTGTGTAAGTATGGTTGCAAAACTTACTTAAAAAGGACAAATATTTTGCATATTAAGCTTTAAAAAAAAAAAAAAAAAAAAAAAAAAAAAAAAAAAAAAAAAACTAAAATTTTATTAGGTTGGCGCAAAAATAATGTCGTTTTCTCACATGTTACTATGTGAGAAAACGACATTATTTTTGCACCACCCTAATAGAAAGAGCAAAATTTTCAATATGGATATTTCTGAACATTATTAAATCACCGATTGTTTTGTTGGAAAGTTTTTATAATAAAATTTAGTTATTCAAATAAAACCGTGAAAGTAGTATTGACCTCCGCATTTCGATCGTAACTTGGAAATAAAGGGAAATTAATATTTTTGTTATTTTTAACAGCTCAATTTGAAAAATATGTTACATCTATTTTGTTTTATAATTAGAACATGCAATAAAACTTTACTTTGGAGTTTGAAATGTTTACGGTACTTTATACTAGGTCCTGGACCAATACAGCATTTAGGCGTTATGACTCATCGAACAGTTGTGAATTAGAGTCCTAGAGAAAGATTAAATAGACAAGTTGCGGACAACAAAAGGTGGTTCTTATTTCTTTTAAGCGTGCAATGTCTTCGTTAGTCCCATGAAATGTTATTTATCTGCGTGTCCGTTTTTGCGGCTAATGACATATTAGGTAGGCTGCTGCTCCCAGGATTGGAATCATGTCCAAGCTAACTTCATTTATGCAGTGTCATCTAAAACTAAACGAGACCAATCCCAACCAAAAGATTAGTAAATAATAAAATCTATATAAAGATTGAGATTACATTGCGTTACGCCAGTGTCCCAAATCGGAAACCTCTGTAAATAAATTTGAATATGTTATTTGCCTCTTAACATGAATACTAAATGTTTCCTCATTAATGTTCCATATATTATTAGAATTTAGCGAAAACTAAAGGAGTTATTTTTTTTCGCAGGATTGGGAATAAAGAGTGAGGAAATATATATATTCATTTTTATGTAATCCAATGTTTCAGTTACCCAGTTTCATGTGCAAGTAATCTGGAGATATACTGCCGACTTTCTTGGGTCATTTAAAAAGAAATTTAAAAAAAAAAATTGTGTGAAGATATCAGACAGAAAACAAAAACAATGCTCGAGACTCAATTTACTTCTCATATATAAATTTTCTGCCAAACAATTGTTTTGTTGACACATTGTTCCCGATAAATTGCCCCAGCCAGACCGAATGTTTTTCTGGTTAACGATTATTAATATAACGAAAAGCATTAGAAACTTACTACAAACATTTTCGAATTGAATACCACGTGTCTATCAAGATTCGTTGATTTAAATTCATAAGTTAGCAATTTGTGGACGATATATCGAGACAATACCTGTTCCCTCAATGCCATATAATTTCTATATCAAACCATCTTTCATTTTGGCCTTTCCACGACTTTCCAAAGAACCAGCTGCATACATTCTAATTCTTGAATGTAAACCAAAATTTTATTTTCCCGTAATTATCTAAACAGAAAAATACGTAGTTTGCAATTCGGAAATGAAGTATAGCTCATTATTCAAATGGCTGATTAAGTGTTGCTGATTAGTGTTCTGCCGTCTGAATTACAACATTTTGGCTGATAATGATAGTTGCCATTTACTAAACGAATCGTGTAACCGTCTTGTCTTTCACGATTAAAAACAATAATCATTTTTACTCTATACAGTCTTCCTCTTGTTAGACATTTCTAATCCGCTCACTTCATATTCTGTCCTCTGAAAACTTTGCTATTTTCGCACTTAATTTGAACGGTCTTACGTCAAATCCTTTATTTAAAATCCTATTTTTATATGAAACGAACTATTCATTAGCCTCATCAATTCAAACATTTACGTCGCTCATTCTCTCCATGTTAAATTAATAAGGAAGAAGTACCACAGCTTTTTCGCAAAAACTCCTGCTTAGTGGAAAAGACTTCTGTGTGGATGTTTTCACGAACGCTAAAATCTTAACTTTAAGTCAATGGCCAATCGTTAGTTATCATCCATATCTGCATAATCTTCACTTCCTACACTTAAATATATATATTACACCTCATTCACTAACCCTCTATCTTGAGTGGCTATTGAGTTTTATATTGAGTGAAAACTAGTAAATGTGCGCGCATATTCTGTCAATGTATATGCATAAACATTTTATTTATAGAGCGAGTCAACTATTCAAGAACTTACATTGAATGGTCCATAAATGAAAAACGACTTCACACGGCATGCAGATTTCGCAGATCACCACGAGCGAGTTCTATTTTGACTTGATGATCTACAGTTGTGACCGTATATATAAACTAGTACGTAAAATAGTTGAGTAAATAATTTGTGCATTATATCTATATGCTGGTATCAAACGAAATCAGCCACAGCGAAGCTCTACGTAAGACCGTTACAGGAAACATTGATCGAGATCACTTCCGCTTTACTCGTCTTCCTGGCAGAAATGATTTGGCCCACTGAGCAATCTATTAATATTTTGCATTTGTCGCCTCTTCTGATACGAACAGTACTAGGAGAAGTATTTCTGGAGCTTCAACGTATGAATTCTTTTCTATCACGCATTGAAGCGCTGATTTCAAAGTGAAGTACTGTCATCAGTAATCTCCTTGTAATGTAAAAATCGTATTCCTTCAGTTCTTTCTTCCGTTTAAGCGGAGGGTAAATACAGACGATATATTTTTATAATATTAGCAAAACAAAAAGAAACAAAAACACTAAAAACAAAATAAAAACAATAAAAACCAAAAAACACAAACAGCATTCCGAACGCGTAGCGACATCTGTCTCACAATTCTCAGTCTTTTGTCGTATTTTCAAACAAAGTTCTATATGACAAGAATTTGTTCCTGGGTTGCATTGTCATTAGTACATAAAATAATTACAAAAAAAAAATTGCGTATTTGTTCCTGTTAAAAAGTTAGGGTTATTTCAGACTGAACATCGATTCTGCAGTTTATCGAAGCGAAATAAAAGCTTACCAGTTAACATGCGGATAAACCGAAACTTTCTTTAAATAAAAGTCTCCAGGAAATTATTAAATATTCTTAGTAAATTTCATTAAGACTCCTTACATATTAAAAGAGTATAAAATATTGGGGCGGGCGGGGGTGTATTTTGTGGAGTTATTTTCTTTCTCTTTCCACAATCCTTTTTCAAATATGGTTGCCATAAAGTAAACAGTTGTACAGTGTAACCCGGATATAAGAGAGATTTTCTCTGGTCCCAAATTAAAGCCTGTGTTAATGTAAACAAAATAGACCAAACCCGGATATAAGAGAGATTTTCTCTGGTCCCAAATTAAAGCCTGTGTTAATGTAAACAAAATAGACCAAACCCGGATATAAGAAAGATTTTCTCTGGTCCCAAATTAAAGCCTGTGTTAATGTAAACAAAATAGACCAAACCCGGATACAAGAGAAACCCGGATACAAGAAGCTTCTTCTCCGGTCCCGACAACTTTCTTATATCTGGGTTACACTGTAATAGAAGTTTTGATTTTGGAAGGAGAACGTGCTGCAAGCATTGATAGGAGGTCAGTGAATGCTTATGGAAAGGCTACACATGATGTAAACAGTCTAAGACAATAGTTCTTAGTCGAGTTAATGGCAATTCTAAAGGGAAAAGAGAAAATTATCTAAGTGACAATCACAGCCTCATTTCGAGTCTTTCTCTTATTACATTCGGAGTTAGAGTTAGAATAAAAAAAAATACGGAACCTCGTTTATGTACTAGAAAATCTTACCCCGACCCACCCTCATCACCACATCTATACACAGTATCTCCAGCTCCGCACTAACACTTTTAGTGTATATCATGTAAAATTAAAAGTAAACCAAATGGAAAAAAAAAATGAAACAGGTTCAAGATTTGAAGCCTGGTTATTAGAATGGCGTATTAATAATAGCAGTTGGCAAAAAATCTACCATACATCCACACCAAAAAGAGATTTGGATTAATATTGATTAAGTTAATGACCACAGATGATTTGATACTAATACAGTATTATTTCATCGTAATTCCTTACTTGATTTGTTCCCATTTATATTATACCGTTCGAAAATGTTCTTCCGATTACCATGCTTCCCATACGATTATTCTAAATTCACAACCATATATTGCGCTTTTGATTATATTTGGTTTGATGTACAGAGGTGGAATGAAATGATTTTTATACACCGAGTTAAGGATTATGTTGATGATTTAATCGACGGGGAATTTTGTAAATAAAGTGACGCAAAATATATACAATCAAACGAAGGTATTTTAGAATTTGAAGGAATTCGGGAGTTGATTTGATGCTATAATTGTTAGGTAGAGATGGAGTAATTATATCCTTAAGGAGTTTTGACAGCTCGTCGATAGGTGTTGAGGTGTCTGTTAACGGATCTGTTTAGGGACTCTGTGGTGTTTTTATTTAATTTGGTAAATTCAGATCGGTCGTCGATGATATGTAATTTTTTATGGTAATCGGCTTTGTCCAAAATTAAGTCTGTTAGCTTTGTTGGCTCATTTGATGACGATATTTAAATCTTTTCTTTTAATTCTTTTACAGCATTTTTACTTTTGTTGCTAGAATATTGTTATAGTTGTTGCGAGGATAGCGGTCATCTAAGCCCCTTGCTTTGAGGAGTTCTTTCAGGTTTGAAGGCACTTTTTACTCCGCCAGCCCAAAGTTGGGATAATAACTGCTGCAAAATTTTGAATTTGGCCTTCTTTGTGAGGGTGATTAAATTATGTTTGGAGATGGCAATTTGGCCATAGATTTAGGAATTCCTCTTGGTCTTTCTGTTAATTCCCGACTAGACAGGTTTAGATATTTACCGCTGCTATTGGGTAGTAAAACGTTACCTTGGTGTAGTTTACATAGTTTCTTGTAATCATTTGTCTGTGTGTAAGTAGCTAGCTGTCATCCAAATAGGCAGATAGTGGGGAGAGAGAGATCCGCAAACAGACAGGAAGGGACGAAAGCCCGCAAACAGACAGGAAGGGACGAAAGCCCGCAAACAGACAGGAAGGGACGAAAGCCCGCAAACAGACAGGAAGGGACGAAAGCCCGCAAACAGACAGGAAGGGACGAAAGCCCGCAAACAGACAGGAAGGGACGAAAGCCCGCAAACAGACAGGAAGGGACGAAAGCCCGCAAACAGACAGGAAGGGACGAAAGCCCGCAAACAGACAGGAAGGGACGAAAGCCCGCAAACAGACAGGAAGGGACGAAAGCCCGCAAACAGACAGGAAGGGACGAAAGCCCGCAAACAGACAGGAAGGGACGAAAGCCCGCAAACAGACAGGAAGGGACGAAAGCCCGCAAACAGACAGGAAGGGACGAAAGCCCGCAAACAGACAGGAAGGGACGAAAGCCCGCAAACAGACAGGAAGGGACGAAAGCCCGCAAACAGACAGGAAGGGACGAAAGCCCGCAAACAGACAGGAAGGGACGAAAAGCGGAGACCTCCAAACAAACAAGGAGAGGGAGAGAGAGAAAATATTAACAAATCTAACCAGTGTAGGGAAATGTCTTAAATGGTTCAAATTTCACCAAATCGCGTTAAAAAGGTCAGTAAATACTTGAAATATCTCTTAGAAAACGACAAAAAAAATTTCGTTTACACAATGATATTTTTGCCTCACTATTTTTATCCTGTGCAAAATATTTCAAGCTCAGAAAATATATGGTAAGAGTGTGCGAGTATATATATATATATATATATATATATATATATATATATATATGCGCTTTAGATATTTTTAGCACGTATGTTCTCTTTTGATCGGTACTAAAAAAAATCATCCCCGTGTGCTAGTCCAAGACACTCAAAATACAGCTATATGTAAAAGTTAACAGTATAGTTTTAATTTATTTATAACTGTATTAATGTGTTTTATCATTAATCTATGTAACAGTTCGTTTAGTGGTAGTTACAAGACTCATTGAAAATTATGATTTTTTTTTCTAACTTGCTAACTTCAGCATTTATTGTTAAGATCAACGTATATGTTGATCTAGCATGATACTTTGAAAATACTTTTGCAGATAAATGTGAAGCTAAGTAATTTTCGGATAAAAAAAATTAAAGCCGAATATTTTCTGGAAAGCCAAAGTCAGTTCAACTTCCATTTTTGTATTTGTCTTCTACATGCTATTCACATTTATATGCACATTTGATTGCAGTAACTCAGTGATATCCAAACGAAAGTCATTTAAAATACATTAATAAAAGAAATAAAATTAGAATAAGAGGATATGGTCGGTGGGCAGGATCTAGACCGAGACCTACAGCAGTCGACAAGGGAAATTTTAGTAAAGTTTATCAGTTCATTTGTATAGTTTGCATGTAAAGTTATACTTGTGTATATTATATATATGTTAATTTTTAGTGGGTACACTTATTTGATTGCTTTCCCGCCTTTTTCATTTTCCTAAACAGTGAAATTAATAACAACTGACCTAGATTGAGAAGTCCACCTAAAGAAAGATTGTGCCTCCGAGTGAAATCGAACCTGTATGTGTAAAAAAAAAAAAAAAAAAAAAAAAAAAATAGATATTAGGACTTCTAAATTCAGGATAGTTATCAATGAAAATATGTGTACCCATTCAGAATAATTTTTACAGTAATACAGAAAGAAATTATTTGCTACAAACATCATCGTCTTTAAGATGTTCTCTAAAACAATTAAACCTAACAATTATTACTTTCGTTGGTACATAAATAAATCCTTTGAAATTTTTTAAGCCAAGGGAGAACAAAAGACACTCACCGTGTTACTGGTTCCTAAGAACCTGCTGATATTTTTTAATGGACTGTGATTGGACGGTTCAAAGGTGAATTGCACTCCTTTGAAAGGGAGAACTGGGACCGGACCTTAGAAGTAGTTGGAAACGAAACCGCTTAAAGAGGTTCGTTTTTCTCTATCCCTGCTGAAAAAGCAGGCAGCGTTTGCCCATAAGTAAAGGATACATGGGTAACAAAGTTGCCGAGGGAAAGTTTCCCCTTCAGAGAATGTGTTGAGAAGTCCTCTCGAAGAAGCCCGAGAAAAAGTTTGAAAAGAAGTCCCTAAGTGGAATTTAGAGCTAAAACCGTTTGAGAACAAGCAAACACGTGCGTTTTCAAGAAGTGTTTTACCAAGTAAATTTTCACCTTCTAGCGACCGTAAAAAAACAATTTCCCAGCGGACGGGAGGAAAGTATGTGAAGAAAGATAGGAGTTTGATCACCAAGAAGAGAACTTTCTCTACACAAGAGAGAAAGGAGAAAAGAAAAAAAACACAAAAAACTTTTGAACCATGAAAGGACTGAAAGTGTACTGAAGGGCTAAAGCTCTTCCCCCTTTTTTTATTGTTATCATTGACACAGTAGGTGGGCGCTATTCCATATTTTTTGGTTTTTGGTGCAGTGTAATTTTTAAGTTTGTGTTACTCAGAGAATAGGTTATCTTATTCTCAGCAAAAAGGGACGAACTTTTGCAAGAACCATTATTTAGCTGGTTAGAAATAAATAAATATCTTTTCTTTGTAATTTAATTTGATTTCCATTTCTTTTTTCTTTTTCGTTATTAATTCGGGCAATAGTGAAAATGCTGTTGCAGAAAGTTTTATTTTCTGAAAGAAAAGAAAATTTCCGAAAATTCTTACATTGATTAAAGTAATTTTAAGCAAATACTCTCAGCGTATTTTCTTTGTCAATGCACTTAATTCAGTGGTGGATATCCATTGCATCAACCAAAGATCATACAGAGCCTAGATGAAATTCAGCGTGTGAAACGGTAAATGTTTAATTTACTTTCGTATTTACTCTAAACATCAGTGTCGTCATCTTATCTCCCCAAAGACCGAGATCCTTTAATAATTCTAGGTATAAGCAAATATATATCCGCATTTATCTGGTTGGAATCTTCTGAATATGTTCACAATTACCTTTCAAACTTATTTCGTATAAACTCGGAATGAAATATAACTTTTTTCTTAAGGATTTGAATTGAACGAAATAATGAATATTTTTAACAGACGAAACACGTATTTTCTGGTGCGGATATTGACAAGATATATGTAAACTGCCTTATGCTAAAATGTTTATGAAAGATCAGTAAATATTTTGAGAGAGGAAGTCGTCGTCGAAACCGACCACCGTCATTGTCCAAGATATGATTCGAAAGAAGTTTAAGTCTGATGAGATTGGACAGTAAGAAAATTGTGTAGCTGACGTTTCTCGACAGATTATGTGAAGCCAGTAAGGAAGAGCGATGCGTTGGGGTGAACAGATTTGATTCAAGATTACATCGCCGGTAACATCGGCCGATTTGCTTCAAAAGACAATATCGATAGAAACCCTAACTTTGTATATGATTTGAGGAAATCAGACGACAAGAGAGTATGATAACTACTATAAAGAGAAATAGAGGACAAGAGAGACAATAGGAAATAACGAATTGCGTTTGAGAGAAAAAAAAAACAAAAAAAACTAATGCCATGCGACAGAGAATAGAAAAGATGGGAAAAGCGTGAGGATATGAGAGAGAAGGCAATAAAAATCGGGAAAAGGTAATTAGAAAAGAACGGCAGTAGAGAGAGAGTTTTTTTTTTTTTGTTTTTGTTTTTTTAATTGTTTCTCTCTCGCTGCTACTATGAAAAAAGTGAGCAAGAAAGAAAATAGGAAATATGGAATGGGAGTTGAAGGGGAAAAATGGCATGCGACAAAGTGGAAAGATAGAAAAATGTAAGGATTTGTGAGTGAGAAAATGCTCCATCCCCCAACAAAAAAAAAAAAAAAAAAAAAAAAAATGAAAAACAGTACGATCAAGAAAGAGCGGCAACGAATAATAATAAAAAAAAAGAACGGTACGATCAAGAAAGAGTGGAAAATTAAAAAAAAAAAATCTTGCACGAACAAGAGAGGGAATTAACAAAAAAACGTCTCGACCAAGAAAGAGATAAAAGAACGGCTGTCTTAATATCAATGGAACAGGGATGATATCAAAATATATTAGAAGATAGAAAACAGAAAAATAGGATAATAGAGAGACGTGAACGACGGTTCAACGTTAAAGATGGAAGTAAAACATAACAATTTTGGGGACCTTGAGAGGAAAGAGGATTTAAATAATGCGTTGACAAAAATGGAATTCAAGAGAGGAACGGAAAAGTGAATATAGGAGAAATTAACGAGGTAGTTTTAAGCGGAAAATGAATCACAAAACGCATAGAGCAGGATTGTTTAATGGCATGTCAACAGAGTTAAATTTCCAGTGTTGATTATTGGATATTTGTACAGGTTCAAAGCATTACTTGTAATGTTGTGAGTGAATATTAGATGACGCATATTCTATGAGAACAGGCTCAATTTGTCTCCAAATAAAAGACTTTGAAACTGTTTGATGAAATTTTGTTGCCGTCGTCCGTCTGTAACTGGTACTAGACAATATTTTAATAAACTATGCACAATAAAATTGTACTTGTAACAAAAAGTAACAAAAAAAAAAAAGAGAAAAACAAAACAAAAAGCACAAAAAAGCCAAAAACAAAAAAAAAAAGCCAAAATCAAAAAAAGGCCAAAAACAAAAAAAGGCCAAAAACCAAACCAAAAAAAGGCCAAAAACCAAACCAAAAAAAGGCCAAAAACCAAACCAAAAAAAGGCCAAAAACCAAACCAAAAAAAGGCCAAAAACCAAACCAAAAAAAAAACAAAAAAAAAGGCCAAAAAAAAAAAAAAAAAAAAAAAAAAAAAAAAAAAAAAAGGCCAAAAGCAAAAAACAAAAAAACAAAAAAAAAGCCAAAAGCAAAAAAAAAAAAAAAAAAAGCCAAAAAACAAAAAAACAAAAAGCCAAAAACAACCCTCCCCCCCAAAAAACCCCAAAAAACCAGATTTAATCAAGAAAAAAAAAAAAAAAAAAAAAAAGAAAAAGAATCATCACCTTCCACATTCTCCACATCCTATTCCTTCCGGAGTCTGCATGACCATTTGATGAACTTGTTTATAAGCATGCGAAAAGATGAAAACTTCTCTTTACATTGCTAACCTCCAAACCTTTGCATAAAAAAAATCTCATCACAAAGCTTATGAATCGTTGTAATGCGGTTATTGAGAATGATAGAACTTATGGTATGGAAAAAAATAGGTTTAAACATCAATATTTAAATATTTTTTCTGTTTCCAAATTCGGACATTACTTATGTGATCATATATGCAGAGAAAAACGAAGGAAAAAGTACAAAGAAATAAAAAAAGAACGAACTGCCAAGAAAAATACTCGAAGAGTAAAACAATGCGAAAGTAAAAATATAAAAAAAGATGGAGAGCAGTAATTTAATGGAGCATCCATCAGTGAAGAGAAAGCGCGAAATTCAGTCACTATGACGTCACAAGCTCGAACAGCCAATCAGATTTGAAGATCGCTTTAATCGTATCTCAGGTCGACAACGTTGAAACGATTTGAATGTTTTATGAGATCAACTCTAGTCAATCTAATTACATTGCTGTCTCATATACGGATGTGGAAATTATCGAGTTGTTGAAGGGCACGAAACATAACATTTCCTGGTTGATTTGTTGAGTTGAAACAAAAGAGACAACAAAAGGACATCCGGAATGAAATACAGAAGTGGTAAATTTGATGAATTCAGCATCGTGATGATAACCACCTTGCAAGCTACTAAAAATTCATGCATTTTTGTGTCTATAAAAATGGTTGCTATAATTGCATTTTTTTTTTTTTTTTTGCTTCGAGCAATCAAAATGAAAGATTTATTTTATAGTCTTGGATAGGGAATAAACATGGAAACAAATTTTTATCGTGGAAACGAAGTGCGAAATGAAAGTATCGATAAATATTTGTTTTAATTCATTCATTGCAAACTGCGTGAAACAAACATCGATCTCTTAATTTAACTTATTCCAAGTCCAGCTTATTTGCATCAATTATTGCTGTTGATTAATTTAAAGTAATAATTGCTTTGTGGTCGAGTTGGGGTTAAAATATTGAAGCAAATAGATCTTTTTAGCTTCTACAGTAAGATACGAGGACTTTCTAGGAGTGTTTGATAGTTGAATAAAGACAATTATTTTCCGGTAGGGCCAGCGCAAGGTTTCGCACCCACCGAATCTATGGCACGACCCCACCCACTCTGCTACATCTCAATTTTCATAAAGGTAGCATTCATCCGAAAAAGAAATTTTACTGTGATATTGTGTATAATAATTGATCATATGCAATATAGGTGAACAGTTCAACTTGGGGAAAAAAAACAAAAAAACAAAACAAAACACACAATATATCTAAATACAAATTAAACCATAGATATGTCAATTGATCATTCCATTTCAAATGAATCAACAATCCTTTGCCGCAATTTTTACCATAAACTTGAAGATTTTCTTGTTTTAAAAGTTGAAAAAGATTAACAGGTTCAACATCATGGATAAAAATATTGAATTATATATTGTTTTATCGAGACTTAGCAAATTCACGGATTTACGTCAAAACCCACGAATTTTTTCCGTTAATAGTTGTGCTTAGTTTAATTTATAACGTATATAAATGTAGGTAGAAAAAAAAAAGTAAACGTTGGTAAGATAGCTAAGTTCAAAAAGCACTACTCGAGGCCTCCAATCAGATTTTCTCCTGCCAGTTGGTAGTGGTGGGGGTAGTACGCACCACCCCTGTTTTCAGGTATCTCTTATTTCCGTTCGGCGGAGGTTCAGAATGTATGAATAGATGACAATAAAAAACTACATCCAATTTGGTCGGTTAAATCGAAGTCGTGAATTTCATACTGAAAGATAGCTGTTTCAGTTCAAGAGAATACAAAGACGTTCGCAGGTGTTCCGTCTATACAGAGGATATTTTATTACAGTCTCTAAATAAATTCCCCCCACCACAAAATAAATAAAATGGGCGCTTATCTAAGAAAAAAAAAATGAACATTCTGGATCAAATGAGCTAACCAATATGTGAACTGAAACGCTCCAAGACAACATCTCCAAGGTATGAACGTTAATTCCGTTTCAAATAAATTGTATAGTTATATTCTTGCATCCTTACCACAGGATTTTTTTTATTGAATTACTATTCAATTTTTCACTAGTATTTATTTCAGATCTTGTTTTTTATTTATTTATTGCAACTTCTGATCGTTTTTCTACGGCCATCAGCGGGAGGCGTATACCAGAAATTTGGCCAGATGAACTTACATCCTTTGTCGACTAACACTTGCCTAACACATAAGGTCACCAAAGAAACCGGCTACCCAGGTTTCATAACCGGAACACCTGAATCGCTCCCATCATTAATCACTGGTTAAATTCTGGCTGAGTTATATCCTTTATTTCCAATGTGCTAACAGTTGTAGAATGAACTTAGGAACTTATAATAAAAACTTCTTGAAACTAGGAAATAAATAACAGACAGTAAGACTCTCTAATAACAAATTCAAGTAATCAAATTCAACATAATGAAATTTTAATATGACCACGCTGATTAATCACCCAGTCAGTTGACAAATAGTGTTTATTAAAAGGTTCTTTCAAAGCATTTATTATTTATTAATTTCAAGTATTTATTAAACAAAAAGGTTTCTTTCAAGACAGTGTAACGGATATAGCCACGAAAATGCTATCAGCTAGTTACTTTGATCAATTTCACACTAACGCACTTAAATTCGTTTTTCGAGTTATTTTAGTTGGCAACCAGCCTAATAGAATGAAAACTGAATTCCAAACCGTGGAGAAGTTAATGGAAAACTACTCCACTATCTTTCCACAGAAAGAGTGGCAATTCCCAGACAAAGTAAAGGAATCACAAGAGATATGATCGACCTCATACAGCAAGGAGAGAGAATTAAAAAAAACAAAAAAAAAAACCAAAAAACAAAACAAAAAAAAACAGACACTGTAGGATTACTCAGTCGACAATGAGATAACATTGAGTGAGCTTTTATATTTTGGCGAATAGAGAAACACGGAACATATTAAATGACATATTTATATTTAAAATTACAGTGCGAGTACCTCTGTTCATTTGGTTGGTGATCTTCCAGAAATCACGAGATCCAATTTGTTTCTTTTAAATCCTGTTCTGGACTGCTCGTGCGTAGCTGCACTTGGCATTTTCTAGAACTTTTTGAAACGATTGCGGACAGTTCTGAATGCAGTGAGAACCGTACTACTTCGTTCTTTGCGATGGGATATTGAAGTAGTCGTTTCATTGACATAGCTGAAGCACATTCGGGGGTGAACCAATGTTGACTGATTTTTGATGGAATTTTCTTAGAGGTATAAAACCATTCTAGAAAGGATCCAATCAGTGACAAGGGCAGCAGTTTTTCAGAAAGGATAATTGAAGGTTCGGAGGGGAGTTTCCATCATGTAGAATCAAAAGATTTCCCAGTTTGCCTTCACATATCGAAAACTAGGCTTGATATAGACTCCAGGTGCGTGGTTGTGGCGATTTAGGTTGTCATGTTTGACTAAGAGTTGAGTAGCTAGGGAGCGTTGATACCGGTTTCAGAAAGTAACAGGCGGTCTGGTTTAGAGTGGAGAAGATGGTGTTCCACTTCTGGAAAGTTGGAACGTAGGCCCGTCATGTTGGTGCAGGAGATTGTATACGAGGTGTCTACTTTTTCTTAGGGTGGGATTGATAGTTTAGTTCATTTGAATTTTGAGTGGATTCACGTGTACAATGGTTGGTGGAAGACTAATAGGCAGACACACACACACACACACACACACACACACAAGAGTTACATGTATAAATATCTTGTCGAGAATCGTCCAGAGATATAACCGCAGCAATAAACTTCATCATGGCATCGAGAGGTCTTCCCGTCAGGGAGACTACTGTACTGAACAGAAACCATTCACAAAATGGCTGTACAATAGCCCCGATATTATACACCTGCTGATAGGATAGCCTCCTTCGGAGTTACTCCAAGGTTCAGATACCCGACTATCAGGCTGAATTTATTTTATGCTAGGCCTACTAAGATAGTCATCATAGAATAGCCTAGTATATTCGACGATTCTTTCAGACATCCAACTCTCCATTGTCCAGTATTTTCACTTTATTCCACGGGGCGGATGACTACTCCCCCCTTTCCTCTATACATGATCAGTCATGTCCGATCCCTCAGTACAGCTTTTTGATGTTCCTCCAGCCTTAGATGTAGGAAAAACAGCCTATCCCGCAGATTAAATAAAGGGTTCAGTTCAGAATCTCCCGTAGGTTAACCAGAATGATGTACAACTGAGGAAGACCCGAAGGCACAGCAATCCAAACATTGTGATGAAAAATGATTTAGTTTGCGGCATATCAACATCTCAATGGGTTATTTAATGCCGACAAGATTTTTTATTGCTGGTAATACTTTTTCCTTAAAAAATGTATTGCTGGTATAAAGAAACATTTTTACACTTTCATAGGTTTGGGGGGTTAACTATTTGCCCATATCTACCATCCCGTGAAAGGGTAGACTTGGAAACACCAGCAATTAAGAGGTGGTTCCACGCGCCTCAAAACCTACAGATCAGAAACTCTGCTGTCGGATGTAGTTTATCGTCATACCTAAGACGAAAACAAAATGGGGACAATCCGAATATAAATAGTGTAAATAATGTATTAAGTAATTCATTGTTTTCGACATCTTTTTTTTCTTGAATGTTGGCAATGTTTCATCGAATAAGATCTTAATCTGAAATTTATATATTTTTAATATTTAAAAAATAAAATTATGACAGATTAACTGAAATTTCAAACAGTTTGCATATTCTATTTTTGAACGAGCGACTATAAACCAAATGAAAGTATTATTTTCTGCTTCTACTGAATTTTTGTCGATGAAAGTTTAAGAAGCAAAGTTTTGCACCGTTTCATTGTTGGTTTTCATTTTCAGTATACTCCGCTTAACACGAGTATATTACTCATCTGTCTTCAGAGGAAGATTTTTGTGTCGAACTTCAGTTGGGATCAATAATAATATTCACCACTGGAAACTAAAATTCGCATATAGCTTAATAGCGTTAAAAGTAGATCGGCGAGCTTAGTCGAATTGCGTTCACCGTCTCACAAATTTCATTGGTAAAGCCATGAATCCATCTCTTTTCCACTCCAACAAATAGTAGGGTAGACTGGGCTCGCTTGCTTTGAGTGGTAACTATTCTAAGAAAAGGAAAAATGTACTCCAACCCGTGGAGAATGCACCGAGAAACCGATCCGCTATCTTCCAAGAATAAATGCCAATTCACAGATAAAGAAAACATGGAAACCTGTGATCGCCTAAATTAGACTAGATTAGAAGAATTGGAAACGAAGAAAAGAGCGCAAGGTTGTTATGTCTCATGTATATGGCAATGAGCGCCGGAGACAATTGAAGAGACAAAATTTGAAGCAACCAAGATGTGGTTCTATCGACAAATGTTAAGGCCATGGATCACACTAGAAAGTATTTTAAAAAAAAATAAGGCCTGAAAAGAATTTTCTTATAGAGACAGCTGAAATGTTTCGGATACATGATAACGAAAGAACACTTGAATTTAATAGTCACATCAAACATCTGAAGCAGAACAGGGAAAAAAAAAAAAAAAATCAGCTCGTAACAGACGATAGAAAGCTGTGAAGAGCAGTGATCGCACACATTCTGAAAGAAACTTGCACAGAGGGAGATATATCAAGCATCATTCAATCATAGGAGAAAGGAGACTGCAATTTTAAATCCGAGAATACGTCATATTCCTTAAGGTCATTATGAAATGATTACGGAAGGAGAAATTCCATAAACGATGGTATGGTGCGATCATCTATAACAGAATACCCGCTCGGCCCGGTGGCTAGGATCAAAGTGTAGTATCTGCGCTTTGTGAGCTGCCGGGTCGGGTGTCTGTCGAACTCTCTGCTTGCAGAGAGGAACCCGGACGAAGCTCCGCCGAAAGGTAGGGTTTCGTTGGGGGAGGTTGACGGAACTGGCCCGCCTCGGCGGGTTTGGATGGTTATTTATTTTTGGCTGGACCTACGGGCTCAGAGATACCCACATTAAAAAGGCCTTGTGCCACATTCGATCCCCGTGGGTGGATTGATAAATACCATCTATAACAGAACATCTCTCGAAAATCCGCTTCGTTTTAAACATACCAATATACAGTCTTCAAACACGAACAAAAATGAACGTAGTGATAAGATAGCTAAGAAAGCCGTTTAAAAAAAAAAATCCCCAAAACCAAGGAATAATAAATCATCACCTGACATTTAGGCTGAACTTTTGAAAATACTTTCTCCTCGAATTCAACAAGTTTCTATCTTTTAATGAAGAAAGTCTGGAATCAGAATCGCATCCTCCAAAAGTGGGGTATATCGTGTATTAAGGAACTACAAAAAACGAAAAGGTAGCCCTCAAGACTATCACACTTAGATAAAGATCTCAGTCAGATTCATTATGGTTAAAGTTTTAATGAACTTTATATTAACTAGGCTCCTACTGTTTAATGAAAGTCAACGCCTCAGAACCCATATTCGTTTTCATTCTGTTAAGGGGCGTAATGATGCCATATATGTAATTGAAAAACTCCGGAAGATTACATAAACCAACAGAAAATTGTTTACTATGTCAACCTCACATTATATGACCAACTTCAGTAGAGATTTTCTCTTATCCATTAGATTCCACCTTCCAAGATCCAAAGTCACTGAAAGCATCGATCTGATAGAGGAACTATCGTTCTACAAAACCGTAAATATCTTGTGAGGATCCAAATACGGAAACATTTAAAACTTCATCAGCAAAGAGGAAATGAGAGCTCCAGTCTTATTTACCTACAATTGAGTGATTCGACGTGGCGTTATGTCTAGTAAGCTTGTCTCACTAGAAAAATTACGACTGAGTAGAGAGTTCGATCCTCACTGGGTCATCCATACTTTCGACCTTGTGCCACATCTAAGTTACGCTATATGTTCTGCGTATCTACAAGCATAGATGTGAAGCGGTGGGCGTGCTACATTCCAAATGAATCATTTAATATTGTTTTCTCTCCTGAGGTCAATTTACTGATAATGAATCCAGTTACGCTGACGACGTAGGTAGTCATAGTTGGGATAACAATGATATTGAACAGAAAGTCAACATACTCTACAAAGGGTTCTAAGAAATAAAAGTCAAGATAAACATTTCCAAAATAGAAACAAGGATTTAGACTCGGAAATGATGGCATGTACCTTGAATCCACCATAAAAAATTCAAGATGTTTTTTAGTAAATACCAAACACTTCAAATACTTCGGTGTATGGCCGAGTTTATAACAAATTCAGCATAGGAACATATTGAACAAAGGCTAAGCGACAAGCACTTTTGACAAACATCGTAAATTGCTACAAAACCAAAACCTTAACCTGGGGACTGAAGTTAGGTTCTTAAATAACCTTGTCAGTTCGAGACTTGCATATGGATGCTACGAATGGCGCCAAACATTCACATGTATATCTAAACTAGTATACAACCGCTTTCTCAGATCAATGGCTAAAATGGCATTGAGAGTGTGAAACTGGTTCTTGGCAAAGATCATCCTTATTTCAAACCTTGTGAACTGGCACTACAGGTAACAGACAATTCATCACTTGTCGACTTTCAACAGCTAAAACATTACTAGAAGGGAGAATAATGACAATGAAAATGTTAACGTTCCACAGCAATTCAAACAAAAGGTTAGGAAAAGAAACTCAATATTGGAAAGAGCAATAACAGCTACTGGGCTATTTTCCTCAAAAATGTTTTAGCCCAAATATATGAATTTCAACCGGTACTAGCTGCTCAATCAATGAGTGTCAAATATTACCTTATAAGGAAGCGGCATGTCACGATTACAATTGGATGCTGATTTAAAATCTTCCACACAGAAGATGAATTATGGAAATTATTCACGTCTTACAAAATGTGGGAGTATATATATATAAATATATATAACTTGCGCTCCATATAGGAGTATAGTACCACGACTCTCAACCTGCTAGGTGTTGTTACTGTGATTTCCGTAACAAAAAGGTTTTTACGGGGTGTGATTGGTAGCTACATGGCCAGCAGTGCTTCTCCTGGACAAAAGCAGGCAAGTGAATGTAATGACTGAAACCCCTACGCGGTTCTGAGCTCTATACATTAAACCACCCACCCACACAATCCTACACATTTCACTTTGTTAAATCACTGAGCAAACATCCTGTGGGCTAATTAAAATCACCTATTTGATGAACTGCAGGGTGTTAACTCAATTACCAGGATTGATTATTTTTTTTATCTACTGCTTTAGTTTCGGCATTTTTTTTTCTTAAATCACTTTGCTTGTTTTAAATGATCACCATGCCAATTCCTTTAACGAATGGGCCTAACTCTATATACGCCCCTTTTTTGCCTAAGCCTAATAACCATGTCATTTCCTTTAACCCGCTTCTTTAACCCTTGAGCTGAACCTGGAAGTGCCATACGAAGCCCACAGTTATATAATTTCAGAAGGATAAGATTTAGTGGCACATATTCGTGCTACGGACACAAAATGAGGAAATCGAATCGTTACACCCGCATAAATAAACAAACACCAAGAGAATCTCGAAGCTGATTTTGGCACGACTCTTTCATTATTTGTTTTCGGAACAAGCAATGGGATTCTCTCCTCAGGTTCTCAAGTTTAGACAGTTGTACGGGGATTTACGAAGAGGCTGGCTTTGCGATTATATCGTCGAAGAAAATTATTTCCCTGTTCGAAGAGGCTTACGAAGTAAACGCAAGATTTAGCCTTGTTTCTGGTCGGCAATAAAAATCCGATCTTTTTGAGAATTGTTCAATAATGTTTGTCAATTCGGAAGAAACGGGTGGAAACGAGGAGGAATTTGTATTTCTATATCAAGGAATTAAGCACAGTGTATTAGAAACAATTCTTGTACAAGCGCCATTCATGAAGAGGAAAAATATTTGCAAATAAGATGCAATCAATTAATGGCTACTTCTAGTTAAAGCAATGATACATATTTACATTGCATTATGCAAAACTTCTGCGATGCTTTAGTCGAAGGGAGAGAACTTGGAATGTAAACCAATAAAGTTCGAGGTATGCAAGGAGATTTATATTTATGATTATTATAAAACGAGATGTTCAATAATATGAATAAAAGCAAGAGACAACCTGAGAGACGCAGCACACGGAGAGAGAGAGAGAGAGAGAGAGACCGAGACCGAGACAGACAGGGAGAGAGAGACAGAAAGACCAAGAGAGAGAGAGAGAGACCGAGACCGAGACAGACAGGGAGAGAGAGAGAGACAGACAGGGAGAGAGAGAGAGACAGACAGGGAGAGAGAGAGAGACAGACAGGGAGAGAGAGAGAGACAGACAGGGAGAGAGAGAGAGACAGACAGGGAGAGAGAGAGAGACAGAGAGAGAGAGAGAGACAGAGAGAGAGAGAGAGAGACAGAGAGAGAGAGAGAGAGAGACAGAGAGAGAGAGAGAGAGAGAGACAGAGAGAGAGAGAGAGAGAGAGACCGAGACAGACAGGAGAGAGAGAGAGAGAGAGAGAGACCGAGACAGACAGGGAGAGAGAGAGAGAGAGAGAGACCGAGACAGACAGGGAGAGAGAGAGAGAGAGAGAGACCGAGACAGACAGGGAGAGAGAGAGAGAGAGAGAGACCGAGACAGACAGGGAGAGAGAGAGAGAGAGAGAGACCGAGACAGACAGGGAGAGAGAGAGAGAGAGAGAGACCGAGACAGACAGGGAGAGAGAGAGAGAGAGAGAGACCGAGACAGACAGGGAGAGAGAGAGAGAGAGAGAGACCGAGACAGACAGGAGAGAGAGAGAGAGAGAGAGAGACCGAGACAGACAGGGAGAGAGAGAGAGAGAGAGAGACCGAGACAGACAGGGAGAGAGAGAGAGAGAGAGAGACCGAGACAGACAGGGAGAGAGAGAGAGAGAGAGAGACCGAGACAGACAGGGAGAGAGAGAGAGAGAGAGAGACCGAGACAGACAGGGAGAGAGAGAGAGAGAGAGAGACCGAGACAGACAGGGAGAGAGAGAGAGAGAGAGAGACCGAGACAGACAGGGAGAGAGAGAGAGAGAGAGACCGAGACAGACAGGGAGAGAGAGAGAGAGAGAGACCGAGACAGACAGGGAGAGAGAGAGAGAGAGAGACCGAGACAGACAGGGAGAGAGAGAGAGAGAGAGACCGAGACAGACAGGGAGAGAGAGAGAGAGAGAGACCGAGACAGACAGGGAGAGAGAGAGAGAGAGAGAGACCGAGACAGACAGGGAGAGAGAGAGAGAGAGAGAGACCGAGACAGACAGGGAGAGAGAGAGAGAGAGAGAGAGACCGAGACAGACAGGGAGAGAGAGAGAGAGACCGAGACAGACAGGGAGAGAGAGAGAGAGAGAGAGACCGAGACAGACAGGGAGAGAGAGAGAGAGAGAGAGACCGAGACAGACAGGGAGAGAGAGAGAGAGAGAGAGAGACCGAGACAGACAGGGAGAGAGAGAGAGAGAGAGAGACCGAGACAGACAGGGAGAGAGAGAGAGAGAGAGAGACCGAGACAGACAGGGAGAGAGAGAGAGAGAGAGAGACCGAGACAGACAGGGAGAGAGAGAGAGAGAGAGACCGAGACAGACAGGGAGAGAGAGAGAGAGAGAGAGACCGAGACAGACAGGGAGAGAGAGAGAGAGAGTGACCGAGACAGACAGGGAGAGAGAGAGAGAGAGTGACCGAGACAGACAGGGAGAGAGAGAGAGAGAGTGACCGAGACAGACAGAGAGAGAGAGAGAGAGAGAGTGACCGAGACAGACAGAGAGAGAGAGTGACCGAGACAGACAGGGAGAGAGAGTGACCGAGACAGACAGGGAGAGAGAGAGACCGAGACAGACAGGGAGAGAGAGAGAGAGAGAGACCGAGACAGACAGGGAGAGAGAGAGAGAGAGAGACCGAGACAGACAGGGAGAGAGAGAGAGAGAGAGACCGAGACAGACAGGGAGAGAGAGAGAGAGAGAGAGAGACTGAGACCGAGACAGAGAGAGAGAGAGAGAGAGAGAGAGACTGAGACCGAGACAGAGAGAGAGAGTCCGAGACTGAGACCGAGACAGAGAGAGAAGGTTAACAAGAAAGCAACATAAACAAAGGTTATGATTCGTCACCAGCTTAGCTTTTAGAGTGCTCTAGTTTCGTTAAATGTTTTAAATGAGAGCGACATTTTGGTTAAAAAGAAAGAAAATTTGTTGAAAAAGAAGAACAATTTAGAATGCTTTTATGATATTTGCAATATTATTGCTAATGAACAGTTTTCATTTCACATACGTTTACATCAGCCATTGCGTACAAATTCTGACAACAGCAGAAAGTATTGGGTTGTCGGAATGTTCATGCCGATTTTAAGGGAAATAAATTTCGGTGGTTTCTTGACAAAGAACTCATTATGTCATCCAAAGAATTAAAATTCGACCATTGACATTATTTGGCAAGGATCTTAATAAATAAAAATCCGAAGGATCAATGTATGGTAAATGTGGCGGGTGGGATAACACATCCCAGCTGCAACAATTTTTGTCGGGTTGTCAAATAAATGCGAGGTCTGGCGTTATTCTGATGCATGACAAAACCTTTCCTGTTCGCCAATTCTGGGTGTTTTTCTTGAATCGCTGCCTTTAATTCGTCCAGTTGTGAATAGTACATTTCAATATTAATCGACTGGTTACTTGGCAGAATCTTATAGTAAAGGATTCCTTCCCAATCCTACTAAATGCACAGCATGGCTTTCTTAGGATGAAGTCCTGATTTTGAGGTGGCTAATGTTGGCTCATGTGACTTACTCCAGAATCTTTTTCGCTGAACATTGTTGTAAACGATCCATTTCGAATCACCCGTCACAATTTGCCTAAAAAAGGAGTGCATTTTCAATGCGGTTTTAAGGCAAATCACAGATGAAATGTGATCTAAAAGATTCTTTTCACTCAGATCACGTAGTACCTAAACATTGTAGCTGTTTGAGTCAAGTGCCTAAAATGCACCTTATAATCTGTCATTTTTATAGTGATGCAAAATTGACACGAATTGAGTATTTTTGACGTTAAAAAATACGTCAAAAAACGACATTATTACGTCATTATTTTTGCACCAACCTAATAATTTTATACACCATTTGTCAAGAGATAGTTTGAAGTGTGCTCTAATCGGAAATGTAAGCATATTATATCTGTGGATAAATTTGACGTGTTCTGAACTGCTGGAACATAAACGACTAAAAATCGGCATGAACTTTGTGGAAAACCCAATGGCATAAGGGTTTACGCTAGCAACCAGGATACACGTTATTATAGTATTAGATGATATAGAAGATTGGAATTTTCATTTAAGATAGTCGTCTACAGCCTACTAGTGAATATTAGCCTCATCTACTCGTATAAATTCTGGAAAACGGTTTTAAGCTATTTTTGCGGAGGAAGAAGAACGTTTTCAGATGGTATCAAGTAAATATTTATTATATATTTTTTTTATTTGGTACAAACTAAGGGAAATCAGAAGAAAAGTAGCCAGATGAGGAATCAACTAACCACCTATGTGCCATGTCTCTTCCTATCCTTTTTAGCGCTAAATAAATATTGTCTTTTGGCTATCTCACCGAAACCCTGCTCCGCCATCCATTCACTCAAGCGCTTCAGGTAGAATATGCGTGGTTTTCTTTTGTCCCTCTTGCCTCCAATCTGTCCTTTGAGTATCAAATTTTCCAAATTTTCTTTCCTTAAATGGTCTAGAAATTTCAGATCTCTATTCCTGATGTTAAGTATGTGTCCTTTTTGTTTCCATTGTGTCTAGAACTTCGTCGTTGCTCACGTGTTCGATCCATGGTATTCTCAGCATATTTCTCTAGAACCACGTAAATAATTTATACAGTGTAACCCGGATATAAGAGAGATTTTCTCTGGTCCCAAATTAGAGCCTGTGTTAATGTATATAAATTAGACCAAACCAGGATATAAGAGAAACCCGGATATAAGAGACTTATGCTCCGGCCCCGACAACTCTTATATCCGGGTTACACTGTAATTGTTTTTATCGAGATTTAAACAATGACTAGAGGAATCAGTTTGCAATATTACATAACCCCATGCATGAAGTTAGACTGGTGTATTGTCATTTTGAAATTTTTCTTTAGATTTTCTAGCGTGCCACGTGTGTGTGTGTGTGTGTGTGTATATATATATACCCCCAAGTATATGATAGGTGTATTCCAATAACCAACAATTACTATTCTTAAAAGAGTGCTCAATACAAAGTAGAGGGAACATAATTATCTATTTAAAAAGTATAACAAATGTTATAAATCACTACAAAATAGCCATTTTCTTTCAACACCTCTAGTGTCTTATCAAGTGATGATGTTGAATGTAAATTGTAGAATGTAGATTCTACAATCTACATTCGGCATCACTTGATAAGACACCAGAGGTGTTGAAAGAAAATGGCTATTTTGTAGCGATTTTATAACATATTTATGTTATAATTTATATATATATATATAAAATTTCAGTGTGTGATTTTAAGTTGCTGAAATACAATCTGTGAATAGGAGATAATATGGTTAAATAGACTATAAAAATTAGTTAAATAAATTTAAAGGAAATACTTTTTTTCGGTATATTATTATTCAAACGACCTATACTTAAATAGGTTGCGTAATACACAATATTTACTTTTCATTAACAATTTTATTTTCATTTGTACAAATATTACAATTGTTCGATAAAAAAGTACTTGTAAAAATGGTACACACATACATAACAGATATTCTGACTCCGAATAGTGACTTTTCAAGGTATGAAGCCTCGGAAGTTTTATTAACCCTTTTATTATTTCCTGTACTAGAAATGGTTTATTAACTCTTCATAAAGAAAAACAAAGATTATCGTAGGATAAAGGGATGATAGAAAGAAGAGGCGGAAACAGGATAGACTGATCGGTCGCCTTGACCCCACAAACCCAATTCGTGTCCTGAACGTTAAAAAAAAAAAAAATTACATTACGTAGCATAGGTTTTGCAAATGGGTGAACAATAGATACGCAGTATACCGATCGATTTCTTTATATAGGATTTCTTTTTGGAGCACTTACGAAGAATCGAACTTACAATCAATAAACTAAGAAATATTTGAATCGTACCCCGATGAGCAATTGAATATAGAAAGAAATTGCCAATCAATAGGATGAGAGAGTACTGTGTTCTGGAAATTTTCCTTCACTTCATTTTGTATTTTACCACAGACACAAATGCATTATCCACTCGTGGAAATCACACACACACACACACACACACACATATATATATAAGTAGGCCATGAAGAATGTAGGAGATAAGGGCAGTATTCACTTCACCGTGAGCAGGTGTTCGATATCAAAATAATTTTGCTAGATTTATCTGACTCTGAAAGTATTTGTCGTTAATTACTTCCGACTGAATTTTCCGACCTTTTTCATCTTCATTCAGATTAGTATATTTCTGGGTAATGAAAACTAACTTTCCATTTATAGGAAAAAATCTTCTAATCTCTTCTATATATTTTGCTTTTGAGTTCAACTGGGAGCCAAAGTTTTAAAATTGTTAAAAAAAAACAAAAAAAAAAAACAAAAAAAACAAAAACAAACCCAAAAAACAAAAAAAGCAATTGTCTATAAGGGAGTGTGATTACACCAGTTTGTCTGCCCGGAGATTTTCCTCCTCATCCAACTAGGTGGCGTTACAAAAGAAAGAGACCTGCTCCTCTTCCCCCTCCGTTGTCTCTTCAACCACAGAATGTCATAGTGATAAAAGTCTTGTTTCCGGAGGAGATTTGTTAGTATCTAGACTAAACCCTAACGTTACGAATTCAAGCGCAGTACTAAAGTGGCAAGCAAGCCTCGTCATTTTACAGTTGAAATGGATAGATGTAACAGTTTCCTCTCTCGCACTTCTCAATTGTGGAATTCTCTTCCGGATTCTTTCTTTCCAGGCAACCTTGATTTTTCAAAAGTTTAAGCGTAATGGTAATCGTTACCTTCAGTCTTAATTCCTGTTCCGCTTATTGTTCGTTTTCCTTAATTTTTTCTTGCTCTCATATTCTTTCACACTCAGTAACCATTCGAGTATTAGCGGATTTATTGTCTTGCTTAGGGTGAAATAAAATAAAAAAAAATGAAAAATTGTCATTTCCCGTATCACTCACAGATGAAGGTTAGTACTTTGTTGGAAAATGGTGGTTTCTCTCCTTTTTCTATGTTACAGCTGATACAGAATATTGCAAACCCTTTTATCCTAAGACGATAATGTCACTAAGACAAGGGGTTACTGAGACTGAAATAAATTTAGTTGTTAGTGAGGAAACAGGACAATAAAATAACATGGTTTCAGGATGATAGATGTCGATTGATGTTGCATTTAAAGTTTTGAAGATTGTAGGAAAGCAAGAAGCCGGAAGTGATTTCTACTGGTGAAAAGTGTGAGAAAAAAATATGAGAATAGAATTTACATCTAACTACTAAAACGACGAGATCTAGTTGCAAATCTTAAATTCATGCAGTCAGTGTACCTAGAAGCAGAGCCCAGAACCATTACCATGGAAATATAAAAAAGACAGAGGGAAGCCACGTTATGGCCATGGGAAAGGGAATGAAGTCGAGATGTCAGGACATGAAATTTCAAATTATTTGGATTTTGTAGAGCATCTCAAGGTATACAGAAGCAACACCTGATAACATATAGCAGTAGTAAATGTCAAACACACAATTTTGAGTAATACGTCCGTTTCAAGACTAGCGAAGTGTCGGTTCAAGATTAACATTCAGTGCAACCAATCGCCATAAAAGCATTAAAATTGGGGAAATAATTCATGAGGACTGTCATCGAAAAATCCGTCAATTCTCTTTCATCTCTCTGATAGGAATCAATGATGAAATCTGTCAGATCATTTCTACTGGAAACCCGTAAATCACGTTGACGTAAAAACTGTCCTCTGGTTCTTGACACTTGATTAAAATCGATTGCGTCTTAACGCTTGCCTTGAACTTTGTGAAGGGATGAACAAATATAAATAATTTCATGGAGTAACGGTACATTTTTTTATATCTTTACTGATGAATTTCTGACATCGCTGGATATAAGGAAACTACGATTATCAATAGCTGAACCAAGAAGGATTTTATTCAGCTCGAAAGAGATGTCAGTCTATGCCTTACGCGAGTTGAGTAAAGATTGAATTCTTGTAGGTTTGAGCAGCAATAAATGTTCAGACATACAATAAAAGATCACTTGTGTCTTGAAGTTCCTAATTATCGATAATATTAGCATATAATAGGCAAAGTGTTTTTGCTGCTAATTTGTTTCTGGAATCTGCTAGAAAATGCTCGGGTACTTGTACCGCTTCAGTAAGTATGACTCCTGCTGTCCCCAATCTTTACAAGATCCAGATCAGACCAAAAATGGCGTATTCTTGCCACAACTGGGCTTTATCTACTTAGTCCTCACTTGACTGTTTTGATAGAATTCAAGAACGTCTAGGCGGCCTTGTGATAATGAATTATTTTTTATACCCGACAGCCCGTTTGCCCACAAACGAAATGGGAGGCAGTATCACCAAGACAGCTTATTTCCAAGAATCGTTACTTCGTGGAGCAGACGTTCAAGATGAAAGTTTCCTGATCACTACATCCTTAACCTCTTCAAGTGTAGACTTAACCAACATCTCTCCTACATAACCTCATAAACTACACTTTTACCTCCTTTTAAGCTCATACGACATCATTCAGTAACCTTCTACCTTGAGTGGTTCTTGGACCTTGTACAGAGTGATCATTAGCACAACCGCCAAAACCAAGACAACAAAAACAAAGACTAGTTTTCTCCCTTGCACTATATATTTATACTTCGAGTCTTACGAAAATCTAATAGTATGGTAGAAAAGGTAGTTTGCGGGGATGGTGAAAATATAAATTTTATTAATAGATAAAGAGATAGGTAGTTGAGGAGAGCCATAATCACCCGTCCTGAAGGGACACTGCACATGAAAGAGCTTGTAATGAGAAGTGCTTAATTGCCAACTTCTGTTTTCCCAAAGTCATGTTTTTTTTTTCATTGTCCTTTCTTCTCACTAAAGTCTTCGTATTTTCTTTCCCTTCCAGTAATCCCCCTGTGTCTTAGTAGCATTACCCGCTTGTTTGCGTGAAATGATAAAAAGAAGTTCACCAAAAGACTTACGAAGCATCTTCACAGAATCTATATCAAACTTGTAGGGCTTCATACAAAATTAGATGAAGTCACCTGACTCAATTTGCCAGGCCTCGTAAAGAGAGCAGAACAATTCCAACGCGAGAAAGAAAAAAAAACTAGAAAAAAAAGAAGAAAAAAAAAAAACAACGTGCCGAGTAGTAATTGAGAACGAATAGATAAGGTCTGTGATGGCTCAGTAAGCTGGGAACCGATAGACATTAGTTCTAAGCGCAATACCACTGAATAATATCGTCACAGTCCGTGCAGTTGAAGAACTTTCCGATACAACGAGGAATAAATAAAAATTGCTTACTCCGGCAGAGGACCGAATAAAAGGTGCGGTGTTCTCAATATTAAAACTCGTTTGCCAATCCTCCGAACACAAAGGCCTGACTCCGCTTGAAACTAAACATTCGAAATCTTGGCTTTTAACTTATATGGAATACCGATTACCGAAACTTATGTAAAGTATTCAATAAAAGTACCTACCTCCACTAATTCGGTATACGTAAGGTTTAAAATGAATTTTTAAAAATAGAAAAGGTTTCTTGAAGCTTTCATTTTAGCTTTAATTGAAAGTTAAAGGATTTGAAATTTACTATTGCCAGTAAGGAAAATACTCGTATATTTCAAACAGAAATTATATTGATCGGAATCGATTTTTTTTGCAGTAATATCGATCAAATCACTATTTTGGCACCTTTGTAAAAAAAAGTTAATTCTCGGTGTTAAAACCTTGCACAAACAAAATATACATTTCTGAAAGTTTATTTGAGAAAAGTAATAAAATTTAAAGTTAAATTAATCTGACTTGAAACAAATATTACTTAGTTATAAAATAAACTGTTGTATGCAAACTTTTTATAACCATGGGGTCCGTTTTTCTGATGTATTGATTGATTTATTTACATTCGATTGTCAGACGAAAGTGTTCATAGTTAAGTATGGTGGTGCAGACGATAAAGTTTGAAGCTTTTTTTAACTGTAACGGTGGACTGTGGAGGGAACCCCTTAAATACTAGATTTATTAATTTATAAATCCATAATTCAGAAATTCTGCACGTAGTCACACATACAAAAACAAATCGAAATTCTTTTAAAAATATTAAGAATCGTCAGACTGTAATAAGCTTTACAATATGTTTAATAAATATAGTTTTACTTAATAACAACATTCTCTAAGAATTATCTCATAGAAAATGCATTTAAAAAATTATCTCATTTAAAATGCATTTATAAATTATTCAATTTGAAATAGTAAAATAAAAAAAAAAAAAAAAAAAAAAAAAAACGAAAAATTTTGTAAAAACTTATTTTTCATCGAAAAATGTTTTCTTCAAAAATATTGTCTTTAATATATATTATTCATAAAAGCAATTAAAAGCGTTTTTTATTTTTCGATTCAGAAAAGGTTTTCGGTATGACCGGGTTCGATTTTGAAAAAAAAAAAATTTTTGTAATTTAAATTCTTTAAACAATTCTGCTTTTAAGTAATATAGTCACTAAAAAATTTTCTCGACGAATTTCTCAATTTTTTAGAAAATTGAATGAAACATTTTTTTTCCAAGATTTTTAATAAAAAAAATTAAAAATTATAGAATTCCTGAAAATTTCATCAAAATCCGACAGTACAACTGCTGACGCAAGAAAAACAATTCTTTTAATCCAAATGTCCAATCTTCTAAAAAAGTAAAAAGTTTAAATAATCAATAAAGACTGATCTTTCCTCTTAACGATTTTGACTATAAAACTGTTTTCATTACGTTTGAAGCAGGTATTCATCACGGTATGCTTAATCTTTAGTGCTTTCATTGGGGGTACCTTAATAAATGAAATCCGCGTGTACACACAAAACTGATCCAAAATGTAATCTAAGAAAAAAAAGGCCTTAACATGGACTTTCATCGGTTAGAAACTGAACAAAACTTGTTGCCCATATATATATATATATATATATATATATATATGTATGTGTGTGTGTGTACAATTTATTCGAAAATTATATCAAATATGTTATAAAATCACTACAAAAATAGCCATTTCTGGTGTCTTATCAAGTGATGGTGTTGAATGTAGAATAAAGGGCTTTAAAAAGGTTCAATCAATCAAAAACCCCTCGCTATGGGAAACGCTGTTATATAATCTGGAATGACCAATCAAAATACAAGTATATGAGAATTCAAAAAATCTTGACAACGAACTTTGGTTATAATAATTATTTAATGCTTTAATGTTAGGGTTAGACTAAAATAGGATTCATTCTAACTAATATTAAATTATAATATAAAATTCTAAATTACCAATTTTAAATTTAATCTGTATTAAGTTTAAAAAATTATAAAATTATTTAAAAGATAACATATTTATGTTATAATTTTCGAATAAATAATTATATTTGCTCTACTCTGTATTGGGCACTCTTAAGAATAGTATTTTTTGGTTGTTGGAATTTATTCCATATACACAAATCCTATACGTGGATATATATATATATATATATATATATATATATATCTTGCATGCAATTATATCCACTTGTCTCGTTTTGTAGTCCATTCTCGCATGAAAACACACTCAACTATTTATCAGTCTGCTTAAGCTTTCAGATCTATCTGCCTGGAATTAGTTTAAGAAAAGGTGTTGGCATCAAAGCAGAAATATTTACTGTTAACTCCATGTAAAAAAAAAAAACAAAAAACTAGCGTTCGCATTTATTTAAAAACGGCCTTAAAAGCCTACAAGTTCCCTCAACTGAAATGATTAAAGTTTCTGCAATACGAAATGGACAAAAGCAATCGATTTAAGGACCAATTTTATCTGCCGCTTTCTAATCGACAACATTATCAAGTGTTTTTACGGCCGGAGTACATAACTAAGACAAGTGAAAATTAATCCAACAAGAAATAAAAGATACCGTCTCTACACTGAAACACACCATTTTTGTTTTTGAGTAAATTTGAATAAATCCTAAGAACCCGCATTGCAGTTATAGTGGGATTTATGCAACTAAGGAGAGTTGATAAATACATTATTTTGCATTATAATTAAAAATCTTCTAATTCTACTAGTTTAGTTACATTGAAATGTCATATCGGGCAACATAATTATGCAACCTGAGTACTGGTCAAATACTAGGATGATACATATATAAATAAACAAACATACATACATAAAGAGGATTAATACAAATATAAAATTTTTCATTTAGCGGATTAATGTTACCTTCAGTATCCCGATATTAGAGTTTCGTAGACGGACCTTACAAAAATCGCCAAGGGATATCAGCAATTGACTTTATATTCTAGTTTTTCTTTTATATTGAGTTAAAAATAATTTATTGGTGCAAGGTAGATTTTTCCTCTTTCAGTGTGTGGGTGTAATGTCGTGGTTATTTCTTTTCGTTGTTTTTCTTGTTTCTTTATACTATCTTATTGGTTTTCTCTCTCTCTCTCTCTCTAGATATATATATATATATATATATATATAAATTAATTTAAAATGTTTTTTCGCTACACAGTTCTAACCATATTTCAAAAATGGAACCTAAAAGCTTCGAATTTAATTTTGTAATTAAATTAAAGACATTAGTTCCATTTCATCCTCAAGCAAATGTTGGTGTAACTTATTTTAAAAATTACTAGGTTTTAAGGCACAGCAAAAAATCATAATTGACGTTTCCAAGGATACAGAGAAATCCATTCATCCAGACAAGGGGTGTTTGTATGTTCATTATCGCTGTATTTTGTTGTATCAGTTATTACTTACGTTTTGGTAGGGGTAGGGATGTATTTTTCAATGAATTCTGACATTGAAAATTCTGAAAACAAATATTATATGATTTAAAAAAAGATTCAACCAACATCAAAGTTCATTTAGGATAAATAGATATAAAAATCAAACATCTCTCTCGAAGTACTTCTGGCACCTAAAAGAATCAAATGAAACACCTACAGTAAAATTGAAGTTAATAAGTAAAGCTAGAATATGTAGGTCATTAAATAACCCATGTCCTTTGTGCCTACAGGAGAAACTATATATTACTAAGTTTATAAAAAATAAAAATTTACTGAATCAGAGAAATGAAATAGCTATTTTATGTCGTCATTGTCAAAAACTTTCCTTAAATAATATTTAAAAATAGAAATAAATTTAAAAAGTGCGAACAGGTAATATACATACTTATATTTAATGTGAAAAAATAATTTTATATACTGTAAGTAATTATATCACATTTACTTGTTTAATAATAATAATAACAATATATATATATATATAGTCTATTAAAATAACAGTGAAAATATTTTAAAATTGTATTTAAAATTTTAGTTAAAGTGAATTCTAACCTAAACATCTTTTAAAGTTGTAGTTAAATAAAAACGTATTCTAACGTTAACGCCTCTCTCAAAGTACTACCGGCACTTAAATGAATCCAATAAAACACCTACAGTAAAATGAAATTATGATGAAAAGCTAGAAGATGTAGGCCATTGAATAACCCATGTCCTTTGTACATACACGAGAAACTATATATTACTGTGTTTATAAAAAATAAAGTTTACTAAATCAGAGAAATGAATTAGCTATTTTTGCCGTAATTGTCATAAATTTTACTTAAATAATATTTAAATATAATTTTTTTTTAAATTTTTGACCTGGTAATACACATACTTATACTTGATATGGAAAAATAATTTTACTTACTGTAAGTAATTCTAATACATTTACTTATTTTAAAAAGAAATATAGTCTATTAAAATTAAGAGTGAAATATTTTAAAGTAGTATTTAAAATTGTAGTTAAATAAAACGTATTCTAACCTAAATACCTCTCTCAAAGTACTACTAGCACTTAAAAAAAATCCAGTAAAACACCTACAATAAAAATGAAATTAATATGAAAAGCTAGAAGATGTAAGCCATTAAATGATCCATGTCCTTTGTACTTACATGAGAAACTATATATTACTAGGTCTATAAAAAAAGTTTACTAAATCAGAGAAATGAATTAGCTATTTTTGCCGTCATTGTCATAAATTTTACTTAAATAATATTTAGATATAAATTTAAAAAAAAAATTGTAACCTAGTAATATACATACTTATACTTGATGTGAAAATAATTTTACATACTGTAAGTGATTCTAATACATTTACTTGTTTAAAAAGAAATATAGTACATTAAAAATTAAAAGTGAAAATATTTTTAAAATCGTAGTTAAATAAAACGTATTCTAACCTGAACACCCCACAATCGTATAATACATATACAAATAGAAAAAAATGGCGTAAGAATTTTTGCCGTTAACAATAAATTTAAAAAAAAATCCAGACAACATGCATTTAACTGATGTCAGAATTCATTGAAAAATACATTCCTACCTCTACCAAAACGTAAGTAATAACTGATACAACAAAATACAGCGATAATGAACACACAAGCACCCCTTCTCTGGATGAATGGATTTCTCTGTATCCTTGGAAATGTGAATTATGATTTTTTGCTGTACCTTAAAACCCATTAATTTTAAAAATAAGTTACACCAACATTCACTTGAGGATGAAATGGAACTAATGTCTTTAATTACAAAATTAAATTCGAAACTTTCAGCTTCCATTTTTGAAACATGGTTAGAACTGTGTAGCAAAAAACATTTTAAATCAATTTATAATATGAATGCTCTGTAAATTTACATTGAACACTATTTTGTAAAAATAAAAATATCTCTAAGAACACCGGATTATATATCTTACTGTTCTATATATATATATATATATATAGTGGGCTATGATAAGTTTTTTTGTCACCCTTGATTACAGCCATTTTGGCCTCTCTCAAGTCTCTTTGACAGACAATACCGTGTTAGTATCAAGCTGTTCTCATCTCTGAACGATAGTTGACTTATGTTTTGCAATAAAAGTTCGCGGAAGTAAGAAAATTGGTGAATTTCAAATTAATAGGATGGCATCAGTGTGGCAAGTTAAATAGAGAAATTGCTAGGTTTTTACAGGTTAATCATCAAATGGTTTACAATATTGTCAAGTAATTTAATGAAGAATGCCACTATCGTGTTGAACGACGTTCAGGAAGACCAAGCATCGTGTCTGAGTGAACGAAAAGGGCGCCGAAGAGGGAAATCACCAGAAACGGTCGCTAGAGTGTCAAAGAGTAATATGAGCAAAGTAGCAAATACCTGGAAGGAATCGCAAAGATTCTAGTCACTGCCATGGTTGCCCAAAGTCCTAACATGAATCCAATAGAGCACGTTTGGGAGCGTGCAACTAAAATCACGTCAGTGACAACCCTTAAAGAAACATTACTAAAGGAGAGGCAAAATATGGATCAGACGATTGTTGAGAACTTGATCAAATCCATGAAAAATCGAATACAAGCACTAAAACTAGCAAATGGAGGACCTACTCCATACTAGTTTCAAATACTATTTATTTATGTTGAGTTGGGATTACATAATTTTGAAATTGGATTTAGCTTATTTCTCATGGCTAAAAACTTTTCTTAGTGTACTGCGTGTATATATTATATTATATATAAAATGGCTGGCTGCTCGTATCCGAGTATGCCTGTTTACAGAAGGTCTGCTAAAGCATATTTGTTTTTGTTCAGCATCCTAGGAACCCACCTGTGGTTTATACTGCAACTATACTGACCGGACCTGTCACACATTCTGGGAGAGTGAGCGCATTATCTGGAACGATCAACAGTTTGAACAAGACCAGTACTCTCAAATGCTCGGTCATGGTGACTTCAGACTTCGTGCTAGCACAACCATCGACAGCTGCCAAATATTTGTCAACCCAACTTCACTCATAAGGCTTGCGTATGGTTTTCAGATATTTCCACAAGGTGCCACACGCTGGATTCGCCTCCCAGGGCGATAACACCAAGAACCTGGGTCTTATAATCGGAAAGAGTTCTAACAACTCGGCCACGAACTTATATATATGTGTGTGTGTGTGTGTGTATCATCGTATTCTTTTTGTATTCCTCCGATACAATCTTAAGGCATGTTCATGTATCTCCGACACTTCACTGTCTATAACCAGAGCTCCATACAATTTCTTTGTTATGTTAGAAATTTTGGACCAACTCTTAATTTTCGCTCCTTCAATGTTCTCATGGCTACACGCGCGCGTATGTGTCATTTAAATGTTATATCATGTTCATTATACTTAAGTGTGCACCAAGTATTTAAGGCGAAGATGTAAAATTATGTAATCAATCTGTTCGATTGCAATTTTTAATTGTAGTCATGCAGCTTAAAATTATCTTTAATATGTCACGAATCAAGCATGATGGACCTGGTCTGTGGGTTTGAGAATAGAAAGTATTAAACATTAATTCTAAGAAGACAATATACAGTTATCAGTAAAAGGAATAGCACAATGCTAAATACAAGTTGGTGAGGTCATAATCAAGCACGTACGAAAATTTAAATATTTGCGAAGTAAACACTTCCTAGATATCTGAAATCACAGAGGTCGGGAAATGTGACATCGAAATTTGAGGACGCATAATTAAGCAAAGTATTACGAAACAGGAATATTTCTTTAGAAGCAAATGGAAAAAAATTGCTATGTAATATGAATATGGGCATTTTTAACCCAGATGAAGAGTCAACGGAAGTCATTCTAGAGTAGGATACTGAGAACGCCATTAATGGAGCATATGAGTAATGCAGATGTTTTAAAAAAATAGAAACAAAAAGGACACCTGTATCTAGAGTCAGAGACAATAGAAATTACTAGTGGACATAAGGAAAGAAGTCTTAAAAAATTGACACTCAGAGGACGTATTTAAACAGGTCCTGTGAGTTGCAGACAAGAGGGTCCTGAAAGGACACACATTTGACCAGTCGCTAAGAGGAAAGAACCATCGACACGTCAAACAATTCTCCATTATGTTCTTCTGGCTCTCCAAAAGCCTTCAATCCGACCCCAATCAAACAACGCATATTGAACAAAAGAATCACATGTGCAACTTCGACGCCGAACACAGTCAGATATTAGACCACACTGAATGTCATCGAAGTACGAGTTACCGTCCTAAAGGCAGAATCGGACAGTGCACAAGTAGGACACTTACTATGTTACAAGATAGACGAATATTTTACCAAAATATATACTATCCCGCTAATATACACAGACCTGGATCAAAAGTACCATTATCTGTCAAAGTGCGACGTTTTTATTTTGCTGTCACCATACGAGGTAAAAACATCTAGACTCGACTAATTTTCTAAAATCTGAACTAATAACGAGGCATTTCTTTTCGAAATGTGTTTCTCTCTCTCATTATATACATGATGAATTAGGGTTAAAAAGTAGAAATGGGCCAACCGAGTTTGAATTCCAGTTCATTACATTCACTTCGCGCAAATACTCTTGGGAAAGGTATGAATCGATCTACCCCCAGCTATGGATTAAATAGTAAAACAAGCTGGCCTCTTCTGCCTTGGTTGGAAACCGGAGAAGGAGAATTAAAATTTCCTAATCCTGGGTTGACAGAATATATATATTAGGTTGGTGCAAAAATTATGACGTAATAATGTCGTTTTTTGACGTACTTTTTAATGTCAAAAAACGACATTATTACGTCATTATTTTTGCACCAACCTAATGTGTGTGTGTGTGTGTGATATCTTTCGACTTGTTACTGGCTGACAGGTTGTGTGTCACCAAATTTGAAGTTAGATTCGAAAACAAGACTGGAAACATCGAAAAGTTTTGAACTTGCTCGAGTAAAGTTGTTTTTCCTTTACTACTATTATTAAAAACTTCCGAGTTACACAGGGAAACCTTTTCAACTTAACAATCGTGAACCACAATATACATGTTTTTTTTTTTTTTTTTTTTTTTTTTTACAGATCATTTCAATGACTATCGATCTTGATATATATAAATTCGGTAATGGATTCTTCAATGAATAAAATTGCTAAGTACGACGAAATTATTCATCGCTGTCTCGTGACCTGTAAGCAGACGAGTTGTTAATCGGTCGAAATTATTCAATGATTGTGACTGACACAATTACAATCAACATATCAGTTGTGTCAAGAGGTATTGCTTCTTTACATTCAAGCGGGCGATGCCAATGCCCGGCCAAGCATTCTTCGATTGATCGATCATTTGATTGAATGTTGTCGGCTGAGATCGATTGCATTTCTTAATGGACTTACAGAAAAAAAAGCTGATAATATAAAATAAAAAATGGAAAAGTAATTCAAGATCGGTGACTGAGTTGCAGTGAGAGGAAAAAAAAAACTTCGTAAAGAGGAGAAGAAAATAGAAAAATATACAAATCTTAACTTTTTTTTTATACTAAAGTTTACCAAATACAAGTCACAGTATCCACTAAAAAGATAGAAAGTTACTGCTAAAATGGTTCTGATGAATGAAGTGTACGATATAAAAAAAGAACTGTACGATATAAATGCAAGATGTGAGAAAAAGTGAAGATTATGAGGATAAGGAACGATTGGATCTGGACTTGAAAAGGTTAAGGGTATAGTGTTCAAGGAAGGCTCAATGAGTCTATTTCACAAAGTCGCAGTTCTTGTGTAAGTGTGCGTGTGTGTGGGGGACGTTAGTCGAACTTTCTTCTTATATTTAGAATACACAGGAAATTAGGAGGATTAAACTTCGTAGAAGTAGCCTGGTATTTCCAAACTGTAATAGTCTGAACTGCTGGCATTAAAAATGTGGACTCAATCGGAATATTTGTCAGGGCAATAGCGACAGACTAACGATAAGGCTTGCGACGTTGCATCTGGTGAAAAGTGGCTGCAGAGTAGAAAACGCTTTTTTTTTCCAACAAGATAGCTTAAATAATTTTGGAATCTGTCAAGTCTGGAAAGTCAGACTTGTGCACTATCAACCCAGATATAGCAATAATACTTGATATTTGGTCTCATCTGGCTCAAGTAAATTTAAAGTAGGGCAGAAAGGGTCAGGTAATTCATAGAACAATAAAGTGAAACGAACTTATTTCAGCGAAAATGATAAGAAACTTAGGTTATGTCAGTTTTCAAAATGGCAAGAGTCTACCAGTGTTGGAATTTCTTTGAAATTCTGGTTTTTACATAATTTCGAACACTAGCCGGGTGTTTGAGAGAGAAAAAACCCCAACCGACCAAACACAAAATTTAAAAACCCAATACCGTCTGCTGCACGGATTTACGGATTTTAAGAATAACAATAATAACAAATCAAACGGTATTATAACGTGAAGACAGTATAACTAAACACAGCAAGAATACTGAGAACAGTGCTAGAATACTGGGAAGATTTCCTGTCCCTTGTTCTCAAGTTGGCAGCCACCAGAAATTAGTGATGCGAAAACTCAGCTCATACAACACATTAAACATAATTCTACGTAGTAACAAGTGACATAACAATAAGAACTGTAAACAAAAAATATAAATATGAGAGAACTTTTCTTGTTATTAAAGGCTAAGAACAAATCTAATTTCGTTAACTTCATACGAACGATAGCGAATATTTTATTTGCTGAGGAAGTCATAAGTTATTAATTCACAATGTCCATCAGCGTAAATGAAAAAATTTTGCTATGAAAATATTGCAAAAACTTACAAATTCAAATGCCATCGTCAGTTAATAGTAATAATCTGGTTATTGAATTTTCTTCTGTGTGTCGTGGCCCTTCAGGATGTTGACGATGATGGCTCTCCTAAATGTCCAGTCCTTTGTAGCTCTTAATAGACTGTCATCACCCCTAAACCTTGTTCTTCATTCCATTTACAAAAACTCTTTAGGTAGTGATGCGATGTTTCCTGCTGTCTCTTTCTTTCAATCTCTCCCTGTTGGGTATCAAATGTGTTCGAGACATTTCAATTGTCTCTTTCTGATATTAAGTTTAAGTGCATGCATTTGTTTCTACTACGTCGTTGCTCACATGTTCGGTTTATGGTATTTTCAGTATACTTCCAAAACAATCAAATTTCTGTTGCTTCAAGTCTCTCCAATTGTGAAGAAATTGTCCACTATTCACTACCATATAGGAAAACTGCTATTACATAACAGTTCAGTAGTCTTTTCTGCTTTGGGTACTACCTAAATTATGTTTTTTTTTTGTGCCAGTAAGGATATCCGGATTAGACAACACATATCGAATTGAGCTACATCATCTGAAAGTGAAGAGCTTCTAAACTTCTCCCATATTAGTAATACATGCTAGCCTGGCTTATTTTCAAAACGTGCACACAAAAACCGGAATAAGAAATTTAGTCGTGCCGGGCATTCAAAAGTAGTACAGCCTGGCAACCCTAGTATTAGTCTTGGTACAGATGAGTAAATATCGTTACTGTGTCGTGATGCCCTACATCGGACTTGTCCAGCTAGATTCTTACTAGTGCATAGAGTAAGTGCTTTATAATTTTAGCTAAGTTTCAGACTAAGTTTGTAACATTAGTTATCTTGTATGATGGTTAGCATACACGGAAATCAGATAATCTGTGTTTTAGTTTTAATGACTAATTTCAGCCTAGTAATTTCTAGGGTCGAACCGGATTTATATTTCGCTAATTGACCTATAACTAAGTACTGTAATCAAATTGGTGGTTATATAACCGACGAAGCAGAATTCTGAAGATGAACAACGTGTCGATTTGTTTTGTCACGTTACGTCTTGCTGACGGTGCATATTTAAATCCATTTTTGACACAAGGCAAACATCTCCAAAAATTTATATAACTCGAGACAAGATCCTTATTGAAGCGTATTTAGTTATCAAATTTAGAATCAGTGGCTATCTTCTGGTACAACAAGCGTTTCTCCAAATTGCTAACGGAAAAATTACGAGGACCTTGGTGCGCAGCAATATTAAGCAAGCTTGTAAGGTAGGCTATTACTACTGTTGTATCTGACTAAACTTAATGTAAGATATATATGTGTGTGTGTGTGTGTGTGTGTGTGTGTGTGTGTGTGTGTGTGTGTGTGTGTGAGAGAGTGGGTGAGTGAGAGAGAGAGAGAGAAATTAGACACGCACAAAGTTCAACCACAGAGTGATAGTGAAATATTAAATTGTCTCTAAATAGGGAAGGGGGTTCAATTATTTATCGAGTTGCAACGAAATGTGTTTGAATCTCGAGTGCTTTAAATACGAAGGTTAAACGGAAATTATTGATCGGATAGACAAAAACCAAAATCAAAAATTCATTTGCATCCTTGTAAAATTCGCATGTAATGTCTATAAATGAAGTTGTGTAATATAAGTCTGAATACATTACAGTTGGTTGAATAGACACGAAAGAAAGTTATGTACATAAGACGGATAAGTTTTTTCCCCAATTTCATTTGAAAAAAAATTGGACTTCAATTATAAAAAGGCATGGCTTATTTTCCTAACAGTCTGTGTATACAAGCACTGGCGGCAAACAACATCACTTCCACTTTGCTAGACCCAGGAAATTTTAGCATAAATAGAAAACTAAAATAAACATCTATGACAACAACGCGTTCAATATTAGAGAGAGCCGCCATTTTTGTGAAGTAATAAGTTTTAGAAATTGTAGTATTGCAAAATAAATTCTTAATCATTGTGGCTCAAGTATATAAATCGGCACACAGGGAGGAATACACAACGCTTCAAAATAATTACCTATACTCTGACATCAGGAAATTAGCACTTTCTATTCATCAATATCCACCAACCGAAGACCAGCTGTCTCCCTATTTACGCCTGGAATGCATTTACTTCCATCCATTAACACCGGTTACACCTACTGCATTTCGTTTATACATACAGGAGTATTCATCTATTCTTCTTTCTAGATTACATTTGTTGTTGATGGTGATAATTTTTACCTTAATAGAAAATCAACTCTATATGGGTCGTTTCATATAGAAACTTAATTTTCTTGGGAGATATGTTATTCTGCTTTCATATTTGAATACATGGTAGATGATACTCAGCTTTTTTTGTCTATACATATTTGTGGACATAATTATTAGAGGCGGTGATGAGTGTGCCTAATGTTGTTTTGTTGAAATTATATTTTGGAATATAGTTTGATTTTAAAAAATTGTAGGATATTATAAGGATCAATGTCACGAAAGAGCTTTTTCATGTTGGTTGTTTGGTTGATTTTGTTTAGTGGCATATCAACCTCTGAGTTATGTAATGCTGGAATCTGAATAATTGCATGCCTTCAACTGCAGATAAAATGTATCGGTCATTTTGCTATAAAACGTATTGTTGGTAATTCTACTATAAAATGTATAACTGGTAATTTTACTATAAAAACATTTATATTTTCATAATATTTGGGGGTTCATTATTTACCCATAGCTGGGAGCCTAAAAGGTGCTACCACTCCAGGGCAAGGAGAACCAGGAGGCAAAAGCAATTAAGAGGAAAAGGGTTGTTCCAGACTCCTCAAAACCTTCAATCTCCTGATCAGAGGCCTTAGTTGCCGGATGTCGTTTAATGTCAAACCCAGGAAGTTTGGTATTGTAATGAAGGTGGTTTTGATAATGCCACTGGTGGTGGTGTGGATGGTAGTTTTGCTAGTGTTGATGATGGTAATGTTTCAGGTCTTCTGATCAAATCTGATTGGTATATTAAAATGGGCTACAATAAAGGTTACGTTCAGTGCCACAGAATATCAACAATTTGAACGCATTAATAGAACATATGCCCCGTAGATAATGTGAGAAAACTACATAGGTACAAATATTTATCAAATCGACGTGAAGAAGCCATGTAAGATTTAAGTGCCTTTTTCCTTTGCACATTTTACTTTTATTTTGCTGAATTTCCACTTCAGCGTTAATTAGGTATTTACCCAAATTATTTTCATTTATATACCTGTTAAACAGAAATAAATTTGCACTGTTATTCTCTAAAGAGCCCACGTTTTCGCCTAATCTCACCACTTGACCAATAGAAGATCAGTGAACTATCAAGTAACCACTTAGCAGCTGATATTCCAGCCTCCCCGGAAATTAATTTCTGTGGAAAATCTTTTCACAAGTACTAAAAGTTAAAAAAATAAAAATTCACAATGAAACAAATGTAAGACATTAAAAAGTTAGCTCCTGGCAAGCTGATAAGCTGCTGAGACCTCTCCCCATCTCTGTTATGGTCCAATTATGTTGCCATTTACTCCAGATTTGCAGCAACTATAGTGAGACAGTAAAATGCTATGGTAGTTTAATCTATTAACGGAAATAAATACAATTTCAATCCTCAATGTTGTACGTATCTGTTGCGAAAAAATTAAAACATTTCCATTATCGCAACGTACAAGGCAAGTTAATCCAGATAACATTTCTTTTATATGAAACACATTAACAATCTTTTGGGAGTAGGAGAGATTCCAGAAACAGTGGAAACAGTTTGAAGTCAGGAACAATATAACAACTTTAAGCATCATTTGACAGATCGGTAAGAGTAAAACTCTCAGTTGATGGCACTAGATAAATAAGAAAAATAAAAAATTTCGTGCTACACTGGTTAAGAGCAAAGCATTTAAACCAATTAATGAGCGGTATGAATGAATGAATAATCAGAGCTCGGTTAGCGACACCAGAAGGTAATGCAATTGAGGAATAGCTGGGGTTTGGACTAAAGGAAAATATGCGACTCGTCCCCTTTTCAGTAGACACACACACACACCTTTTCTTTCTTTATCGTTGATGCCTTCAGATCTGGATATAAATGCATATAAAATCCAATCACTGTAATTCTACATGGTGTTACAGTTATTTTCCTTTGGCTATTTTGTACGGACACACACACACTTGATTAGCTGTGGATGACTCTTCTTCATATAGAATACCAGTGTAAACAGATTTCTAACAAGCTGCTTATCTTCCGACTATTATGTAACTAAAGTACATAACGTGTAACCTAGTACACCTATATAAATTGTCTATTTTCCATCGGTATTTACTTTTGGGGACGCCTATGACACCAGGGATTGAATCTAACAAAGTACCCTTAAGTGCAATGAAGATACAACCTAGTGCAGACGGCTCAGTAGAACATGAATTCAGATACTTTCCACTTTGGAGCCTAAAGAGCTTCAAATATAGAGGCACCTAGAAGATTGAAATCATAAGTAATGGTGGAGCAGATTAACACGGTAACTATTACTCCACACAGAGCTGCCCCAAATACGTTTATAACAAGTCGACAGAGACATCGATTCTACAAGGCAAAGATTTTAATGCAAAACACCAAATAACGATAAAGGCCTAAGTTGACGCCGTTTGCACAGGCAGTAGATTTTTCTAGCAAATGTCGATACAGAAATGCCGACAATGACTAACACGGACAGATACTCATGTTCTTGTAAAAGCTTCCACAAATTTTCAAAATCCATTGATCTACTTATTCACTAAGTGAACGTTTACATTGGAGAGGGGGTAAGGAGATAGAACAAAGTGAAAACGAAAGCTTGGGTCAGTATTTTCCATATTTAGTAAGCTTAATCCGTTCGTAGGGAGGAAATAAAGGTATAAAGATTGTGTTGCGCCAAATTAAAGCAGAGAAAGTGTTAACTAGGTAACATTTAATGTTACCATTCGCAATATGGGTTCCACTATCGAATGTGGCATATGTTTGCAGACTTAACCAGCTAACCCATCAAGAAGGCTTACTTAGCTAGTTTTGGAAACACCGACACGTTTATGTTGGTAATATCTAGTCATACTCTCGGACTTCACAGCGGTTTCGACTTAAATGCACATTGCAACTCAGTGTGATTTCTCATCTTCAGCATAGATATTTGTTTTCGAGCATGCTCATCTGCTTAGGTTTATTTGTCAATTCCTGACCCATAAAGCCCAGCTGTGATTTATACTGCAACTAAGTTGAGCATTCCTTGAGTAGAGTTCAAGCATGCCCCCTACCGGTAAGGGCAACATACGGTCTTAAATTCAGGTTTGTCATTTTATTATTAGTAAGTGAGGGAGCAGAGATGGATTTATACAAGGTTACTTGTCCGGAAGTAACTGAAAGGATCTCGACTGGAATGTTTCGAGTCTCTAAACATTGCAACAACTGCACATGTACGACATCAAACGATACAGAAGTGAGAATTCTTTGTAAACTACTTCACGGCTGATGTTCTTAAATATCTTCTACCAGTGCAGAGGGTCAGTGTTACAGACGAAATGAAAACTTCAGTTAAAACTTAAACAAGTTCTCGTCACTTGAACAGAAAGAGTAATACAATCTTCCTGCCCAGTTTCATTCAATTGATGTGCTAAGCATAGTAAATATCAAGAATAAAAGGGCTTTAAATTAGGACAGAGAGATTGACAATAAAAAAGAGAATATAGCGAGAAGATATTATAGGGTAAGAATAAAGGTTATTAGAAGTAGAAGGAAATTAAAAAAAAAGGAAAATAAAAAAAAATAGTGAAGAGGAAGGAAAATAAAAAAAAATAGTGAAGAGGAAGGAAAATAAAAAAAAATAGTGAAGAGGAAGGAAAATAAAAAAAAATAGTGAAGAGGAAGGAAAATAAAAAAAAATAGAGAAGAGGAAGGAAAATAAAAAAAAATAGTGAAGAGGAAGGAAAATAAAAAAAAATAGTGAAGAGGAAAGAGTGAAACGAGAGGAAATATCGAAAAAAGACTATAAAAAAGCAAAATAAAGATAAGCAGAATAAAAAAAGAGGAAATCGAATAAAGGATAATGTTCAATGACGCTGAAACTACAAGTGAACGCATTGTAGGGCAAGTTAGGCCAATGACGAGTCGGATAAAAAAAGAAAATTGAACGGTAAGTGAATAATGTATAAAAGGTAAAAAGGTAATAAAGAAAGAAAAATATGGGAGATAAAAGTGAATGAAGAATCACCAAAAATTAAAGCCAATAAATTTTAGACTAAAAGAGAAACAAATATAGTAAAGATTAGTAATAGACAGAGGATGGGGAGCAAGGAAAGAGAGTGAAAAAAAAAAAAAATGAAAGAGGAGAACAAGGAAAGAGGAGAACAAAAGAAAGAGGAGAACAAAAGAAAGAGGAGAACAAAAGAAAGAGGAGAACAAAAGAAAGAGGAGAACAAAAGAAAGAGGAGAACAAAAGAAAGAGGAGAACAAAAGAAAGAGGAGAACAAAAGAAAGAGGAGAACAAAAGAAAGAGGAGAACAAAAGAAAGAGGAGAACAAAAGAAAGAGGAGAACAAAAGAAAGAGGAGAACAAAAGAAAGAGGAGAACAAAAGAAAGAGGAGAACAAAAGAAAGAGGAGAACAAAAGAAAGAGGAGAACAAAAGAAAGAGGAGAACAAAAGAAAGAGGAGAACAAAAGAAAGAGGAGAACAAAAGAAAGAGGAGAACAAGGAAAGAGGAGAACAAGGAAAGCTGAGAGTGTGACGCAGCAAAAAAAAAAAAGAAAAGAAAAAAGTGAGGCACAAAGAAAGGTGGGAGAAGCAAAAAGAAAGACGAAAGTGACAACGAAAAAAATGTAAAGTAGAAAAAAAAAAAAAAGTAAAGGTCACCGGTAACAAAGAATGAGAAAAGAGGGGAGAAAAATGAAAGACAATTACAAGGAAGGTTGGCAGAGACGTGGCTGACAACGAAGGATTAAAGCGGGAGGAGGCAAAAAGAGAAGGAAAAAAAGGCGAGAGCAAAAGATTACTTGAGAGGATGAAGAAACAGGAAAAGAAATAATTTCATGAGATAAATCACGACAAAAAAAAAAAAAAAAAATCAATAAATAAAATAAAAGCACAAATGAAAACAAAAGTCAAAAAGAAGCAAAGTTTAAGGAAGAAATAAATATCTGAAAAACTCATTTGTCAAACTTACAAAAAAGGAATCAACAGCACCAATGTGAAAAAGAAAATAAAAAGAATCGAGAATGAACTCCAGAGGAAAATGAAACGAAGCAATGAAGTCCTAGGAAAGTTTATATATATATATATATATATATATATATATATATATATATATATATATGTGTGTGTGTGTGTGTGTGTGTGTGTGTCAAATAGAAAGGAAAAAAAACAGACGCAAGGGAAATGTTAACGAAAAGCCCTTGCTGCAAGGGAGGAGGTGTTTCACAGTGACCCCATCCTTTCCAAACATCCACAGGCGTGTCCATCGAAAATTTCACCCTTGTACAGCTTTTCTTCTTTCAGAGAAAAGGCCAGTTTATGGCGACAGTTAGCGTGCGAATCGATCAATGCGGGGAGAAAAGGCAACATCTGAAGATGGGCTGTCGTCGTCTTGACTAACGAAGAGAACTTCGATCATCAATCTACTTAAGCAAAATGGCAATCACTTGTAACTATGGCTTAGTGGTAAACGCAACGGAGTTTGGAATACAAGCTGGATCAAAGGCATCTATTACTAAAAGCTCAATTAAAAAGGAAAACTCATTTGTTATCTAAAAGAATATTCAATGTAGAGACATTGGTTTTTTCCAATTAAGTCCCATGATTTTTCAGATTTTCACAGCTATTTTTAATACTTGTAAAGTGTGATTCTTTACACTATTGACATCGAGATATTCACGACGTTTCAGACGTTGTATGCGCCGACCTTCTTTAGGTGATTGAAATTTCGAATCGACCCCTTTATTTAGTCTATCGGGGTAGATTGTTCTCGTCCCATGTATCATGCCTCTTCCAGATGTCTCAGTATCAGTTACTTCAACCAACGCTTTTATCCACCGAGTCATGTGTTCTCACGATCACGTGGGCCATTGGATAAAAGACTGAAGTAATCCACTGACTTGGAACAGTTGTGCGTTCAATACCTGACTACAGCAGAGGTGAACAAAAACTTTGAAAATTGAGTTAAGTAACTGGAACTAGAACAATCTACCTTGGTGGACGAAATAAAAGGTTTCGGTTAGAAATTTCAATCACTTGAAGGCCGGAGCGTACATCGGCCAAAAATCGTGTATATGGCAACAAAAGTGAGGACAACAATTCTAACAATGTAAATAATTACAATACCTCATCTTAGAAATATCGACAGATACTGTAAAGTTTAGTTTACAATTATTATAGAAGTTCCGTCTTCCTGCTATTTAACCAGCATATCTAGAATATAGATGGTTTCATGTCTTTTCAACGACGTTAGTTTAAAATGAACAGGTAGAACTTCGGATGAAATTTGAACTCTGTTAGGTGTTAGAACTACCTTCATGAAATTCTGTTTGGGATTTATTTAGCTGTAAAAAAATCTGCTATCTGCGAACGCGGGACAAGTTTCATCGACCAAGAAGTATTACCATTGAATGATGGAAATACTAGGTACGGATCTTGTAATAAATCAATGCTTTATAGAGTATAGAAAGTACAAAGAAACTTTATAACAACCAGAAAAAAAACAAAAAAAAAAACACACACACACACAAACAAAATTGGGACAAACACTGAAGGAAGAGTTGAGGGGATCGATATTTAAGGCGAACGGAAGGGATGAGCAGAAGAAAGCAATGGGTAACCTATTCTCTTGCCGTTGACCTCAAGTAGTATTATTAGATAATTATGAAGTGTTGAAGTGTTTATAATTTTATATCCTTTTAGACATCCGTAGAAGAGAATATTACTTTTAATTATTGTCTACCACCTTTACAAAGTTTATTGATATTCTTACTTATATAGAGATGAAAAGAGAAATCGGAAGAATTGTCAGATTCACTATCCATTCTCATCTTTTCTAAGATAAATGAGATATACGTATTTAACGTTGACTTTTGTATATGAAATTAATCCTGATAGATACATAGCCGCATTTCCTGTCTTTATTTTTTATAATTTTTTTCATGGGGATTATAATCTATTGTAAAGTCTTTCAGAGATCGCAAAATCAATCATGTTCTCTCAAAATATTTTGCTTCTTTAGATTATTTACTTGATATACGACATTTAAATGATTTATTTACTTCCAGTACTATCATCAATAAACAAAGTTGGAGGACATTATTCTTATTGGTCATCGTTTGAATTTGAATCCCATTAATATTACTACTTTTTATTTAACATCGCCATGTCTGGAGAGCCGGTGATAATTGTTAAAAATTTAGAAATATACCAGAGTTTGGGCTGAAGTGGTAGTAGAGTGGGGACAGAATTAGGAGAGAGCTAAAAATATATATATGAGTACATAATCTGAATTTATTTCAGTTAACTCAAACATTGTTATGAGGAGAAGGAAAACATTTCACATGAAATAGAAAAAAACAAAACAAAAAAACAAAACAAACGAAAGCAACAAAAGACTATTCCATTTGTTTTTATTCTTTGTTTTTAATTCACCTCAAGCAAGGCGATAATGCCACTAAAATGCAAAGGTTATTGAGAGTCAAAGAAAAAACTTCAGAAGGAACCATAAAACCAATATTAAATCAGGAAACAAGGGATAAACCTCGACACTTGTTCAAAAGACCGGGGAGGAGTATGAACCGGACAATAGACAAACCTATCTACTATTATTAATTTTGTACTTATATTTGCGATATAACTATATATTCCATTCTAAATCGGAAAACCCAGAAGTAGAAAAGCCTTTTAGCTCTATTTGTCGGTTTCATCATTTTCAGCTTATTTTCTCAGCTTAGTCTACTCGTTCATAAATGTCCATTTCTGATTATTCACTTCTATATGTGCAATCTCAATCTATCTCTCAAGCTCTCTCTGGGTATTATGAAAATGCCCACCGAATAGGTTATACTATCATATTAAAGTGTATTAAATAAATAAAACAAATAATGTCCACGAACAACTGGCTTAATATCCGGTATAGACAGTGCCACAATCAACCTAATGACGAAGTACTTCTCGTTTGCCTGCTATTGCTATAGTAATCCCTTGAAACGATATGTATCAAATGTAGGTAACATCCGCTTCCGGTTGTATGGCATAATTGATAAAAAGCGAATCTCCTCATGAATCTAAAAAGGAAAGGCTTTAGAAGATAGTAATTAATATATTCAAAGTGTATATATATATATATATATATATTATATATATGTATGTGTGTGTATGTGTGTATATATATATATATATATATATATATATAGAGAGAGAGAGAGAGATATGTGTGTGTGTGTGTGTGTAAAACGAAATCTTGGAGACGTGGGAAGAAAAGAACTAGATAAAGTAAAAAAAAAAAAAAAAAAAAAAAAAAAAAAAGAAAGAGGAGAAAAATCTGCATCACATGAAGAGAGAGAGGCTGACAGAGACGAGAGTGTGAGAGAGACAAACAAAGCAGAAAGAGAAAGAGAGAGATAGTGATAGAGATATTAAACAGAAGCTTTTTCTGCTCATTTTCAACCAGATCCGTTCATATTCTCGGATGATCTTTCTGGTGTCGATATTTGTATCTTTCTCTGTAGTGGTTTGGATAGTATTTGTGAAAAGTTTTTTACTTATGTCACGCCTATCTTTAACTGCTTCAGCCTTGAGTAAGTCCGTAAATTCTGGTTTGATTGTTATAAGTTGTTCATCCTGAAGCCTCTCAATGATTTGATATAGCGTCTCGATTTCAATTTAAAAAAATTTTTTTTTTTTTTTTAAATAGCCCGTTGTACTTATGGTATATATGGCAACTACTGGGTCTCAGGTTAAGCAGTTCTTTTTTATTCAGAGTTAGTTTGTAGTTGGAATTATTATGTTGGTGCAAAAATAATGACGTTTTTTTAACCTCAAAAACGTCATTATTTTTGCACCAACCTAATATTAATAAATTTATCCATTTTATTAGGAAGAGTGATAGACTCTGAAAAGGGGGTTCAGTTTTTTTTTTTTTTTTTAAATTTTTAACCAGTGTTGACTTTCGGATTTGAGGGTAATTTCAGCGAAACGATGTGTAATTTCTTCCACTTGGTCATGGATAGATGCACGTTTTAGTTTATTGTGGATGACTTGTTTTCTGTCATATATATATATATATATATATATATATATATATATATATAGAGAGAGAGAGAGTTTAATCTGTCATAGGAAAAGTACTCTGAATAAATCAACACGGTAATTTCCTCTCTTCTTAATACCGACACTAAAAAGCTCCCCCGAGAATATGAACGGATTCTGTTGAAAATAGGCAGGCAAAACTTGTAAAACTATTCAACGAAACTTGCCCAATGAAAACATGCTGCCAAAATACACACACACACTAACTATATATATATATATATATATATATATATAGCGAGAGAGAGAGGCAAAAAGAGAGAGCAAGCGACAGAGAATAAAATACCCCGTATGGATGAAATGTGGATATTTGTTTACATACGAGAACCGATATTTAAAGATAAGCCTATTTAGATATAGAAGCCAGATTTTAGAACATCAATGCGCATCTGCAATTATAGGTTATACAATCGTTCTTGTCGAGAGGGAAAAATATTGGTGCCTGTAGTGAGAAACAGTTATCATATTTTGTAATGCATTAAAGCGGAATAAAATCTTTTTACCGTAAGAGATTAGCCCTTTAGGCTTTCATATAGCCTTCCAGATGTTCTTAACCGATAAGATAAATGGTACACACACACACACACACACACACACACACACACACACACACCGCTTGAAGAAATTTTCTTTTCGTTCTATCTCTCTGGCTTTCACTTAGCGGGATTTTCTTGAAGTCGATTCGCAAATTTGAAATCCCCTCCGCAGTTGGTGCAGCATAGAACTTCAAAAGAAAAATTTCGCGCGCACACGTGTGTGTGCATGCTATATATATATATATATATATACACACACACACACACACACACACACGGATTAGAATCCAACAATGATAGTACAAAGAGCTAATAGAAAACGTTTATAAATTTAACGTGTTTCGCTTTCATTTAAGCTTCAGCAAGAAAAATCCTGGTATTTTTATTTTTCAGTGGTTCAGCTGACTTCACGTGCATCTGTCACGTCAAGCACTTTTCTTGTGTATAATTAATGTGCGTTTGCGTATTACAATTCTCATCGGTCTATGCGGGATTCAGTTGATAGCGTGTATGGGTTTGTGCGCGTTTGAGCATCTAGTGGGCATTTTCATTTATTTCTGCCCGTATGTTGATTTGGGCGATGTGGGGCGGATATTTTATGCGAGTGAGAGAATTCAAGTTACATCGGCCTTGGTCAGATCAGTCTACATATAACTACAACTTAAATTCAATTTAAACAAATTGAAACTTGACAATTGTAAAGAAAAAAAAAACGTAAATAGCTTTTAGAAGTCAGGATCGATTTGATACTGTATTTATATTATAAACAGGACTCGCGTCTAAAACAATAAATTGGGCGGAAGGTGAGAAATCAATCTTTTCCGATGCCGGCAATGGTTCTGGCTCAGGAATGGTCTAATGAATGTTAATCTACCAAAATTATCCTACTCACCAATATTCCACCACCCACTTTTTTTTATTTTTTTTTTTTTTAATTGATTTGTTTAATTAAAATGTTTATCAAATCCTTACGAGTCATTCAATTTTCTTGTTAGCTTTGAAGTAATAAAAAAGCTGTTATTCTGCTTTCACAATTGAATACATGTTAGATGATTCTCAGCTTTTGTAGATATACATGCTTGTGCGGAAAATTACTAGATGCGGTGATATGCGTATTTTGTTTTGTTGAAGTTATATGGATCAATGTCACGAAAGTTCTTTCATTTTGCTTGTTCGGTAATATTTTTAAACAGATTGAACTGAAGCCGCTACAATTTGATAGTAAGTGTTTTATTGTATATAGGTCCCCACTTTTTAACAAGCGAGCCAGTCATTGAGTAGTTGTTGTAAAATGTAATTATCTATGGAGTTAATTTCATAGTAAACAATCTTACGTTAGTAAAACTGGACATTGATCCGAGAAAACAGAATTTCATACATTTTAGTGATATAAAAAAAAGAAAAGAAAAAGATAAATGAAGTACAAGTATACTAACAGAATGTCATTGAGTTTTGAACCCCATTTTGTGTACTTCCCTCTTTGGGTAAAGGAAATCGCTTAGCTTAGATTTCTGCTGAATAGACTTACTAACCAAAACCTGTCAAGTGTCATTCATATGCGTTTTTTTTTTTTTTTTTTTTAGGTGACATTATTTCAAAGATTTTTGAATTTATTAAAACCTACACTATTTCCAGATATTTTTCTATAAAGTCCGTATACTTTAAATCTTGTTTTATATGTTATTTTTAGCATCCTTTACGAAGTGTCATTCCAAAATTGTGTGTGTGTCCTCTGTATGGCTTTCTGAGATTCCTAGAAAGGAAAAAAAAAGAATAGGAAAAGAATAGGAAAAGAAAGAAAATAGGAAAAGAATAGGAAAAGAAAGAAAAGAATAGGAAAAGAAAGAAAAGAAAGAAAAGAATAGGAAAAGAAAGAAAAGAATAAGAAAAGAAAGAAAAGAATAGGAAAAGAAAGAAAATAGGAAAAGAAAGAAAAGAAAGAAAAGAATAGGAAAAGAAAGAAAAGAATAGGAAAAGAAAGAAAAGAAAGAAAAGAATAGGAAAAGAAAAGGAAAAGAAGGAAAAGAAAGAAAAGAATAGGAAAAGAAAGAAAAGAATAGGAAAAAGAAAAGAATAGGAAAAGAAAAGAAAGAAAAGAATAGGAAAAGAAAGAAAAGAATAGGAAAAGAAAGAAAAGAATAGGAAAAAGAAAAGAATAGGAAAAAGAAAAGAATAGGAAAAAGAAAAGAATAGGAAAAAGAAAAGAATAGGAAAAGAATAGGAAAAGAAAGAAAAGAATAGGAAAAGAAAGAAAAGAATAAGAAAAGAAAGAAAAGAATAGGAAAAGAATAGGAAAAGAATAGGAAAAGAATAGGAAAAGAATAGGAAAAGAAAGAAAAGAATAGGAAAAGAAAGAAAAGAAAGAAAAGAATAGGAAAAGAAAGAAAAGAATAGGAAAAGAAAAGAATAGGAAAAGAATAGGAAAAGAAAAGAAAGAAAAGAATAGGAAAAGAAAAGAAAGAAAAGAATAGGAAAAGAAAAGAAAGAAAAGAATAGGAAAAGAAAGAAAAGAAAGAAAAGAAAGAAAAGAATAGGAAAAGAATAGGAAAAGAATAGGAAAAGAAAGAAAAGAAAGAAAAGAATAGGAAAAGAATAGGAAAA
>OZ010573.1:40673720-40721220 GCA_963932145.1 Acanthosepion lycidas | reverse complement strand
ATGAGACGGGAAAGTTCAAACATAAAATATGGAGTTATTTTTTAAATCACCCTGTAGAAAAACCTTACAATAAGCAAATTCTTATACAGTGTAACCCGGATATAAGAGATATTTTCTCTGGTCCCAAATTAGAACCATACTTACCTAAACAAAATAGACCAAACCCGGATATATGAGAAACCCGGATATAAGAGACTTCTTCTCTGGGCCCCGACATCTCTTATATCCGGGTTACACTGTACATTAAAATATTTTACCGACCGATTTGTTACACATGTTTTTCCCCCAAGTGCAGTTTCTTTTTAAGACGTGGGAGAAAAAATACAGGTGATAATAGTCGGTAAATATTTCGATCTGTAAGAATTATTTCTGTATATGCTGTATCCCTTCAGGACGTTGTCGATCATGGCTCCCCACAATTTCCTGTTCTTTGTAGCTCTTAATAAATTTTGTCCTTTCGTTATCTTTCCTAAAACTTGTTTCGCCACACACTTTACTCAAGTTCGCTAGGAAGGTTTTGCATTCAATATTTTCTGTCTGTGTCTAGTTTTCCAAGAGCTCTTTCCTCGTTATGTGCTCTTGAAATTTCAACAATAATAAAATGTATTTTTATACTTCAATAGCGTTTTGTTTTTGTTTGCGGGTTTACTATTTGCTCATTGCTTGGACCCTAACAGGTGCTATCACCCACCAGGTAACAATAACGCTCCTCAAAACCTCCCATTTCCTTATCAGAAAACTTGTTGGCGGATGTTGTTTATAGTCACCCAGAAATACCCAGCACATTATGATAAGATATTAATGGTAAGGATGTCTTCATCTGGCTAATGTCTTACCATTATTTGGAAGGTATTTCTGCCACACTCTGTAGAAACAGCTTTGAATCTGCCACTTGATTCTCGATTCATTGTGTGACATTTATCAAATTTCCAAAGACAGTGGATCAACAAATGGTCAGGCTTAAGTTAAAGTAGAAAAAAAGAAGATACTTTTGTAAAAGTCAAAGTAATTACCTTACCGATCAGTTTGTGGAGATGCAAGCAGAGAACTCATCAGCCTCAATTATGATGGAAAAAAGTTTCTTACCTAAAAATAGAAAAATAAACAGTTGTAATTAAAATGATTATATCGGAACACAGCATTGCAATACTTTTTTTATTGCTCTGTTAAATATATTTCACATAGAAAATTACAAATCCGCGCTAGCAAGTAACAATGGTCTTCATTGCGTTCATTCTATGAGAAGATTAACGCAATATCATCAGGTATCTGATATTAGTAAGACAGATGTGGATATCTATTATTTACGAAACTCAGCTTAATCAGAAAGGAAAAAAAAGTGCTGGGCATCAAGTGAAAAGAGTATTCATTTACGGTCGTAATTGTCTGACGAGACGTTGATTCACCGGTGTGTATTAGTCGCCCCAAGCAGTAATTTCCCGGTTAGGCAAATTCAATAAAATGTATGTCTTTCAAATAGACAGTGTGGTTGAAATAAGAGGGGGTGGCTGGATTTTTTTTTTTTTAACAGAAACCCGCTGTTTAATAATGCTTTCAGCCTAAATCCGGGGGTGGGACAGAAGAAAAAAAATCCTTTATTTAATGAAAGGGAGAGCTTGAAATAAAGACGCTCGTTTTTCAGTATATATATATATATATATATATATATATATATATATATATATATATATAGAGAGAGAGAGAGGTGTGTATGAATGAAAGAATTATATTTAATGAGACAAACCAATATGAAGAGTTCATGATATAGAGTTAATTACATTTCGTTATGTAAAGAAAGTATAATTAACAAAATTATATCATGTTTATATAGATAAATCGGTCAGTACACGCAACTCAAGTATATCCAATATATAAAAAATAAAATGAAATAAAGAGAAAGCATATAATAATAAAAATCACTAAATTATATGCGCATTAATAAAAAAAATAGTTCGAATAGCAATTGAAAAAAGCAGCTTTAAAGAAAGAAGTATTGTCAGTGAATTTATTTTAATATCTTTCTCCTAAATTTTCAATAAGATCAAGGTCCAGACTGTCATTTGTTGCTGCAGTCGCGAAGGCATCGAGCTTGCAAGAACCATCTTATCCCTCCAGCCCTCACGGTCTTGGTAGAGTGTTGGAACATCCCCCAGCGACAGATTAATTTCAGGACACAACATGGTTGGCCACCACTGTTTCAGTTTGGCCAAAGATGTTAACCGGACTGATATTCACCGGATTAGACCTCTGGCCATAAATAAACTGACCATGTCATGGAGTAATTAGTATGAAGCAAAAATCGCGACCTGTTTTTACCTTTCTCCAAGCACAAGGTTTAAGCAGATTTCATAGCAGTGGACATTAAGGTTATGACTTTGTAAAATAATTGATTTCCTGTATCATAATTCGATTAAGTTTTGTTAAAAAGATTACATTTAATTCCGTTTATTTAAAAAGTAAGAGTTACCCAAACACGAAATTTCTAAAGTCATATATAAGTATAGCAGTACTATGACTTTTTGGAATCTTCTAGAATTTGTTTTTTGTTGATTTCTAAGTTTGTATGTCATGCTATAGCTACAAACTTAAATGCGTTAAAATACATAAAATACTATCTCATCACATCATTAGCAAATTGAAAAATAATGCTTCTGAAATATTGATCTTTTTACCTTTATTGCGTATGGTAAAATTCAATTTTCGGTTTGGAGCGGGGTGATCTTTACCCACAACCAAAAGAAATTAATGCCTTTTAAATTACTTTTTAACAAAAGATCTTCGATTTATGAAAGGAACATAGGATTACAAAAAAAAAAAAAAATCATAACCCTAGTGAGCATGGAACTTTTTCATCGTGGACAATAATACAGTGTAACCCGGATATAAGAGTGTTGTCGGGACCGGAGAAGAAGTCTCTTATATCCGGGTTTGGTCTATTTTGTTTAGGTAAGTATGGCTCTAATTTGGGACCAGCGAAAGTCTCTTATATCCGCTCTAATTTGGGACCAGAGAAAATCTCTTATATCCGGGTTACACTGTACTTGACTCAAGCCCATTGTACATTTCTTCCTATCTCCGACATCAGCTTTTCTATCGGCAAGCCATGATTCCATTACAATTGTGGACTCGACATCACACATTTCAATGAAACAATTTTACATAATCGGAACCAGCGTAAACACAGAAGTCTGATCAATGTAATTAAAAATAACAGGTTTACAATACAGAGTTACTTTTTAGTTAATCCAAATGTTTCTAGTTTAAAAATCCGTATTTAATTTGAAAACCTTGGTAATTAAAAAAAAAAATCCATAAAGGAAAAAAAGGGTGCTACTGTAGTATTTTATCTATCGAGGCATTTGTGACCTACGGTAAATGACGATGTAAAACTGATGACCTGTTTTACTGGGTTTTTTTTAAGTGACATCAAATCAGTTTACAGACATTTAAATCACTATTTGATGATTTTTTGCATAAAAAATTGTTAATGATTTTTAATACATAAGCAGTTCACTGCCTCTAACCCTAAAATATTTCCTAATTCCAACAATTAGTAAATATACTATATAGTAGAAATTGGATGGTATATATACTTTAGCAGCACCAAAAATTAACCAGAAGACTGCTAAACATCAGTCTCTGAATTAATATTGCAATTTTAAAATTTCGCATTTAATAAAGTGATACAGAATCTCCGAAGACTTATTGGAATAGCGTAAGCAGCTTTACAAAATTTATAGAAAGTATTTAAAAATAAAAAAAAAATCGTTAAAAATTAAAAGAGTGCTGAAATGCTATATAATATCCAACCTCCTATACGGTAGTGAATGTTTGATAATTTCCATGCAGATAGAAGAAACTTCAGGCAACACAGATATGGTTCTACAGAAAGATGCTGAGAATATTATGGAAGGAGCATACGGAAAATGAAAACAAAAACGACATTTATACTGTTATAGTTGAAATTTCTTGGGTACATAATGAGGAAAAACGGTTTAAAGAATTTAACAGATAATACAAAGTGAAACAGCGAATAACCTACATAAACTTGTGTAGACGGATGGCAGAACAGTGACTGGCTGCAATATATTTGCTAAGAGCGAAAAAAAAGATAGAATTATTTGAAGCCATGATTGCCTGCTTCCTGACAAGAGAATGTATGAAAGTAAAATTATTTTACAATAATTCCTGAAAAGAAATAACGAAAGTTCCATACAACTTAATTATTTGAATTTTAGAATTTCCGAATTCCAGAGTATTTTTGCTCGAAAAATTTTAAATGGGTTTTTGTGCGTCCCTGATTTCCATAAGGTAAAACAGTTTAATTTTGTTGCTATGTGAGGATTTATTTTTTTAAATGTCGTTTTTAATTTCTTCTGGCTTATGATGTAATTCGTAAGAAAACTGATAAAACTTTTAATACGAATGTCGGTCGAAAAGTACTGGTGGTCATACTGATAGCAAATATTAACTAAATTTACATGAGATTTTGAGGTGACAGTATGGAAGACAGAACGAGAACCCTAGATCTTGTAGATGAAATAAATATTTTGGTCCAAAATGTTACAGAGTGCGACGACAGACGCTTGAAGTAGGTTGAAAGGTACAACGGTCGAAACAGCGTGAGTATAACAATCAAGATGATTGTTGAAATCGTAAAGCATATAACGCTTCATTTTAGAAAATTCCCACATAAAATGTCCTGTTCAATTTTTTTTTTTTATTAATATTTTAGTTTTCTACACTTCGTTCTCTCAAAAACTCGGGGAAGCCAAGTCAGACATTTTACTATGTTTCACTCATAAAATTAACATTTACTTTGACATGTTATCCTATTGTGAATATTTTAAGTTGCTTTGATGTTGAATAGGTCTTTTTTGTTTGTACTTATTTCCTGGAATTTGACTTATGGATATTTTCCCGCATATAAGACACTTATATGAACGTTTTAGAAGTTCATTTTTCAGTGGAAAAAAATGAAAAAAGTTTTGATTTATCTTGAAAAGTAATGACAAACAATTTCAGATAAGTAATACAGCTCATCTTCGTTATAGATTGAAGGACGAGGTGGCAAATGTAGTCATCTGTTTAGTTATTAGTTTCAACAAAAAATCGTGGATACTGACGTGTGCCCTATAACGCCATGATTGATAACTATATGGTTATTTTCTAAACGTATTTAAATGTGGCACAAGGCCGAAAGTATGGGGCCCCTAGTAAGGATCGAAATCACTTTTCAGTCGTAACTGATCTAACGAGACAAGTATGCTAACCATTACACGACGCCGATGTTACGTGGTTGATGAATATATTTATCGAAACTTTATTGCTGATACAAGTTTTTAAAGAGTGTGGTAAAAGCGAATATTAACAAAATGCATGAAAGATAAGGCAGTTATAAGTTATTAGGTTGGTGCAAAAAATAATGACGTAATAATGTCGTTTTTTGTCGTTAAAAAATACGTCAAAAACGACATTATTTTTGCACCAACCTAATAATAAATCATTTGTTAATTAAAATAATTTAATTTTTGTCCGTTGGTGACTGAATAAAGTCAATCCTTTGATACTTGTAAAAACTAAGTGCAAGAAACGTTTTAGAAATATCTTTTCTAATTTTGACAAAAATGAAAAGTGATTTCCAAACTACAGAGAAGGCCACAAAAAAAAAAAAACAAAAAAAAAAACACTTCAGTACCTTTCTGAAAAGTCAGGGCAAGTGACATAACAGAAAAAAAAATCTGAGTCATGAGTGCCATGTCCCTTCAGAAAATAGGCATTAAAAAAAAAAAAAAAAAAAGGTACAAAAGTATTAGGTATTGTAGCAATGATCACGAATTTTTAATAGAGTTAAAAAATTTAGAAGTTTTAGATTTTGTTATAATTGTCAGAAACAAAAAACAAAAACAAAAACAAAGTTATTAAATTCCACTTTTACCTACCTAAAAGTTAGTTTTAAACTGTTTTAATGTCAGTTTCTATTATTTATAATTAACTTTGACTACGCCGTGATTAATGTCGAGTCACAAGAAATTAAACTGATCTATTCAAAATAAAGTAACGCTTATAGAAATATAAAATGCGAAGATTCAATTTAAATTATTACTTACATGGATATTTAAGTAGTATTTTTTTGTAACTTAAAATATAGCGAAAATCATTTGTTTGCAGCTGGTGTCTGCTACCTGTCGACACAGTTGACATATAAAGCAAGAACTTAGCCAGTCTTCGTAAACCATATGTTGTGGAAGACTGCTTAAATTTATAGGTATCTCAAGGGAAAGCTGAAGTATAGATGTTCAACATTACCATAATGGCAAGTAACTTGTAGATATGCAATTATTAGTGTGGAAACATAATACGTTGAAATTGCAGGTAAAATGGAATCACCGCTACATATTTATACAGCTTGGATGGAAGAAGGAAGAGAGACGGAAAAAAAGCCTAATGCGATACATGTAACAATCTAGCAACTTTCCCGAATATTGATTCGTCACTAACTGCTTTTCGTAACTTAAGGAGAATACCACTTAGATAAAGCAAAATCTTGTTATTTTTTTAGAATTCTTATATCACATTTATATAGATCTTTAAAAATGTTAATTGTGAAGATCGATAAGAAACTAAGTTGAAAAATAAGAATTAGTGAAGTTTCTCATTTAAGATTTGATTTTGGCGTGTGTGATGACAGTAATTATATTGTATTTTGGATTCGAAATAAGTAGCTTACATAACAAGGTTACTTGCTCGTTTTGACAAGCATCGCATTTTTTTTTTAAACAGAAAAATTATTTTTCTTCAATTGATCCGATAAAAAAAAAAAAAAAATAAAAGATAAATCTAGGAGTTGGTTCCAAAAGCAGCTGTAATTATAAATGAGTTAAAAATATCATTTTCTATATGATGAACTGTGTAATCCGAAGAAAAAAAAAAAACAAGTCAAAATTACTTAATATAACTAAAACCGTACAAATCTTAATTGGATTTGGCAATTAAGTTTTAAATATAAATGCTTATAAAGTATGAATTACAAACACTAGCTTGATTTATTGCAAAGCTATCTTAATAAATAACTGGAACACTAAAAACGTTCTCAGCCCAACAAGGAATACGTTTAGCGAAAAAAGAAAATCTTTGGCCAAATTTTGCAAAGTGGGCCAGGTTGATAACTTTTGTCATTCACTTCATATAATTTAAAGATTGAAGGTCGGTTGATTTTATGAGAGGTCAATATTTGTTGTAATATTTAGTGTTGAAATCAATCCTTTTCTCTTTGAGACGATAATTTGATATTTGGTCGTTTATATTAGCGTCATGAAGTACTCCTTTAACATTTAATATTTCAACCCCTGTATGTGGCCGGATTTCTATACAGATTTTTTACAAACTGACTACAATACAGAGATTGATCAGTCTTAACGAAAAAAAGAAAAGTAGTAACATTTCTTGTTGATGAGGTTAAGCGAAAAATGAAACGTCACTAAGAAGCGGGGACTTTTCCTAAGTTTGAATTATATTTTGTATTAGTTTTATTTTACTTTGCTTTGCAGGTCTTTTAAATCATAAGGCAATTAAAATACGTTGCTAATCTCATTTTAAACGCTGAATATATTAATATAAAAAGGCATTTCTATTTTAATCAGGCTCAGCGACCATCATGACAGTTATTAAATCTTCTAGGGATTCGTACATGGAATAAAAAATTCGTTGTGGGCTTGAATATCTTCCGACTTTGAAGTTTCGTACACATAGATTACGTTCACTAGTCAAGGGCTTATGAGATTTATCGCTATTTCTAACATTTGCGTGTTTATATGCTGTTGTGAGAACGTGTATTTTTTATTTGTTAATACACACACTAATATATATATATATATATATATATATATATATATATATATATATATATATAAAGCTGGTTTTTGCAGATTGAGAAATCGTATGGTAATAGCGCCGTTAGCTTTGTCCATAAAGGAAACATTCGGCGTTCATTGGCCAAAGAGCATTAATGTCGGATGAAATTTATTAAAAATATTTTTTCAGGAAAAACTTGTCAAGTCCATTGTTATCACTTTCTGGTAATGATAGGAACTTCCCTTTTCAAGGTGAACGGGTTTATTGGAATGAGAACTCAGCCAATTCGCGTTGTACTAACCGCATATTCTATAATGTGCGCAAATCCTTTGTACGAGAATAACATTTATATAGATGCTGAATGCGTGCAGGCTGCGGGGTTCAGGTGATGAGACCAGATCTAGTAATGGCAAGCGATGAAATTAATGTCAGGATTAAGTTATTCAGAGAATTGAAAAAAGAACAAAAACAAATATAATAGATGAATTTGATAATTGTACCAATCATCAAAGTATGGGTGTGCGGATAGGCTAACGTATATCAGCGTGGAAACTGAGGTCAGCGAGTAGAGTTCAAATTCCGGACCAATTCTTTTATGAACACTTGCAAATATCCTGGTAAAAAGTATGAATCCGAGTCTCCCCCTACCCATATACTGGTAGACAATTCCCTAGCTTTCTTTAGAAATCAGTCTAAGAGAAAGGAAACTAAATTCTAAACTGAAGGCAACGAGAAACTACTCCAATCTTTCATAAGAATTTATGGAAATTCACAAGTAAAGAAAAGGGATTTTTTGAGGACCATGATCGCCTACATACTGAATGGACATGGCATATATATGGTTTTAGGGTACGCTATATTGATTTTCCTAAAACCTATATTACTGTCAGATGCAAAAATCTGATTGGGTAAATTTGGGCATTTTACTTACTACGTACAAAAAATTAAAATAAATGTAAGTTTACGTATGAAGTTAATTTATTGATAATTCCATATAAATAATCATATTTTAGCTCATTTGTGGAACAGTGAAGCGGCGGGCTAGATGAACTGACATCGGAGGACGGAGGTTGTTTGATGACCCCTGGGTTAATGTAATCATTCTCAGGCATAGAGCGTATGTAAATATGAAAGTGGACATTGAAGTCAACATTGAGGACACAGTATTTCATGCTAAACGCAAGCGTCAGGCCATGTACACATGAAACAGTCACCTTTTTAAAGTCCACACATACACATATATATTTATTTCTCAGCATCAGTGGGCTTCGAACTGCCCCAAAGAACCTTGCTCAATGATGGAAAAAATTAAAATTTTATGTAGCTATGAAACTATTCAAATGGCAACATTACTAAAATGAGTTTCAGTCAATAAGGCTGGAACGTTCACCCACCGAATTGTATTGATCAAAGTCACAATACAAATTATAATTAATAGAACAGAGACTATACTTCACATCAAAAGTAGATAACAACGAGAGGCGATCAATATGTATGCAGCATGATAGGTAATTACTCGCGGACGTTTGATCTGTAATGCGAATATTCCTGTTCAAACTATGTAATTAATATTCGCGACCGAATTAAGTGCATTGACAAGGAAGATGATTATATTGAAAAACAATTTCCGTCTAAATTTCCGAGATAAAGAGTTATTATATACATTTACAGTCTGACTAATAACTTTACCATTGTTGCAGTTATCACAACGTTTCAACTGTTTTGATCTGCCTTCATCATCAGGTAACTTTCAAAGAATTTCTAAAACCATTTATTTAATTTTCGTGGATGCCGCATCAGATTAAACTTTCGGTTCATGAATTTTGTGACATCGTGATTTTAATTCTAGGGTCGGATGTTTCAGATGGTCTCCCTGGAAACAGGTTGAGGAGTAACTGATCAGTACTAAACAAGAAAAAGACTATATATCCTGAGAGAAATGAGAACAATCAACCTCCATAGACTAGAAAAACGTTTTCAGTTTGAAATACCTCGAAGTTTACAAGATCCACAAGACTGTGTTCGGCAGGCAAAGCAAAGCAGGCGGAACGTTGTGACAAAGATGAGAATATAGTCAGTGTAAAGTATTTAAATTAGCAATAACAAACAAAAGAAACGAACAAAATAAAAAGAAGCAGTATTGTGCAAGACAAATGCTTTTACCGTAATTCTTATCAATAACCACTGCTTTGTACGTAGAATAGACTAAGAGGATGCTTCATCAATCATCATAAATCTTAACCCCATCGTCTCGATTCTTGATTAGGGGATTACAGGGAGTGAAAGTGAGAGAAAAGACTGAGAATAGGGAGGATTGAGGAAAGGACAAAAGATGAACGGGGTTCAAGAAGATAGAAGATGGCGATTCACTTTACATTACAATTTTTTAAGATTGTATTTATCAGAGAAGCAATTAAACTGAGCTCGAGAGGCGAGAATTGCGAATTAAAAAAAAACTGTTGGAATAGAAGTGGCGATTGTATTTAGCTATTTCTACAGTAAAACGGGTAAGATCAAGATGTCAATCTAGTAGCAAGCTTAAATTCATGTTGTAGGGGCACTAAAGTGCTATCTATTTTGTCTGTTCTCATAGCCTGCACTTCTTACATCTATATAACAACCTCATTCAGTAACCCTCTACCTTGAGTGGCTCATACATTTTGTATTACGTGACCAATAATTTTAAATAAGTAGGTTATTTATTTATCTTAGCCATATTTATTAAATTCCTTAATAGGATAGACACTGTAAAACTTTTATTCCATGACAGAAAATAGAAAAAAATAAAATAAAAATAAATGCTTGGTTATTCATTTCAATGCTCGTTCATACTTATTCGGACTAATCATGTCTGCTTCAGTGTGAATCATTCAGTTCGCTTGTCAGTTACCACTTCATTCGTTCATTCATCTTGCTACCTCTTTTCAGTACTGCTGTAACAGAGACGGTCACGGTGGTTCTTTCCTAAAACGCAGACCCTATTTGTGGTGAGCTGTTAATCTTATCACTTCAACAAGATGCCGAAAATTGCTCTATTCTAAAAGACAGGTATTTTTTATATCAAACTATTGCTTTTGGATCATCTCATCTTGCAGTGAAGCACCAAGGCTCGTTAATTCTTTTTAGTCTTCCGACTTTGGGAATCGGTTTCAGATCAAAACTAAAAAGAACATTAGTCGTTTTTAAAATTTTCACTTATTGTCATTTATCAGGTTTCAAATCAAAGCACTAATATTAATCAATGTTTTTTTTAGACAAATAGAGGAAGTTAACGGTCATGAAAGATTGTCAAATCACTTAAGAAAAAAAAAAAAAAAAAAAAAAAAAAAAATTACGCCAGAGGCTAGAGTAAAATTTATAAACTCGTAAAATGATGTTTCTGGAGAAAGCAGTTTGATAAGAAGCTCAAGTGATTTTCGAAGTCCTGGTTCAACCATGAATATTAAAATTATTTGTCAAAAGCTTTTAAATCAATAATACCGGAAAATAAGTTTCAAAAGCGAAACATTTGTATTGGCGTTTTTCTATGTTCTTTCAGGACTCCGGTAAACATGTCTCAACTTGTTATCTCTAGTGGTCGTTAGCAGAGTTTCTTAAGTCTCCTTACCCCCGTTCCGCCATCCATTCACATATACTCGTTAGGGGAAAGGCAGAATTCCACCTACCTATCTTCCTTATCCTCAATATGCACCATGAAGCTTAAGCTTTCCAAGCTATCCTTCCTCATTATGTACCAAAAAAAATTTCAGCTCTGAGTCTAAGTGTTCTTTTTGTTAGCTTTTCCCTTGACTTCGTTACTTACTCTTTCAGTCTATCGAATTCTCAGTATCCTTCTGTAGAACCACATTTTTACGTTCCCAGTTCTCCTTATCGGTAGAGATGTTACAGCATTTATCGCTATACAAGACGATTGATATTGCATATCAGTTCAACACTCCTTGTTTCTATTGGCGTTACATTTTAATATTCCACCTTTATTGTCGTGATATTAGTAGACATTACTGAAGTTATAGGGATATATTTTGCAAGGGAGATATAGTATTAATATTATGGAGATATGCGAGATTTCTTGAAGAGTGGTTAGCAATGAAATTACAAGGAATATTGTACAATTACCACTAATTTATTGCATTAGCCAACTAAATAGCATATTATATATATATATATATATATATATAATCTTATTAGTACGTCGTAGTCTGCAGTGTCCATTCAACCGCTTATCCTTTGTCCCTCTTACATGTGTGCCATGTCCTAGGAGCTGCTTCTGAGAGGTTTAAATTTGAAGTCACTTGTTTTAATTATTGTTTTGGGAGAGTCACACTATATATATATATATATATTATATATATATATATATATAAGCGAGCGAGAACTCCCCGATTCTTCTCATGTATACTGATTTTTGACTATCTAGCAGTCGTAAGCAGACAAGTCGGGCAATCCCACATCATATACAGATTTAGACGAGCAGATAAATACTGAGTTATTTAATAAATTGATAAGAGCCGATCACAGAACCTGTTCATATTTTTTTTTATTGTCCCATTGCTTATTTGTTTACTTTAATTTTTTGGTGAGAGGTGGGGGATCAAAATTTGGTAACAGTTAAACAATTAACAATCTTAATTTGTGCTTGTTTTGAAAGTAGACATCACAACGATAACTTGGACAGCCTATGCATTTTGCATTTGCTGTAAACAAAAATCATTCTAATAAACTGCTTGACAATATACACGCATTTTAAATCTTATCTTACTTTAAATCAGTCATGAGAAAACTGCAGCCCGTCAGATCTTTCTCAATGGCACGCTTAATTTCATAAGAAAAATAATGTTTCTTTAAATTTTATTTTGTTCGCTCACAAACTCATATATAACCACATACATAAACAACGATTAAGTACAATGTTTCTTGTATTTTGTAAACTTTCGGAGAAACAAACGTTGTCATCATCTTAAATGTTTTCATTTTGAAATGAATAAATTAGAAATAAATCACACTGTCATTAGTGATAATTTTATATCAAAATTTCAATTTTTTTTTAATTATAAAAATATTTTCTAATAAATAAGACTTTCCTATCACTTCTAGAGATATATATACACAAATAGTCTTTTGTAGTGAAAAAAGCTGGGGTACCTACAACGAAAAATTACCTTGAATCTCTTAGTAGTGTGACCCGCCTTGTGATCAGCCATAAATCATGCGGCCAACTGCTCGAAAAAGGTTCATGCCTGATTTAAATGTTTATCATCTACAGAGATGCCCTACATTTCGCGTTGTTTTAAGACAATATACTACAAATATATTGAGACATTTCTATCGCCACTATTCAGCTATGAGATGAACATTGTGGTTTCTACGTGCGTTTTTATTTGAATTTTTTTTTTTTTTAAATTAAATATTTTATAGTTACCCATAACAAATATATGATGCAATTGTCGAAGAGACTCAAGTTAATTGTGACAGAAAGATACCACGCCAAGTTCGGGATGACAAAGTAGTCTGGAAAGCTATCACTGTTGTAAGCAATTCCATCTTTACTAGGGGCCTGACTGTTGGTTTTGTTTATAATTAACCTATTATTTTAGATGTTAAGAATTCGTTTTATTTGGAAAAGATTTTGAAAAAATAATTTAGAATGATCCTAACGATTTAAGAGCAAAAAATAAAATGTTAAAAACGTTATAATTTAAGAATAATGATAAAAATAAAAACCTTAAAGTTAACATCTCGATATATCATGTATGTATGTGCGCACGTATGCGTGATATATGTACATACACAGGGTCATGAGGCTATTTACTGCGGATGACAAGATCCTAATTTAAGTTGATTTCCAGTGAAAAATAAGAAATTATCTTGGCTAATCTCGTACAAGAAATATGATTCTTGCTGACTGGATGGAAAACGGATGTTTTAAAAATGAAAACGCTACACTGTGGAGAGGAGACAACGGGACCAGGAAATTTTGACAGTCAAGCTAAAAATGGCTACTGACTTATGTCGAAAACATCCGTTAATTCCTAGTCTTAAAAGCATTTTGCGATTCCATTTAGAGTCCCTAGACATCCTAATTCCGAAAATATCATGCTACTACGAACATTAGACCCTCCTTCCTGTGATCTGACTATCGTTCAAAGAGCTTTTGAACACACTTTAATAGCAGTTTTCTTTGGACTGCTGGTTTGAGCAGAAAACGTAGCGTGTGTCTGAAACAAAGATCTTTAAATTCACGTGGTCCTGACAAGAGGTTTGTTAATAAAATGCTCGTATTAGTGGAAAATGGCGATGTTGGCAAACGATACTGCTAGGATATGACTTATTTTAGGCACGTATCAAAATAGGATGTAGCAGCGATAAAAAAGTTCTTTTGAGCTCTGCCTTACATGACTACGTAGGCAAACATCTACATTAAAAATATTATATACTAAGGACTTACCAATACATTGCCTAAGAGCCACTCAAGCTAGAAGCTTACTGAATAAGCTGTATCATATGTAGAGGATGAATTGAAGATTATGAAGTTAGATAACGACTGACGCAAACTTGAACAGTTTAAGAGGGGAAGCATCCATGTAGGCGCCAGTTCTTCCCTACGGTACCCTAACTTTATGAATTCAAGTGCCGTACCAGACTGGCGACGACGTCTCATCAACTTAGGGTTGAGTTGGCTAGATGTAATCGTAAGTTCTATGCGAACAGTTTCCTTTCTCGCTTGTCGAACTCGCTTTCGGTTCTATGCTTTCCAGTCAACTACAATTTTCAAAATTTATATGCAGTGTCATTCGCTATTTTCTGTCCTCCCAATTACTCTTCCTTTGTTTACGCTCCTTAGTAATGCTTTTGTTTTCTAGTTCTTCCACGTCCAGTAATCCCTTGAGGCCTAGTGGCTTTAATGCCTTGTTTGGGTTAACCTTGCTTTAAAAAAAAAAAAATCAAATCATCTGGCAATTATCTAAAATGGCTGGAATCTATCAAGCGGGACGTCTTAACAGTCACACTGAGAAGCAACGAATATCCAAAAGGAAATTACCTGGTTACTACACAAAAGGAGTGTAGTCATTTACATGCAGACTATTTTCCTAATCTTTGTTGTTGTTATCATAGTTTTTCTTTTGTTGTACCCCCCGGTCTTCATCAGGTGGATGCCGATCCGGTTAACTTACAGGGAATTTTGAACTGAACCGTTTATTTAATCTACGAGGCTACATTTTTCGCGCTCTACTGCCCATCTAAGGATATCCCGTTCAGTTCTTATTTTATTACTGCACTGTTAATGAGCCAAAGTTCATTCTGTCCGGATTAAATTTACAAATAGATCACCAAATTCTCGAAACAACGATTTAATCCACTACGCTATTGACACGCGAGACAATTCTCTGGACAGTTTATGCTTAGTCCCTTTTTCACACTCTCCGTCGCTACCTTCTGTAGGAGATTTTGTAATTTCTTTTCCGTGTCTGCTATCAGTACTGTGTCATCTACGTATCTTATGTTGTTAAGATTGTGGCCGCCAATGCTAAATCCCGGTAAGGTTTCCAATTATCTCAGAACTGCCTATGGTTGAACAGGTCGGGTGAGAAGACGCATTCTTGCCTTATTGAGCCTTAAAAACTAACCTGCCCGCTGAGGTGTGCTTGAACTGATTCACTTTCTCTTTTGTTACAGTTGTTGTTTAATCAGATGCTGTCATTTGACTGTAAGAGAGACTGTATATGCTATATTCATGTCTCACCCATACATGAAGTTAGTATTTAATGACTATTCAGGTGAAACCAAGAGAACAAAAAATATTTGGAACTTGAATGAATAAACTTTACCAAATAAAAAAAAAAAAAAAAGAAATAAATAAAAAAAAAGAAATAAAGAAATAAAAAAAAACCAAAATTCGTTTTTTTTTTTTAAATTTTTTTTCCCATTCTAATATGACTACTTGTATTCGTGTTTATAAACGTTCTATGTGGCCCATTCCTTCAGTATATAAGTAATTATGGCTCTTCACTACATCCTATGAATTGTAGCTCTTAATTTTTCTACCTTTACTAATGTTCACGCCCCAGACACTGATTCGCCATCCATTCACATAAGCACATCGTCGCTGCTTTCCCCACTCTATCCTCCATGAGGGATAGGTTTTCCAAGCCCTCCTTCCTCATTATGTGTCCAACGAATTTTAGCTATCTTTTCCTGATTCTGAGTACAAGTGTTCTTTCTGTTGCCATTTTTTTTTCTTACTTCCATGTTTCTTACTCGTTCCATCCATGGAATTTTCTGTACACCTTTTGTAGAACCACACCCATTGCTACGGTCAGGAGATTGTCCAGCATTTATTTCCATATAAGAGGATGGATAACATAAAACTTTTTTCTAACGTAATTTTTCAGTTTCTCAAACCTTGATTTAGCTTTTGGAATCCTTCTTTCATTTGCACAATGCAGGTTCGAATGCCGGTGTCGCATTTTTTATCCTCTGTTAAAACACTTCAGATATTTAAAACTTATGCGCCTGCTTGATGTATATATCGACAACTTGTAACCTGCAACTTGCTGATAACCACACTTCCTGTCTTCTTGCAGTTGATGGGGGTGGGAGTCCTTTTTTTCTCGCGTTCTTCGACTACCCTGTCTAAGAGATCCTGTAGATTTTCTTTTCTGAGCATTTTATATTAAGATTATGCCCACCGATAATACATCATCTTATGGTCACTAATTCCTTTAAAATTTTTTGTCAATTCACTTAATTCATTTTCTATCCGTTTGCAGGCTGTTTGCTCTCAGTAAAAACTGAATTCTAATATATTTCCAAATAAAGACGTCTTCTTAGCAGATCAAAGAGATATGCCTTTACAACAAATGTTATTTCAAATGAGATATATATATATATATATATATATATATATATATATATATATATATATATTAGAACCCTACCATTAATTACTAATAGCGTGCGTGCATATATAAAATTCACGTTTTTATTGTCAAATATTATTTTAGTGTATACTCGTATTTCAAAAAGACCCGTTTTTTCCACATTTTATTTTAAACAATGTGCGGTAATTTTATCGGTCTGAACATTCGAGAAAAGTTAAGCAAATGTACCGAAGATCACGTTTTATTAAGTTTTGTCAACATTTCTAATTACGTTTTAATGAAACTCTATACTTGATAACAAGTACATTTCAAGTTTGTCTATTTCGAAAGTCGTCAACTTTACCGATGACTATTGCGTGTGACCTAACCGGACCATTTGGACGTTTTACATCCCTTTATCTGACCACGCTCACGTTTGCGTTAGTGATAACTCCACCAGTATCCCTTTTCTCAGATGTTTCAGCACAATGTGGAGTCAGAAAGCGTAGACTGAGAGACACTGGACGTGTTTGGAGAGTAAACCAACACCATCAGTTGTAAATAGTCATATTTGTTAAGGGCCAGAATCGATAAGGTGGATTGACGAAAATTCGAGAGCATGAATGTAAACCATGCACATCAAATACATGAACTTTGAGTCGCACACCAATTTCGTCATATTTGGTACTGTACTGGTGCCGATATATTGTCAAATACGTCGCAGATTCACTAGAATATTTCGGAATATTGTGGAACGATTTGATCCGCCTAGAAATATTGTAGCGGATATGCAAAATACCACTTTTGATACATCAGTAAATACGAATATTCTTTGACTTCAATAGGTTATATTAAAACAGGAATTTTATGTACAGCGTGTATCGAAAAACTTTACCGATTCACACGAGAAGGCCGAATCGCAGACCTTGTTAACAACAACATAATTCTTTAACAAGATACGCATGCCATATAGTGATAATTGAATTACTGATTATGATCTGAAGACTGGTGGAGAGTTACTCCTGTGTGGATATCCGTGAATTAGCACGGCGTGGGCGAACAACATTCTTTCCTCATTGGCGTTGAGATTAACATCATGATGGTCATGCAGCAAGCGGCGGGGCTGATCACTGCAAAGATGAGAAGCAGAATAGCAGCAAGAAAGCTGCTATGATGTCGGCTCTTAACCGCAATCCCCACGTTCAGTCGTCCGTAGATATCAGGCGCGTGGCTCCTCGCTTTTAGATGCGAAAACCATTCATCACATTCATGTTTGAACAATCTAGAAACAAAGACAGATCAGAGTGCATTAATGTTGCAGACGAAAAATGATAAGAGAAATTTTAGATGTGGTCCTAAGGTTACCAGAAATATTCTAAGCGTAGCTAGTTGCTTGGTTAATCTGCGTCTTGGAAAATAGGCATTTTCAGTCTTTAAATAATAGTAAGCTGTGCTTTGGTCAATTGTTCGCAGTTTATCGGAAAAGTGGAACTACTAATAGAAAGATTAAAGCATCACAATCAATGTCAAAAGTTTAATTAAATAGTAAAGTGACCATCAATCTGATTACAATTCTGAGGAACTAGCCAGGGTGAACCATGGAAAACTATTTCATCGAATACCATAACGCTTCAATCTAGCAATGGATATCAAATTGCTCAATCACACCTGGAGAAAATCATGATATGCATCTCATCAGTCCCAGGGCAGAATTGGTAGTGAGGTGGTTTTGTAGCTGAGCAGTTCCCTCATATCTGGGTTGAAAGCTGTACATTAATCAGTTCAGTGATCGAATGTGGTCGTAGACTTGCCGTGCAATTGAGCACCTGACCACTTCACTGCAACATCTGGTTTAAGACATGGAGATGTATTCATTCATCCGTAACGTGTATTGGGGAAATAAACCTGAAGTCCATTCCTTTCCAGGTAAAAACCACAGCCTATGTCCTCCGACTTGAAGGCTCGTCTTGGACACGTATCCGTTTATATCATCGGAGAAAATTTCCGCCCTGTCTGGTGGTTTCAATCTCGGAAGCCCTCAGCTCAGCAATACCGTATTATCATCGCGCTGTATATACTGCTTGTAGTCTGGCCCCCATCTACAGATTTAGCCTTCAGCCGTACGAAATTTGCTTGCACATTAAATATTTTATATACTCAAGTTAGTCAGCCAATTAAACTATGTCCCTTACGCGAGCAAGCAACTTTTCAAAATTAAAACTGGGTATTTAATTAACTGGAAACGTTTGGGTAAGTGTCACATTTGATTAATTGCCATTTTCTGAAAGAAGACTAATTAAAGCCTAAGCTAAAATTAAGAGTACTTCTCCCGAAATTAATTGTCCCATAGTTTGGGTGCCACACACAAACTCGCACATATGATAAAGGATTTCCATGAGGAAATGTTTTACTGTTTATTCTTTGTAAATGATCAGAAATCTCCGTTCATATCAGTCAGTTATGTGTCAGTGATACACGCTTAGGCGATCATGTAACTTTCGATACATGACTGACGAGGCAGATTTTTTTCCGCAGTAGGTTGCCATTTCTTTCTGTGGTAGACCAGTTGCCATCCAAGGCTATAGAAACAGGCCTGAGGATCCATGCCTTTCCCACTCACGTAAGTGAATGCAATAGATTCGAGTGGAATTCGAACTCGGCTCTCCGATCAATTCCTAAAACCGAGCAGTTATCCGTTACTCCACCGTGCCTCCTGTTTCATATATACACGGTAAAAACATAACAATCATAATATTCATGCGAAGAGTGAAATAAAATTACAAAGATATAGTTATCGGCCTGGATTGTAAAGCAGTAAATTGCACAGGTCTTCATCTCATACAATTATCATCGCCAATTATGTTTTTCTTTTCGTTAATAGTGAATGATAAATCGTCTATTTCAAACAAGTGGTTATATAATTAACGTCCTTTGGAGTTTTAACAAATAGTGAGCCAAACTGTATATTTTTTTCTGAACATTTAATTCGCAATTCAAAACGTTTAACGTTCAAAATTGTTCAATAGTATTTATTGAAAAATACTATAAATGATGCAAGTTTTACCTTTTTACATAAAAAAAATATAAAAGTTGTTCTTCAGTTTTATCAATTTATTGACGTAGCTACGAAAACGATAATATGAACTGTAATTATATTGACAAATATATCTAACAAGATAAACAGAACCCTTCACTAGAGTAAGAATTTAGAAAAATTGTGACATGCATCCATATCGAAAACGGAATTATTTGGTTACAAATTTTATTACATTACTAGATAACTTTTGAACAAATAACCGAACAAACTTTCAGATAACCAATTAAAATTCAAATAAGTGTCATAAATCAAGGTCATTTAAAAATTTCTGAAAATTTCAAATAAAGTCTGCTGAAGAGTGGAAGCAATCTCCGTGAAACTACAAGACAAGATTAGTAACACATATTAAACGTTCACTAAATTACTTTCTCTTAATATCTGGCACTGTAATTTTCAAAAATTGTCTGGTCAAACTTTTATTTTTACACAATCTTTTTAATTTTTGACGTAAACTTACTTTAATTTATTCTGTGATATGCATTAGTTTTCTTTTTTTTTTTTTTCCATCTGACAAATATTTTTGGTTCAAAAGTTTAGTTTAGTTATGTTTTTTTTTTTTTTAGCAATCAGATTATTTAATTTGAGTGCGCCGGATCGAACATAAGCATAAAATGATACTCCGAATAATATATAATACCACTAAAAGATTAAAGACGGTTTTTCAGGAGACAAAAAAAACAAAACAAAAAAAGTTAATGTTTCATAGCAGAACAAATATTATAAGATGCTGCCAATGGCCGGCCTCTACTATAATTTTTACGTGTATAGTCAAAACAAAATTCGCAAGTCGGCCAACTGGGGATTGTGTACTAAATAGACAGGATAAAATGTCATGTACTGACACTTTATGAAGTGCGTGTGGGGGGCATGCATGCATATATATATATATATATATATATATATATATATATATATATATATAATGTGTGTGCGCGCGCGCATGGGTCGTCGCTTTTTTGTTGAAAAAAGCAGAATTTTCATCTTGTTCTTCCGAATTCAAATGCAACGTTGGAGGAGAATGATGTTACATCATTCTATTGATTAGAAGATGACGGATTCTACGAATAACATGATCAGAAAAAAAAAAATTAGCATCTCTATTCCTTATTAATTACACCTAATTACTAGGATGAAGTTGGAATTGCGAAGTTGCTTAATTAGAAGCATCAAAGAAGTGGCTTCGACTCAACGAATTAAGATTGGGTATCTGAGGCTTTTATCAACAATCTAAGTTGATGCACTCATCAACACGCACACCAAGAACATACGCATGCGTGGCATCAACAAGCACAAATACATTCACTCAAATACTCACAGACACTGCACGTCGAAGATGAGTAAACGTAAAGCAGACATCATTAAACGAAGGAAAGTCATACTTTAATTCCTAGCACTTTATAGAAATGGTTAAACCCAAAGATTTTGAAAATTTTAAATGTATAAACTTTTTTTTTTACAATTAAAATTCACCTTTTGTGTTATACACCCCAAAATTAAAAATATATTTCACTCCCCGAACACACACACATAACAATGACTTGATACTAGAAAATTTAATAATACTAAATAGTAAAAATGAAATCATCATAATACTAAAAAGGCATCTGATGAACCTTTTAAAGACAACATATAAAAAGAAAATATATTAAATAATTGCCGGACTTTAAATATTTCATAACATGTCATTCTTTACGTTAAGATGCGTTTCGTTAGCAGAAATGTGCGATCGAGAAAATAATCACTAATTTGGTAACCAGACGCTTCTCTGTAGCTGAATGGCACAGCACGTCAGGCCAAATGGCAGGTTCGGTTCATGTCGAAAAACGCATATTTTGTACGAAATTTATTGAACATTCAGGCCGGTAAATAGAATTAATACTGTTTAATTAAAAACATAACATTTACTTAAATTGTATCTATAAAAATAACGTATAAATATATTAGAAAAGCATTTATTATACAAAATCTACAATATATAAAACATCTGTTTTATTCATTGACAAATTTTCATTTCTAAATGAAAAGTTATCACGCTTCTGTATAATTCTTTTCTAAATACCATATCCCCTTAGTATATAAGCAATCATAGTTTTCAAGAAATGCATTTTCTTTTAATTACCTGAATTGCAATGACTTTTGGGGAATGTTTCCAGCTACTTGACCATTTTGAATCTAAAGTGACCCTTCTCTAACAAGAAGTTACCGAAGATTAGAGAGAGACCAGTCTACCTTGCTATTTAATCAGAAGCTTGGGCGGAAGTGGTGGGGGTAGGTAGAGGGGAGATGAATTTTTACTTTTCTAAAAAGGTAAGAAACAGAACACAAAAGACAATGCCGGATTTGAAATGGGCTTACCGATTTTACTTTCAAAGTTCATAACAGTAATGCTACTCGGAAAAAATGGATGAAAGAAAAAAAAAGGATGAAAGAAAAAAAAAAAGGATGAAAGAAAAAAAAAAAGGATGAAAGAAAAAAAAAAAGGATGAAAGAAAAAAAAAAAGGATGAAAGAAAAAAAAAAAGGATGAAAGAAAAAAAAAAGGATGAAAGAAAAAAAAAAAGGATGAAAGAAAAAAAAAAAGGATGAAAGAAAAAAAAAAAGGATGAAAGAAAAAAAAAAAGGATGAAAGAAAAAAAAAAGGATGAAAGAAAAAAAAAAGGATGAAAGAAAAAAAAAAGGATGAAAGAAAAAAAAAAAGAAAGGATGAAAGAAAAAAAAAAAGAAAGGATGAAAGAAAAAAAAAAAGAAAGGATGAAAGAAAAAAAAAAAAGAAAGGATGAAAGAAAAAAAAAAGAAAGGATGAAAGAAAAAAAAAAAGAAAGGATGAAAGAAAAAAAAAAAAGAAAGGATGAAAGAAAAAAAAAAAGAAAGGATGAAAGAAAAAAAAAAAGAAAGGATGAAAGAAAAAAAAAAGAAAGGATGAAAGAAAAAAAAAGGATGAAAGAAAAAAAAAAGGATGAAAGAAAAAAAAGGATGAAAGAAAAAAAAGGATGAAAGAAAAAAAAAGGATGAAAGAAAAAAAAAAGGATGAAAGAAAAAAAAAAGGATGAAAGAAAAAAAAAAGGATGAAAGAAAAAAAAAGGATGAAAGAAAAAAAGGATGAAAGAAAAAAGGATGAAAGAAAGAAAAAAGGATGAAAGGAAAGAAAAAAGGATGAAGAAAAAAGGATGAAGAAAAAAAGGATGAAGAAAAAAAGGATGAAGAAAAAAAGGATGAAGAAAAAAAGGATGAAGAAAAAAAGGATGAAGAAAAAAAGGATGAAGAAAAAAAGGATGAAGAAAAAAAGGATGAAGAAAAAAAGGATGAAGAAAAAAAGGATGAAGAAAAAAAGGATGAAAACGGGATAAAATGAAAAAAAAATGAAAATAAATGAAAATTGCAAATAGTATGGGAAAACAGAATTGATTCAATGTTAATTTTCGAAGGGAAAAAAGAATAAAAAGACTGATTTGGAAGAGCCAATTAAAAGACAAGGGGGAAGCAATTTTCTTTACTGGTTTTCCATTTATTATTAATATTCTTCATTTTATTTAAAATGGTTTTCGTTTTCGTCATCCTTGACGAATTGTTTATGTTGTCCAGGGTATAACGAGTAGAACTGAGTAAACAAATATACAAAAAAAACTTATTCTCATAAGTAATGACAAATATAGCCGGTAGGCAGAAAGGAATTTTATCTGAGCGCAGAATGCTTAAATCCAGTATAAATTAGACAGCAACATAATCGTTAACTATGGAAACTGAAATAACGAGCCGAGTTCAAACTCCAGCTTATGTTCTCTTCACAGTATTACTCTCAGGAAAGGCACCTTCCACATGATGGTAAAACATTAGCTAGATGAAGACACCACTAATGTCTTACAAATATGCGGGAAGTATTTCTGCCACACCCTGTATTCAATGGTTAATCTTTCATTTACTATTTTTCTACAAGTCTTGCAGTTTTCATTTTCTGTCCACTATACACACAATCATGCTAGGCCTTCAAGCTATCTTATGATCAAACTCACTGCCTAAGTTCGGTAAATCTAATGGTAACAAAGGAAACTAATTTTCGGATATTGATGTACATGATGATTTAAAAGAAACCTATTTTGAAAGATGATTTTGCGATAGAAATTCATTGAAAATCAAGAACAGATCGTGAGTAGCCAGGAAGTAAGACAAGCTTTACTGATAGAATAGTAATTTATCTATTACGTAAATTTATTGCTACGACGCATATATTTAAAAACGTTGCAATTTCAAATAGACTATACGGTATAATGGTAACAAAACAAAAAAATAATGTATCTATACTAAGGCAGGCTGAAATGTTCCCGATAGGACACATTTCCCAGAATCTGACTAAATTATTATACATTACACACACTAACTGGGTGCGATGGGTAAATTGTCTAAATTACAAAAAATGAAAAAAAGTGACATCTCATTGATAGATATTTTTACCAAAATTAAACAAAAATATCTGGAAATACTAAAGAGTATATTCAATATAATCGCCATTGGCTTCAGCCATGGCCTTCAGACGACTTTGGAATCTCCTGGATCTCTTTTGGACGATCTCATATATATATATATATATATATATATATATATATATATATATATATACACACACACACACACACACACACACACGTGTGTGTGTGCGAGGGTTCCGATCATATCTCGATTATTTTGTTCTCATTCTCTTCAAGGCCACACACACATACAAATACAAAAGAAAAAAGAAAAAACAGGCGAACATGTTTGTCAACTAATTATTCATTAAAAGAGATAATCGCTTAATCAATCTTGAAAAATCTTTATCGGAAAATATAATCTATATGAACAAATCAAAACGCACTCAACGATTGAGTCATTAATCTTTAAAAATCAAATCGTTCTTGGATCAATAAAAAGAAATTACAGATTAATGAATTTAAAATCCTTTGGGAGAAAAACGTAAAACAAAACCCTGCAGGATCTGTTTCCATCATTGCTTTAAATTGCCTATTCTTAGAAGAATTTCAGTATTTTCGCTGCTATTGCTAATATAAGAAAGACATGCATAATTTTTTAATAGAGTAAAAGTTTTTTTTCTCTAAATAAATCTTCGGTACCAGGCGTCCAAGATAAAATGATCACGGGCGAGGGGCGGAAACTGGCCATGAGAAAATATCATCTATCATTTAGTTTTCACTGTCACGTTTGAAGTTGTCCCAAATATGAACTTTACAAATAGTACTAACAAAAACTGTACAACTGTATTCTCGTGCTCTTCAAACTTACCTAACTTTTCAGACAACTCTGTATACTTCATCTTTTCTTTTTAATCTTTTTTTTTTTTTTAATTAAATTATGCACATTTCGAAAAGAATCAATATTAAATCTGTAACTGTCTTTCTTGATAGAATATGTGGATAATCCAACGGATATTATCGGCGTAGAATTTGGAATCAGAGTGTAGAGTTCAAATTACGGCCTAGTCACTTGCGCTCACCTTAACACGTTCGTCCTTGGGGAAGGAATAAATTAATCTTTTATGCTAAATAAATGATGACTAGACAGGTCTCTATCTTTAGGTGGCAGCCAAATTGAGAGAAGGAAAACTGAACCTTGGACCAACGGGAATCAGTATTGTGTTTCCAAAGAATGCATAATAATTAACATATAATAAAGAAATTGGAGATCCATGATCGTCTTCGTGCTGAAAGAATACAACCATGAAAATCTAACTATGCCTCCCACCCGCCAATTTATTTATATATATATATATATAAAGCTTGGAAACAACGATCCCCTCCACAGACACGGGAACAAGAAAGGCATTAATATTTTTCGTAAATTTAAATTCTAAAAAAAAAAAAAAAAAAAAAAAAAAAATTACTTTAATCAACCTCAGGCTTCTTTATATATTTAAAAATAGGAGTTTTCATTTTATTGAAAGTGATACATTCGTGTTTTTTTTTTTTAAGTTCTATTTTGGAATACAGTTTCATTTAAGAAATTATGGGAAAGATGTGGACTGCTTAATTTTTATGAAAGTTCTTTCATTCGGCCTTTTGTTTGGGCGTTCACTATTTTCTCATAGTTGGGACCATAACAGGTGCTAGCACCCCCACACTCCGATATAGAATACAAACAAAATCTTATGAAATAATTAAACAATAACTCTTTTGTAATCGAGATAATGTGTCAAAAGATGAATTAGTAATTGATGCATATAACTATATAAATGTATCTGATAGAACGTAAAATACTATATTCCATACCAAATTACCATCCATGCCATACCATCATTGTTCACTCATGAATGAATCTTGACAACCCTTTCGCTTTGTACAAACAAACAAACAACAAATTAAGTACTATCAGGTACCAAATAAAATAAGGCGGCTCGTAATACTGTGATTGAAAAATAATCAGAAAATTAATTAACGGGTGTTTCAATACATGGAGTAGTTGGAAAATAATTAAAAATAAGTTATTCAAACGGTAACAAAATCTGAAGAAAGAAAACTTGAAACGACGCGTCCAGTGCTACTGAAATTTCTTTAAAAAAAATCGCAAGTATTTTCATTAAGTTCTGCCAATGTTACAAGATAAATGTCCATAAAAGTCAACATTAATAAGCGATGAAGAGACACACACACACACAGACGGACACACGGAAAGAGAGAGAGAGAGAGAGACACACACACACACACAGACGGACACACGGAAAGAGAGAGAGAGAGAGAGACACACACACACACACAGACGGACACACGGAAAGAGAGAGAGAGAGAGAGAGACACACACACACACACAGACGGGCACACGGAAAGAGAGAGAGAGACACACACACACACAGACGGGCACACGGAAAGAGAGAGAGAGTGAGACACACACACACACACACAGACGGACACACGGAAAGAGAGAGAGAGAGAGAGACACACACACGGAAAGAGAGAGAGAGACACACACACACAGAAAGAGAGAGAGACACACACACACAGAAAGAGAGAGAGACACACACACACAGAAAGAGAGAGAGAGACACACACACAGAAAGAGAGAGAGAGACACACACACACAGAAAGAGAGAGAGAGACACACACACACAGAGAGAGAGAGAGAGACACACACAGAAAGAGAGAGAGAGAGAGACACACACACAGAAAGAGAGAGAGAGAGAGACACACACACAGAAAGAGAGAGAGAGAGAGACACACACACAGAAAGAGAGAGAGAGAGAGACACACACACAGAAAGAGAGAGAGAGAGAGACACACAGAAAGAGAGAGAGAGAGAGAGACACACAGAAAGAGAGAGAGAGAGAGAGACACACAGAAAGAGAGAGAGAGAGAGAGACACACAGAAAGAGAGAGAGAGAGAGAGACACACAGAAAGAGAGAGAGAGAGAGACACACAGAAAGAGAGAGAGAGAGAGACACACAGAAAGAGAGAGAGAGAGAGACACACAGAAAGAGAGAGAGAGAGAGACACACAGAAAGAGAGAGAGAGAGACACACAGAAAGAGAGAGAGAGAGACACACAGAAAGAGAGAGAGAGAGAGACACACAGAAAGAAAGAGAGAGACACACAGAAAGAAAGAGAGAGACACACAGAAAGAGAGAGAGAGACACACAGAAAGAGAGAGAGAGAGACACACAGAAAGAGAGAGAGAGAGACACAGAAAGAGAGAGAGAGAGACACAGAAAGAGAGAGAGAGACACACACACAGAAAGAGAGAGAGAGAGAGAGAGACACACACACACAGACGGACACACAGAAAGAGAGAGAGAGAGACACACACACACAGACGGACACACAGAAAGAGAGAGAGAGACACACACACACAGACGGACACACGGAAAGAGAGAGAGAGAGAGAGACACACACACAAACAGACGGACACACGGAAAGAGAGAGAGAGAGAGAGAAATTGACGAGGATGGATGAGCAGTTTTTTTCCTTAATCCATGTATGCGTGGGATCGCAACCCACTTGAAGCTCGATCTTGTGCCACATTCCACTAGCGTGTGGATAAATACCACCTCTGCAGTTCTTACGTATTTCATGCATTACAGAAATTGAACTAAAACAGTTATTTAATAAATGGTGGCATGCTGTTCTAATTCCAGTATTTGACAATAGTGGATAAAAGGCAAACGGAGAAAGTCTGCAGTTCAATCCCTGGGTCAGATAGTACATAAAGAGATAATAGCATCAGGCGAAATTAAGTTTTAAAATGTTAGAATTGCATAGAAAAAAAATGTACCAAACGCGACAGACAGGAATTAGTTGAATATTATCGCTTAAACGAAAGGTTTGAAATTCATCATGTGCTACTCAATGTGATGGTCACCAAGAATCTTTTAAGAAATTATTTCGAAATAATTCTTTTATGCGTTGGGTTCCTTCAGGGACATGGGCGATTATGACTTTCCACAAATTCTTACCCTTTATAGATCTAACGTTTGAGTCTTTACTATCCTTTGCAATCTCTGTTCTGCCATCCATTTACACAAACTAGGTAGGTTACTCGAAGTTTTTTTCTGAAACTTATGCTTTCTCTAAGTCCTACGAGTTTTAGATTCTTCAGTTCATTTTTCCTCATTATGCATTCTCGGAAATTTCAACTGTCTCTTCTTATTCATACTAGTGTCCCCTTTTTAAAAAAACAAAAAACAAAAAAAAAAAAACAAAAAAAAAACCATTTGCTTAAAAAATCTGTTTATAGTCAGCTGAACTAGTGAAGATTTCTGGACGTCGTAGGTAGACAGGTTTACTTTGACAAATCAGTATTCGAAACTTGAACACTCACAGAGTCAAATCTATCCCTCCTGTGTGAAGATCATAATCAATATAATTCCCTCAATTCTTTTGCATTCATTCTTGGCAGGTTTTCCTTTAGTTGGGATAAAGGAAAACTCGTAGTGTCAATTGAACATTCTCCGACCATTAAACGGATTATAATGAAGTAAAAGTAGCAACCGACGAGAGATGAACATGTTTCCCACATTCAGGGAAACTACATTTCACGGATGTAACTTGAGAGTATAGAAGACTATAGCGATTGAGAGAAAACTAAAGAACCGATAATGAAGCTACTTCAATTCTGACATATTTATGATATTTGCGCTTATTTAAAAGAAAATAGCAGCCATGACTACGAATTAAATTTTCCGTTCTATTTTAAATGGAATCTGTTTTGAGTTCCAATAAGTCGAAACCAATTATGAAGATGTTCAAATAAATTTATCAGTTGATTTCCAGAGTATCATTATTTAAAATTACTGCAGAAATTTCATCTTGCATATTTAATTTAAACTTCATTCATACTATTCCGAAAACGGTAAAATACAAAAGAAAAGCTCCAAATGCTATTTAAGTTTCAGGAGGCGTGAAATACAAGTGTTGATCAATGAGGCCGTAACCTGGCATAATTATTAACTGTATTTCAATCTGACATTTTCACATTATAATGTTCAATCGAGCTTATCAAAAAAACACTGGATTAAATGCATTAAAAAAAACAAAAAAACAAAAAAAAAAAAACAGGAGGGTTATATTGAATAATAATTTATATATCAATCTTTCATGAAGTGGACAATTATAGATTTCCAGTTTTCTGCCTAAATTTTCAAAAAAAAAAAAAAAAAAAAAAAACTTTTATCTCTTCACCCGGAATATGCATCAGGAACACAACCTGTTTGGTTTTCCTACCACAAGAATTTTTAGTCCACAGGGAACCACGTGTCGTAAACAAAAACAATATATCACTTCAACAATTAATAATACTACTACAAGCTGTCAAACTACTACAGGATGAAGAGTACACTTGCAAAATGCGTAAATACCAATCTAAATATTAAAATTTTCAACTGGAAATCCCATTAAATTAACGACATTAATTTAAATTTATGTTTTTTTAATTTCAAATTCCTTGCTACACAAATGCTGTATTTGATGTCTTTAGGGTTCATTGAAAAATATTTTGAATGAGTGCACCCAGGTAAAAAGCATATCATTAACAAAAAAAACAAAAACAAAAAAAAAAAAAAAATACTAGTACTTCATTCAATATCGGTTATTACGTGCACCTCCTATCGAAGATTTAAAAGACACAAATCTGTCTCAAAGACAAAAAAAAAAAAAACATAAAAAAAAAAACAAAAAAACTCTAGACTGTTTATCACCCTTAACTGATCTTGGAAAAATTGGAGTGGTTTTCTTTTGCCTTCACCGGCAAGAAGAAAGTGTTTTTTTTTAACCGGCTGACATATCGATGCTTAAAACCCAAGCAGCCCTACTATTTCATACATAATTTTGCATAGAAGGGAACAGCTGTTTTTGTGTCAGTATAGCCTTTTGCCATACTTAGTCAAGCGTATCTAATTTTTAAATCTTTAATAGGATAATCTAGAGAAAGAGTAATGTCTAAGATCATAAGAATCTTAGGGTGAGAGATCCAATTGAAACTTCTCTCGCACCATCAGTTAGCTTTCTTTCTTTCCTTCTTTTCTAATTGACCTCTTCTACTCTTTTCCGTTCTCCTCAAGTAAACAGACGAATTCATTACATGCATACCGTATATCAATCGGGTGTAGTCAAAGGAGAGTGTTTGAACTCGCTCGGTAATTTCCTCTGCCGATCTCTCTTCAGATCTGGATTTATTAGCACCAGGGACGCTATTGTTCCCCAAACTCCATCTTGAAAGCGCAAGGTTGGAGAGTTAATGCTCTTTGATTATGGACATCACTGTTTGAACGTGACCACTCCCGCTCAGAAATGAATTCGCGATACATCAGGTGGACGTTTGTTTGACTAGGATTGACTTCATCCTTTTCTTTATATTGTCTGCAAAAGAGTTCAGAATAATTTATGTATCTTTACCTTAGTTATCATAGATCTCCAGAAAAAAAAAAAAAAAAAAAAAAAAAAATGTCTTTCAAATTTTGCGTCTTAGCAGCAAATTCTGAAGCCGATTTGTTTGTATTTCTTGTTGGTTATCACAGATGCAAACTTACTAGCTGACTGTAGAATTGAAAATGACCCTAACATCCATAAAACCATAACTTAACCCCACCGTTAATATTGAGGTGTTTGAACAACGCCACAAATTGTTAATATTTAGAATGTAGCAATCGAATTTAAGTAACTTTCTGAATACTCGCAAGTAAAGCGTTATTTGTTTTAGAGTTGTTTATATTAGTCTTATTTGTTTAGTGGAGATAAAATGAGACCTATCGTTGAATGTTTTACATTTTCAAGGTTAGAATTGATTTTTTTAAAAATATTGGGTCTTTTAATTCAATTTGCCAAAAGCAATTTTCATTTATACAACACGCACCAGAAATAACATCAAAACAATATACAAGAAAATAACTAAATGATAAACCTAGAATATTTTAAATGTGGGCTTGTCACTTTATTCAGATGGTTGCCTATTCCTATTGATTCTAGAGATCAATGTTTGATCCCAGGTAAAATATAGTTTTGAATGTAGATTATCAAGATAGAGCAGACCTCTAAACTTTGAGGCTTCTCAGGTTTGTCGGTGTATCCTTGTGACGGACTAAGCTAATCTTGAGTATCAATGCGGTTGAATTAAGGGAAAACAAAGGAATTTATAAAATATTAAAAACTATTTCCTTTTAACGACAAGAAATATATGAATCTGAAAGTTCCTCGTTTGAATAATATCGAGTTTATATATAAATATATTGAGAAAAAGACTAAACTGAACAACTTATGATTCAATCATACATGTATATGCCATTCACGTTTGAGCTATAGAACTGTAACGACGAAAACTACCATTATCTGCTGTTATTGTGAAAGGAAAATATTTACAACATTTAGTTTAATACCTTTACAATACGAACAGAATATAGATTTTATCGGTGCTTTAGAAATAAACTACCAACAGTCCGGCTTCGATTAGATGGTTGTGACGAAAGGCCTTATGGGTATAAGCATTTTGTTGACCCCAAACTGTAATTTATTTTACCCCAAGACTGATAATCATGAAAGTCTGATTTAGCACTAACGAAAACAGGATAATCGACAACCCACCCGTGAAAAAAAAAACAAAAAAAAACAAAAAAAAAAAACACTTAATGAATGTAAACATAGGATTGTTACCTCTGAGAAATATCAGCCATGATTATGCCAGCTTTTGTCGAAGTCTGGCTTCGAATGACAATTAAAATGATAAGCACGTCTTCTGTTACTCTTTTCGTCTTAAAGCTGATCCTCTGCTTAGTCTTGTGTTAGAATAGTCGGTAACAGGTAAATACCTAATCATGAATGCTAAAAATGTTTCATCCAAATGGAAGGAAAGCGAGCGCTTCCAGCACAGCATTCATTGGCAATAGTGTCTTCTATGTTCGATTCTGGTTTGGCATATTCACTATTGGGGCCTCTTTTGTGGATTAATGTATCAGCAGAAAGACGGCTTGCTAAGAATCACAAGTCAGCAATAACATTATATTAGAGTGTAGTGAGGAGATTCAAAAATCTGTGGTTCACGCAACCTAATTCTACTCTTCAAACATCAGAATGAAAACAAAACCCATGTTTAACATTACATAAAATTTCAGCCGAGCAAAAAATCCTCTTCCTAAATTTTCATAGACAAGGTAGTAAGAGAAAACTAGAAAGGAATAGCGATCAACTCTAAGAAATATTAGTCATCAGTTAGGGAAAAAGTCAAAAGGTGCGCACGACGAATTGGAGACGTCAGCATCAAACAAGTACAGAAATTTAAGTATCTGCGAAGTGTTTTAATAGAAAATGGAAATGCGATATTGAAATCCAAACGCACATGGATTAATGAAATATGCATTGCAAAAACTAAGCAAAGTACTGAGATACAGGAAATTTTCGTTAGAAATAAAAGAAATGAGTACTGAAATGCTATTAGATATCAATCCTCTTGCAGGGCAGTGAATGCTGGAGAATCTTCCCACAGATGAGGGGAAAAAAAATGGAAAAAAAACAGGAATGTGATCTACAGCGAGTAAAAAACAAGGAAGTTTTAAAGAAAATGCTAACGAAAGTAACCCTCTGAAGAACATAACGAGAGTATTAGAGGCGGGGAAGCTTTCTTGGTGCGGTGCGTAGAAAAACTACGAAAGGAGAGAGGGGGACATCTTATTTGTTTGGCAAATAACCTCATCTGAACATTTTAGTCTTTTTTTCATATTTATTTGGCATAATACAAATTTTGTAGAACATTTTATACACAGTTTTAAAGAATTTGGACTACTATAAAATATGTACAATTCAATAGTTTTAATTGGAAGTATGCGAGTTCGAACTCCGGTCTGGTTTTCGCAAAAATACTCATATGAAAAACGGATTTATCTCTTCACTTCGGCAGGGGTGGATTAGGCTGTGACGTCATAGGTGTCAGTGAGTCTAAGAGAAAGAAAACTGAAAATATTGGAAGGCAACAAGAAATAACTTCACAATATTTCTCAATAAGTTATAGCAATTCAGATAAAAAAAATAGTATGTGGGAAGCCATGATCGTCTACATCCTGAACAGACAGCATTAAGGAAAGCTTTCACATTTGACTCATGAATATACTAAAATTTTTACGAACAAAAGGGTTAAGGTTTTATATAATCCAATCAAATTTCGTAATATTGACTTACACGGCGGTATTAGTACTTTACTAGACATAAAACGCTTTTACAAAGGAATTAAATTCCATTGTTTCTATTAATGATATACCAGCCAACAGGATAGGACATTTGAAGTTCAGAAACAGGAAAAAATTTTCTCGACCTTAGTATTACAATGTCAAAATAATAGAACTGTTTGACAGAAATTGCCCATGCACAAAATGAAACCCAAGAAAGGGGAGAAATTATCAAATATTTAAATATATTTGGTTAAAGCGTCAACTCCCAGACGTCAATTACAAAATCTGACATCAAACGCCAACCTAGGCAATAAAATGAGTTGATTAATAGCTAGAACTGAAGTCTTCATACTAAAAGTATCACTGAATAAACATGTTTTGGCATCCGCAGATATAAAGATTTGCCTGGTAGTCAGCATTATAATGAAAACTACAACCACGAGTTAATTTATGTGAAAAAAGTTATTAGTTTCAGTCATGAATTAAAATACTCAAATTTATCATTTTATATCCATAATAGATCTTGTTTTTTTCAAAAAGCGACACTTCTAATTGCAAAAAGAAAGGAGGTGATTTTGTTGCGAAATAAAATATTGTACTCACATTAACAAGTTTTTTCTTCTGTTGAGAGAGAACAGCTTTTTTTTTTTCAAGTAGAAAATTTCTTTCAAGATGCGGTTAATTTTTACATGATCATGAAATAGGCGATTTAATAAACTGCAAATAAAATCCTCGAACAGTTATGGTTCCATAGATAAAAGAACTGGTTACATTGTTTTTTTTCATTCATAATATCTTGTAGAAACAGATGCAAGCCATTTCCACTCAAACCAGGAAAGAAGAAAAAAAAAAAGAAAGAACCCAAAACACGCCTGTAATTATTTTTTCCTTTCATATTTAGCTCACATTTGTAAAAGATCCCTTTTCTTATTGGTTGTATTTGTTCACGTGATGTTGAATAAACGCTCTCGTGTTTCTTACTTGGCGTCTTTCCTTATTATTGTTTCATTAGGAGTAATAAACGTAATAACGACCATAATTGGTATGTTCCAGATTAGGTATTGTGTTCAAAATGGTTTCATATAATGCCCAATTCAATAAATGACCAAAACACATAACATTCGGAAATAAATTCTATAAATGTGCATTTGATTTTCTCCGTAGTTTACCAAATATTCTAGAAGTTCCGATTCCAATTAAGAAGTGATCGGTTTGAAGAGTAGCGTTTGGTCAAGAAAAGTTCTTAATATCTCACGATAATTCGCTAAATGCTACTTTTGTCTGTCATCACACTTTTCAAGGTCAGATACAACTATTTCTTTTAACTTAGGTTCATCCAATACAAGACCTAAGGGACAGTCAGTTCTCGCTCCTTTACAGTATTCCTGTTTCTAACTTTTCCACATCCAGTAACGCCTTGCGTCTCGGTGGCTTTACTGGCTTGCTTGGGGTGAACTCGATTAAAAAAAAAATTAGCAAAGTCTGAAACATAAATTAGTAACATTTAAAGATTGATTAAAATATATACTTAAAGCTCGATTGATGCTAATTAAAATAATTTTTTATGTTAAATATTATTTCTCTTAAACCAAATCTAGCATTACATGACAATTCTCTTCTGAATAAGTTCCCGAAATTAAGCTCTGGACTTGCTCGAATTATAGTCGCTGAACTGATCTTTCTTGTCTAAATTTATCTCAATTACTGCACACGAGAACTATTTACGTAGACACGCTCCGTTTGCGCAATGATACCTATACTAACAGCTATTCTAGAGCGAATGTATGCAAACAACGCCAGTAATGGCTGCTGCGGCACGTATGAATCCGAAATTTTACTGTCGATAACTCCAAAACGGTAGATTCTATCAAATTTCTAGAGCCAGATTCGAATGGAGCATGTACAATTACACGTAAATGTAAGTAGTCTAGAAATTTTTAACGCGAACTGAGCGCGAGTGTTACACTGAAAATTGACCACTTTTTATGCGTATTCGTTATATTCGCTTGCGCGCAAATACCTTGGGAAAAGGTAAGAGTCCACACTGTTATGTTAATTAGTAAGAGTTGTATCAGTAAACCATTATTATCTCCAAAATGATAATTCCAATCTAAATATATTTTCTGGCTTTAAATAACCTACAATGGGCTGATAAGCTGTAGAAAATCAATCAATTATATATATATATATATATATATATATATATATATATATATATCACCTTACCCAACCATCTAACGGAATTCTGTAGTTTATCATAAAAGAACGATTCCGGTTTTCATTCGATGAATTAATTGTTTGAAGAACGTTTCTCAATATATTCAAATAGTCCTTTTGTTAACTTTCCGTGAAATCCATTTTCCTACCTTCTGAATTTTTATCTAAAGCATGTGAACGATATACTACAATTGAATGATTTGAATGGATAATAAATAAAAATATGAATAAACTTCAAAAAATACTTTTGCATCACATTAATAATTGTATTATTATAATCTACATTCCAAATAACTTGTTAATTGCTGAAGAAACGTCTAGCGTGTGCCGCGTTCGGATCTGTGTAGAAGTTGAAAAAACTAATCTTCATTTCACGCCGTTGATTTCATATGTTAACCCTTGTTATGATATTTAGTTCCGAATTTTGTATGGGCCAACCAGTGAGGATCTAAATCCCTACTTGCTTTTAATGGTCAACTAGACTAGCTTCGCTAACCATTTCTCCATGCTGAGGTTTCCATATACTAAAAATATGTGTAAAATATATTGCAGCTTAAAGCCACATACCAATTAGAAACGCAAATATCTGGGATGTGTTATAATAGACGACGGAAAAGAAACAGTGAAATTCGGAGGCGCATTGGAATGGCAATAAGTGACTCCCAAAAACAAAACTAGGTATTAAGAAACAGGAAAAGATCTTTAACAACAAAGAAAAGTGTGCTGAACTGCTAGGTAACACCATCCCATCTACATGGCAGTGAATGCTGGATAATTTTCTCATAGATGAGACAACAGAGATGTTGTTCTACAGAAAGGCGGTTAAGGTACCATGGACGGAACATGTAAGCAATGAGGAAGTTTTTAAGGAAAATTAAAAGAAAACTCGTGATTAGGATAAAACAGTTTTAATTTCTAGGATATATTGAGGAAAGAATGTTTGGAGAATTGGAAACTTAAAGTGCATACTGAAGGAAAGATGGACAGAAGGAGAGAGAGAATAACCTATCTAACGAATTTGGGCAAATGAAAATGAACAGGGCCTGGAAAAGATAGAAACAGAACCACCAATGTTTAGAGCTTTGAATGATAGGGAGTTGTGGGAAATCATGATCACCAACGTCTTAAGGACGCAGTAACTAAAAGATTTATTATACTTTAGAGGCAAACATCCGTGGAGAATGTAGCGAGTATTGAATTCATTTTTTTAAGCCAATGATCGGGGGATATTAGCTTTATGTAAAGCGCTCTTGGTTGAGATGTCTTCGAGAACATTGTTTTCTGACGTTTAGCAGAAACAAATGCTTTTTTCTTATTCTTCAGCTTTCGTCAATGATTTAGGTGCCATGAGAGACAACTTGGTATGATTCCAAACTCAATACACTTTTTCTTTATAAGTATGGCATCCTGTGGAGCTTCCAACAAATCTAAAATCTAAATGGTCTTCTAGTTTAAGTTGACAACCTTCTGACAGCGTTTGCTCAGAGACACATACCCAATTGACTCACGTCACGCAACTATTCTTTTTATCACCGATAGTGGTATAAATGCAGAAACATTTTCTTTGAATTGGTTCCCACCGTCTTGTCATATAACAAACGATAAAAAATAGGAGTAAAATATTTGACAATGATGCTTAACGCTGTATTTATTCAAATCATTAGGGAGGATTTTCGTTTCTTTTTATATCATATGTCACGCATTTTAAACAAACGCATCTTTTCCATTGAAAGAGCTCATAAATCGAAGATATGACATTATATTCCTACTGGAATTCTATAAAGGAATTGGTAGTTCGGTTGACTTTGAAGAAGTGAAAAAAGGCCCGGTATCAATAAAGTATTATGTATCATTCTTGCCACTCATACATTGAATGTACGACCTATACCATTCCAAAATTGATGAAAGACACTTTCGTTTTGTTGAGAAAGAATAGTTTGGAGATATCACATCGTAAAGTTTGTTCCCAAGAGACAACAATTCTGAAACCATTCTATTGCGTATAGGGCTAAATATGATTTCCATAGAACTAAATCGATTTTCATATACAATTGAATTCATAATCTTTTACGTTGGCGATCATGTCTCTCCACAATTTCCTGTTCATTTTAGCTCTCAATAAATTTGGCCTTTTTACTGTGTTTCTTAAACCATGTTTTACCATCCATTTATTCAAGAATGCTAGTTAGGTTATGTTTTATTTTCCTCTGTCACTTTGCCTTCAATCTGTCCCGTAAGTATCAAATTTTCCAAACCGTCTTCCCTTATTATGTCTCCTAGAAATTTTAACTGTCACTTGCTGATGTGAAGTATATATTTTCATTTCTGTTTGCATTTTCTCTACAACTTCGTCGTTGTTCATTTGTTCGGTCCATGGTATTCTAAACATCCATCTGTAGAACTATATTTCTGTTGCTTCAAGTTTCCTGTTTCTTAATACTTTGCTTAGTTTCTAGAAGACATCTTTCCCTATCCTAATGCGTCTTTGGATTTCAGTGTCGTACTTTCCTTCCTCTATTAAAACTCTTCGCATATATTTAAATTGTTGCATTTGTTTCGTTTTGTTATTTTGAATTTGTAATTTGCATGTTGGGCTGTTCCTTTTGCTAGTAGCCATGCATTTTGCCTTCTTGCAATTTTGATGTTTAGTCCTTTCTTGCTTTAGTTCACTAACTTATGTAGGAGTTTAGCACAAAGCAATTTTCAAGTCTAAATTACAGCGTGCTTTCACTGTTGATACAGGCATGATAGATTTCGCTTCCGAAGAACGGAATCTCGTCTGATCATCGGACTTAATCACCGTTGAACATGATTAGTACCCTGAGTAAATAAACATGTACGGATACAAGGCAAACTGACGTCTTGTCGCAAACAAATCAAGTCTTTCTCTCTCGTACTTAAGAAGCTGAACGAGGCGATCTAAAGACTAATGTCAGTAGAAAGTTTCTTAGTTTATAGTCGGGGACAAATACGTGGTTATCGCTCACGTCTTATCTTTTAGCACATTAGCCAAAAGTATGAGGATGAAATATAAAATAATATTAATTGCATGGGTCAAAATCAAATTCAGTCTCTTTTCCATCGGTCTAACGTAGCTTTCCTGTGTCTTTTCGATAAATATTTACGTGGCAATTGTTCTGATAAGTTTTCCTCTTAGGAAAATCGACTTCATGAATAGTTCTAGCATAGTTCTAGATCCGCAGCCAGGTCTCATCATTTTACTGTTGAAATAGCCAGATGTAATTTCTACTCTAATAATTTCTTGTCTCGCACTTCTCGTTTGTAGAACTCTGTTCAGGCTACCTTCTTTCCTGTCAACTACGATCTCCCAAAATTTTAATTTAACCTCAATCGCTATTTTCTGTCCTTCTTTTTTATCCTTTTCCCTCACCAACGTTTTCTCATTTTTTAATTCTCATTAAACTTTTGCGTCTTAGTAGGTTTATTGCATTTCCTGGGTGATATATATATATATATATATATATATATATATGTATGTGTGTGTGTGTGTGCGTCACTGTAGTAGAATGACAAACTGGAAAAAAATGAATGCGTTTCATCCTTCGAAAGAACACCTTCAGACTAATGGCTTTATCGATATATATATATATATATATATATATATATATATATATATATATCGAAACGTTGTAATAAATATGGTGACAAAGATGAGAACAATAGTCCGAATAATTTAAATAGTGTACATAATACGTCATTTCAGAAATATAGACAGATATCACAATGTATATAGTTTTGCAAAAGATTACTTTTGTGTTCATGTAATTTTTTATTTAAATTCTTAAATGTTACACATGTATTTTCTGGAACAATTTTACGGTCGATTTTATAAATTCCTGCTTCAGGTGTAAGGTTGCTATTGTTTTGAGCTTCTTAGTGTTTTAATTGTAAAAGAATATATATGTTTAAACAGATTTCTTTTATTTTGTCATTCAGTTAATCATTAATAAATTGAATAAAAAGCAAATTATTTTTTTTTATGAAATACTTTAAATATGACCCATGAACATTAATTGGTAATTTCATAGTTTTAAATAATAGCTATATTAAATGGTATAGAAGGGGACATTATGAATATGATTTTAGACTTTAATAATAAATACTGCCTAATCTTTAAATAGCGTTAGTTTTACAAAACAAATATTTCCTTTTCATAATCACTTTTTGTCATTGCATCTAAAATCACATTTATTGAACATTGTACTGTGAAACTTTCAGAGAATTCAGTTAATAACTTCACGTCAACGCACTGAATTATTGATACATTTATGTATATATATTGCGAAAGTGATTTTGTCTATGAAAGTGCATTGAACATCAGGAGAATGGGGTTATCAATGGCCAGGAATTAAGATCAGGAATTTGATAGATCAAGACTATTACATGCATTGAAAATAATTCATAGCAATGCACTATAGTGATTTTAACTAGAGAAATGCATTTTAAATGAAGAAGTGAATGACAGTGGTCAGGATTTCAGACAAGCATTGCTAATTATACAATTGCTAATTATACAATTGCTAATTATACAATTGCTAAAATGTACCAGTACAAAATTTAACCTGGATGCTTGTGAAACACATCGGAAAATTACATGTAAGGTCAACAAAAACCATAACCCATCAGGTTGGTTGAAAGATATCAATATAGTTAGAGATAACCTGACCTTTAATTGGAAATAATTGCTTCTGTTAGTGATAAATTCAAACCTACTTGTGTCGACCACCACTACAAAAACAATTCTCACCGAGATCACGAACGAAAAACTTGCGAACGTAAATTACATTCCTTTCTAAGCTATCTTTTACTGTCTACAGTAACTGGTCTACACGCTACTGTCACAAAAATCCATCTTCCCGAGACGAGATCTTTTAGTTCGAGTAAATTGAATAACGACTATCGTATGTAACCATATTTAAGTGCCGTTCCAATGAAAGGCGTGTGATCATTTTTTATCTCTTAACACAATAGAGTGTCTAAGAGCACGAACACGTCAAGTAAAGTGCGCCTATACGTCAAACGAGACAGATTTCGTCCTTTTGCAGAGAAAGGAGATTTAATGTCTTAAATAAGCTAATATAAGAAAGCTTTTTATGCCTATTTTCTATATTGTTATAGCGACAGATTCTCAGTTTTCACATGCCAGTAAATCTAAATCACTTTAACGTAAAAATATTACATTTAACATGCTTTAATAATGACAAATCTCCGGAAAGCATTTAATAAAAAAAAAGATAGATAAAGGGTAATATTATACCATTAAGGTTAAAACAAAGTCTGTAATGAATGTATAAGCCTCGCTATCACGCACGGGTGTGAAAGATGGAAAGTAATACAATCATTTGAATGCAAAATCAAAAAGGATCAAAGATTGAAGAAATGGCAATAGTAATATTAGCAGTTTCTTTATAAGGAAACATTCGACATTCACTGACCGATCAGTCAGTGCTATTTCGGTCGAAATTTATAAAATCTATATTAAATAATTATTTTTTTTAGAAAAATAGTTTTCTCATGTCCAATAACGGTTATTGCTCTTTCCTGTATTAATGAGGGCTTTATTCCTAACCTTTTGCTTGAAATAATGTGGGGCATCAACATCATGATTATCTTATTTTCCCTTCGGGTTATACGCGCTATTCATTTTGCTTATGGTGATGGTTAAAAGTCCTCAAATGGTGTGGATTCTGTAATTTTGTATAGTTATTTGTTTGTAATTCTGTAGTGCCAGACCGCAATGCCCAAAGGAGGATGATCCTCTCTAAGACCTACAAGCTTCATTCAATGGAAGCCACTTTTAATCATTGTTCTGAGAAATCTGTTGTATAGAGCTGACAGATTAGATATTTCTGAACGAGTGCCAAGCGTCACATCCAAATACATTTCTGGATTTGACCAAGTTATTTAAGAACTAAATTTTATTGGGAATGGCTTTAAGACAGCGAAAGATGTAAAAACTTCTAAGACTAAGAGATTTGTTTCACTGTTAATTTACCTAATACAAGGCCCAAAGGTCACTCAAAGTAGAGGGTTACTGAGTGAAATCGTTGTAAGGGATGAGGAAGGAGGATTTAAGAAATTAATATTACGATGCCGTATGGGATAGATATCCGTTGGCTTAAATAGACCAAGATTCTAGTTGTCAGGGAAACACTCTTTCGGGCGTCTGTTACATAAAGTAACAGTACTGAGAAGCTGTCTTAGTGGAACTTGCTTCTAAGGTTTGCCCCCGTAAACATAACAATGCAGGTCATATCTGTGAAGGTATCTAAGCCGTTAGAATATTTGGCATACTAACAGCGATAGAGTAGTGAGAGGCTAGAAAAATGTCTGTTGGATAAGGCTTGCAGGGTGGAGAATAATTTATCACCCACAAGGCGGTGTAAGCATTTTTGAACTGAACGGTGAGAATTGGGAAGTACCAGCCGAGATATGATAATAATACTATATTATTGTTCTGATTTGACTCGTGAACGTTAGAGCATAGCAGCATGAGTTAAGAATTTTCTGGAGCGATACAAGCAACTGACAATTCTTGCAGCATATTTAGCGATGTCCCGAATATATGAGTTACATTTGAGAATTGATTAAAAGGCCAAAACGGAGATTAGATGGACACAACAAGAAAAAAAATAACAGTAAAAAGTTGCCAGATGGTCGGGTGGAAAGATGAGAGGAGGGATTCTGGTACGACACCGCAAAGAATAGTGAAGTCACAATCGTTACAGAAAGCTTTAGGGAAACCTTTTTCCTATTGTTAGATTAATAATGGCTGTTGCTTCTTCTGCTAATAAGCTAGGCTCTTTATACATATAAAGGACATTTAATAATGCTTTTGTGCATACTTAATATAATACTTCTATATAATTAATTAATTTTTTTATGCTTAGGTTCGAGTTGCGCTAAAAACAGCGGGTCTTCTCTGACCACCAATATTAATCCACTTAGCCTGCTTACGTGTTAATACACTTATGAAAGGTATGAATCCTCTTCTTCTCCCCCAAGCTATGGGTAAATAGCAGGACAGGCCGGGTTCTATAACCTTGGGTGGCAACTGGTCTACTGCAGAAAGAAATGGCAACCTACTGCGGGAAAAAAAAATGACTGACTGAATGACCAGCGTCGCATTTTACGGATACGGATGGTGGCAATAATGCATTATAGATCGAAACCCAATATTAATACCGCAAATTTTAGAAACCTAGAAACGCGACATAAAGAATCTATCCACTCAGCCACATAATGTGACGGTCACTCAGTACACAAGCTCGCGTAATGAAGTCTCATTGTCAATTGAGTAACCGCATTGGAGAGTTTATGTCCATACATGGGCAGTAAGGTTTATTGTGATGCTACATTTAGATTGCAGAAACAGTTCTTGCGATACAGAAAATGGCTTCATGACCTCGTATAATTTATGAATATTAACTTAGTAGAAATTATATCTAGTGCATGGCTAAAATAGGATGTTATTGAATAAATCAACTTTTTCTTATTACTAATTATATTTCTTTCAAAATTTCAGTAACTTTTTATCACAACATTCAGGCCGTCATTCTGCAGCCGTAAATAGGCAATGAACATAAGAAAAGGGAAAATAAATCTTCACCCAGAAGCCTCATTTAATGTGACAGCTGATTTACTAATCAAATTGTCAATTTTCTTTAAAGAAATTAATGTAACTAAACATGGCGACTTATCAGGCGGTCGGGAAAAATCAGAAATGGCTTTATGGTAAGATGTAAACGAATTCCTACTTTTATCACTTGTTTTGATTTTTTATTTCTTTAATTGTTTTTGTATGTTACTTCCATTTTATATTTTCCTTGGACCTTTCATCTTTTTATTGTTTCCTAATCTCTTTTTCAGTTTTATTTTATAATTTTATGTTTATTTGTATCTTTCTTTCTTTCTCCGTCTTTCACTCTTTATTTCTTACTATTTTTATTACTCTCTTTCCTGCACTCCTTTCTTTTCCCCGCTTTCCATACTTTTTTCTCTTTACCCTTTCCTTTCTTTCTTTCTACATTTCTTTTTATCTTTGCAAATACATTCTATTTCAATCAAAGACAATTTCCATGATTCCATTTTTGCTTCCTATGAATCTAATTGTCTTGGAGACTGAACGTAGAATTTCAATAATTTTGTCCACTCCAAAATACGCTTATGCCATTTCATAAGAAGGGCATAAATAGATATCCCCCACCCGATACACAACTTATATTCCGGGAATTTATTCTCAGGAAGAACAATTCTTGCATAAATATCTCCACTCATTTGATGAAGAAAGTGTTAAGCATAAAAATAGAAAAAATATAATAAATCCAAAAGAAAATTCCCCATGAATGTAAATATTCACCGTAGCTGAAGTTGTCCTCGCCTGTTTATGAAAAAAGATATTTGTCTTGTTATTCAATTTGTAAGAAGTACGAACCAGAAATTAAATGTATAAATATCCAACTTACACGAAGAACAACAGCTGTAAATTTGGCGGTAAAAATTATCGCTAGGCAGATGAAATCTAAGAAGCAACATGATGTTGAGTAACTAGTATTTCATTTGAAGTCTTTTTCGTTTCTTCCTCACAGTCGTTTGCTGCCCTCATTACCAGGTTTTCTTATGGGATCTTGGAATATTTCGCGCGAAATAGCCAATGAACGTTATAAATATAATGCCGAGAATGCACTTTTTGTGCAGATGTCAGATATTTAACTTAGAACGTTATATTGCCTGTCATTCTTGCATTAGTAATAGTTAGGATAACGAAAAGAAAGTATTATCCTGCTTTTGTTAAAAGAGCATGAGGGTAGGCATTTATTACATCCATTTCTTGCAAAGCATAATTACAAAAATATTGACTCCTTTATTTTGGTTTGTTTTACGGCATCTCAGCGTTTTCCAGATTATTTAAATTTGTCGTTTTTAGGAGCAATAGAAACGAAAATGTCGGTTTGGCTTTCACTAGAGTCGAAACAAGTGACATAACTTTGGCTTGCCTGAGTGGAAAATACGGATGTAGGTTTGGTTTGCAAGAGCATTGAAAATTTCACAGGTAGCTCTTTTTTATTAGAAGATACCACTGTGATGAGGATGCAGTCGGCGTATTTGTAACCCCAACCAATAGGTCAGTGACAACCATGATTCCATATTTAATTGGAAGAAACATACATATTATAACAATATGCACAAAACCAAACTGCTGTCATTTGTTGGAAAATGTCTATGCTGCTTATATTTAAAAAAAAAATGCTACAAACGTAAACATGATACCTGTATTCATTATGACTGAATGGCTTAAAACAATGTAGAAGATCCTCAGAGTTGTTTCGATTTGAAGGCAAACTGTAGATCAGCGTGATTTCTCATTTTTAGCATGGTTGCTTATTTCCGAGGAAGCTCTTCTACCCAGGCGCAACTATGCTAAGCTGTACTTAGTTATAATTCAAAACGGTGTTTCATTGTTGGAGCGTTAACATTTTAATCTCTCGGCTCACAAAAATATTATAATATAATTTTCGACAGCGTGGTTTGTCTTGATTTCCCGCGTAGTGGAATGAAGACAGAACATGTAATGAACTAATGGGATTTATATTACGTATGATTACAGAGCTTTTACCATGAACACAAATAAATATATATATATATACTCTGACTCCACATACAATGTAGCCTTGCTTCTATGAGACCCACAATTAAAAATAAACCATACTGAACAATTCATATCTCTTAATACCTGATGAATGAGAAAGCCATGGAACTCTGTGTCGTACTGCAAACAGAGGTATACGCGTAATTATTAATATATCCTTCATAATATTGTTTAACTCATTTGAACACTGTTTTGTCAACATCAAAAATTAAATAAATATTTACTTGCTCATCTGTATGTGTACATAATCACACGCATATATGGTTGATCATATCTCTGTATTTAGCTTATTCTCACAGACGCACAAACACACACACTATATATATATATATATATATATATATATATATATATATATATATATATATATATATGTGTGTGTGTGTGTGTATCATGGGTATGCAGAAATAGATATACAGTAATGAAAAACAAAACGTGCACGCAAAACTGATTGATTATACAAACATATCAATCCATCATATGTTCCTCCGTCTTTCACTCACTCCTCTTTACTTGCAAAACATATTATTATTATTGTTTATTAAAAAAATAAAAATAATAAATCTATTATAATAAAAATTTTGAAAATAAAAATATTAAAATGATTTACTGAATGAAATGAATTTTAGTATTAAATGAAACCTAGAATGACTATTATAATACTTACTGTATACCTACTTTTACAGGCCCATGAATATATAAGCGATCAGACAGTATCACTGGTAAGTGTCAGCGTCTGCGGAACTAAACAAAATTCGTCCAAGATTCAGATAAAGTGGGAATCCTTTTGAGTCCTGCTGCATTTAGTCGGAACTGGTTAAGTAAAATGTGTTCGTCGACTAACGAAAATGACCACACCTAGCTCAACCATTCCTCCTCTTTACAAACAAACTTTCTTAAAAAGCGGGAAGCTCATGACCCATACTAAAGAAGCCCGAATCGTATTTTGACTCAACAAATCATAAAAGATAAAACGACGTTCACTAGCCAAAGAAGCTAAAGTATTTTATCATATTTTTATTGTACCGACCCCTTTTATTACAATCAGTACTCTGAATGGCCGTTCTGTAAACATCTTTTATTACAATCTGGAATTAGTTCTCTTTGTAGTTGTTGATTACATTATCTTTATCTCAGAAGATTTCTGACTGTTATCGCTGCAAATCAAGTGACAACAAATCTCATCCGGTCTCCAGCACTCTTCGCAATATTTTTTGTCTAGGTCAAGAGTAATGTAGTGTGTATCGTATTAATTCTTTCAATGTCTGTGAATACGGTGAAGAAAATGTTTGATAAAGAACAAGCTGGACGACAAAGGGAACTGCAGAGAACACGCGACCGAGTGCGATCAATCGATACTGGAATTAAGTAGTGGAGAAAAATAGATAAAGACGGACTTTATATCATTGATATGACTTGTACTACTGACCAGAGAGCGTCCAACTAAATCACGCGGGAAAACCGCAATATTAAAGATAAAAACAAAACAAATAATGTCGAGCACAAAGACAGTTTTGATCAAGGCAGTGATTGGAGCTCCTGGTCACATCAATAATAGTACGAAAAGAGATTATCACTAAGCCTTCCTGTAAAGAGTCACTAAATGAACAGTAGAGGAAGATAATTATAACATCTACTGTTTGTTCAGTCAGTCAATTTTGCATAAAAAAGACTGGCAAAGAGTGAGAGTATTGAGAGATGATGTGATAAAGCCAATTACAAGGACATTGATGACTTCCGGCGATTTTCTTCTAAAAGCTATATACGGTAATTAGTAACAAAAAAGAATAAACAATAATGAAGACATCGGAGTTGCTGAGAAAAGGGTAATATCTGAGTTACTATTTCGTATAGATTTGAACACTATTTAAAGATTTAAGCAATCAGAGAATAAATATGAATAATAATTCAAGGAGATCTGTGCTAACAACGAGAATAAGGTCAAGCAAAATAAAGTTAGAAATAGAAATCACCATCTGCCCTGAAAATGGGGAGGGCTGAAATGTTATGTAATATCGATTCTGCTATATGGCAGTGAATGCTGGATAATTCCCTCGTAGATGAAGAGGAGAAATGAAGAAAAAGCAATGTGGTCCCGCAGAATTTTACCGGTATTAACATGAACTGAAAAAGATAATAACGAAGAAATTCTAATGAGAATGTAAAAAAGGATACTT
>OZ010573.1:40628720-40668720 GCA_963932145.1 Acanthosepion lycidas | reverse complement strand
ACACTATATTCTGACTCTGAACAAAAATAGGCTAAGTTTAGTAAATAAAACAATGGGCGCTTCTATACTGAAAGCTTGTGCCAAATTAAATTAAGCTCAGGAAATAAAGAAAGGCACAAATCACAGATAAGTGTCTCTTAAGCACATCTTGTTGAACAAATCACTAGTGTAGTGTTTTACACTCATTGTAGGCGTCATGAAAATATTAAGCTTTGGAAATAAATAAAGGCGCTAACTCTAGTTCCAGTGATAGCAAGGATGACCCACAGATCACTTTGTTAGTATAGGGAGGTTAATGCTCACGGGTGCTTTGTTACCGTAACTTGTGCCAGACAAAACTAAACGTAAATAAGGGTGCTTACTGTAGCGTGATGCTTAGCAAGCAGTCTTGAAGCGTAAATCACTTGTCTGTGAACCTTTGAAAACCACCGTCCGGTAATGACATGCCAACTTACTGCATTTTTTCCCTTTTTTTTGTTGTTATCCGTATCTTTTTACCCCTAATTACCAACCGCATCGGACGCTAAGTAACACCACTTGCCATGAAGGATATTATGTCAAAGCCTGACAGTCCAGTTTAGAATGGCTACTGCTAATTTACCCGCATTTTTTCCGTATTTCTTTTCATTCTATTATTCTAACTTCTCTTTCTATTTTTTTTGTCATTCTATCTTTATTAAGTTATTTATTTCTTTTCTTTCTCCGTTCACTTATTCATTTGATATTTCTCTATTTATCCCATCACCTTTTCTTCTGATATGCAAACTAACTTGTTCTCCTTCACTTCTAATTCTTTTTTCTTTTCTTTATCATCCAACTCATTCGCATATCTTTCTTTCGTTTAATTTTCTAAGTATTTTTCTACGTCAGACTATCTTTCATTTGTTTCTCTTTTATATTATCCGACAATATATTAACCACAGAAAAATCAGCCATGGCTTCAGCAGCAAAGTGACGGCGCATACAGCCTATTCTGACCGAATCTTTAGCCACTGATGTATACCGATCTGACAGAAGTATGCATCAATGAGCTAACGACATGAACCTGTCGAAGCAAATCTCGTAGCCTGTAGACCGTTCGTTTACGTAAAACATTATGCAAATATCAGCGCCATCTTACTGGCTTTCGTAGTTGCTTTAATCTTTGATTGGTGGCTTCTTATATATTTTATACTTGCGTCAATCTTCGTTTTGTAGTTCTCTTCATACATTAGCCTCGATTCCATTTCCAATGTTTTCTTATCTTTCATCACTCGGAATTATTTTCATCTTTTGAATTTCTTTCTGTAATTATTACGACGAGAGAAAATGATGATTTTGAGCGTAGGAAAATGTAAGTCTCGATTTATGGTGAGGATTGAACCCAATGTGAATAACTTAATGAAAAATGGGGAAAAAATATAAGTTATGCGAAATCTTTCGGGATGAATCGTTACGAAACAAAAAACGGTGTCAGGGATTGAAACTTTGGACTTATATTAGGGTAGATAATATATTTTGCGAATAATTTCCTGTTTTGCTAATTAGTTTAGCCTTTCTCCAGACGAATTATTTTTAGATGAATGCGTCAATTCTTGACACAATCATTAGAACAATCATTAATCGTATTCTCATTAAGTTTCATTTGTTATCTGGCCTTTCGTTCGCAGCCTTTCTCAGCCAATACAAACATTTTATTGTCTTCCTCAATGTATAGTTAAAACAATATATCACTCCGAAAACTTGAAAAACACACTGGCTGACATTCTGCTTTTTAAAATATTGCATTTAAATTAATAATTTGAATTTCTCGTGTCTAGTTATTGGTAAAATTCTTTTTTACTGGTCTCCATGCAATACAACGCCATAGAGCTACTCAGGGTAGAGATTTACTGAATCAAGTGTATGATATATATGTACGAGTATGAAGTAGAAAATTAAGATTATGAGAATGTGGAAGATAACGATTGAGTCTTAATTTGATGAGATTAAGATTGTAGCGTTTGGGAAAGCATGCACACGGGATTCTATTCCACAAAGCAGTTTTTGGAGGAAAAGCTATCAAAGCGGAACTTTCTCTGTACAATTGGAACACGTAGGGAAGGAAGTTGGTTGAACTCCGTAGGATGTTACTTCTTAGCTGTAAATGTCTGAACTGGTCGAACTAAAAAATGAAACTCGGCCGAACATTTGCAATAGGAATAGCGATAGGCTTGCGACGTTGCGTCTGCGGGGAAAGAGGTAGCAGGGTGGGAAATAAGTCATCCTTCACAAGGTGGTATAAAGGACCTTGAACTCTATTAAGTCTGGAAAGTATGATGAATCGTACCAACTCAGATATAGCAGCAACACTGCATACTTATGTAATTTTCATTGACAGCAGAGTCCAGTATGGAATTCTCATTTTTGAATGCATATTTTCAAGGTAGTTACGCGTAAAAATATATCTTCCTAATTCCACTATACCAAGTCCAGTGAATATCAATAAGTAAGCAAAAAATATTGTTTATAATTTTGAGGAGGGACTTTAACAGAATAAGGTATTCAACCGTCGAGGCAATATTGAAGAAGCCAGTCAAACATAGACGGGAAAAATGGGCACTTCGATGTGGTGTAATGACTAGCAAGTTTGTCTCTCTAGATAAATTACAACTGAACAACAAGTTCGATCCTGTGTACCGCATACTTTCGACCTTGTGCCACATCAAAGCTACGCTGAGAAAATCACAATAGACGGGATTGAAAAAATGCTAGTGGTAAGTTAGAAAAGTTTACTGAAAGGCTTTTAATATCAGTCTTCTGAGATGACAGTAATCCTGGACAAATTCCTCACAGATGAAGAGAAAACTTGAGACAACAGAGATGTGGTTTTAAAGAAGATTGCTTAGAATACAATGGACGGAATATATTAGCAACGAGTGAGTTTTAAGGGAAATGGCAACATAAAGAACACTCGTACTTAGAATCAGAAAAGCAACAGTTGACATTTCTGGGACACATAAGGACAGAGGGCTTGCATAATTTGACACTCACAAGACATACTAATGACAAGAGGGACAGCAGTAAACAGTGATTAACCTACCTAATGAGCTTGTATAAATGGATGACAGAACAGAGACTGGGTGGGATAGTAAGGGGAAAAACGTTTCTTAGAACTACGAAGGTAAGAAATCGTGGGGAGACATTATCGTCCACATTTTGAAGACACAGTACATAGAAGTGACATGCTTTGTAGCCGAAGTAGATGCATATATATATTAGGTGGCACTGGTTTATGTTTCATCTCAGATAAAATCCAAGATTTGGAATACTGATTATTCTGAGTGGTAAGCTATACCGACTTAGTAGATTAATACAAAACAATCTTCCTATTTCCGTTTCCTCTTTGTTTTGCATAAAAATATTTGTTTAGCATCAATGATCATTCTATAGATTTTACTCAGCTATATTCCCGGATAAAGCCAAATGGAGGTAAATCCAGCTTGCAAGATCGCGTTGAGTTAAATTTTCAATTAAGGACTGCAATATAGTGTACACAATTGATTACCGGAACCGGAAGTTCATTTCTAACAAAAATAGCTCAGACAGATTTATAAATCAAAAAATTTCAGACAGTCTCTCGTGATACTAGAAGCCTTTAACTGCTTTCCGAGTTTTGTTTGGGTACCTCTAACGGGTACCTGTCGTATTAGTCTTTTACAAAATCTAAGACAATATACAGGGAACCTGATTTGAAAATTAGCATTTTAACACTGTCTTATTGTTTCCATTAATCACAGTCGGACTAATTTCATCATCTCCATTGTTTCTATTAGGTTGGTGCAAAAATAATGTCGTTTTCTCACATAGTAACATATGTGAGAAAACGACATTACTTTTGCACCAAACTAATAGCATAACTTTCGATTGTTTTGATGTCTTTTTCAAGTGTCTGTCGATCAGGATATCCTTCAAGGAATTTCCAAATGCACCGTTTATTCTGTCTATGGTGGGGTAGATTGCTCTCTTTCCGCTATCCATATTTATGTATATATCATCTTGCTCAATTTTCCTTTTAGTGCTGGTTAGTTATTGGTAATGCTGTTTCCACTGTTTCACACTGTCTTTTACAGATATATTTATTTCTATCTGACGTTTTATACACACACAGAGTGATTGGAAGTAAATCCCTATTTTATGTATGATGGACCCTCTCCTTTAGCTATAATTTTACAAGACAGGAAAGTCCATCATGCATAAAATTGGAAGTTACTTTTCAAATCACCACACACATATATATATATATATATATATATATATATATATTCAACAAACTATGTGTTATATAAAAATTAAGTAGCTCTTTCTACTGTTGATTATTTAGTAATTCTTAAAGGGTCAGCAATGAGATGAGACTGGCCATGGTAATGGTATGTGCTAGTTGTGACATTAATGTAATAGCGAAACGACTTGAAGAAAACTGGATCCACCTGGAGCGAAACTTGGAAGACGCCGTTGAGGACACCATATAATCAAAAACCCAGTTTCAAGATTGGCCTGTCACATTAGTCACTGATTTAATTTTGTTTTCGTTCAAACACGTTCAACTTCAAGTTTGTTAGTATTTCAAAAGAAAAAAGACTTCAGAGGCAATGATGACCTGGTCATTTTGCTAAAGTTTCGACAGCCATGATTAAGTTAAAAAAATTAGCAGTTGCTTTTAAGAATAATCCAAACTTATATGGCTGACTGACGAGTGAGGCATTTACAGTAAATGACTCACAAATAGGGGGATATTTTAAGCAGGGTTTGAAGTCGTAATTATTAATATCTGCAACTGTATAATTCTCTAACTTGTTTAGTTGCCAATCAGGAGAAAATTATGATACAGATTATTGTTCTGTTCGTTTCTTCGAAGAATGCGCCCCTTTCTGTATATCATGTGCGAAACGAGATAAGTTTTGTAGCTTGATTTTAGTTCTCTATTTTCATTCAGTTGTTATCTCCTTTCATTTTTTTTTTAAATTTGAAGGCAAATCCTATACAATTATCAATACGTTGCACATGATCCATAAATAAAAAAAAAGTTTGTAACAGTATTTTATGAATAAGAAAATGAAATATCCCTGCTATAATGCATTCTTTCAGCTTCTTAGAAATTACATGAAGACATAAAAACTCAGAAACTTAGTATTAGTTACATTAAAAATCCAATAACTTCCACGTCGTCTGTATTTTGATCGTTTTAGTATGACAATCCATAAGAAATTTATCAGTGTCCAAATCTTGTAATTTGAGAATTATCTGAAATTTCCTTTGATAGAAGCCTTTAATGAGAGGCACAGTGGCGTTGTATATAACTCAGAATATGACCCTATAAAGAAGTGTAAAAATCGTGGTACAACAAATATCATACTTGTTATAAGGCAGAAAAATCGACATGAAGCAAACAGGTTTATGTAATCTACATTAGGCAAACAAAGACATTTGATATCATAAGCAAATTGAACAATCTTAGCAACCAACAAAGTTTCTCACAATCATCATCCAATTTCACGAGTCTCTTGGTATAGTCAAGTGCAACAGCAACTCCAAACTTTTTCTAAACGCAAACGACATTTAGTCAGCTTTTATGCTGGCACTCACCCTGTTTTCAAAATTTATAGCCGGTTGTTAGAACAAAAAATAATCTGAAACAACTATGGACTACAGTTTAGATGGTCAGAGGTTGTCTTTTCATGGACGACAAGGATCCATCTGAGATGGCCATTCAACAGATAAGTGTCTGCTTTACAAAGGTGACAAAATACTTTTTCCTTCGAAGCCGCTCTGAAGAAAACAGTCATACTATCAACTTACAAACGCACACACATTATATATAATAATATATATATATATATATATATATATATATATATATATATATATGGCGTCCCTCAAAAATGTACTCATTCTTTAAATGACAATAACTGCGTGTGACGAGGAATTCTAAAAGCGAGTATGTTTTTGTAACACACTCTTTGTGCGTGTGTGTGTGTGTGTGTGCGTGCGTATGTGTGTGCTGATCATTGCCCGATCAAGTACCGCTCTAATATTTGCTTCCTTGGAAACTCATAAGTTATGAATTATTGTAGATGAATTAAAAAAAAAACTATCAGGTTCCATGCTAAAGAATGATAATGTGTCACTTGCTATTTTACCGATTGTTAAATTTCCAACTTAAATATAAATGTTCTGTCTGCATATTTTTGATTTGAAGACCTGAAAGCTTTGAGCTTAGTTTCTTTTTATTATTTCTGCTATTAAACCGTCCTCGCATGCATTTCATTTCAACACTTCTTTGGCAGCAGTCAAAACCGTTTTGTTTTCACGATTAAAATGTTATTCAGTGCTTCAACATCAACCAAAAATAGTTCGGGAAAATCAGAAGGGCTATCAACCAAAATTGAACATTGATGAAGCCGGTAGCCAGCAAAGAACAATAACGATAAAAATGGTGAAAAAAAGAGGCCAAGAAGAAATTTGAATGCGAGAGCAAATAGAATCTAGGAATAGAGAACGAAGGAAGCAAAGAAAATAGCATGAAAAATGTGTCTGCATAAAAAAATCTTGGACAAAAAATAAGTCATTTGAGAGAGAAGAGAATGGAAACGTGAAGAAATTGCTGTTTTGAATGAAAAAGAAGCCATAAAAATGATATACAAGAAATTTAATAGGGAACAAAAGACACACACACACATATATATTATATATATATATATATATATATATATATATATATATATATATATATATATATATATTGTGTGTGTTGAAGGAAATGAGCTGACAGAAATAGAAAGCTGAAAAAATGATCAGGACAAAGTAAAAAAAAATAAAGATAATGAAACAAGAGAAAAAAAAAAGGATAAAGAGAAAAGTAAACTGAAGGGAAAATAGTTTGTAGAGAGAGGGTTAAACAAAAGAAGAGACAACGAAATTAAAACTAAAGTCTTTGGAAAAGAGAGTGTAAGAGAAAAAAGGAGATTTAAAATAAATCGAAAACAGCTGGGAGAGAAAGAGAGAGATCGAAAGAAGAGAAAAATGAATTACAAGAAAATAGTTGAAAAAGGAGTGAATGAGGAACAACAGAGGTGGGGAATTAATAAATGAATAAAAATAATTGAGAGTAGGTGAGAGATAAAACAAAAGAAACAAAAACAGTTGGAAAGAGGGAAAATGTCTGAATAAAAATAATTGAAAAAAGAGAGAGAAAGAAAGATAAAAGAGAAAAAGAAAATAGATGCAACAGTGAGAGGGAGAAAAGAAGAGAAGTTGATGAGAGAGAAAGAAGTGAAAAGTAATTAAAAAAGGAAAATAACAGGGAATAGAGATAAAAAGAAAATAGAGAGTGGGGATAAAAAGAGAAATAAATAAGAAAAATAAACTGATGTAAAAACGAACAAAAAATTCCGAGTGCAAATGTGAAGAGGATTAATTCTGTTTATATCTATCAAATGACCACTTCGTTGTAACAATATGGTGGTGGGGCGAGTGGTAAAGATGGTGTGTAAAACAACACACCTAATTAAGTCATTAATTACGAGAAAGAGGCAGAAAGAAGAAAAGGGGAAATAAGACAAAAGATATGTCCATGCATCTGACTAAGCTAAGGTTAAGAAATTCTCCTGATAAGATGAAGAAGGAAATCAAGAACAAAGAAGACCGAAAACGCTTCGGAGTAGTATTAAGACAAATAGAAATGAATGGTAGGAATTTTATAAAAGGAATCAGGAAGAGAGCAGAAATAAATGAAAGAGCTGAAAGATAGAAGGAAAAATTAGAGATAAAGAAATAAAGAGAAAATAACCACAAAATGATATGTGGCGAAACAAGAAAGGCAGGAAAAAGAAAAAAAAAATGTAAAAAAACAAAACGAGCGAGAGAAAAAAAAATGGCGGAAGATTTGAGGAATGATTTGAAAAGAAGTGAAAGGAAAGAAGGAGTGGAACTGTGTACAACGAATGATTAAAAGAAGCGCATCATCGATCAGTGATCGAAAATCAATAATTAGCAATTGAAGCTGTGAGTAAAATTACAATTTTAAGATTGTAGGCAAGAAAAATGGTGGGTAGGAAAAATGCTGAAGGCAATGAAGAATTGAGAGGTAAAGAGATATGAATGAGTGAGAAAAAGAGGAGATAACCGTGTGTGTAAATGCATGAATATGATGAAAGAAGAACGAAAGAGACTTAAAGTGAAGGAAATAATATATGGGGAGAGAGTGAAAGGGCTTAAAGTCAATAGAAAAAAGGAAAGAGTGGAGTGGTGGGTTAAGAAAAGGCGACTTAAACGAAAAATAAGAACCACAAAATAAAAGAAAAAAAGGAAAAAAGGAGAAAAACAGGAACAGCGAAAAGGAAAAGAATGACAACAGAAAAAGTAATGAAAGAAAAAAAAAGGGAGGAATGAAATATAGAATGAAGAAATAAAAAAGGACGAAAGAAAAATAAATAAATAAAAGTAATGAAGAAACGTACAAATAAAGAAGAAATAGAAGACTAGAGAGTTGGAAAGAAAAAAAGTGGAAGAAAAGTGTGAATAAAAGAAAACAGAACAATTTTTAACAGTGTAAGAAGGAAGAAAAACATGAATGAAGCAATGAAATTAATATCGAACGACGAACTATACGAGGAAGAAAAAAGGACGAAGAAGTTACACAAAAAGGAAAGAGTAAAAAATAAATAAAGGAAATAAAGGGAGAAAGGAAAACTCAAAGAGTGCAAAAGTAATACAACGAAAAAAACGAAAAAGGAGAACTGAGCAATAACAGAAAAGGATGAATAAAGAAAAGATGCCATTAAGGTAAAGTGAAAAATAAAAAATACGAAAAGGTGGTAAAAAAATGGTTAGTGAAATAGAAAAAAAATAAAATAAAAAGAATTAATGTTAAAAACATACGAAGCGATCATTTTAAACAAGAAAGGCTTGGAAATGAATATAAAATTGCGGAAAAGAATTCGGGTCGGAAAAATCAGGAAAGTAAAATAATAGAAAGATAAAATCACAAAATAAAGCAAACAAAAATAAACTATTAAAGGAGACAAAGACAGAGACGAAATGAAGAAAAAAAAATGAAAATCGAATGAAAGAAACAGAGAGCAAAAAAGATAAATTGACAAATAAAAAGGGATATCGAAAAAAAAAAAAATAATAATGACGTCATTCATTTATCGTGCGCTTTTCGGCTATCTCAGAATGTACACATGCGCACTGGAATTTGTTCTTTAAAATAGGTGCACACGAACGCGCGAGAGAGAGAAGTCTTGAATAATGAAAGTATGAGAAATCTTGGGAAAGTACAAGAGCGAGTGAGTGAGAGAGAGAAAACGAATGTGTACATTATTAGGTAAAAGGCTTTTAAGAAAAGGAAAATAAAAACAAAAGAAATAAAAAACAAACAATCCGAATTCATAGCATGAAAATCAGTGCTCTATTGCGAACTTGAAAACAGCCCAGTTAGACAGAATTAGTTGAAAATAATGTCTGTAACAAAATCTACCACGCATACGCAATAAGACTATGAAGCGATTAAAATCAGAATGCAACTTCCATAAATAACCGGACTATCTATCTCTCCATTTTCATTAATCTCTTTCACAGCCACCAACCCCTTCTCAATAGTATTAATATGTTCAGAATTTTCCAAAAAGAGGCTACAAAAGAGAATAAATATCACATATGACTATTCGTTTCTCAACGCCAGAAGTTGAGTAATAATTAAGAAGCTAGTCTCAGAAATCGTTGCTCATGAGTTCGATCATCAGGAAGAGCAGTACTATATTAGGTTTTATGCAAACAAAGAAAATAAAAACTGATCGTCATAAACTCCGCGAATCTACCAGTATCTCCGTCTCAATCTGATCGTAACTACTCATGCTTCACTCAGATCATCTCTCGATCTCTAAAACTTTCGTATGTGCTCATCTCAATCTGATCGTATCTACTCGTTTCTGTCCCAATCTGCTTATCTTTCCGCCTCAAAATGTACATGCCCGTCATCTGTCCGTCTCATTCTGCTTGCATCTGTTTATTTTCTCTTACTCTCTCGTATGCTTTCATTCATTCAATTAACACAACCTATCATTTTACTCTATTATGAATTAGTAATTTCATGAATATTAAAAGATAAAATGCTTGCTTCCTTGAACCCTATATATATATATATATATAGGGTTCAAGGAAACAAGTATTTTATCAAGGAACCATATATATATATATATATATATATAGGGGTCAAGGAAACAAGCATTTTATCTTTACATATTCATATCTATGGATATGTGTACTATCTTCGTATTCATAACAGTCATTATAATTAGTAATTTAATCCATTCCACCAAAATCGATTTCGGTTTTCATCAATACATTTTAAATCTCTTTAGATGTGAGGATCGATAAGCAATTTCTCTTGCAATGACATTTAAGGTATTAAATGAATAAAAGTATTGTACGTTTCTTTCTTGCTTTTAGTAACATTCGTTAATTAATATGACTGGTTCGTATCAAGGAAGACAATGGTTAAATCGGTTAAAAAGGATTGTAAATTTCAAGTCATTTTGGTTTCCGTGACCATTCCTTTTCCTGGACACGTCGACATTCAAACACACAAAGACACAATGCTAGTAGGAATGTCAGTTAAAATTTAAATTGAAATGTCAGTTTAATTTTAACAGAAGCACAGAATGCAAACCAAAAAGTCTCAGGATACCAGATCTAGTTGCCAACATCCTCTCATTGCTTGTCAATTGTGGTATTTCACCTTTAAATGAGATAATGCATACTTGTCTTGCTGAAAATACTTAGTTGCTTCGGGGCCATCTCCAACTTGCCTCTTTCACTTCATCATCACTGGAGAACCACGATTCTTAGTTCCTCATTCATGGGCCCAAACCGATAAAAAGGTTCCAGATTTTTTTTCAGTATTAGACTTACTGATGCATTCCCCCATATATGTTCAGTTTCATTGTATCTATCAATTTCTCATGATCATTAGGGTCGTAGGGATACCATATGTACTGTAGCTGTAGCAGTATTGTGTATTGGGTTCCGCTAACGAAACCAAAATCTCTACGGGAGAGATTTACTTCTCGTAGACTGGTTGCCAAACAAAGCTATAGTGTTTAGTTTGTCCTAAAGTTTATCCATGGCTGGGGGAGAAGAAATGGATCTATACCATTTCAAATGGTAGTTGCGCAAAAGTGAATGCAACAAATGCAACTAGAATTCGGCTCTCCGATTTCTCATTCCGATCCTTCACCGATTCCACCATCATGCATCCATATGTGTCTACTGAGCGGCAAAAAATATATATAATCTTCAGAGAATCGTGTTTAAATAATGCGGAATTACTTTGTTTTAGTGGTAAATGCATATATGGATTTCGGGATCGGTTCTCACCGGCAGAATGTAATTTCTCTGTCACTCAGAACATTAATTATAGCTATAAAGTTAAGACGTAGCAAGATTTTAGGTTCTTTTCCAAAAAGTTAATAAACTAAAATAAAAACTATTAGTGTTATTGTTCTAAGGAATTAAAGTATTTAAGGGAAAAATTCAGTAAGTTGAATTGAACGTGACAAAATAATTTCCTATTTTTAAAAATCATTTCACTCAAAGCAAGGTAAAAATGCCACTAGTACGCAGATGGTTACAGAGAGTGAAGGAGGGAGAAATGACTGGTTATAGAGGGGAAAGGATAAAAGCTGAACGGGGTTCAAGAACATAGATGGCGATTGATGTTGCATTTAAATTTTTGAAGATCGTAGTTATCAGGGAAGCAAGTAAACAGAAGGGTGTTCCACATACAGGAAGTGAGAGAAAAACTGCTAGAGTAGAAGTGGCGGTTACATTTACCCAATTCAACAGTAAATGGGTGGGACCTAAATGCCAATCGGTAGCCCACTTAAACACACGTAGTCCCGGTACCATGAAAAAAGCTCGTCAGAGCAGTGGACATAAAAATATTTGCGGAAAAGCCAGAGGGAATCCCAAACTTTTTTTGTGATATAACTTCCTATTAGCTGACCTAATTCACAAAAATATAGATTTACATCAAAGTAAAAGAATATGAAATTGATTGGTTAGTCTGTCGGTCCCCATTATGTTTAGAGATCCTAGAGTTAACATGTTGGTTATTTCAAGATATCTCATTGCCAAAGGTGCTGGTCCAATGCAAAAATGATCATTAATAAAATGACGTTGCCGTTTTTGAAATACGAGCATTGACTCCATTTTGTCCTCATACTGTAAACTAATACTTTCCTTTCAACATTGCTATTTAGTTCTTAGTGAAGTCCTGTTATCCAATTCTTAGCCTGCACGCATTAGCGAAACAGACATAGATGTTCAAGGTGTTAATAGGCTGCTTCATTTACGTAATAATGAAGCCTTTTGCATGCGCATTTCTTCGATAATTTAAAAATGTTTAATAGTGAATGGTAATTTAATTTAAGGCTTATCATTCATCCTTGGGTAATCTTTCAGCCAAGCAACGCCTTATCTCTTGGAATATCTTTGATATTTTTAATTTTTGGGAAATACAAAAATGTCAACAATAAAATTTGACAGAATAAAATCTGGTTGTCAAAAATCCATTACGGCGGGATATCATTTTTTTTATTCCCGCTGGCAGTGACTGATAGCCTTCAAGAAAACATTGACCTTTAATGGAAGTACACAACAGTCACTATGGGTGCTCTAGCGTGCAGTAGCGGTTAGTGAGCTTTATTTGATTGATCATTAATATTTACTAGTGTGACCGATCCTCACTGGGTGCTCTATATTTGCTTTCACCTCTGATAGCTCAGTGGGAGACTAAACTGGGTGGTCATATTAAAATCCTCGAAACCCAATCTAGTGACGTTCATAATGTTCACTCAGTGAGTCCCTGTGCCTTGAGCGCCTGTTGGAAGTCGTACATGGGATCCATTGCTAAAGATTCTGGGAAAATAGTCGGTACCCGTATTGCTCCAGTAAGTACCTGACTGCTCGTGCTGAAGTACTGCTACCATATAAGGGCAGGAGCTACCAAGACTTTACTTTCCAGTCTCGATAGAGTCCAAAAGCGTCTCCTTGTCCTTTTGAGTAATGAATTATTTTATACTCTACAACCCACAGAGGAAAAATCGCAAGCCTCTCGCTGCTCTATTGCTATTTCCATTGAAAGCGTTCAGACTAACTACATTTCTTAGTTCCACCAGTTCTAACCATCACGGTTAAACCTGCCATGAAACTTACATTGAAGATAAACACCCTCATTACTTTCGTATTCCATTGGTAAAATGTCAGTTCCAATCGAGCAGTAGCTACTCACGAGCCGCTGCTTTGTGGAACTGATTCCTAAGAGGATTCTTCAAAGATCACTACAATCTTAATTTGTTCAAATTTAGAGTTAGCTGTTATCTTCCCTACATATCCGCATAAACTGTGTGTCTCATTCTGTAACTATCTACCTCGAGTGACTCTCTGGTGTTGTAAAGATAAAAATTGGAAAATTAACATTAATTTTAGTCCAAGATATCACAATCGTTGCTACGTGATATAGGAAACTATTGTGGTAAAATAAGTTACTTTCTTTCGAATTCCCATAATTCGGATTGTAGTCCAAAGTATATATCGACTGAAAACGTAATGATATAAAAATGAAATGCTGAAAACACTAATCTGGGAACACCAGTAAACTTTAATCACATTGACAATATTTAAATTTTATGAATAATTTATTTTCAAGAACAAGTTATGCGCATTTATTTCTACGATTTCATATTTCAGTGATATTTTATATTGCTTCAGTATTGTTTTTATCGGAATATTTACGATAAAGGACTCTCTCTCTCTTTCTATGTATGTATATATATATATATATATATATATATATATATATATATATATATATATATATATATATGTGTGTGTGTGTGTGTGTGTTTCTGGGTTCTGACTTCTATTTTCAACTTAATAATAAACTTCAATCAGAAGTTATAGTCATGTATTAAGTTATTTTTGTCATTTGCATCTGGAAACTGAATTTTCACATAAGAAATCATGGAAAGATAAAAAAAATTAGAATTATTCTATTTGAAAAAAAAGGATTAAGTGTAAATAGGAGAAAGAAAAGAAATATGAATTTTTATAAAGTAAGAAAAGAGTAAATTAAAAAAAAAAGATGTGAACAGTATAAAAATATGCTTGATTTAATTTGGGAAAAGGCTAAATAAATGAAAAATAAAACTACGTAAAAGGGAAGAAAATGAAAAAGAAAAAAACGGAAGGAAAAAATGAGAATGAAAGAGAATGAAAAACTATACAAGAGGGACAGTTAAGACAAAAAAAGAATGAGAACCATGGAGAGAAGGAAGAGATTACGTTTAGATCGAATAGTTAATTTAGTCATTGAGTTTCAGAATTCATTTTCTGCTGAAACGCAATTCTTTGTTAAATGCCGTGTCGGATTTTACACAATCGGTGATTCTCTAAAGAAAGTGACGATTTCAGAGTATGGTTCCCGATAAGGAAACTGACAAGTATAAAAACAAAGAGGAGGAGATATTGCATCATGTTGTTACTGTAGAAAAAATAACAGTAGGCGGCTGTTCTGGACATTAACTGACCTTTATATCCAAGAGCGCTGAATTTGATTTATGGATATGTCACGGACAAAATGGCGGCAGGCGGTTAGCTCAAGCATGAAAAGATCTGAATATCTTCTCCCGTTTACACATACGCACGCACTTGATAAGTGCTATCTTTTGTAGAACGGGGGAAACACTAAGAAATTTATGTTGAAAAAGAAATGTTTACTCTGTAAAATAAATCATTTTCTTCATCATTAGCGTACAAACTTACTGATGTATTAGGTTGGTACAAAAATAATGTCGTTTTCTCACATAGTAACATATGTGAGAAAACGACATTATTTTTGCACCAACCTAATATCTGTGTATATAAAAGTTTATATAAAACTGTACTCACACTTGAAATGACAATAAATGCAGTGTTTATTGACTTGCAAACAAGATTAATGGTTAAAATTAAGAAACATTAAAGTTTATTCGCTTTCAAAGAAAATTAATGGTTTAAATTAAATATTAAACGAAATTAAATGTATGTTCATAAATATTCAAGCTGATGTCAGAAAGTACATTTCTGGGGGACAAAGCTGTATATAAAATAACAGAGAGTGTCGAAGGCACGGTAACTTGACAGAACCTACTCTGCTCTATGGGTATTTTAATTCAAAGTAATCTTTCTCTTACAGTGGTTACCGCCCAAAGTTAGAGAGCTTATTATACTTTGCTATTTATAGCATAACACAGAAGAGAAGAGATGGGTTCATACCCTTTCTCAAGAGGTTTAGTGCGAAAGTGTGTGTAATGGACACGGCGAGAATTTAAAATCGGTTCGTTAATTAAACTTCATCACTACTTCTGTGTACCGTATTTCTTTAGAACGTGGGAAATAGTGGCTCTCCACAATTTCCTATCTTTTGTATCTTGAAGTAAAGCTTGTTTTGGCGATATCTTTCTTTTCGAATTACGAGTCGGATTATATTATAGGGCAAGTCACAGATATCATGTGGCTAGATAGCGAATAACAACAAAATACATCTAATCTATTTATTACGTACCTGATGCATTTTAAAAAGGAATCTTTATTGATCGAAAAACAAATAAATATTAAATGTTATTGATGCTGTTTGGTATTTTGGTCGGATTGAAAGAACTTCGAACTACCTCTCAGTGTGTGCAATATATATATATATATATATATATATATGTCACAATGAAGTGCTGTAATACAGCGAAACAGTCTGTCTGTCGGTGACAATATATATGCTCTCAGGAAAACCCGTTGAGCTCTCTTGGGAAAAGGGTAATTTTAAAAACAAACGTTCCTGCTACTATTAACGCATTGGTCTTCAACTGAATTGAGCTCTCCATGCTCTATCTTTCGTATAGAAAACGTTAAAATTTCGATTTCTCTCTGGCGTGCGACGATAGCCTAGGGGTAGGATAATACTGATGCCAAATCAGTCGGGTTTCAATCCCGGCTTGAAGCAATCGGACATCTAGCTATACTGAAGAGCTGTGATATAGCGAAACAGTCTGTCTGTGGATGACAATATGTATGTGTTTGTGTGTGTGTGTGTGTGTGTGTATTAATCAAGTTTACCCCAAGCAAGATAGTAAAGTCACTAAGACAAGGGTTTTCTGGATGTAGAAGTAGAGAACAAAAGAAGTGTAGTATGGAAGACAGTAGATAGTGATTGGCATTGTATTTAAAATTTTTCAGATTAAAATTGGTTGGAAAGAATGGAATCGGAAGGGTGTTCCACACGCGAGCAAAGAAACTGTTAGCATAGAACTAATGGTTAAATCTAGCCAACTCAAATGTAAATTGATTAGACCTCGTTGCCAGTCTAGTACACCGCTTAAATTCATAAAGTACCATAGCGAAGAGGTCATCAAAACAATTACTAGGAAAGTAGTTAAAGAAAAGGCAGAGGGAGGCAACGTCCCGGTGATGTGAAAGTGACGAAAGCCGAGATGCCAGATCAGGACCAATAATGTTGCCGATTTTTCTTTTGATTTTATCAAGGATCTTTAGATATATAAGAGGAACATCGTACCATATGTGGCAGTGATATTCTAAGCATGGACATATGTAAAATAGATTCTGGAGAGAAAAATTGTTCAACACGACACAGTGAACCAACGTTCTTAGCAGCTGACCTAGCAATAAATTCTGTATAGTCTTCCCAATTCATATGCGGAGTTTGTAAAATGTATATATCCTAATCATATAGTCCTAATTTATATTTCCAAAGTTCGATTGGATTAACCGTTCGGTAGAAACTGAAATAGACAGTAAATACGAATAAAACATTTTGATCAAATGTTGGTCGGATTAAAGGAAGGTCGGAGACTTTTTACTCATATGGGTTTTTGTGTTTATATGTTCGTGCGTATAAACAAAATATTCATATCACAGATATACTCAACCAACAGTAATCATGTGATCTTACTTTCATTGCACCAGAAATGGTTCGGATTAGTCGAACATAAATGGTATTAAAAAATGGTCGAGCTTCAGGATTTTAGATTTCTGTGTGTGTATCGACATCAGATCGATTATGTAATCTATTGTCATATTTTCAGAATCATAGTCATTAATTGGCGATATCAAAGGTATTATTTTTAATGTTTAGTTCAATTGTCTCGTTTTCGTCCAAGATAACGCATGTATGCATCCAATGACTTTAAATAACGCACAAACGTTTATGTTAGAAAATTTTCAATAATACTTTTAGCAATTACCAAGAAAAAAAACTTTGAATTTTACAGTGACATCACGCACAAGGTGCCACGCCATCTAAAATCATCAGAAGCATTATTTGTGAAATCACATCCTGAAACATAATTTAGAGTTTCATGATTTCATGAACCTAAATATATTTTTTGTTTACATTTAATACCGTATTGGATACATGGATTGTTTACAAGTACTTGTCGTATACCTCTGGTATTATTTGGTGCGCTAGTTCAAATTCCGGTCGAGGCCGTTGCACACATTTTCGCCAAAAACTTTTTGAAAGGTATTAATCCAATTCTTCTCTCTGCTAGGTAAGAGTTAATAGCATGTTAAAGTGGAGTCAGTAGCTTCGGTTGGAAACTATTCTAGGAGCAAAGCATATATATATATATATATATATATATATATATATATATATATATAGGCAATAGAATGACAACCTGAAAAAAAAATTATGTATTGCATTTTGGCCTCTGAAAAGACTCCTTTAAACTAACATAATGTTCTTATTAATGGAATCATATGTGGTTTGGTTAGATCTTTTTAAAGGTGTCAATCCTGACGGAATTATATGAGTGTCGGGTGTGGTGGAGATATAAAGGTAAAAGTTGGTTATAATTATGCTACGAGAGAAATTGTTGGAATTGTGGAAACGCTAAATTTAAAACTTAGTTTTAATTCTTAAAAAAAAGATTTTTTGAAGACAACACGCCTTACACAATGTTTTAACTTAGTGATTTAATTGCCTATCATAGAAATTTATATATCATATTCTTATATAAATACACCCCACCACACATCTTATTACATACTGACGAAAACAAATTAAACTGATTACTTAATACATGATGTTAAAAACCAACATGAACGCCACTAAATACAGTAAATTGTTACCAACTTCAACAAACCAATGTTTTGGAATTTACTTCTCCACTTGGAGAAATCTTCTCAAATAATAAACAATACTACTTCAAATAACGCATACATTGGTTACAAATCTATTACGGTATCGCACCGATTAACTTGACTTTTATCCAATAATAGTACATTTAAATCGTATATCACAAAACACAACCTATTTGATATAGCCTATTAAAGACAGAAGTGTTCAAATATAGGCAATTTAAATGTTTACAGTAAATCAGAGCAATGACGTCAGATTTTCTTAATTCCATAGTTATATAAATAAATAGCCACTGATAGGAGATAATTTTAATATAGCAAAAAAAAAAAAAAAAAAAAAAATGACACTAAAAACGCCAGAAAGCAATTAGCATATTATACCTTAGGTAAGGTAATATGTTTAGAAGAACAAGTCTAAATTCAAAACCAAAACCGTAGTAGTAAATCACTCTTCTACATTTTCCCTCCAGAACTTTCATGGAAATTCATGTTAAAGAGTCATGATCGCTTCATTTATAAAGTGACAGAGCATTTGAAAGAAAAAGACCAAATCCACAATTTCATAAAGTGGGTGGGGGATTTCTTGTAGTATTTTTGCTTTCAAATTTATCAGAAACATAATAGATCAAGTTATTAATCCTGGTCTTTAGCCGCGTTGTAAATAATGTAGTATAATATATCATCTATCAAACGGGCTCAACAGAAAATATCAACTGGAAAAGAAAACTGCACTTAATGAACATCTATTAGACATGATGGGACGTCGACTGATTCGTTCGGTTAACCTACCTACAACTCTCTGTATTGCGTCAACAGGTGACAAAAGTGTCGTATAATGTATCGCAGGACGGTATTATCTGTCTATATGATCGTATGCATGCGTCTTATCTTGAGAACCCTAAACTTGAAACCTTGTACCAAGGGAAGCTTAGTAAATGCCAACCAAGCAAAAATTCAATTGGAAAAAGGAAAACTGCACTAGAGGAAAATAGAATGAATGAATGGAAAAAAGAAAAGAAACTCAGTAACGAACGATGAATGATTTAGTGACCTTGACTTGAAAAGGTTACACGGAATGGATCACTGCCGTGCTCACCTCATAACAAATGCTGTTCAGTTTGTCTATGTTGTAAAACCGATATTTTTCTACAGTTGCGTTAAGTACATACAGCCGAAAGTCAGCTAATTCACTGCCCAGGTTATCAGGTTTAGTGACCGAAGACAAAGTAGTGATGTCCAGAGTTGTTACCAGTGGCACCCCAGAATCGAAGTATATTGGTGAGTGGAAGGGCAGAGAATCAGCAGGGAATGAAAATGGCAGGAGCAGATAAAGGCCGCGCTATTCCAAACATCAAAATCGATGGCACAAGTGAATGTATCGATGGGTAAGCCTAATGCATGAATAAATCAATATAAAGTGATTGGTTACTCCACTATTTGCCCTATGAGTCTCAATCGATACATTCGTTCCCAAACAGTAGGAACACATCTTAAATAAGAAAATAGACTGTTTCAATAATATTCTTATTTGATTTAAACTAAGTTTGGCACAAGACAGATTCATTTATTGAGTTAATAAGAAAGACTGCAATCTGACTCGTCACTGTAATAAAATTTAGTCCCTAACATATTCAGTACATCCTCAGTTTAATAATAACAAATACCATTGCACAAGTCGTTACTCAAATCGTGGATTTTTCTACTAGTTTTCCTATCAAATCTGAGCAACAGGCTTCTTTACTTGATTTAATTCTTACCTCCTCTCCTAGCTCTTGCCGAGCATCGCAATACTGTCCTCTCGGTAAGTCGGATCACTCTGTAGTATCTGTTGATATTCCGTTCCAATTATCTATTAGACAATCTCTTATTCATAAGACCCCCTTCCATTACAAGCATGCTGATTGGGATTCTCTCCGTGACTTTCGAGATACCCCTTCGACTGACATTTTTAACTGTCGTATTGAGAGCTGTGCCACTGAGATTTCCTCTTGTATCAAAGCCGGCATAGACTTCTCAAAACATGCTGGTATGAACAACTCCATGGTTCATACCAGCATGTTCTGCTGCTAGAGCCCACATGAACCACTCTTTCCGGCTTTACAAGAGTTACAGCTTCCATCACAACAGATGCCTATTCATAGCTCTAGGTAATAAATGTAAACGAGTCCTCGAAGAACCTAATTCTATGTTTGCTCAGAGAATCAGGCACTGTATTTCATCTAACAATTTTGGCTCTTGTGATTACTAGTGGCTCTGTATTAATATATTAAATAAGATACCTCCTCTCTTCAATCAATTCGAAATGTTAACATCTTCTGCTGATAAAGCTGAATGCTTCAACCGTAAATTCTCCTTAAACTCTACCCTTGATACTCTAGAGTGTCCTTTTCTAACTTCTCACTTAGAACTTAGTCTCTGTCAAGTGATATATATATATATATATATACCCACTTCTTTGGTTTCTGCTATTATCTCTAATGTGGATTGCCACAAAGTATGTAGACCTGATAGTATCCTTGTAATAGTCCTTAAGAAATGTGTTCTTGAATTGGCTCAGTTTCTTTCTAAGCTGTATAATAAATGTCTGTCTGCCTCTTGCTTTCCTGCCTGTTGAAAATCCTCATCTGTTGGGTAAACGTTGAACACTTCCAACCATCCACCTTTAAGCCGTCTACATCTTTTGGGGAAACGTCTAGAGGCCCCAATCAAAGCAGAATTGGTTAAGTATCTCACATCGCAGAGCTTTCTTTTAGACAAGCAATATAGTTTTCTTTTCTGTAGGTCAACTGCTGATATACTGACAATAATTGCGGAAAGAGTCTATCATGCTCTAGATAAGAATGATGAAACTCGGGTTGTTGCTTTGGACATATCGAAATCTTTCGACGGGGTTTTAAGTTGAAAAGTTACGGTGTCTGCGGTAAAATGTTTAAACTCATCCAGTCTTTCTTATCAAATCGTGAAATGAAAGTTATCCTGAATGGCCATTCTTTAAGATACTTTTGTACTATTGTAGGTGACTCCCAGAACTCCTTAGCCTTACTTTATTTTTCATTTTAATTCACGACCTTCCCGATGATATCAGCTCTCAACTTGGTATCTATGCTGATGACACAACAATTTATTCTTGTCTCGGTAGTAAGTCTTATCAGTTCGATAAGGTCGACTTCGCGGCTGATGCCAAAAACGACCTACAGTCTGTTGTTAAGTGGGACAAAGGATGACTTGTTAATTGTAACGTCTCCAAAACTAAACTGATCTCTGTTAGTAAATCTGAGAGACACTCTTTTTTGCCTTCCATCAGCATAGCGGATGGTAACCTCGAAAAGAGTGACTCGTTGCACCTTCTTGAGGTAACATTTTATTTTCTTACCTACCACTAGCGCCATTAGGAAAACGCACAGGTATCTTAACTGCTAGGTATACTCAAAGAGTTGCTCTAAAATGGCGATAAAAGTGTTCAATATCGAAGTTATAGCTTTTGTAAATATAAACTGTAGAAGGTCCTTCGAAGGTAGCTACTGACAAAACATTATTTAACAAATAAATAAAAATATGCAAATATCACACCCAAGCAATAATCGCTTTGTTAGAAGAAAATAAACAAATGAGTAGTAATTTCCAAATGCAGAAACGAAAACAAATTCCTACGATGCTACTTCCACACCACATCATGGCATAAAATCCCATAAGCTAAGTCTAATAATGATTTTCCAAGCGTAGCTTAGATGTGGCACAAGGCCGAAAGTATGGGGCACCCGTTGAGGATCGAACTCAGTACTCATTCGTAATTGTTCTAGCGAGACAAGCTTGCTAACCATTACACCGCCTCGGAGAGTCCTGTTGGTTATTTTCTAAGCGTAGCTTAGATGTGGCACAAGGTCGAGAGTAAGGGGCACCGAGTGAGATTCAAACTAATTTTTCAGTCGTAACTGATCTAGCGAGACAAGCTTGCTATCCATTACACCACGGCGAGGTGTCCAAAGGTAAATCTAATAAACTTTATTTCAAATACCGACATTTACAACTGAGGGAAATATATAAAACAAACAAATGTAAGTAAATATTTAAATAAAATCATACAAAAGAACCGGTTTCCACGTTCCATTAATTCTCTGGAGCCTACGAAAGAAGTAGTGACACATGAACACAAGATAGCTTCAAGCACGAAAATCTTGACCCCTACGCGCCGATCGTCTCTCTCTTTTCCACACATGCACACATCATATATGAACGACGTTTGAAACCAAACGGTATTAGTTTAAGTATTATTTTAAGATTTCACTGTATAATATCATATCTATGGGTTTTATCACTGAACAAAACTATTTTAAATGAAGGAAATTATGTTGGGAAATAAATATTTGTTGAAAGGAATACAGGAAAATTAAAAAAAAGTCGCACAACAAACAGATCGATTAGACAGCTTGGAGAAAACGGCTAAGTGAAATAAATCTAACAAAGACACTTAAAAAATTGAATGACAAACATCGATGTCAAAAATATACGGGGAAGGCAATTGCGAATGGATGATGAAGATGGATGTACAAAAATTAGCAATGAAATTAACAGAAGAAGCGATGGAATTCAATTATTCAATCTGAGTAGAAAATAACACAAAAATCTGAAATTCATATTATTAAATAAATTTTATTATTTAATGCATTCGTCGCATTTTTATCAAAGTATCCGCCATTTTAAAACTATCTTTAAACCTCAGTCGTATTAAACGTTCACCATTATTCAGACTAAAAGTCAGTGTTTAAACTTTCATACAAGTGAAATACATCATAATATCAATGTATATCATCGTCGGCACTACTCGCATCCTAGTTTCGTTCATCCGTTGCCTGACGAAGCTTGAGCCTGACATGGCTGAGAAGGTCAAGTCGGGAATGTAACAATCTCGGGCATTGGTTGCATGATGATACTGGATAGAGTTCCCTTATTTTTATTTCCTTTTGAGTTTTTGTCATCTCCTTGAATGTGAACCAACCGAAATGAATTGCTTTTCGCCAGAATGGACGGTTGGCGGCTTCTGTTTCCCAGGCGTTGTAGTTGATTTTGGCTTGAAGAGGGAAAACTTTAGTTGGTCTTTGAATCTGCGTTTTGGTGATCCACGATCTCGCGTTGCAGCTGTCGAACTCACTGTTGAGGATGATCCACGGGAGTCTTGAAGAGGTCTTTCGAGTGACATGTCCTGACCACCCGAGACGATTCTTGAGGATGGTCGTTTCAATGCTCGGTATTTTTGAGCAAATGAGGACTTCGTTGTTGGTGCGTCGATGCTGCCATTTGATGTTGAAGATCTGCCGGAGTTTGGCTTGTTGGAGAATTTTCAGGTCCTTTCAATACAGTGCTCAGATCTCACAAGCATAGAGCAAGATGGGGATGGCAACGGCACGGAACATCATAAGTTTTGTTCGGAGGGAGAGTCCATGGTTGTTGAAATATAACACTTGCTGAGTCTTCCGAAGGCCAAATAAGCGGTTTTGATGCGGTGGTCAATGTCTTTTTTGCATGTTACGGATTGTGAGAGAGAGTGCTACCGAGGTACTAAAAGTCGTTGACAACTTCCAAAGGTAATTCCCCTATATTGATAGTAATTTCTGGTGTTTCTTGTCCAGGAACAGGCGGCGCAGATCTCTTCGTATACAAATAGACACTTGCTCAATGAATGAGACTCAAGTTAATCTTTATATTTCACATTTTATCATCATATTTGCTATGATTGATTTTCATTTACTATGAGTCAGCAACCAAATGTTCGATATTTACTAAGCTTATCAACAAGATCAACTATGGAAAGAATAGGGAGTATAGGGGTCAAGTTGCGTGAGATCTTCCAAGTGTAAGGATAACACGAGACTTTTATCTTCATTATTTAAAATTTTATTTACTCCAATATCTCGTCAGTTACTCCCGGCTCGTGTAGGTGTGAAGTGACCACCGTAGAGAATTCAACCGAACGTCACCTTTACATTCTCAATTTGCGGCATGTGAGAGACTGTCCCGAGTCTACTTTAAACTGATGTTTATATAACCACGTATATAATAAATCTCACTAACGTTTACAAACTGGATGCAGTTGTGAGGTCACGTATTTCACTACTCTGTGGTTAAAAGGTCAATTTTCTGCTGCACACAGCTTCTTTGTTCTAGTGTGAAATTTGAAAGTGAAGCGAGGTGAGTTTGTTTGCTTTGGTAAATAAATATTCAGTATTGATTTCTACTTACTATTAATTAACATTAAGACGAAAAAAATGTTTTTAAAATAATTTTCTCTCTGAATAATGCCCAAGTGCCACTCGAGGTAGAGAGTTCCAGAGTAAGAGGCCCAGTTTATAAGAATGTATGAGGAAAATAACTGCTGACCCTAGACTTGAACAGGTTAAGATCGTCGTGATCGGAGAAACATCCTCTTGGTAGTCGGTGCCACACAGCAGCCGTTACTAAGGCGAAGCTGCTTGACTGAAAATTACATCTGATCAATGGAGTACGAGGCGAGTGAGGCGGGGGGTTCTATACATTGTACGTGGTATTTCAGGTTTTAGCTGTGAAGTAGTGAAACTGAGAAATGTAGTTCGTCTGAACACTTTCAATGGAAATAGCGATAGATTAGCAAGAGGCTTGCAACGTTTCGTCTGTGAGGAAATAAATTGTAGATCGGGAAATGATTCATCACTCACAAGGACACGAAGACGTTTCTGAACTCTTTCATGACTGGAAAGTGAAGACAACGCACCTCTCGACCAGATATGTCCAGCAATACTTAATTTTCGGCCTGATCTGGCTCTTGTAAAGGTAGAGGACAAAGAGGAAGAGTCAGGTATTTAATGGAGCGGTACAGGAAAGGATCGTTTGTATGAGTTCTACTTGAAGTTTGGGTTGAGTTTAAGTTCCAACAGGCGCTCAAGGCATGAAGCCTCCACGAGAGAACCCTCATTCATTTCGATAGGTGAAACTTCAGTGTTCACTTGGTTGGATTTCTCAATACAATGCTCAAGAGTCACCCAAGGTAGAGGGTGGCTGAATCAAGTTTGTGATATGAATGTAAGAGGAGGTACTAAGACGTCTACATTATTAGATAGCATCTACAATCAAGGATTAGTCGTTAAGTTTGTAGTGCTCAGCAAAGCATCCATGAGGGATTCTGTTTCACAAAGAAGCATTTCTCGAGAACAAAAATTGTCCGGGCTTCCCTCTTTGATATCCTCTACGTTTGAAAGCACGAGATCAAGCCAAAAATGAAGTACTGCACCAGTCTTTACTTTCCAGTCTGTTTTGGAGTAGCTAAAGAGCCCCACAAGATGAACTGGTCTAAGAGATAGCAGTTAACGATTATATTTCGTTAAAACTTTGCTGGTCGACATCTGTTTTCGGGCAGAGAGGAACTCAGAATAGCCGCCCGACCTCGTATATGCGGGATCTACGGGGGATATCTTGCCTGAGCGTACGTGCTCGGAAAGCCCTTGTTTAAAAACTGGCCCCGTGCCAAAACCCACCTTGTGGGGAAGGTCTAAATACCGAGGAGTTACCGATTAACTGTTTATTAGATTAGGCTCTCGTCTCAATTGTGTACTATATTATTCTCCGGAATAAACTACTTCTTATTTTCTTTATGTGTGACAATCTTTTCTAATTATGATACAACACAGTGTGTAGAGATTTCAAAAGCGTCTCTGAGTCCTTTGGGGAGATGAATTATTTCCCATCCTACAACCACTTTCCCAAACGTCACAAACGCTGCTTTATCACTATTTCCATGGCAAGTGTTCGGACGAACTACATTTCTTAGCGGTGAAGGTTAGATTTGGCGGAACTAATTTCCACTCGAGCAGCAGCTACCCACGAGCCGATGCTTTGTGGGACTGAATCCTTAGAGAATGTTTCCCCGAACACTACAATCTTGACATGTTCAAGTCTCGGGTTAACCGTTATCTTCCCCGCATATCTCCATAATTTGTATCTTTTTCTCTGAAAATCTCTACCGGTTCTTGGGCCTTGTACAATGTAAACATCATTGTAAAATAACATTTAGTAGAAGAGAAAAGAAAGTGGGTCACGCCATTCAGGTCACAGTTCAAGAATTGCTACAAAAAGGGTAATTGCTTCAAGAATTCATGAACTCTCGATCAAACAGGCAAAAGAAATTATGTCTCTTATTAGCATTTCTCCCGCGAACTTGAATCAACAGGAGAAATTCAATTTCATCATTTCTTCCCCAAATGGGTATTTATGCATATATTTTCTCACAACGTTGAGAAAATAGACAGCTTCTACCAGAATCCCTTTAACGACGCAGGCGTTTTAAGATTCACTTCAATATAATTCATGTCTTGCACTCTGAGTGAAATAAATAACAAGCACTCCCAATTTTACATTTAAATGCGCCCACAATTTCCGCTAATTTATAAGATGTCTTAAAACACTTCACAATTTGGAAAATAAATTGGAAATGTTAAAGTTTGATTCAATTATTCGCAATGTTTTTCAAGATAATTTGTATAAACACTAATTTGGATAATTAGAAAATTTTGTTTAAACTGAAATTCAACATTCAGACGACTGACTTATTCCCCAGATACTCGATTTATTTTTAAAAATCGATCAATATTTCTATACAGAAGTTCATCAATAAGGCAATGATGGAAAAAAAGGAAATATTTACAGCGAATATTTATTTTTCAAAATTATTTCTTTGATTGTCAATTCACTTAATTAAGTGCTGAATATCAATCACTAATATCGAACATTATAAAAAGAAAATTTTATATCAGAATTCAGCTAACGACGAAACAAAATGCAGACGTACTGGTCCCTGTACAGATCTATGTCTACCGTTCTTTGACAAGATTCCTTAAACAATTATAATTCCTGTTTTATTATTAAACTATTTCATTTGTTTATTTGGAAGTGTGAGCCATAATGTGTTATCGAAACTCCCATTTATATAAAAACCTATAATTATAATTTTCATCAGTCCTCTGACCAGGTGATTTTGTAGAGTTTCTGTGCAGATGAGCACATGACTAACTTCCTCTATGTCGCTCGGTTGTGAGTCAATGTCATAATCTCCGTAACAATTAATCCCAAGCGAGGCGATAACACCAGTAAAACGAAAATGAAACAAAGAAGATACTTTAGAAGGAACCGGAAACCAAATCCTAAACAAGAAACTATGGATAGACCTCTACTCCTGTTTAAAAGTCCGGGGAAGAGTGTAAACCGTACGATAAGCATACCTATCAACACCCATTGAATGAGAAAAAAGCAGTTGACAAGCAGGTTTATGAAAGACTGATGATTTAGAAGCGAATCTTGCAAGCCTCTGACAGTGTGTTTATCAAAAGCAAGGTACTCTAACGATACAGTCATTTGAGAAAGTTTTCTAATATTGAAATTAAATAAACGGTGCATTTAAAAATCCTTCTAAGCTTATAATTGCGACTTGATAGTAGTAGCCTGAAATGTCATTGAGTTATAATTAAATCTACTGGAAAAAATGTCGAAAGGTATAGCACTTATTAGGTTTGTTTCATGTTTTGGTAAGTAATATTTATTTGGTCAGTAAAAAAAAGCGAACAATATGATAACTCATCAAGCAACTGATACCTTGAAAAATAGTAACCGGCAGACTAACGCATTTCTTTTCATTATTTTTTCAATATTGCAAGTAGTTTGAGATTAACAATGATGGCCTATTGCCGCAAACAAATTAACATCAGTTATTCAAGTAGTGGGGATATGGGTGCCACATTACGTTTTATCGGCGGTGCGGAAAGTGGAATCGGTGTGCTAACTTCAAATTTCGGTCGCATTTGTTGAATTTAGTTTTATGCATATAACCTAGGGAAAGGTGTGAATTCATTTTTTCTCCTCACAGACAAAAGTGATATAGAAGGACAGACTTAGTTGACAAGGATTCCACAGAAAAACAACACTGAACACAAAACCGGTTGAGCGTGGAGCTAACAACTCCACTCGGTAAAATCTTGCTTCTAAAACCACACCAACAACATAGCATGTACTCTACAGATGAGTCTAATGGCGTGGAGGATGAGGAGGATTCAAGCAGATGCTAATTGTGAGGTCAGAGGCATTGATCTTATTTGCAGAATAGAAATATATGAACAAAAGGTAAGAACTGATAATATTATGCTTAACGAATAATGACCGTAACAGAGTGGAACTTTAAAGCCTGAATTTGATATTTAAACTATTTATGCATTAGGCCCAATGAGTTGGCCATAGTTTTAATCAACTTCGGACACCAAGCATAATATATTAGACTATATTTCTGTACCATAATGAAGAGTTTGAAACACTTCATTACGGTACAACATTATTATAGTCTAATATATTACGCTAGTTAAGCGGTGCTGAGAAAGAACATGCCAATCTAATTGGGCGCCATGCATAAATGGGTTAACCTTGTTCAATAAAACAAGTACCGATTTGCGACAACGCTAGTAACACTCTGCAGAAGAATCAATATTATACTTAAAATAAACTCAGAAATATATCTTAGTTTCGAGAAGAGAAAGGATAATACTACGATTACTGGAAATTTAATATTCATGCAGTCGTCATTGTTTTAATTGACTATACTTACCTATAAATATTAAACGCTGTGGAGAGAAATATTTCTCTATAATGACTGACAAAAGAGCGTCCGTTGTAGAGCGATAATTCATGAGATGATTCTCAAGATGTGCTCCATTAATCTGGCCTTACTTATTCCCTACTCTGAAACCTCTTTCTCACAGATGCAACGTTGCAAGCCTGTAGCTATTTCCATGGCAAATGTTCAGATGTGATCCCTACTTTAGCTCTACCATTTCAGACATTTAGTCTTAGAACAGGTTACGCCCCTTTCGCAAAGTCGAATCACCCATTTCCTTCGTGTTTCAAATACCAGATGAAAACTGTTAGTTTTTTTCTCTACAAAGAATTGTCATCTTCTGCAAGAGACTCCTGCATATTTGCTGTGTTGAAAACTTTAAATTTAACCACGGCAAGTCAGGCGTCGATCGTTATCTATCATAGTTATCCTCATAAGCTTCACTTCCTACCACGTTCTTTTCCATTAATTCATATAACAAATTTATGATTACCATTTAGACTGTTGACATCTACCTTGTGTGGGTTTCGAGCCTCGTACTGGATAAAATTGATAAAAATAAGGTAAATAGTAAAATCTGACCGAAATATAACAGTATTACCAACAAATCATTGTTATCATTGAGGAAAAATTATCAGAGACCATCAGGAAATGCTTTTAGTATATAAGAAAGAAAATTGTTAAATATACATTATACTTTATATGTTTTAAATGAATGTATTTATACAATGTGTGAAAGAAGTAAAAAAACGGGTTAAAATTTATCTTTATTTATGAAAATAATCTTTTGGCTAAATAAATCAAAACAACGGTTAGGAACGGACATTTAAAAATATGAGTTCAGTTTCAAACACGGTTGTTCAGTAATTCTTATAAGTTGCTGTATACATTGGCTGACTTTTCGGAATTTTACTAATATAGCTTTTTACTTTGTGTTAGATTGATAAACATTTAGTATTTTTAACCACTTACTCACTGGATATTTTCTGTGAGTTTATAACGGCGAAATATCTTGTTAGCCGCTCCAGGATACGAACTGATTTCACTGTTTTCAACAAGATCTATGAATTGCCTTTGTTCACTCTCCGATTAATTGTCCGAGTAAGAAACACAAGAGAAATAAATTTCTGTATATCTAATTGGGCGCTTCAGGACAATCATTGTTTTCACTGCCTTTATCCACATCTAATCTATAAATTGTTTTGAATCAGTATCTAATACATTGCCATATTAAGTAGACTCAAATAAGAGGTTTCCTAAAACATACCTTGTCATCTATTCTGGGTTAAACATGGTTTTCATTGCCTTCGTCACTTAGAATGTAATGACACTAAAAACTAGAAATTTCTTGACAAATATATTGCCACATAATTCAGGATATAAATCGCTTTTACTGCCTTCATTGCTATTCACCAGTTTCCTTGAATCACTGCTAGACTAAGAAAACTCAAAACACAAAATTTCTTATGAGATATCTCATTAACCGCTCCAGAACTATCATTGTCTTCATCACTATCTACAAAATGTCTACTCAGTACCAGATTCATTGTAAGAGTAAGAAGGCCCACTATAAAGAAATATCTCGTAAGATAACTCAGTTGTCGCTCCCGCGTAACTAATGCTGAGGATTTATGAAAATGTCCTTTTTATTGAACATTTACGTAATTGCATTATATACGTCAGTGAAAACTTAATTCTTATTTTGGGTGACCGCACTTATTGGTAGAGATGTGTTTAATATTCATTATAGTTGTACATGCACCGACAGAAGAAAGTACTGAAAAAGAAATTGGAAAGTTTTATTGTATAATAGGTGATGCCAAGATTCAATGCAAATCGCAGGGAATTACCATTATCATGGGAGACCTGAATGTCAAATCAGGGAAGGAGAGAGATGAGGAAATTCTGACGAGGAACCTGTAAGAAAAATTGGTTCAAATGGTGCACAGTGAAGTATAAGGTTGCAAGCAACAGCTGATTTGAATAATATCCAACACGTACAGGGTGGTCAGAAAGTTTTGTCACGCCTATATAATATAATTTTATATTACAGATGACTGTCACGAACATGATGATGTTCATGCAGACCTCGATGTGTGATAGCATCAATTAAAGTGAATAAACTGAATCCAGTACATGTGTTTTGTATTACTCTATTACTTGTTCTATTGTTTTCGTTATATTTTGCTAGGGGTGGCAAGACTTTCAGACCATCCTGTATATGGACATAGAGAAGCCCAGGAGCAGAAACGACGATCCACATCGACTAAGATCAATAAAAGATCCAGGAATGTAGTTTTGAGCGACAAAGCATATCTCAGCGTTGACTGTAAGAGCGACCGCCTTCCAGTGATATGTAAACTTCGAAAAATGAAGAGGGCCAAGGCAGTACCAAAATTGTAATACAACAAACTCCTAAACAACCCGAATGTTAATTAGAAATATATGGACAGTGTTAGGAGCAGGTACAAGGAACTATACGAAAATGGAAATTCATAGTGGGACACATTAAGAGGAACTTTAGCAACATCAGCAAACAGAATAATCCCAAAGTTTTATGTAGTACGAAAGGTTTTTCTTCCTCCGTATGAGTTCGAATCCCTCGTCGCCAACTTGTTATGTAGTGGTTTCACAGTGGAGGCTTGTATTTGTACTAAGTCGGTCCTAAAATAGGTTCGCCGTACAAAACGTTAGGAACTTGATATAATAGGTAATGACGCGGCAATTTAGTTGTGGTGGCTGATGTTTTAATATCCGACTAACGGTCTTCCGACATCGACTGACTTACCAAGTCACTGCGGGACCGCTACTACTACTCCTACTTATTATAGGTGGGAGAATCTATTAACTATAGAATAGGTGTGTTCCACTATAACACAAAGAAAACAAGAGGAAAAAAAACTTGATGTCATGAAATTCTTGACAAGATGAAATGGGAACAAGAATTAAATCCAAGATATGGCACAGAATATAGCACCCTGCGCAAAGAAATTAGAAACAAATGCAGGGGAGCTAAAGATGGAATGATTTAATGAAAAGTGTGCAGAAATAGAAATAATGAATATCACAGATAAAGCAGATATAAGACAACTAACAGGACAAAAGATATTCTTATCAGTATTTTAATAGAGGACGGAAAATGGGACAGAGAAATCCGAAGGTGTACTGTGATAGCGAAAGATGCTTTACAAAGGATTAATAAACAGTAAAATCTCATTAGAAACAAAGAAAATAAAACTGAACTGTTACGTAACATCAGTCCTATATGGCAGTGAATACTGGACAATCTAACAGATGAAGAGACTTGAAACAACAGAAATGTGGTTCTACAGAAGAATGCTGGGAATACCATGGACCGAACATATGAACAAAGAAAGAAGTTTTAGAGAAAGTGAAAACAAAAACGGCATATTTACTTAACATCAGAATTGATAGGGATACACAACTAGGAAGCAGATCTTAGAAAATTTGACACTCGTAGGACATATTGAAGGCAAGAGGGGCGGAAATGCTACGCATAATCTACCTAACGATAGGTAAATGGTTGGCATTACATGGGTTAGGAGAGATAACGAAAAGGCAAAACTTATTAAGAGCAACAATAGACAGGAAATTATGCAGAGACATAATCGCCCACGTCCTGAAAGAAGAATGACGCCATGTTCAACCATTGTGTCTTGTAGTAATTCTCTACGATCTCACGAATAAAAATATCGCAATTTTTGTCCTTAATCGAAACGGGATAGTTTTTTTTTCAGTAATTTTTATTGATTTTTATACAAATTATATTACCACCCCCTTGATTATAATTATTTTATAAGGGGGTACTGCGTAGTACATATCAATTGCCTAATTTCGTTGAAATTCTCCAGAGTGTCCAACTAATGTAGCTATCAGCACTGATTTGAACCCAGTACTATTTCAAGACGTGTATATTTACGATCAGAAGAAAGTCTAAAATCACGCGGAAAAGGAAGAGAAAGTATGATTCATAAATGGAAAGAAACACAAATAAATAAGCAAACCGGAAGCAAATATTAAGAAAACAAACGCTAATGCTATTGTCCTAGATAAAAAGCAAAAGCAAAGGGGAAATTAAAAGCCAAGCAAACAATCGGCATTGGAGGATTTCAATTCAGTTTTATATCACGACCCTGAACTCTAACTTTCTCTGTGAGTCTTCATGTATTTGGAGATACGAGAAGCACACACATCTGGCTATGGAAAACCGCCAAAAGGCTTGGGCCAATCCCAACTTCCGGGAAAGAGAGAATCCTTATCATTGAAAGTGGGAGAGGTAGGAAGGAGAATGGTTGATAACATTAATGTAGACAAGTATGAAGAGATGAAGAGAAAGGAAATAGAAAAGGGAAAACGGAAAAAGATAGATAAGGAAACGGATAGGACAATGAGATAAATGTTAGCATGGCAGTCATTATGGCGCAGATGAAAAGATTCACAGGGAAGCACTTCTCGTTGGCTGTAGAAAAAAGGTTAAATTTAAGTTTATATCATTCGTATACCTTTACGTAAGCATCGAATCTCTCAGAAATATAGCTATGCTTTTGCTGATAATTATGCATGTATAACAGTCCTGTAGACACCACTGTTTGTGTATGGGGCCAGTCTAATCACGAATGCGTTTTTGCAGTGGTTTTGGAAGTAGTTTTTCACGGTGAGGACTTGTTATCTCCATGCTCAACTTTCAAATGTCAAGATTTGAGTTCAGAGTTGTCCTCCCAGACGTTGCTAACAGAAAGTAGTTCCTCCTCCTTGAGTAGTTTCCCTTTCCTTAGAGAAGAGATGGATTCGTAACTTCTTTTTAATGGATTTACTTTTAATTCGACATTATTTCTTATTGTTTTAAGTGTTAATATTTAGTGGGCTCACGCACTTTACTTACCATCCCTTCTATTTTAAACAGCGCAATTAATATCAACGAACCTAGAATTCGAAAAAATATTAACCTCTTCCCCGGCGTAGAGGTGTGTATACGTTTTACCGAAAGTGTATTTTTCATACACTGACGGTTTAACATGTCCAAAAGAATGTTCAAAAACTAGCTACAGACGTGTTTAAAACGTCGATCTCGAATGTTTTTATAACCTTCTGAGCTTGAAACTAGTCCAATTATCAATTCATACGTCTGGTAGAGGCTCTAGCTATCGCTCGGATATTTCAAGATGCCTCAGTTTCTTAGTTACTATATTATAAATAAATAAAATCGTCTGAAAATGAAACGTTTTTTCCCCCTAAAATAATTGGCGGGGAAGGGCTAACGAAAAAAAGAAAAGAAAGGAAATCACTTCTTTAGCCGAAGTATGTCTCATCAGTTAGGCTACGAGAAATCATTTGCACGGTTAGTAATCCAATCACTAATATCTATGCATAATAAGTGTCATTTCCAACTTAAAAAAAAAACAAACTATATATTAAACGATTGTTTTTCTTTCGTAAATAAGATAATACTTATATTGATAAACGATTGGCTATTGTAGATCACAGAACTAACGGTTTTTGTTTCATCTTGTATTTGAAAGAGATCTACATTTCCAAGGCGGAATAGTATTTCTTTAAGTCTTTATTAAATTAAGTTAGGATTAGAAATAAAACAGAAAAACATCCTAACATTATTGCAAAAGTATACATTACTCTCTGCGTAATATAAGTAACACATTAGAAAAAGAATTAAGTTTACTGTTGTCTCAATTGCCTTTGCGTGGACACGCCTGATATTTTTTCAAGTGCCGTGTCACTTCAGGACGTAGACGATCGTGGTTATCGTTGCCTCCGTTGCTTAAATCTGGGTTTCATGACTTCTTGGAAAATATAGTGGAGTAATTTCTCGTTACCGTCTCGATGGTTTTGATTTCAATTTTTTCTTAGATTGGTTACCACTAAAAACATAGCGGGTCTGTTTACTCCGCTGTTTGAAGTGATAACAGTTAAACTACAGGAAAATCCTAAAATTGATAGCTACTTTATTTTACTTAAATACCAAATTCTTTAAATGGATATTAAACAAATATAAAATGCACATTTCGCACCATTTAATCTTTCCTGTTTAATTTCAGTCAAATATATCAGAAACGAGGTTCACTCAAGCTTGATAACAACTCATTAGAAAACATTGTAAGGTCAATGGTCATCAAGCACAATACACCAGGTTCCATAGCTATGTATGCAGCGTGTGTGGTGATGAAACCATTCACATCGTTGAGCAGACCGTTGTTTCCTAGACACAAGTCAACGGTCAGGTTGGGGGTTTCGCCATATGGAATTAAATTAAATTAAGCTGGAGGGCATTGACTGTGTTTTGACCTGGAGAAGGATGGGTTCCGCTAGGTTTAATTGTTGAAAATACGCTACGCTATCTGGCTTTCACCCTGATATATGCTGTGAATTGGCCAGGCGCCCAGCTCCGCAGCGATCCTACAGCACCCGGTCATGGAACTGATGATAGCACATATTCGGTAGGAGTAATATATATATATATATATATATATATATATATATATATATATATATATATATATATATATATATAGTGTGTGTATGTACATAAATGTGTTAAAATATTTTTAAGTATGAACTATCTTTAAAACATAAACCGACCCATTTTTTAATTCCAGTTCTCTAAATTTAGACACAAGGTCACAAGTGCTGATCTACAAATGAAGTAGAAAAGTTGTACAAACAGTGTCTCGTTTTCATATTGCCAAAGTCAATATGCAAATATCCTTTGTTTGCATAAGGAAATGCTGCCATCTTGCGAAAGAATAACACATTAGTAGAACGAGTTATCCTGTCCAGGGCACTAAACAGGCGACTTGCCAAGACGAGATAATTCGTTCATAGAATGTACATGATGAATATTTAATTTCGTACAACAGAACATTAAGTGAAGGATAAACAGAAAATATAGATATGTGTATATTGCTTTTCTCTTTATGTGAGACTGAGCTGTTTGCTTTGAAAATCAGCGTTCGATACACTGGCTTTGAAACCAGAATCGAGCAACAACTGAGTGGAAATGATTCAACTACCTTAGCCACACTGCAAACCAAACTAATGTTTTCATTATTTATATTGTCTTTATTCGGACTAATTTCTTTATCGTTGTTGTGATCATAACGTTCCGGTCGCTATGCGCTTCTTTAGTTGTCTGTCGATCTGATTATGCTTCAGTGTATTTTGAACTGAACTCTTTATTTTCATCTCTATTGTATCGTGAAACTCTGAAGAAGGCTAACGGGTACAACAGATGAAACGATGGGATCATAGTAACAGGCAGGAGGATTTTAGTCCGGATATAAATAATGATAATTCCTCATTCCAGAAAATTCAGACAGAATCAATTTCATTGATAAGTCGGACTTCAAGTAAAAATAAGATTAATAGGGTTATAAACATGATCATGACAATAATCTATGTCGGGAAAATCATGCACCTTGAAAATCAGCTTTCGATAGTTTTCTACTTTTTATCGAATACGAATATCTGCCTCAAAACGAGACGCGAGTCAAATTGACTTAATAAAGAGTAAAAATGTGCCTGAAGTCTATGAAATGTATTCTTTAAGTATTACTTATAACGTGGAGATATTAAAGCAACGTACGTTTGCTTTTTCAATATGGCTAACATTCACATTTTTTTTTATTAATATATAACCAGACAATCTAATCGGAAAGATATTTTAACCGATGCCTGGTGTTAAGAATAAGACATTATTAAACCTATTTAAATACATGACCTTAGTGGTAAATCAGAAATCTGAAATGACGCGTATAATTCAGCAATCATGTTAAATCTTCAGCATTGTAAGTGAAGTAAAATATAACCGATTTTATGATGAAAGTCGATGTTTTCACAGTAAATTAGTATTAATCAACTGGTATTGGCACAAATGTCAGGATATACTTATATAAGCAATATATTGTGGACACCTTAATTTCTGATCCGATTCTGATTATAAATATTCACAATAACGTATTTGCTGGTGGGATATTTTATCAGGCAACTAAATATATATATAATATTATAGTTGAAATATGTTCATAGGAGTGCAAAATTTTATTGAAACAAAAAATAAGGCACGGTAAAAAACAAACAAAAGAAACAACAACAAAAAACCCCCCAAAACAGTTCATACCAAAAAAGGAACCAATTCATAACAGAAAATAAGGGTAACAATATATATATATATATATATATATATATATATATATATATATATATATAACCGTAAAATGGTAATACCGAAATCTAACAACGATTAAAAAACACTTAAATCTATTTATTTCGTTCTAATCAGGGGAAAAAAACAAAAAAACAAAAACAAAACAAAAACAAAAGAAACGACGATACAAAATGCACAGCGACTAAAATGTATACTACACCAAATTAATGTTTTATGCTAACAAAAAAATGTAAAAGCTAATTTGCCTTTAAAATCAACAACTACTCCATCATATACACAAACACACACATTATATGATTAATACAAATATAAATATTGTCACTCAGCTGAATGCGGTTATATTCAGTACCTCTACTCCAGAGATGTGGTAGCACCTATTAGGGTCTCAGCTATGGGCAAATAGTTAACCCCCAAACAAAAACAAAACATTCTAAAAGTATAAAAATATATTTTTATATAAAAAATATAAACAATACCTATTCATAATAAAACTACCAACAATACCTATTTATAATATATATTTAGTTGAAGCCGTAAAATTGTCTTCAAAATAATTACAATTTGACATTAAATAACCCATAGAGGTGTTGATATGCCTCTAAACAAAATCAACCAACTAACCAATATACTCCATAGTTTCGTCGACAATCATTTTTTGTAATTCTTAGGTCTACTCGTCAGGAGGTATCAGCAAATGTATGTGCGTGTCTCTCTCTAATATATATATATATATATATATATATATATATATATATATATATATATATATGTGTGTGTGTGTGTGTGTGCGTGTTATAGAGTGGTAAAACATATGAAAACGCAATTCTTAACGAAAAGAGACAATCTATGACAAAAAAGAGGGCCTATAAAAATATATATATTACCGTAAAACGGTAATACTGAAATCTAAAAACGACCAAAAACATCTAAACCAGTTTATTATGAATTGTATCTTTGTATGACGTACTATTGCAAACATTTTCGGATACATGCGGACCAGGTACACTGAGGATTTAATTCATAAATTGAATAACAATATTATAATTAATGATATTTGTTTTGTACTTCAAATATATAAAGATTATCTTAGCTTGTAAGAAAGTTATAACAGCAAAAGAGAAAAAATCGTCAAATTTTTGAATGATACGAACACAAATTTTGAAAATGCGAAAAACCTGATCCCATAATAATCAAAACAGCAACTGAAAACATTGTCAAGATAAAAACAAGAAAGAAATGGTTTTTAAAATGCCAGGAAACAGTCTATGAGAAAAATTAAAGTAATAAGAAAGAAATCTGAATTGATCAAAAAGAAAATTTTGAAAAAGCTGCTGTTGTGAATGTAAACAGAGAAAAAATGCAGAATACAGCCAGAAACCTGGCTAAAACATGAAAACAAATAAACATCTGTTTCTAAGTAAACATTACGTTTTAGTTTAAGGAATACATGAAAACTAATTTCTAGAGAAAATGTTTTGATGATGAATGTAGAGCTACATTGGATGAATGTAGAGGTTACATTCTTCGTGGAAATATTCAATCAACACGACTTAGAATACAGTAGGATGTTAGAAAAATATTTGGGGTTAGTATTGTCGGCAGTAAAATTAATTCGGACCGTTCAAAGTTGATGGCATTAAGACAAATTCAATGAATTGTTATTAGACAACACTTCTTCTGAATGGTATAGGTTATAAACCAATGCAAGACAACGCTCCTTAATATTCTTCCAAGCTGGATGTTGCCCACCTTACCAAAATGTTCCAAATAAACCGAATTAATGAAAATGCCTGCAAACACAACATATATTAACCCAATAGAAAATTTACATTCCATCATTAAAATGTATATGAGAATGGGCAACAACATTCAAGCCATAAAATGGTATCTAAAAAGCAATAAAACAGGAAAGTAAAAGTTTAAAAAGTTAAAATCATTGAATGAAGAACTGATGAATGTTCAGCGAATGTCAAAAGAGCCCGTCGTAATATTTGAAATAAAATAATACTTCAGTCAAAGTATATGGGATATTTCTTTGTCAAATATGTTTGTATAGCATATATTTGTTACAGTGTAACCCGGATATAAGAGAGTTGTCGGGACCGGAGAAGAAGTCTCTTATATCCGGGTTTGGTCTATTTTGTTTAGGTAAGTATTGCTCTAATTTGGGACCAGATAAAATCTCTCTTATATCCGGGTTTCTCTTATATCAGGGTTACACTGTATAAGCAAACATTTACGTTGACAATTGTAATTGTTATCAATATTTTTTAATAGGAAATATTATTAGATAAAACTATTTTTCATATAAATAATGGCTATTCATTGTTTGTTCAACACCCATATACCCTACCCTGTGAGAAATTCTGCAATTTAAGCTCCTATTGGCTAATTCATGCCACACTGTATTTTGTATCGATCAATCTCATTGGTTGAATTTCACTTTGCATTTGGCGGGCATTTCAACGGCCCGTGCCTTTTTTTTTTGTCAGTTGCTGCAAAAAACCTTCAAAAGGACAGGACTCGTATTTCAATCACTTTGCAGGGCCTTTAGCGCCCCAAATTAAGCCTAAATAACTAGGCAATGATTCATCTTGTTTCAGCAACCAAAATGGTGATGCTCTTGCGAAGACGTCATGTTCCAGCTTCTACGATACTTTCAAGGCTGTATAATTCAGTCAGTTTACTGACTGTCGTCTAATATGTACTTTCAACATGAAGAACTTTCTGCATGCACTCGAGTTTTAACTTCAGCAACCGAAATGGTAATGCTCTTGCAACGACCAGCAAGTTCCTGCATCTTCAAATCTGCGTAGAGACTAATTGAATCCTACAGAAGAAAAAATTACTACCTCTCCTTTGAGGAAACTACCCCACCCTATTCACAGGAGCAAAAAAGGGCATAATCTTTTTTGCAAAGACGCAATAAAATTTATATTAAATTTTAAGGTAGGCTTTGTTAG
>OZ010573.1:40583720-40618720 GCA_963932145.1 Acanthosepion lycidas | reverse complement strand
ATAATAAAGGAACAGTACCTGTGGACAGTTGAACTGTTTACGCGTTGAAAGGATAAAATATTTGGAAACAAATGAAGACAAAATACGAGACTACACATCCGAGAAACCTATTCAGCACAGTATTAATATTCAGCGAATCTCGTTCACTGATCGTTTCTTCACGGTGAGGCAAAAATGTTTGTGTATATTTACAAAGCTTAAGTATGTTGTCCAATGACGATCGAGTAAACTAAAGTAGTAATGATCTGCCAGACTATCTTACCTATGGTGAGGCATTTTGTTAAAATTTACTTAGCCGCATATGCTAAACATTCTTCAGGTGCTCCGGGAAGCTTTATCAGTGATGTTTATTCCTAGTGTCATTGAGGCTTCCCATACTTTAAAAATATCAGACGCCTCTCTCCCATACGATCCAATCAGGAGCTACGACCTTCTGGTGAGCTTCATTTGCTTTAATCTGCAAATTTGAATTCTGGTTCGAAACATTTGGCCAGAGATTATATTGGTTTGAACATAAATCAATAAAACTGTTTTTATTTATTGGTCGAATTATTTTAAAACTACCTGGATATTTACCGTTACATGCTATCACACTTCAATGCCTTTAGTTAGTTATGAAGCCATAACAAAAATAAATCCTTCGGAAAACCACTCGGGTAAGATGTGTTAGATTCAACCAACTTTAACACATGGTTTACATTTGTGAATCGTTACTTGGCATGCATTTTGAAAGACCGTTAAAAGTCCATTTTCGACGCATATCTCAAAACACTCTTGCTGTGCGCCGGGAAGCTTCATTAATTATGTTCATTCTTGGTGTCATAGAGAATTTCAGATCTCTAAAAACATCAGCGCCCCTTTTCACAAGACACAACCAGGAACGATCATCTCCTGTTCAACCTTTCGGCATCTTTCGATTGAATCAATTAGAATTTACTAAGCCTATGATAGTATGGAAATAGGTAATAAGTGAGACACCAGCGAAGACAAACCTACTACAGTAGTAATGTTTTGCAAGACTCGTTTCATTACTATATGTCTTGAAACTTCTCTTACAATGATTTTAATCTTAGCGGGCGATAAAACTAAGATATAACGAAATATATTTGGGATGTGGGGTGGTGGGGTTGGTGGTGGTGGTAGTGGGGGTATCTGCTTAAAAATGGGTTTGGATTACAGTCCCGACATATACAATCCCGTTTGATATAAATACCGAAATCTTGTAAGAGTTGAAAGCAGAATTCGGGTAGAAATATTTTGACACGTTGACTGTTAAAAATCAATTACAAAATCTGACTTCAAACGCCAACTTTGTTTTAGTCAACTTAGGTAATACAATTTTTTTTATAACTGAAACTGAAGTTTCACACTAAATGTATCACTGCGAAAAAAACTATTTGTTGGCGCCAGATGATGAAAATGTATCAGGAAATGCTAAACACGAGATAACTCGTAGTCGACACGATGGCGTTTTGATAAAAACGGCCAACCATGATATCTCGTTGTTGGCAGTGAAAGTGTATTTAAAAAGTTCTTAGAAGACATTTACTTACTGTTTAAAAAAGAGATTGATTAAACAAAAACGTAGAGAGACATTTACTTCAAATGTGTGAAATAAAATCCACGATATGAAAGATTTTATTAAAGATATAGTTTATTTGAAGCCCGGGATGATTTCCATTTTTTTAATCTTAAATTTAATCCCGATTTTCTTTGTTATTTTAATTCTAAGCCCGGGTTTTATTTCATTTTTGCCTTTATATCATTTTTCACTTTAAAAACGAAACAAAATATTTCAAGACAAACTTCCCACACTAAATAAGGAAGATATTAAAATTTACATATCGAAATATTTATTGCTAATTCAATGACAATATGGAAAAACATACGGCGTGACGTGTTTCGTTCTTTGAAAGTACTTGTTCAGAGGAATGATTTTCTCGGCGGAATTTTAAGTATTTATTAATCTGACGATGTTCTTTCGAAGGACGAAACGCGTATAGTAGATTTTCAATTTTGTTATTTAAATACTTAAACTAAATTTAACAACTGTTACTCAACAAAAGTAGCAATACATTGCCGATCCTTCATTATAAATGCAATTAAATTTGAGGAACATTTAAATAATACCATTTCAGTTTCATAATTTTTAGTATTTAAAATAAAGGTTATCAATAACTATTCAGAATTCTGACCACGAAACAATAGGTATATATAACTGACCAAAACAATAATTCCGTGTCTACACTTCTTATTTTACAGTTTTTCTAGAACTGTAGCTTTCGAATTTTCAGTTTAACAGGCTTTAGTCTTTCGGTGTCGATACTGCATGAAAGTCAGCTTTCAGCTCTTTATCGAGATTCGAAAACGTTCACGGACATTGGGAGGCGGTATACAGTTGCCTGACCAACTGAGCTGGCGTTTAAATTTATTTCTTCGAGTAATTACCTTCGAACAATATTACAAAAAATTGTTTGATTAACGCACAAATTTATAATTCGATAATTGCTTCCATATTAAATACATTGAAATTTCATGAGTCCTTCATTTGCATTCGTCAATTAAGCGTTAACCCCATTACTCAAGAAAATGATGTTGACCTGTTTTAGAGGATAATATGGCCCCTACAGCTGTCGGCTTTAAAATTGCTTCAGAGATTAAATTCTTACTTTGTTGGTTCTATTTGTCTAATCCAAAAATTCAGTGGTTACTATAACAGACAAATAAATAATCAATACACAAATAAAAGAAACCAATTCGTTTGAATCGGATTACAGTATCTGACTTGATTTGCAAAGATTATAAATGAAAGTAACAGGAAATAAAATACTGTTTTCTTTTTATTTATTCTCTTCTTAGTATTTTCTGAAATCAGAAAACGCGTGGCAAAATTTGCAGATTTTTAAATTTCGAATTTAAAATAAAGAAAAATAAATATGAAGTCCTAACAAGATTCAACAATAAATATCAGTTTAGAATTTCTCAAACATACCTATAGATATGAAAGTGAATAATATTGCATCAAGTGCTGGTCTCCAGGGCAAAACCCGGAAGAAAATGTCAGACGTGGTTTTTTTTTTCTATTATTTTCTTTGATTAATTATATATATATATATATATATATATATATATATATATATATATATATATATATATATTCTTGTAATATCGAAAAGAAATGTCAAATTTCTAACTTACCGATACTTTTTATGCAGGAAGACGGCTTAAGTACAGCAGTTCATTTATTTTTTTATTCTTTCGAGATTGTACAGTTCTTAATATTATAAACTTTATATTGAGCTAGTAAACGTATTAGAGTAGACGTTCGTGTTTTGTTTTGTTTTAAATATCTACTGGCATAAATATCAAAAGACTTAATAAATATTTGCCTCGCAAGAGAATTCGAACCTGTATTCCTTTTATAACTTTGGAAACCACATTCAATTCGTTTCGAGAGACATATTATTCCTTTGTAAGGATTTCTTGAGGCTGAGGCCAGTAGATAGAAATTGCACTAATCAAGGATATGTACTTAAACTAGTATACCCACAGATTATAACAGTTACATTAGTAAGAAAAAGTCGGATTAGGAATCCATTAATTGCTACATTATATATATATATATATATATATATATATATATATATATATATATAGATATATATAGTGTGTGTTTGTATACGGTCGGACGCGATTAAAAGTTTCCTGCAGATTTCTATATCTATATATATATATATATAATTTGCTTTGGTTTTAATATGTTATGATTGAATTGGCATCACTTATAGTTTATAAAATTCTAGAGATGAAGATTATATATTTTTTTTTTTTATTTTATTCTCTCAGTTTAATTCCACGAAATGCTACTTTGTCATGTTTTAAATTTTAAGAATAATTAGTTTATTATCACTTCTATTATTTTGAATGCTCGCTAAAAATGTGAACATTTTGCTGCTGTTGAAAAAGATCATCCGTTATATCATGTTTCTGTTCTACGGTCAGTCTTTATTTTTTTTTCATTTTCATTCTCCAGTTTTTGTTGTTCGTCTTTGTTTTATTGGAATGATATACAAACATGGATGAGTTTCACATACGAAAGAGAAAGAAGGAATGCAGAGACTCTTGACAAAATCTAAAGAATTTGCAGTGTCATTGGTCCTAACCATGGCATCTCGTCTTCACTCACTTTTCCACCGGCGTGACGTAGTTTTCATGCGCCTTCAACTATTTTCATGTATTCCTTTTTGGTATCTGGACTTCATGAATGTAAGCCTAGTACTAGATTAGTAGCTAAGTCTCATCGCAAGTATTTTCAAGCCATATGCGCATTACCGTTATGCTACGTGATCCATCAAGTCAATACAAGACACTTTTCCCTTCAGGAATTGAGCGATCATGGTACTCCACAATTTCCTTTCATTTGCAGCTCTTTGTAAATTTTGTCTTTTGTCATCTCTCATAAATCCTGTTTCGTCATCCATTTACACAAGCTCATTAGGTAGATTATAGACTATTTTCTTCTGTCTCTCTTGCCTTTAATATGTCCAGTGAGTATCAAATTTTCCAAGCCCTATTTCTAAAGAAAACTTGCAAATTTGAACTGTTTCTTTTTTGGTATTAAGTATACACGTTCTTTTTTGTTTCTATTTTCTCTAAAAAATCATCATTGCTCACATGTACAGTCCATGGTATTCTCAGCCTCATTTACACTGTTTAAGGAAAAGTACATCTTTTGTTACGATCTTTCGAAGTCTATAACTGTAATTTTTCTATTTGCACAGGTAATGTAAACAAAGTAATTTTAAAACATTTAATATATCTGTTTCCACCTAAAGATTATTACTTATTAAATTAAGCGTTATATTTTACTGGGTATATATCTTTTACTAGAAATACATAGAATTAAGAGATCAAAAATCTTCAGAAAATTCTTAAGACACATGGTAACTATGCTAACCTTGCTGGTCATTGCTAGCATTGCTTGCTTGATTTGTTTTTTTACGTCTTTTACGTTATTTAAAGCCAGAAAATATTGAGACTTTAAGATTTTTAAAAATAATAATGGTTTAGTGATACAAGTTTTACTAATTAATCCATAGCTAGGTGGAGAAGAGGTGGATTCATACGTTTCCCAAGCGTATTTCTGCGTAGGTGACTATGAAGACCACGACTGTAATTCGAACTCAAGCCATTATCCATTACACCACCCGGACATCTAAGTGGTCACCTGTTAGGTATTGACTCGGTCCAAAGTTGCTTAACTTTGGTAATCGTACGAGAATTGATGTTTCAATGTAATGTGGCTAGTATTGAGTTAAAATACTCATTTGACGCTCGTCAGGTGTTACCTTATGCTACATTAAGGTAAGTTTAGTAAATAGTTGCATTCATATCTTCTGATAAGAAATAAAGAGAGAGAGAGAGAGAGAGAAAGAGAGAGAAAGCAGAAATATTTAATCAGATTTAAGGATATTTTTAAAGATTTGTTTTATGTTATAAACTATTATTTTGTAACTAGAATATAACTTTAAATTCGCTTCAAAACTGTTCCAGTCGTATTCAACATTTCCAAAATATTCAAGAATTGAAGGGGTGTTCTTTCTTTTTTGAAAGCCATAATAACAAGGATTCCCGACCATCTGAAAAATTCTTCTTAGTTATGAAAAAAGAGCACTTGAAGAAAGATTTATTCTCTCGTTAAGGAGCATTATTATATCCTTGATATAATAACACAGTAGTTCAAGGACGGAATGAAGTGGCTGAAATGAAAAAGGAGAGATTTTATATACTACGATATACACAAAAAATAATATATATATATATATATAGTGTGTGTGCACGTTTCCAACGTAGAGAAACTATATATCACATATACCCACACAGCAAAACAACATATAAGGAAAGATCTTACATATAATTTGGAGATACACCTGACCTGAAGAAGCCATACTTATGACTCTTTCGAATAAAAAATTCAATACCTATACTCATTTCAGAACAGTATATGACCACATCAACAGAGACGTCCTTTTTACATCTATCAGAAGACACTTTCAAGCCCCGACTCGACTGAATGCCTTTGTTTGATAGAATAACTGCATCGATCGCATATGTCTAGTAAAGACACAAATATGAAATACTTCAAAATATCATTAGGAGTAAGACAAGGAATAAGAGTACCGATCTGTTTAATCTGTTTCGGGAGCATACTCTTTGCGAGAACAAAAACAGATGTGAAGAGATGATCATGTAAACATTCTTAGCACTCCCAAACTAATCTACTAATAGAAAACAGGCAATGATGATGGCGTCTGTATTCACGACATAACGATTCATAATTCGGATAAGAATGGTATTTAAAAAGAAAAAGAAAAAGAAAAAGAAAAAAAAAATGCAAAAACAAACAAATCAACATTCTTCAACAAGTGTTCCAAGAAGTAGGATTTAGGATAAATCTTTTCAAAACAGAAACTATTATTTGAAATTGGAATGAAAATACAATGAATCTATCATAAAAATTTCTAAACGTATAATTGGTAAACTAAGCATTTCAAATATCTCCGTGCATGGATCAGTTATAATAAATTTAGTATAGGAAATAAGGAAATCTAATATATGATAGACAACCCTAGGGGTAGTGTTGTCCAACACTTTAAGATGCTAAAAAAACAAAATATTAATCTCAGAACTCGTTTCATATTTTTAAATAGCCTCCTTTAGATTAGGAATCTTACACGAATGTTATATAAAACGTCAAGTTCTTCAGAAATGGTCAAACTATCATCTATATAAAAACGTTTTCTTGGATCAATGTTTAAAAATAACTTCAAGTGAATGTATAGTCTACGTCAAACCAAGACAATTCTTCATTAGTTCTTATAGACTGGCGCTACAGAATCACAAAGAACTGTACCAGACAACAGAAATAACATTAATTGAAGACTTCCAACAACATCAACAATGACAATAGACAGTACATCTAACTAGAAAGGAAAATAATGATCTTATCAACATTACTTTCCACACTATCGTAAAAAAATGTTTTATAAGGAAACCCCAATTAATACTAGAAAGAGCGATAACAGGTGACTTGATTTTATACATTTCCACCGTCATTAACGCAAATTCTTCGGTCAATGAATGCCGAATGTTTTATGCAAGGAAACGGCTATTTTTACCCATTACTATTAGAATGATAATTACCGGACCCAAATTGACACAAGATAATGATTTGCATTGAGATCAGCAAGCATACCTGCAGGTAGTAACAAAAATTGTTTCCTCGACATTTTGCATCAGAGATGTTTTGTATCTTCACATTTCAATACAGCGAAAGGTGGGTATTGCTTAGGGGTAGCTCTCTGAAGCTTTCTGTTAACATAATCGGAAACCAATGTTTGTTTTTTTTTAGTTGCTATGTTCAAAAATTTTCAGCGAAAAACTGATTTCCAGTTTTGTTGAAGTAAAGCATTTTTTTTTGTTTTGCAAATACCTGTTCATATTCATTCATCTAATTATTATGTCTACGTACCTATATATCGGTTTGTATGGCTTGTTCCTTTCTCTCTCTCGTATATATTTAGTTGTTTATACCATCTGTTTCCATCTACCTATCTATAATGTGTATGTAATTAAATAATATTCGTTTTTTATGTATTTATGTACGCATGTGCCTGTATGTAGTAACAGTCTGTACAAATATGATTACTTAATGTATCTTGCTCAAATGTCAGAACACGTTTCTAATTCTGGGAAAGCTATTCGATTAGAAGCGAATGTAAATCCGATGAAATTTTTATAATTCCACTTAACATCCATTTCTGCCTTTGAAAGACGCAGCGTTTACAAAAGCAATGGAACATTGAACCCGGTTGAATAGCGAAAGCGTACACTGCACATGCGCCGCTCATTTATTTCCGTTCGCATAGCTTTAATGTTTCAGAACAGTTTAATCCTAACTCAAGAGAAAGCTCATAATTTGACGAAATCACTCGGTGTCGACTGTGACTGTGGAAGTGAACAAAGAAGTACCAATCCATTAAGCTGGTTTGCTGGCTGTGTGGTAGTTGAACTAATTTTCTATTTACCTTTGGTGCAACAATAATGACGTAATAATGTCGTTTTTTGACGTATTTAACGTCAAAAAACGACATTATTACTTCATTATTTTTGCAACAACTTATTATTTACCTTTGGTGCATGCGGTTGGTGCTGGAACCCATTTAAAAGTCCATTTTCTGTTCAGAGATACCATCACCTCTTCGTAAATCCAGGCACTAATGTCTTACTGCTTTCATCAGTAGTCATTATATTTGTATCTAGTTGCCCCTCTCCATCTTTAGGGAAATGGTTCCAGGTCCTCCTGAAAAATTACGGATGCTCAACATCCTTATAAAATAGCATAGAATGTTCATCTAAATTTCTATATACTCACCAATTATATTTTAAATGCAATATCAATTACTGTTATACTCTCATTATGAACGGAAACTTTCGGGGCAAATCGATAATCGAGGAAAAATAATTAAAGTCGTATAACAGTAAACTTTAACTTTAAAATCTTTGTGCCATGAATAAAAACTGATTGGAAGACTTTATAGTAAAAAAAAAATGTGTATTCTTTATAGCACCAGAAACATTATTGAAGAGTGGTTTGTTTATTCTTATTATCATTGAAAAAAAAAATTATTTCATTATCTTGTAGAAAGTTATAGAAAAGAAGAGTTGCTATGAGGAATCACCCCACTTCAATTTATGATTTGCTTCATTCGAAAACACAACACAATTTGATTTCAGTCAAAAAGCTAAGAAGCATTTTTGCATTTATTCGTCTCCACACGAGGAGAAAATAAGACTGAAGTCAGTTGAATAATGCAGAACGCTACACGTGTATTTTTTGGAAAGACGTAAGTACTAATTGGTCCCTATAGTCAATACCATAAAGTTGTTTTGAAAATTCTTAACAGTGTTTAGTTATTACAATGAGGAGGTGCTGTTCCGGAGCTGGATTTCACAGAACCAGGATTAATTTATGTATGCTAAGTTTCGCACGAAAATGAAACCAGATTTACTTACTTCCTCACGAGGGCAAATACGACACAAAGTCGATATCACGTGAGCGTTTCACACCCATACTTATGGAAAAGAGGAAAATTGCTTTGCTTCTGTTGCCAATGCTAAGTTGAACTTTTAATGCAATGGAGAAGTACTGCTTCTGACTTGAGATTCCCCAAATCAGATCCTCTTCATTTATACTGTATCTTGCCCTAGAACGAAACACAAATAATCCCACCCTGAGAGCGATTCTTAGAAAGCTTATATTTTATTAGATTTAGTAGCAGTTTATCTTATATTGAATCGCATGTAACTTAGCAATGGTTGGATACATTAAGGCATATTATCCGAATACTTTAAAGGAGCAATGCATGCACACACATACAGAATTGAATTCAAACCAGAGAGAAAAAGTGTAAGAGAGTGTGGAATAGAGAGAGAAAAGTGCAAGAGAGAGAGAGAGAGAGAGAGAGAGAGGAGCGTGAGAGTGCATGTGAGGGAGAAGGAGAAGAGAGGGCGAAAGCGGTGAGAGACAAAATGTCAGAGAGAGAGAGAGAGAGAGTGGGTGAGAAAGAGTGTCAGAGAGAGAGAGAGAGAGAAAGTGTCAGAAAGAGAGGGAGAGAAAGTGTGAAAGAGAGAGAAAGAGTGAGCGATAACAAAATGACGCGATTTTAATGATGAAAAAATAAATTTCCCATGATGAAAATCAGTTGCGTCACACTCATTAATATTTACGTCTAAATTTTCTAATAGAGCTGGGAGAATAATGACGTCATGAGACAAAACCATTCACTGTTTGAGACGATTGTGTGATTTGAATGCGAAGCAAATGCGTTATTAATCGTGGCATTTCTGTGAGAGCATTTTTCTTCTGAAGGAACAATCACGACCACATAGAAAAACAAGTTAATCTTTTGAAATTGACACTATCCATTCAAGATCAGAGTCTGATATCGAATAAACACGGATTGGAAAAGGGGTAAAGTCAACTCCACTACGCGAAAAAGATTGGTTGCTCGTTTTGTTTTAAGGTTAATCAACCTCTCCTGGGTTATTTAAAACCGAAACAGTCTTAAATTGCATAAAATTAAAAATTGTATTCAACTGCAGATTTTTTGCACACGGTCATATGGTTTCAATTATTGATTCTTCCGTTAGCAATTATATGGTTTCAACTACTGATTTTTTTATGCAGTCATATGGTATCAACTACGTTGGCTGGTTTAGATACCATTATTTTTAATTGCCAGGTTTATATTTTTGGTATAAACCCAGTGTTTTGAGAAATGATATTTCGTCCACTTTTGATCTTTCAAAGAGCTCCTTTATGTTGTTTATATTGTAATATCGTTTCCTTGAGGGAGAAAAGAGCTGTACACACAATCAAAACATGTTTTATAGTGTATGCTGTTTGTCATATTAGACATGCTGGCTGTCGCGGAAAAGGAAAGGAAATATTGTTATTATCTACATAGGTATCTATCTATATTTATTGATACGATCTCCACAGTTCTTCCAAAACTTGTTTTTTTTCTTCTAGCTTCCTTTTTATTTCCCCTCACATACATAATGTTCCATTGCAACAGTTTCAAAAGTCTAACAAAATGTCTCTGTCCATTATCATCACGATTCGAGATGTTAGTCTACAAATGTTGTCCTGTGCTCAAGACGAATGTCTTCACGGCTTCCTGATTGTATTTGATTATAATTAAATTGTTTATTCTAGGGTCATATGCTTGTGGAATCCTAAGCACAAGACAGCTATCACATCACTGTTGTATATGAGGGTCAAGGATGGTGTCATAATTGGCAGAATTGAGAGAAGTTGTGGTAATTTGGTGCATGTGTGAAACATCTGATGCATACAGTATTATGCTATCTGCCTTCGTTATAATAGATTTGATTTTATCACCTACGGATGTCTCGCGTTATCACGGAATATTCATAAGCGTATATTTGATGCTTCTGTAATTATAGCAGTATATGATACGTTAAGAAAGTATTTCATTAACAATATTGCTTTTTCATAAATCAATTAATTTTATTATAATAGTAATCATTAGTCTCACGGTGAAGTAATGGATATCACCATTCACTTACGGGCTAATACTCTTGGGCAATGTATGAATCCTCTTCTCCTCCTCCCGATCTATAGCCTTGAATGGCATCTGGTGTATCGCAGAAAGAAATGGCAACATATTGCGCAAAAAAATCTGCCTCGTCAGTCATGTATCGAAAGATACATGATCGCCTAAGCCTGTATCACTCGTGGCATCTGACTGATTGAGTCTCATGACCGAATGTGATCGTAGTGTCACTAAGCAAGTGAGCACTTCAGTAGATCCCTTCAGATATCCGGATCTGGATTCATTCATGCGTTGTGTTTCTTAGGCATGTAGACCTGGCAGGTTAAACTCCATCTGATGTCCTTTAACTTGAAGGCTCGTAAGGATCATGGACACGTAGCCGTTTTATGCTTCACGGGGTCCCTTCGTACAACCCAATCCGTAACCAGTTGAGCGTGGCGCTACCAAATCCACCTGGAAAAAATATACTTTCTGTTGAAACCACCACAATAATAACTTCCGTGGAGAGGCTATGGCCCTATACTCAATATGGAGTCTACAGGATTAAGAGCAATTCCCGATGAAGGCTGAAGAACAAATCTGCCAAAACGATGGGTTATGAACATAAAAATACATGAATACAAGATTCACTTGTACAAAACTAAAAGGAAGAAACAGGTATCGAAATTTTTTTTTGTAAGATTGGATTGTAAATGCAAATTTATTCATTTCATGTATTCGTAAATATTGATTCCTTGTTTGATACTATTATTTAATGCTTCCCCGGGGAAATTATTACACAGAATTAAAAACAAAATTGATATTGAGATGTGACAAAATTTAATAAACGCTTTCTCTAGAGTTTCCTTCTTGTCAATTTTACGGTGGTGCGAACATGTCCGAGAATATTTAAATAAAAAAAAAAACCCTAAAAGTGTTTCGCGGGATTTTATGTGTAATAAACCTTATTAATCCACGAGAATTCGGCGAGTTTTATTTTTAATAAATTGTTCACCCAATTTAAGGCCTATGAGCCACTCAGTAGAGAGAGAAATAAGGAGAGAGAGAGAGAGAAATAAGGAGAGAGAGAGAGAAATAAGGGAGAGAGAGAGAGAAATAAGGGAGAGAGAGATAAGAAGTGAGATATAAGGGAGAGAGGGAGAAATAAGGAGAGGGAGATATGGATAAGGAGTGCAGTTTAAGAGGATACATAGGAAATATATCATTTAAGCATAGACATGAAGAGATTAATATTGTAGAGGTCGGCGAAACATTCACTCAAGGTCTTAAGAAGAAATGATCCAAACAGAAATTCATTCTTACTAAAGGAATATGGATGGCGGAATGGGCATAGGGATAGATTCGCTCCAGTGTACATGACATCGCCAGTCATAGCTGTGAATGTTAGGGTCGGTGGAACTAAGGAATGAAACTTGCTGGATCATTTGCAAGGGGCTTGCAATTTTTCGTCTGTAGGATAGGGGTGGTAGAGTGGAAAATAATTAATCGCCCACGAGACCGTGAAGACAACTTCAAGTAATATTTAGCCCCCACGCCACGAGGGTTACATATGGCACAAGGCCGGGTTTAACGTGGGATTTCCGAGTCCGTAGGATCAGCCAAAATATTCCCTCTTTGAACTGGCATAAACGGGTTCAGGGGCAGTCAACCACCCCGAACGAGACTCTGCCCTTCGGCGGAGCCTCGTCCGGTTTCCTTTCCGCCGGAAGGCAGAGAGTTCCACTGTTACTTACCCCAGAGGCAAGACAACTTCAAGTGATGACTGATAAACTCCAGCCCAGATATATCAGCAGTACTCCATATGTGGTCTGATCGGGTACTTGTAAAGGTTAGGGCATGACAGGTGGAGTTATGGTACTTACAATTTTTTCAGTATCTTTAACAATGGTTTGTATAAATACTAAAATTTACTACTGTTTGAACGCTGTACACATAGATTCTCGGACTTACTTATTTTTATGATTCTGTTATTTAAAAATATCCTATCCTCCTGAATATACGTTATGTGTGTGCGGAGTAAGAAAGTCTGTCCAAGAATATCGTTCTAGCTAAAACTTCTGCTCTATTCTCTAACAACGAAGTTCTCTTCTCAAGTGCTACACAAATGTTATTGTCTCGATCAGATAAAATGCAGTACCAAGCCCTTACTGTTTTTTTTTTTGCTCAAGACACTCACTTCCGCTGAACTGATGTAGAAACCTTATTGATTAGTGAGATTTCCCTCACATAGAGAACAAATTTTACTGGTTGTCCATCATGGCCACTGGCTCTGGAATTAAATGATCATCAATTGCGTCGGGAAATACGGGTTAATACGGAAACGAGGCAAATCTAATCGAAATTGCGCAGTCTGAAATTCGATTGAGTTCTACATACACATGTCCAAGATTAAAAGCAACGAAATAATAGCACGAATAATTCCACACAGATCCCCTACCATTTTACTGGGCGTTTTACGTCTATACTTCATTTGATGATCAGTCACTTCATAGTATGTATGCATATCTGTTACCGTCTAGTTACGACCAATGGAAATTAATGCCAGAACAAACGACATTAGTTATGCTTGCCGCTATTTTATCGAATTTAAGCCGGAACTGCATTTTTCTTTTTGTCAATGTACGTTTGACTCGGTGGAAATATTAACCTTTTGCGTTTATGTAATTAATCATCGGTGACTCTCAGTAATTCACCCAGATTAAAGCAGTCGTAAATTTCTTTATTAGAACGACATTTGAAGCGATTTCAATGTGGAACCGCTTGAAAAATCAATCAAAACATATTTTATCTGATATCTGATATATTTCAAATGAATTAGTGCTACTCTGAAGACACTAGTGCTCTTTTTAAATGGACAATTAAATAAATTGGGTAAGCGGGATTGATTTAAATATATGCACATTGATAACGTCGACATGTAGCCGAGGTAGTTGCGTTTTCACTTTGGGAGCTGCACCAGCTAAGTAAAACATTTTTTGAAAATCATACATGCATACGATGTGATATTCAAAGTTAAGAGAATGTGACCATAACATGTACTTAAAAATTTCAAAAGACTCGTTCGAAGGATTCTATTCTGTGTGCTTAGAAGTGGGCAGCGGCAAAAGTTCGTACTATATTAAGTTCGAAGTTGGATTAAAATGTTTCCTTATGTTTAGGTAGAACATTGCGTATTTCACCCTCAGTGTTGTAAAGATGGATGACTAAGTCCATAATCTTTCAGAGAAGATTGAATTCTCATCTGGAAATTTCAGTGGATAGTTTTCAATCTATGAGATGTTCTGGTGTGAGCTGCAATGGATTCATAGCTTTCCCAAGAGTATTTGCACATAAGTGAATATAACAAACCCAAGTGGAATTGAAATTCGGCTTCCGGATTAACAATTCCGTGCCATAATACATTACACTTCCAGCACATCAAAACTTACAGCACCTGCTATTCCTTAGCCGCCACCCATCTTGGTACTGACAGAGCTCGACGTTGGTTAACTTTGCTGATCGTATAAATAAACAATAGATATGCAATGTTATTTGAACAACTTTTATATATATATATATATATATATATATATATATATATATATATATATATAAAATGATAAGACGACGGAGACTTTAATTATCCATTTCGTTTATAATTTTTATTTCGTGAACACCGAGATGTTCGTCTCATCAGAACGTAAACCTTCTCCGCAAATAGAGAAAGTACACCGGACGAACACTTTAGATTGGTAGTGAGGAGGGAATGTGACAGAGAGAGGGGGGTTGGGCAAAGATAGGCCTGAGAAAATATTGGTTGATAGTAGTCGGTTTCTTCAACCAAGAATTTACTCTATATTTTTTAAATGATAATGTTGGTTCGTATGTTACTTTAGCCGATACCGTTTGCTGCTTTTATTCAGTGTATATATATATATATATATATATATATATATATATATATATATATATATATATATTACTAATTGTTCGGCTAAGACATACGCTGAATGAGATTGTTATATAGAAGTAAGAGGAAGAATAAAGCGCAGATTTTGAGGATATATCGGAAATTTAGCGGTTGGCCCTAAACTTCAAGTTTAGATTGAAGCAATCGAGAAAGCAAAATCATGGGTGCCTGTTACACAAATAGAGGTTCTCCGAAAGAAGCTGATTTAATGAAACTTCCTCCTTCCTAATAGAATACTAAGGGAATGGAGATAATTTTTACAGTGTATGTAGCATGGCGGGTTTTAGCTGTGGAATTTTGAACTGCTGGAACTAATGAATGTAGCATGGCGGAACATTCGCTATGGAAGAGGCGTTTGAAGACGAAAAGCGTTACATAGGTGTTTTTTCTACTTTGTACTTCAATTTCTTATTTAGCCCCTATGTAGATCGATCCATTTTTTTTTCTTTTTAACTTGAAAATTTGGTCTTTTCGACATACACGAGCAAGTATGTTTTTTTTAAAAAAACGATACTGCTTGTCAGTATTACGAATATATTGTCATCATTTTCTTTAAAAAAACCTATTGTCTGAAAACAATATTTTCAGCTAGTCTCACGTGGCAACGTTTGAACCGATCTCAAGATGACAGACAGCAACGTGGGCAGAGGCACAGTATTTCCTGAAATGAAAAGTTTTCACAGTATTGCTTTCTTCTATCGCTAAGCAGACAAAAGGTATAAAAATGAAACACCAAAGTATTAATAATAAACTACGACTTAGAGTGCGTAAATGGAAGCAGAAAATAGCATTAGCTTTACCGTCTAGATTAATTTAATGGTTACGACGGGCTATAAGATAGATGACTAGAACGTCATTCATCATTCATAATTTTTCCTTCATGAATTATGAGATAAATTGTTGCGGAAATGTCTATTCTTCGTCCATATCGTCATATTCCTTTGGTGTGAGATAGAATACTTAGATGAATCAATGTGAATCCTAATTCAGGTAAATATCGACCAACTGTGATGAGTCATATTGTAAATCAAAAACTCGGAGGAGCGTTTTTTGTTCATTGCTAAATTCACAAAAATATCGAACACCACACACATTAAAGCTTCAGACTGTAGCCATCCTTATTTAAATCCATCCTATTATTTCATTAAAAAAAAAGCAACAAAAAAAAATCAATTACCTCATGTTACAGAATACGGGAACCGTCCCAAGATAGCGAATTAATGACCAGAAAACCAGTAGGCGTGAAATTCCGACAGTGTTGGATCGCTTTTGTCTAAGTTTTGAATATAAGACCAAAGTCGGCAGAGGGGCGCAAGAATTTTGATGAGTCGACGCGCTTCCCACACACAGATTCTTTGAGAGGCAAGCCGGCACGTGGCGAAATGCGAAGCCAACGAGTGTGCATGTATTTCCTTGAAGTTCTTCCTTCCACTGCCTCCTAGAATCGAAGATATCTGTCCCTCTCGAATGATAAAACGAATATGAAAAAAAAAAGAGATCGTCCTTTGTTGACATAGTGGATGAAGTGGTGTTGGGGTCTGCTGAACTGGGGACACGGAACACCACAATCAACATTCCTGAATAGTCGTTATATTTGTCCCATTTATTAGTATTATTTCCCTCAGTAAGAATACACGGCCTGAAAGTGTGTAGTAAAATGGCTATAATTAGAAATATTAGGACGACGAGTTCAAAGGGTTAATATTTTTCTAATACCTAAAGAAATTATCCTTAATTAATTCTATACAATATGAGGATCAAAAACACTATTAGCATCTGTCCAAAGGGCTTACTAATGTTATCTAACTGGTGATCTAGGTCTATTCTATCTATGAAATGTCAATAGATAAATAATATATTCCTATAAATATTCAAATACAACATTAATAACTGTATAATTAGTTATAGAGTATAGTAATTTTGAAAACGTCAAAATTGTTTTCAAAAATGTCAAATTGTTTTCATTTTGACAAATCATTTTTGGCAATTGAATGACAAAACGCGGAAATATCTATGGAGAGAGTTTCATCCTCAAAAAGCCTTCATCAGACTGAAGTTGTTATTGATGGAATTATATATATTTAGGAGGAGGAGGAGGAGGAAATAGAAAATAAAAATCGGTTATAATTATGCACCGAGGAGAAACGCTGAAGATTTAGGAACGCTAAATTTAAAAAAAAAAAATTAGCGTTCCTCCTCGGTGCATGATTATAATCGACATTTAGATTTAGATTACCAGGTTTTCTTATTTTATCTTCTCAGCCTGAAAGTCCTTTATTGCTTCGCCCAGATAATGAGGAAGAATGGGCTGTTACTTTACAACGCTAGTCCAATGGGTGTTAGTAGGATGGCGAATGTAACACGCATGAGTGATCATGTCTCTTTTTCGATTCCCGATCGCTGTAAGATGAAGTAATGAAACCGAATGAAATTCGAACTTGGCGCTCAGATTTCTCATTGTGAGCCATTATCTACCTCATTCTGCATATATAATTATATCAGCAAGAAAATTCTTTAGTCTGATAAAGGCCTATTAGAAGACGAATCTTGTTTTTATTCCATTTTTCTATGCAGTTACCCCAAACTGCTTTTATATATAGACATTTATAGTTTATGTTCTCCCACATATTTGAATATTGCACTACGTCCAATGTGCACGGGAGACCGATCACCAAAACTCGAATTGTACATCTTGGTTTAGAGTTAAGTTGTCGTAAGCTGTGATCCAGAAATATCTTTGTATAATGCTCGTCTTTGAAGTGTGAAAATATGATTTCGGTTCATGGACTAGCTTAGAAAAGGTGAAATTTGATTATGTTTTTATAATAAAATTAGTTTTAAGCAACTGATCTTGAAAACTGTTCGAGATATATTTATATGATAAATACACCATATAAATCACAGCTTATCATATCTGCTTTTGATAGAAATATTTACAATGACTTATTTGGGAGTATGAGAATTCATTGCGCAAGTCGAACGTTGTTAATCATATTGTGAATTCACAATTATTCACAGTGATAATTATACATATACAAAAATTTCCATAGGTTATTTGAAAAATATAACCTCGAAAGTTTTAAACCGATGAGAACACAACTTTAAAAATTACAACAAAACTGAAGAGATCACTGGAATTGAGAGAAACTGAAAACATCAGCAAAATAAGAATAAAAAATAAAAACTCCCCGTAAAAATGCCACAAAAATAGATTTACGAAAAACCTAACAGTTAATACACAAGAAAAGTGAATTGAACAGCAAGTAAAGAGTTGAAGATTTTAAGAGTATTTTCAAAAGGCAGTAAAGAATTCAATCTCCCACCTTGCAGTAAACAACTTGGATGGAGTAAATGAAAGCTGATTACTCTACATTAATTCTTAATGATGGGTACAGAATTAGTTATATCAGGTTATTGGTCATTTAGTTATGACTGTTTGATGCGTGGTGCTTCATGGAAATAGTCAACCAACCTTATCGAGAAGTTAAAAGCGGGTAACTTTTTAGACAGTAACATTTCCTTTAAATCTGTAGAAGACGTCAATATAAATGCAGATAATTATTAGAAGCACTGAGGTAAGAGTTTATTGAGTGTTACAAGTCACAATCAAGAAGCTTTAAACTAAAGAGTATATTCATGCAAGACAATGCCTTTTCACATTCTACAATGCTCTTTCTACATTCTATCGTCCACCTTTCCACAAATAGTTTCAAAGACATCAAATTAATGAAATGACTCCCAAGGTCTCTCAAGATAATATTCAAATAGAAAACTGACTGTCAATCATTTAAAAGATGTAAATATGAATATAAAATAATATTCAACGAAAGAAGCGTGTGTCAGACGAAATTAATGTTTGTATAGTTATTTATAACATGCACCAATATTCAGTTTCGCATTAGTAGCTGAATTATGTTCTTGTGAAGATGAAAATTATTATTCTCGGCACAAGAATATATATATATATATATATGTTTGGGAGATTGCGTTCCATTACTCAAAGTAATTTCTGTAATGAAATAATCTACCGAAATTAGTTGCTGTTCCTTAATATTCTCTTTTCAGAGCTACTTTCAGCGAATCAGACATCACGAAAAAGATGAAAGATGCGTAGGAATTTTGCTCTTTTCAGCATCTCAGCTTTTGTCGAATCCTTGCATGTCTGAAGTTGTTTTCAGCCATGTTATCTCAGTTTTCCTTTGAGTAAAAAAAAGCGCCGCTTCTTATTAAAAAAAAAAAAAAGGTGTCACTGAATATACATAGTCATTTTCTTTTTACTTTAAATAGAAATTTCAGTGCTCTGATGTTGATTGTACTCGTGGTTTCCAGAACTGAACATTATTCGATATTCCTTTGATAACGCCATTTATATAAATTGATTGTCATTAGACTTATCAAATTTTATATATATCGATATCACTATGTATGTATTTCTCACCGTATTTCTATCCATTTCGATATTTATTAATTATATCTATATATTTTCTATATCAATGGGGCATTTTTCACATTTGTACATATCTCTATTTTAATAGTGTATACGTAAACAAGACGTACTTCTTTACGCAGATAGATTTTTTGTCATATTTCTTAATTTTTCATGGCACTAAATTATATATTTATTCATAAATTGTCATATGTATATTTTTATATAGTGAAATATTTCTCTCATTTCATACCAGAGATAATTCCCCCAAATCTAGGAATATAAAATTATCTTTCCTTTTGTCACTTATGAAGTAAGCGTGCCGGTTCAAATAAACGTTCTGTTGAGAGTATCTGTTAGTTTAATCGACGTGTAGCAAAATAATCGAGACACAGATAAAATTATTTAAAAAAGAATCAACGTTCCATACAAAATAAGCACTTTGCCGAAAATTTAAGGAAATAATTGACGGCGCTTTTAGTTTATAAACAAGATTATATATCCATCCATCATGGGATAAAGATATATAAATTTTTATAGATCAAGAACAGTTTCGAAAGGAAAACTGTTTCCAGTTTGTCATATATATATATATATATATATATATATATATATATATATATATTAGGTTGGTGCAAAAATAATTTCGTTTTCTAACATATGTTACTATGTGAGAAAACGAAATTATTTTTGCACCAAACTAATATATATATATATATATATTATATATATAGCATATTTATTGAGTGCCGGTGCTAATAAAATAGTGCCCGATGTATAATAATTTTCAAACCTGACAATTGCTGTCTAGACACTAGTTTCCATAATGAGTAGCGACAGTCTGTTCCTTGTGTGAAGCCAATTTTCAGGCCATGATGCTTGCATTTAAGCATAAATCAGACTGTCACCACTCGGTGTGAACCTCAGTGTCCAGTTTTATATTTACATACATTCTATTCCTGATATTGAGCATTTTGAAATATAGGATATAGAAACTAAGAAACTATTTAATAAATCCTTTGTTTCCTCATTTAATCAGAAACAGGAAATAGGTCACGCCGAGAACCATTAAACACCTCTTCTCATATATATGCCTATCAGCGTTTGCTGGGGGATCTTTTCAACCCAGTATGATTTGATCGTGTATACTTATATCTAGTCTATCTTTAGCTGAAAGTAATGCCAAATTGCATAGTAAGCATCTATTTTTCACTTCTGTAAGTTTAATGCTTTGGAAGAAAATTTAAATCTATTGACTAATGCGAAGACTTTATATTCACTAAAATGAATGTTAAAATGTGCATCAAGTTCTCATCTATTTTACATTGAAACATATTTCTTGTATTATTCTGTGTTTATATTCTGTTAATTAAAGCTCATCATATTTTTCAAATTTTCACATTGTTCTTTTTTTTTTTTAATTTAAGCTGTGCCATTACAACATCGATACAAAAAGAGAAATCAGCAACCCGAGTTCAAATTCCAGTTTAGTCTATGGCGCTTGCTTTTGTGCAAATACCCGTTGGAAAGGCATGAATTTCATTATTTCCTTCCAAACATGGGTTAAATAGCAAAGTGGGTGACAACATGCAAGGACACATGGCCCAGCGGATAAAAGTGTTGGTTGAAGTAATCCAGTGACTTAACACGTGAAACTAAAGCAATCTAATCCTGCGGATGAAAGTAAGGGTTCGAACGAAATTCCAATCACCTGAAGAAGGCCGGAGCGTACAGTGGCCGAAGCGTCGTAAATAGGACAATCAACATGAGGATAACTGTCCGAACAATGTAAATAGTGTAAATAACTTCCCAAGAAGTTATGACAATTCTGGGATAATAAAAAAATGAATCTGCGATGTTCTCTGATCGCCTCCGCCATGAAAGGACATAGCATTAAAAAAGAAAAATCGCGTCAGCCTCAGAGCTGTATTTTGCGAAGAATCACTTAGATTCAGTTCTGCATTGATATCTGATAAGAATTTTTATATTATTTTAATATTTTTCATTCGGTAATCAAACATTTTTTAAAGCGTAAGAGTTGGATATTTAAAAGATTAATGGCTAGTTGAACACTATTAAGAAAGCTTTACCTAAAAATAAAAGATCATTGTTGACTTTGAGGGGTAAAGTGAAGACATATTCACCTCTCGGAAGATTTTATTTATCCATGCGTCGGCAGATATATTGCATGTAGGTCTCACATACTTTTGTGTGTTGATATATTCAGAAATGCACTGTCCCACCAGTTTGTCTTGTCAAAGGTTATTTAGTGATCCAACCATTATCAACATTTAGATAAGTGAACTTTTAAGATCGAAAGATACTTTTTAAAAATCATTTCACTCCAAGCAAGGTAATAAAGCCACTAAGACGCAAGCAGATTATTTAGTGTCAGAGAATATGAGAAAAAAAAAAACATTATTAAGGAGAGAAAACAATAAAAGAACAGGTATTACTTACTGAAGCCACTAATTTAGTTCCCCTCCGAGTAGATATGTTTTCTCATTTAGTATTTTTTATCATTTCACGCCAAGCAAGACAATAAAGCAACTAAGAGGAAAAGGGTTACTGAGGGTGAAAGTATATGTGAAAAAGAAAAAAATATCATTAAGGCGAGAGAACAATAAACACATAGAAACTAAGAAAGAAGATAATGATCGGCATTACATTTAAATGTTTGAAAATCATAGTTGACAGGAAAGCAAGAAATTGGAAGGGAATTTCACAAGCTAGAAATGCGATAGAAGAAACTATTAGCATAGAACTTTCGTTTACATCTAGCTATTTCAACTGTAAAATGATGAGACATTAGCGTCAATACTGCACTAAAGTTCATAAAGTCTAGGTACCATAGAGGAAAGCTCATTAAAGCAATTAGAATGAAAGTATTTTTTGAAAAGGCACAGAGAAGTTATGGTACGGTGTTGAGAAAGTGACTGAAGCCAATATCCAAGGTTCGAACTAATATCATTGCAGATTCTATGGATTTTATCAACTTTCCTAGCAGTAGATCTAGAAACTGGTTCAATATAATATTTTCATTTTATTCCAGCGGAGAAAGCACAATGAGTCACTTTCCTGGAGGCTATAATCAGCCATGCTGAAGCAAGTTAATAATATTTTCTATCATTTTTTCCTTTGAAGAAGCCAATTCTTGTGTGTTTATGTGTGTTTGAAAAGAATGATTACTCACTTTAGTAGAGTGTTTATAGTTTAGACAAGGTCTAAAAATGTAAAATAAAAAAAAACACAACTAATATGGCTTTATTCTGGTATGGAGTTGTGTTGCCTGCGAGATAGATCTCTAGTGACTGGAAATATTTCCTGTTTTACTTGAAGACAAGAACAAGGTGAAGCTCAGCTTCTGGAGGTCGAGAATAGTTTGCATTAAACCAGGGGTCGTCAACTCATTCGACCCCGCGGACCGGATCGTGTTATAATGATGGGTCGCAGGCTGGACGAAGGCCATTAATGAAAATTACATTAAGGAAAATTACATATGCAGGCCCCTGTCAACCTAAATATTTAAAACCATAATGAAAATAAACATTGAGAAATCAGAAAAACAAAAGAAAGTCTAAAATTAAAAAACACCTAACAAAAATTACTTTTCCTCAAGGAACGTCAAAATACTTCAAAGTGAAAAAAAATCAACCGAAGTGAAATGGATGAAATTATGACGTGTAGGTTTGAAACTGTTATTGAAAATCGTTCCACACACACATACACACACACACACACATCAAGCAATAACGAAGCACATATACCCATACATACGAGTACAAATAGTTGCAAACATATACACTTACGTACGTACACATGCGGTATCATCCACACATTCATGAGGCATGTATGTATAATGCGCGTATGTTTAACTGTCTTTAGATTTCTGCTACCTTGCATGTCAGTCCCTCCCTGGCCTCTTTCACTTTATCGTTCCTTTCGCTTCTGTTATCATTTAATGTAGCCAAGGGTCATAACAAATATGTTTCCCTTATTTGACGTTAAACGTAAGCAACGCAACTTGGTAAAATAAGTCTCATGAAAGATAACTGGCAGTCTAATATTTTTAGTGCAATGAGATGTGTAGACATTCTGTGGAAAATGATATATAACAAATTTCATTTGAAGGTCGTCTCTCATGTTAAAAATAGAGTCATTGGTAATCAGGCTCGCGGGCCGGTCAAAATGCCTTCGCGGGCCGGATCCAGCCCGCGGGCCTTAGGTTGCCGACCCTTGCATTAGACTTTAGTTTAGGACCATCTTGTCATATTACGACTTGTTTTCTTTCTTAGAATCGTTTTGTTTTTCTCATATTTAAAGTCAAGTATATCCCCTTCTGGGATAATTTCAGTTAAAACCAGAACGAAAAAAGGAAAACCATCGTTGTTTTCATATATGGCTACATTAAAGCCACTTCAGAAGTAACAGACAGTTGCGTGGGTGGATAATTAAGGCCACTGAAAATAGGCTTTTCACTATTTTACGCAAAGGAGCGGACAAAAGATATAAAAGCATAAGAAAAAAAGAATCTAATAATAGACGTAACAGCGAGCTTCAGTTCCATACGACGACGTAGAATATAGAAATAAGAATGGCTATTAGATTAATTGACAGGCTGCAGACAGCATAAAGTTCTATCACCATCATAAGTAAGCTTTATCTTTCTTTTTGTTTTTAATAATTTTGAAGATTATCAATATTGTCGTCAGTTTATTTAGATGCTAATACAACAGTTCCAGACGACATGAACTAATTAAGGCCAGCAACATCTTTCAGTAATCTTCGCGCCGAATAGATATCTATACATATAACGTATAGCAAGTATTCATTCATACAAGTTTTGTTAAATTCAACTGACACTGTATATTTGTTTCATTGTTTTTTTATATTTTCAAATAAGATCAAAATTGTGGATAAACTGTTCAAGGTTCGTAATTTGTTCTGTTTTGTTCAAGTACTTTTGACCAACCCGGGCATTATCAAGAACCCGATGTTGTCAGAGTGGGAGAAAGTGCGTTAAAAATTGTAAAAAGATTCCAGGATATAGTCAATAAATCATGTCACCCAAAATGACACCAGCCCATTCTTGATAATGAGTGAGACGATTAAAAGTAATTGTACAAAACAGATAAAAAAAAAAAAATTGAACAGACTATACTCTATTATAAACAAACATGTTATTCAAAAATACAATAAAAAAATTAGATAGACAGACAGACCTCGGTCGAATTTAAAAAGAAAACACACTTGTTTGTATATGATAACGATATATATTTTTATATATCAAGAACAGTATTGGGGAAATTGTATGAGAAAGTGGAAAGAGTTTACTTGTGATGCGTTTCGTCCTCACACCCACACACACACACACACATATATATATATATATTAGTAATTATTGATATAATCATTATGGATGTGGACGAGAATATATATATAATTTGTTCAGTATAAAGTGCAAGAAAAATACTATGTTAAGGAAAGTAAAGATCTGCCTTTCGTGGCGTCCCAGATATTTGTTTTGTACTTTGATGATTGAGTAAAGAAAACGAAAAACCGGTTTGAGATTCATTTTTCATAAGTTTGTGCAAGCTTTTTTTCCTTTTTTCTTTTTTTTTTTTTACACCTTCAAGTTGTTTGTCAGTATTAAGATGCTGATTCGAATCCTGAATCCAAGATCAAGGCCGCCATTTGCGGCAGCCGCAAACAACGATTGTCGCCCCAAAGAAGACGACATTCCAATTAACCCGATTTATAGATCAAGTGTTTGACAGTAATATTGAACGGAAAGGTGAAGTTAGCGAGACAAAGTAAATTAAGGAAGAAAGAAAGAAAGTTAAATAGTGAGAGAGATAAAGAAATAAAAAGGAAGTGTGAAGGAAAAGCGAAAATGTGATTCTCTGGAAAATGGGAAAAAGGGACAGGCGAGAAAAACTAAAAAAAAAAAGCGATAAAAACCTGTGGATGAATGAAGAGGAGGATATGAGAGGATGAGAACAAAAGTAATACGAAAAAAGGTAAACAGTGAAAAAACAAAAAACAAAAAAAAACAAAAACGCCAACGTAAAAAAACAAACACACAATTTGAGAAAAGAGAGCAAAAAATGGGATTTCATATATTTCAGGATATTACATCAGAAACATGTAAAAACGCTACACAAATGCAATCATGGTTCGATGTGTATTGCGAACGTCGAAACTGGATTCTATTTGTTCTCATTTTACATGGACACATATATAAGTACAGAGAGTGAGTGAACAGAAAAAGAGAGATTGAAAACAAAACGAGAAATACGAGTGTGTGAAAATAGAGAGTTATAAATATGTAAAGAGAGTAAAAGTTACGGAAAGAGAAACAGTAAATAAGAGAGCATGCGATTAAAGAGAGTCAACAGAAAACAAAATGAGCGAGAATAAGGAGAGAAAGAAAATCTGAGAATAGTTAAAAAAAGGCAGCAGAGCAATGCTGTGTGCACATGAACCACCAAGTAAACCTTTTACTCCATCTGTTATCAAATCTTTTTGCTATAAGTCGTGTGCACTTCCGTTTCGATTCTTTAAACACTTTTGTGATATTTATTATCTTAGTCCTGTTTTATCCATGCTGAACGCTTTCCATCTCTTTGAGTTATCCCGTGTATTATGCTTTCCTCTGACCTTTTTGCCTTTCTAAATTTGTCTATAAATAATATTAGTTCTCTTATTTCACACAGTACAGCATGTTTAGGATTTTACATTCATGATACATTTTACACTTTAAGCATCTAAGCAAAATGTCTTTCATTCTGTTTTTGATAAATCCTTGCCACGTTATCTTTAAGTTCTTTCGGATTGAGTATTTTTCAAGCTTTTATATTTTCTCTTAGTTTCTTCTGTTTTTTTTTTCTCTTGGTTCGTTTGTGCAATTCTGCATTTTCACTTTCATCTTGTTTCGTATTTATAATTGTAGTTCTATGCTTTTTATCGGTTCTAGTTTTGACTAGCGATATTTCCTTTCGTTATTACTATTTTTTTCTGTGATATCTGCTGCTTCCTTAATTATTGTTACCACATTGATATTCATATTTTTATGTTATTTCCGTTATTCTAGAAAGCCTAGACGCTCTTCTTGAATTCATATGAAATTCAGTAATGTTCTCTCTGACTTTAAGATGTTTTCTTTCTCAAAGTCATTTTGTTTCTCTCAATCTTGAATTAACATTTGACGTGTGCGCTACTATGATCGCTTCCTCTATTAGTTTTGTTATGATAGTTATATTTTTAACGATTCTGGTATTGACAGCAATTATGAAAGCAATGTCATTCTTCCTATCTAGACTTTTCGAAGTCCATTTACGCCCCTTTTCACCTTTTAAAAATATATCCATAATTGTCATTGGGCATTATTCTGAAAACTTTAACATTTTCCTTCTGTTCTTTTTCCTGCTCCAAATTTTCCTAAAGTTACCATTAGTTCGTGCACTGAGCATCTACACTTTTGCTGCTGATGTGTACTTCGAGATTCTCAACAAAATCCACAGGACATTTTATAATGTTATCTGTCCTAACCAGGCAACACAACTTCAGTCACGTTTGCACCACCGACTTTTCTACAAATATTTTCATGGGAATTGTTCTTATGAGTTCTCCTCCTTGAATAAATTTAACCATACTATGAGATGGAGTAGATGTAACCGTAAGTTATATCCTAATAGTTTATTTTTTATGCACTATTTGCCTGTGGAACTTTTCCGATTTCTTTTTGTTTATCTGCCACCTAACTGATTCAAAAATTTTAAAGTAGCCTCGGTCGCCATCTTCTGTCTTTTTGAATCCTGTTATTTTATTGTCCTTTCTCTTCACTAAATCCTTCGTTAAAGAGTCGAGCTATTAGGCAATACACATGGTCTGAAGATTGCGTTCAAGCATGAAAAACAGACAGTTTCCACTTGGTGTTGTACTCAATTTCCACTATCATACTTACACACGCGCTATCCCTAATATTGGGCACTTTTACCCATAAATATATCATAACTTAAAACTATATTTTAACAAACGCATACACATTATATAATACGATCACATAAAAGTTATTTATTTGTGAATCTAGTTTCTATTTCTATCGTTTTAATTTTGCCGACTGTTCCGTCTTCGTTCATACAAATTCTCAAGTACGATTGCTTCAAATTTAACAAATTGTAACGTTTCAGCAAATGTAAATATGCAGAAACTTTCTTCTTAAACTCGCCATTTTATCTATTTTTTTTAACTTAATGGTAATTGTACCTATTGTTCTGGATTTGTTTTTCATTCACTTATATTTTTAAGAGTTTTAATTTTCTATTTGTATCTTTTTTCCTTTCCCGCCTTTCTGCAGATTTGTCTTTATGCCCGCCAGCCTGTCTCTCTGCCGAAACTTTTTTTTTTTCTTGGCAAATTTTTATCTCCTCCATCACGAATCTTCTTCAGTTCTTTATAAACCTTTACCCATTTATCTTGCTATTTTAGCACTGCTAACTGTGTGTGACTGCTTAATGATTATCCTCTGATCACTGCGTCATTCACTCGATATAATCACGAACAAAAAATACTATAGTCGAACAAATCTTCCAACTTCTCCATTTTAACAATCCCACACGCATGCATTTATTTCTCAGCTTAACAGTCATTCTAACCCGATCTTGTCTGTTGTCTTCTCTCTTACTTTGCATCTATTCGAATCTCGTCATTTCTCCATCGACGCTTTTAACTATTTCTTTGTCTCCCCCCTTTTTTTTTTGTTGCATGCTTTTCTTCATTTCCTATCCTCCTTTTCAGAAGCTTTTTCGCCTATTTTTTTTTCATGCCCCCCATTTCAATTCTTTCTCCTCTTCCATTATTTCCGATTTTCATATCAATTAGCGTCTTTGCCTTCATTCCAGCTTTCAAAATTGACTTTTGTCTTTTTTCATTTCCACTTTTCATGTCCTTTCTTCTCTTTCTTTCTTTCCTTCCTTTTTCATTTTTCTTTCTTTCTTTCTTTTCAGTCATTTCCTACCTTCATGTCATTTCTCATCTTTTATCTCACTCCTCTTTTCTTTTGTTCTTTCGTCTCTTTTTTCATTTCTATATTTTTCATTTATTGTTTTAATTTTCATGTCATTTCTGGATTTTTTCTTCATTTCCTCTCTTCATATTTCTCGATTTTTTCATTTCCCATTTTTCATATTATTTTATCCCGTTTGTATTTCATTTTCTCTCATCCATCATTTTTCTTGTCTTTTTCTTCATTTTCTCTTTCCCTTCACCATTTCCCATTTCCTTGCCATCATTCTCTTTTATCCAATTTATTCCCACAGGTATTTCTTCTCGCTTTCTTTCTGTATAGTCTTTATTTTCGTCATTAATCCCTCTTATTCTTCAAAGTTCAACCTTAAACCATTTTCCATTTCATCTAAATTTAATTTTTATTCTTCTTCATAAAAAATCTTCTTATTTTCTATATTCTTCTGTCTTAATTCTCAACCATTTTCTCTCCTCTCAAATGTATAGCATTTCTGTGCCGCCTCACAACTGGATAACTGTTGCTGAACTAATCTAACAGTCTTACGACTGTGTCGTGAATTTGGCCCTCAGTTTGTGCTCCACACTGTTGGCCTTGCGCCAGATTAAGCTTATGAAATACCTATCATTCTATCATTTTATTTTTCCATTCTTAGCAATCTATTATTATTCTTTTTCATGCTCGTTTTCGTCCACTTACAATTTCTCTTCTCTTCTTCCTGTTACACACACTTCTTCCGCCATAGATTTTCTCTCTATTTCTGCCTCATCTTGAGAAGCATCTCATCAAAATACTTTTTCGAGTTGCAATTGTGATGACAACATTTTCTCGCAATTCACTGCATAAAAGCTCGCTATATCTCCGTATTTAATCCGCCACGTTACAATTCTTTTATTCCTACCTCACACATTGCAATGCTTTTCATTTTCGTGTTTGTGGTTCAGCTGAACTATGTGATGAAGTCTGTCGAACCTGGAGACAAACTGCGCTGTCTCAATCGGAAACTCATGATGCGGAAACGAAAACTACAAGAGCGACAGAGGCCTAGCTGCTTGTAGCGTCAACAAATACTGTCCCAGGAAAAAAAGATGACGTTAATATGACAGAATCTAAGTTAGGTGTATTAAACGTAAGTGTTATCTTAAAACCAGGTCTCGTCATGCACAAGTAATTAAATAGAAGTGTGTGTATCTCAGCCAAGTCCATTCTGTGAACTGATTCAATGCAATTGTGTTTGCCTTTCTATTTATGAATCAGCTTTTCTGATTGAACGTTAACTATATGCAACACTGAAGTTTTATAGAAAAGCAAGAATTTCAAATATTCATTTTCAAAGTCAAACAACTGTTTTCATATAATTTTTGAGAAGAGAGATTTGTAAGCTCAACAATTCAAACACACACACGCCCAATCATAACTTAACACGAAAATCCTTTTCAAATCTATTTCACAGAAGAGCCAAAATTACTCATATGTGCATTCTCAAAACTTACGATTAATTTAATCTTCTATATTTAGAATCACACGGTTGGGTAAAAGGAAAAAAATACGCGTGAATTGGTTACTTTCTTCACTGATATTGTTCTTATAAATAAAATGGATAGCACATGTAACTCGAAGAGAAAATAGTGACATAAGATTTTTATATATTATTCTACGTGTCGTGTCCCTTCAGGATGTAAAAAGTTGTGGAAATTTATGGCCGCCTACCTCGAAGAGCTGTTAGCAGTTTTCTTCCCTTTATTAAGGACCCCCAGTTCCGGAATTCATTCGCAAATGCTCATCGCAGCCTTCCCCTATATCTCTTGCCTCATAAGGGTTAAGTTCTCCAAGTCCTCCTTCTTTATTATTTGTCTAAGTAATTTCAGCCGTCTTTTTCTGATTTTGAGTATGGAATTTTCAGTATTCTTCTGTAGATCAATTTCAGCTGGTTTGTCCTCATCCCTGGGAAACTTGTCCAATATTCACCGTCATATAAGAGGATGGATAGCGCATAACATTCCATCATTCTTATCTCTGTTTCTTACGAAAATTTTCAGTTTCTCAGTACCTTACTTAGCTTATGGAATGCTTCTTTCGATAAGTTAATGCTAGGTTCGGATTCAGCTGTCACATTTTCCATCCTCTGTTAAAACACTTCCCAGATATTTGAACTTATCCACCTGTCTGATGTTTGTATCTCCAATTCGTAAATCGAATCTTAGACTTTTTCTCTTTCTGATTACCATATTTTCCGTTTTTTTGTCGTTAATGATTGATCATTTTTCTTACTCTTTTCTACTATCCTGTCTAGGAGGTCCTAGAGTTTCCTTTCCGAATCGGCCATCAACACAGTGTCATCTGTGTATCTTATATTGCTACGATTATGCCTGCCGATAATAAACCCTAATAGGGTCTCCAGTTCCCTGGGCACAGCGTCGTTGTAGAGGTTGAATAAATCTGGTGATAAGACATCCTTGTCTCATGCCTCTTTCTATTTTGTGCAGTGGCTCAATTCATTTTCTACCCATATGTAGGCGGTTTGGTCCCAGTATAAGATCTAGATTATTCTAACATATTTTCCAAATAGATCTATTTTTACTAGCAGTTCAAATAGATCCTTGTACGGAAAAATGCTTTTGCATAATCGAGAAAACATAAGTACATATACCTCTTCATCAGAATCGATTTCTTTGATATCATTCTGATCACAAATATTGCATTTCTTGCTCCGGTGTCCTTGACAAAGCCACGCTGTTACTGTCCTATTTTCGGGCTAATCCCGCTTCACGCTCTATTCATCAGGATTCATGCCATGAGTTGTTCATTAAACTGATTATCCTATAGAGTTTGCATTCGTTTGTACCTGGTCTTTAGGTAATGTTACGTTGGGTTTAGTGAGGTCCTCTTGTATGTAACCACTGTTTTATACTTCATTTATTACTTCTGTGATTGTATTGATGTCAAACTCCGGTTCTTTATATTTCCTCCCAGGCGTTGTGAGTGTTGGTGATTACTTGATTGTTTTATGTGCACCACTGGGCCCATTTTTCTTCGTGCCCATTTCAGGATCCTAATTCAAATTTCTTCTTTTCGTTTTCTTGTTCATTTCTTACCTTGGTATTCGAATCTCCGATTCTCTGATGGCAGTGATTTCTTACGATTTACGTAGGGCCTTGGCATTGTCGAAGGAGCAGTAAACTTTATCGATTTTTTCCTCCCTGCTCTGTGCTGTCAGTACGTATACAATGATAATAGTTATGTTAAAGGGCTTCTCTTTTAATTTAGCTGAGAGGATAATGTCTAAGACTTTTCAGTATCCCAGAACATATTTCTTCAAGTCATTATCTTATATTAAGCCTACACATCTTTCATTTTTCACTCTGTCTACCTGTATTATACTGTTTGTGTCGCCTTTGAAGTCCCCACTATTTGCCTACATGGATTCACACACGTCTAGAATGTTGATATTCAATATACCCATCTTTTGTTCGATGTTTGAAAGCTGGCTACATTGGTATATCGTCCTGAAATTCCATGTCCCGATTACAATTTTTTGTCGCTGGATGAGAATCCGGTGACACCTGTCGCTCATTACCAACCGAGGAGTTGTTCCTGATTAACTACACCTTTTACACCATTATTATTTATATTTATTTTGTGAACAGTCACTGAATGAAGGTCAGGTGACAACTGTCTCCCTTTATCGGGAGTGGTTATCTCCAGTAGACAACCCCATAAATGCCATTATTACTCATATTTACACTGTCTGTTGCCTGGTTATTTTTGGGATATGTAGTGGAGGGCTTCCTGTTGCCTTCTACACACTAGTCAACTGTCCGTTGACTCATTTAGAGTTCTCCCTCCACTTCGATAGGTCTTATTTTTCAACTTATAGCTTTGCTAAGCACTTTCCTCTTGCCAAACAAAATGCAACGAAATCGGGTGGTCGTCAGTTTAATCGGTGACAATTTGGAAAAAAAAAAAAAAAAAAAAAAAAAATCAAACTTATCTTCCACGCAAGAGTGGTGTCGACGAAATCTCTTTAAGGGAAAAAATACAGGGGGAGTTATCAGTTTAACTGTAGGACTATAGTTTACACGTGTGAAAAGTACGTATGATTCCGATTAAAGTTAATTTTAAGTAATGGCGATACCTGCCGAGACTTAACGGGGTAAATGAGTAAAGTAAACCATTATATCAACAGTACACACACACACACACACACACATTATATATATATACATATATAACAGGTGTAACACCAAAATTGTCCAAATCATCTAACAAATTGTCAAATTGTTAGATTAAGCTTTGAAACGTTGTATTTTAGAAATGATTAAAGATATCTTATTGGAATACTGCGAAGTTTTTAGAACACTATTGCATTCTACTTTGAGCAATAAGAATCTATAATTACTCTCCTAGCTTAACAGAAGAATCGTGATGAAATCGATCATAAACGAAAATGACATGTTCATTATTATTTAATCTTTGCTTAGGATCAGAAGTCGTCTCTAGCCTTCTAATTTTCTATCTTGGAGTAACAATGTTTCAAGTACGATTTCATTTCCAAGTTTTTTTTCACTGCTCTTTTGACTGTCATAGCTGAGACTCCTCTCTCTCACGTGCCAAACGTCTTATAGATTGATTTGGGTTTTACCTCTCTAGCTCTTTAGCTGAAATGATGGTCCCTCTTGCTGTTGTAACCTCCTGATCCAGTTTTTCCCTTCACTGTTCCCCCTTTTTAAACCTATTCACTGTTCTCTTGTTGGTTCTTGAATGGACTTTGAAGATTTTAACCTGTTCTCTTTCTAGCCGAAAAATTCAAAGGGTTTTTGGGTAATTTTTACGATAAATAGTGTCCAGATGGCTAATCGTCTTATCTGAAAACCTGGAATAAAGTAACTTTAGTGTTGTTTTTTTTTTTTGGTGGGGGGATGGTCATTTACGCTCTTACATCTGGTATATATAATTTTTTAAAAGGAAAAAATCACAGGCTAGACTTGATGACAGAGTTGAAGACATACAGGATTAGAAGAATAAAATCTGGGACTAATAACACAAATTAACCCTAAAACAGCTCAACACAGCTCATCCGTTTGAGAGTTAACAGCTACTCATGATATATGGTCTTAGAGAAACTATTCAGTTCTTCAACTATGAAGAGTCTAGACTTTATTTATGCTATTCCTGCTCAAAATGACAATTTCCCCTTTCCGTTTATACTTTTTTCCTCACTTTTTCCTTTTTCTACACCGAACCCCAACTCTCCAATATATAATAATAAAAATTAAAAAGTAAATATAATCAGAGTGAAAGCGGTGGAATTTTAAGTCTAGGGTTGACTCTAGTGCATGTATTTAGGTAGCGTTACAATGATAAACGGCTAGTAGATTATATTAGTAAATGTTGTGATGTCTACTGTCTACGTAAAATCGATCGGAAAATGAACAATTGTTTTCTTTTTATAACTAGTGTCAAATACTTCTGCTCCCTCCGACTCCATAAACAAATACTAAGTAAGATAACCTTTCGCCCAAAAACTCTGGATAAATTTGAATCTTTTGACAAGAAAGAAAATGTACACGAAATATGGGGAAATATACGTACAGATAATTAACCGATCTGTCTAAATGTTCATTCTACACAATTTCAAACAAAAAATAGGAAGGTAGCTCTCATCAATGCGAAAAAGATCGATAACAGAAAACCTTAAGAAAGTGTTTTCATGAAAAATTGTTTTTAATAGAAAGATTTTGTAAATTCCAACGAGAGTAAAAGTGGCTGTTTAGTCAATAAATGGAAAATATTTCTTGATAATGTAACGGGTACGACTGTCATTAATTGTAAGGTAGTGAGAGTGATATTCCTCTAGAGTTAAAACGACACCCCCCTCCCCACGAAAACTTTATAAACATAAATTGTCAGTTTTTGGCTGAAAGTTTCTCGTAAAACAAAAAAGAATATTCGCTCTGATCGGTTTAGCCTGCGGCTACGTTTCAGCTCCTTTTGTGGTTAGTCCCCATATTGGAAAGGCAGTCTCTGTTCCAGTTACTGCGTGCAAAAGCCGCATCTGGTAGTAAGGTGCTGGTGATGCAGTCTTTCCTTTCTTCACACAGGTCATTTCTCCCCTTCACTCTCATTTGAGTGCCATCTTTTGCAGTAAACACCCATTTCCCGAGATCGAAGGCATCGGTATCTTCATGTCATGTTTCCAAACATCTCTGCAGAACTGTTTGTCGCGCGTGTCTGGAACCATCGACGAGTTCATATAGCATATCCTTAGGTATATGGCAGTTCCGCTTGCGGCTAACATGGTTGGCGCAAGCGATTTGGGAAGGTACGCTTGTTCCACGACACTCTGGTTTTACACAGTTTTAAGAGAATCTTTCAAAGTGATGCCTTGAATCATTACGAGACTCTTTAAATGAAATGCGTTGTGTATGGGTTCCTCGCAGATGTACAGGTTAAAAGTTT
>OZ010573.1:40516279-40566279 GCA_963932145.1 Acanthosepion lycidas | reverse complement strand
AACTTAAAAAAAATTGTTTTCCATCAGACAAGATTAGCTCGTACGGTACAAAACCGAATGTGGGGAAAATGAAGATAATATAGACCTATTTTTCTAAGTAGGTTTGATATATACCTAGAAAATAGACTTATTGAGTCTTAGCTTATACTTGAACTTGAACACCAACCGTTGCACCCGGCGTGAATTTCGCAATTACATAACTCACCAAAACCGATTATTTAGTTCGAATTCAGAAAGACTACGTAGAACAAATATGAACAAATTTTAAGATGCCATCCAATAATTCAAGAGAAAAAAAAAAGAAGAGAAGTGAATAAAACAAAATGACACTTATTCTTCGCGAGATGATTTCTTATTTATAGCAGACGTAGATTCCGGTAACTCGTATACGCTATCGATAACTCAAGTGTCCATCTGTTACCAAATAACAAATTGGAGCATAAAGAGACTTCTGTAAGAAATAGTTTTCTCTCGCTTTAAGTCTAAATATTAAAAAATATGTGTAAAATAATGATGCAAATTTGCTTATGACCAGATAAAGAGAATCGTATTTCTTGAGTAGACCTTAAAGGATCAGAAATTTAATTCAGGAAGAGCCAACCAATCAACTTACTAGAAGTTGAAGGAGCCAACACAAGTAAGGAAGATGAACACTATAACCATTATTTGTAAAGCTATTTCAGTCTTGATTTGAATGGCCAGATGTAGATCGATAGAGGGTAAGGTAGTCGCAAGTACTCAGGTTAAGCGAATCCGAAAGTCACTGGAATTAAATTTAAATTTAAATTATCTAGGACACATCTACTAGAAGCACATCAAATGAATGACACATCTAGAAGCATAGCAAATATATGACAGATCGACTAAAAACCAGAAAAGTAATGGTTAAATCGGCTACAGCAGGCATGGGCAATCATTTTCGAGCAGTGGGTAGCATGATCTATGGCTCCTCACACTACTAAAAAGATTCAAGGCAATTTTTCGTAGTAGGTAACTCAGTTATTTTCACTACAGAAGATCATATACATAAGCATAAACCTTAGAAATGGGGGGAGAAGGGTTTTTTTTGGCAGGAAAGATTTTTCTATAATTACAAAAATTGAGGACTTGTTATAATATTATCACCGATGACAGTATGATTAACACGTGATTTATTTTTAATTTATTCATTTGAAAATAAAAACATTTTTTCATGGAGAAGAATTATGTTTTCTGTTTAAAAAGCGAAAGTATGTTTACGCGTGTAGTCTTTCGTAGTGAAAATCGACAATGGTTTAAAATGATAAAAACGTTATTTTCAGCGAAAGTTTATGAAATTCACGAATCATAGCACTTAAGGTTTTGCTTATGTATGTGGTTATGTATGAGAGAATGTGTGAGTGAACAAGTGGGAACAAAACAAAAGAAAATTTGAAGAAACATTATTTTCCTTATGAAATTAAACATACCATTTAGAAAGACCAAACGAACCGCAGATTGCCCATGACTGGGTTAGAGGTTTACGAAAGAATCATGAAAAGTCTAGAAGCATACAAAAAGAGGAGGGAAGAATGAGAAAGAAAGGAAGGAAGAAAGAAACGAGTGAAATTAAGACGAACAGATATAACGAAAAGACAAGACAAATACCGAAATAATAAGATAAAAACAAGAACATTCAAAGAGGTCCGGGTTCGGAGAGAGAGAGAGAGAGAGAGAGAGAAAAAAAGAGAAAATTATATAATGGAAAGAGTAAGATAAGTTAGATGATGAGACGTGATGTCAGGAAGATAAATTTGGCTGTTAAAGTGTTGATAAAAATGGGGGTGCAAGGAGAAAATGAAGTCGAAAAACGTAAAGAAAGACGACGCGAAGGTAAAATTAAGGCCAGGCCTTGAGGCAAGAAGATAGAATTATTTCGAGCACAGTTACAAAATAGAGTCGACTGTCTTTCTCTTTGTAGTTTCAGCTGCTAAGTGAATTATAAATTTGTTGTCTAATTGAGACAGCTGTACTGAAAAAGTTGAAAAAGAAGGACAGAAAGCAACGCTTAATTATCTCTCTTAACCATTCTTTCTATCTTGGCCTGGCAGACTATGTTTCTCATTCCGAAGCTGACAGCCCTATATCCATTGTGTCGCATAATTACAATCTCCACAAGACGTCCTGGCTGCCAGCCAAGATATTCACTTTGCTAGACCAATGTAACTGGACGGGTTCGGGAAGTCCCGTTGGGTAAGGTAGAGAATTTTGGACGTTTTCATTCGCTACTATAAAATCTCTTCCTGTTAAGTCATCTTTCTATGGAAATTTATCATTTTCAACTTCAGTTGAACTAGGCTGCATTCGTACGTCACTAGGTTAAATATCCCACCACAAAGAGTTTATCAAATTGTCTGTGGTAGAATATCCTTAATTTTCTGACGAATGAGGATCTCTTTCTTCAAGATTTTCAATACAGACTGAGTTACGAATTATGCAAAAAATAATTTTTGGGAGAGAAGATCAATAAAAAATATTTATGTAGCATAGTATTAGACGACGGAACATGTGACACAGAAATCTGAAGGCACATACGAAAAGCGAAAAATGTATTCCAGAAATTAAGTAAGGTATTATGACATGAGAAAATGACGTAAGAAACAAAGAAAAGAATAAGGAACTGCTGTGCAATATCGCATTTCCTATAGGACTGTAAGTACTGGACAATTTCATCAGAGATTAAGAAGAAAATCTCCAAGCAACAGAGATATGATTCTACCAGTGAACGTTAGTACCATAGACAGAACATAAACAATGAGGACGTTTTAAGAAAATACGATCTAAATTAAACATGTACTTACGTTTACTGGGACAACTAATAAGGAAAAGAGGCCTGGGGAACAGTGGATATATTGAAGGCAAGAAAGACAGAGAAAAGCAGCGAATAACCTTCGGTACGAAGGTGATCAACATTCTGTCCCGTGTATATCTAACCAACATTTGAATTTTTATTATTCTTACTTGTTGCTGCTTTGCCATCCATTCACACAAATTCATTAGAGACGTTGTTCGCTGTTCCCCTCTATTCCTCTTTCCACCAATACGTCCAGTAAATATTAAGTTATTCGTGCAGTTCTTCCTTATAATATGTCTCAGAAATATCAACTGTTTTTGGCTCAAATTTGCAAACAGTCTCATTAATTTACAATAGAATTGGATAGATGCAACTGTAAGTCCTATGCTAGCAGTTTCTTCTTTTACACTCCTCGCTTGTGGAGCTCTCTCCCGTCTTCATGCTTCTTAGCCAGCCTTGATCTTCAAAAATTTAAAATACAGTGCAAATCGTTATCAACTGACTTCTTGATTCCGCTTCATTTATTGTTATCGCTCTTTAATAAATTCTTCTGTTTTTATTCTTTCACCTTGTGTCTTTACTGCCTTTCCTGAAGTGAAATGATTAAAAAAATGGCAAGAAGCAATCAATGGCGCCCCGTCTTAGCAGTCTTTCAACAGAAATACAGATGCATTCCTGATGCGTTTTGCAACTTGACCTGCCGGATTTGTGAGTAAAGACAAGCTTTTGTAATAAAGATTACTTTTTTTTTTAAAGGTCGGAGAGAAGGCATGTTTCACATTTCTATACTTTGTTAGCATGTTCGCTTTCTAGAAAAATCTTCGTTTACATTTTTCTGTTTTCTTTTCAACCATCTTTCTTTTTATGTTTGGGTAATTAACTGCCTTCTACAGCGACCACACCCATTTCTAGGACTGTTGATGATTATGAAATATTTTGCCACTGTGTTTCACGTATAGCAACGCCATATTTATAGAGCGTATGTAGATTTTAAATTTTTTTGAAATATGTTAAATACCGCATAAAATCAAGTCCTTTCGTAGCTTAATTCGTTATTCTATTCTAAAAAAAAAAATCGAAGCAAACCAAAAACCTGATAAACGAATATTTATTTTGTATATTTACAATAACTGGCTGGACTCTAATGTTAGACACTGCCTTACCATTGAGATTCAACAGGTGATTAAAATTCTACTCATGACGCAAAGATTTTGTAATGAAATCCCGAATGTTGTTACATGAATTAAACCTTTGACAGGCAATAGGATTCAATTACTAGAGCATGAAATGAGTTTTCAGATTTATTTCATTAATGAAGAAATTCGCGTAGCACAAAATATTTCATATCTGCATTCTCTGTCTTTTCAAAAATCACTGTCACCATAATCATTCATACATATCATCGTAAGGAAGAGTCACTTTTTTTATAAGATGTAGTTATTTTCAAGAAATAATGTTTAGCAATATACCATCTTTTTATCTGATCTATAGGGATTGTTCCTGTTTAGTGTCCTACCGAGAGAATTTCAGAACGCATAACTGTCCTTCCTCCCGGTGACATTTCATCGAGCAGGTTGAAATATTTATTTTACTATGGCTGACCTAGGTTTTGGATTCAAAATATTTTTACCATTATCCTTCTCAAGAAGCTATAGAAATTCACAGAAAATAATGAAAACGTATCCGGGGGAGCTATTATCGTATATATTCTGAATGGTCAAATCATTAACAAACAACTGGTTCAAACTACGGGACAATAATAGAAAGAAAATGAAATCGGTATTACTCATTAAAAGATCAGAATGTAAAACGAAATAGATCATTAGAAACATCATGGCACTGAATTTTCTAACACGACGTCACAGTTTAGCAACATCATAAAATTTCTACCAAAATAGGTCCTTTAGAAATTCCCTGAGACACATTTTGCTGATAATAGTCTCAATACCTAAAGGATAGAAAACATTTTCGTATATAAGCTTTATATAAAGACTTTTTTCAGAATATCATGGTCCCTTAAGGATAGTTGCTTTTCTTATTTGCAACCTATTTGTCACATTTCCAGCTCGCTCACTTGGACAACATGAAATCCGGACTTTTTTTTTCTAATAATATCCACAAGTAATCATCCTCAACTGCAGAAGGACGTCCTTTACTTACCATATTTAAGGCTCATCTCTCGAATACTGAATCCTTTAAACAATTTAAAGTTAACGGGACAATAGCCGAAGTGCCAGTCTACGCTGATTAAAAGTTCAGTATTAGTTATAACGATAGCAAAAGAATTGCATAATACTAACAGTAAGCCTGTCGGCCTAATGAAACAAAGCAGGATTAAATTCGTTTCACATAGATTGTTAGACCACGGCGAAACAAATGAAAAGCATAACAAACAAATATATATTTTACAATGTTGCTGTCGAAAAAAAAAACCTTATTCCGGTTGCAATTACATTCGTCAAATTTGTCATTGATACCGATCATGAGCAATTCGTAGAATGAATGAAAAACAAAATGGATTCCACTTTGCTAGTAAATCTCCAGTGAAGACATGAAAAGAGGCATGATTCTTTTTAGAGATAATTATTTTTCAAAATATAAATATGTACTTCTTCCGGCTTACAAAAGGCGTTGGTTATCATCAAACCTAAATCCATATAACAGAACAGAATTTGACACCACATTTTCTATATAAGCAACAAAAAAATTATTTTCATGTTAAACATCTCTTCTGATTTCAACAAATATACATATAAATTTAAGGATAACTCAAAACATTAATTCGTTCTAATTATTCCCTTTACACTGATTCTAGCATTAAACGCCAATATCTTACGATAATCAGTAAATCAGATATTTTAAGTAGTAATCTGAACCCAGTCGGCACAAGTTCAGTTTTCATGTTTGTATTTTATACTCAATTACTGATTGCCATAACAATGCTTATAAAATGAGTTATTTCAATTTTTCTTTTTTATAAGAAATAATAATAATAATAATAATTATTATAATAAAGATCTGATAAAGATCTCGCTGTAAGGACGAATTTCTTTTATAAGGTTTTGTTTGTTACCGTTTTTAATATTTTGCTTTACACTGCCTGAAGCAGAGTTCTTCTTTCACATGAGACTGTTGAAAGCCATAGAATGGAACAGCCGAAAGGGTGTGATGCTAAGGGCAAAGAAAAGATAAAAGATGAGATTATCCATAAAAATAAGCTGAATAACAAAACGTCGTTGGAATTTAAACGGTTTTTCACGAAATTACAGGCAAGTTTCAATCCGTATGTTGTATATTGAATATGAAAAAGAGAAACTGGATAATCAGTGGTCAGCAGTTAAAACAATCGCTATCAATAGACTGAATATGGCCATTATTTCATATATATATTCTGGTATTTTACTGAATGTATATTTTTCTGGCAGAATGTTATATTTACAGAATATCGAACTGTCGAATTGAGAGAATCCGACAAAATCCCTGCACATCAATAAGTAAAATGTGTTTGTGAGGAAAAAGCATAAGGAGAAACAACACGAGAGAGAAGGAGAGCACATTATATTGGAATTTAGACAAATACCTCAAATTGTAGTAAAGAACAAAAAAAAAAAAAGATCGGGATAGATGCTGACGTAAACAGAAATCAAAGATAAGTGAAACTGATCGGATATTGATTTTGTGATAAGAGATTTTTTTTTTAGTTCTTTTGTATGATTTGACACCTTTCTTTCTCTTATGCAGGGAAAAATACGAAAACGAAAATAAAAGCGCTGGGTGTGGGGGAATCCCGACCCAATTCCTTTCCGTTTAATTCTACCTAAATTGAGAGCAACCATAGCAGAGAGACAAACAGAAGTCAAAGGAAAAGAGCGGGGGGAGTAATTTAAGACGAAAAAAAACAAAAAAAAAAACAAAAGAAAGGAAAAAAAATCTCTCATAAATGGAAAAGGAATGCAACTGTTGCTATCATTCCGATTTCACCGCCCCCTACTTTTCCTCTTTCCATCACTTTATCTCATCCCGACACATTTTCATTCACCCACTTCCTCTCTTTTTTCTTCTATTTCATCACCGCCTTCATCATTGCGAGTAAGCTTGTCACGTGTTGCTAACCAGACGCCACCTTGAAGATTTCACTACAATTAACAAGCAAGACTGCCATTTATTAGCATTACTGGAGCACACCGCCTGTATACGGACAGAAAATGAATTGTGTAGCTACACAGAAATAGAAAGGAGCTTAAGACAAGGATGCATCTTCTCCCCAGATTTATTCAACCTCTAAGGGAACTGGAGACTCTACCTGAATTTATTATTATTAGTGCTGAGAGCCACAAGAGATAGGAAGTTGCGGAGAGTCATGATAGCCTATGCCTTGAAGGGACGTGGCACACAGAAGAAAAAGTAGAAAGTTGAAATACTAGTCTACTCCAAGTAAGAAATCAACACGTGGATCACAACTGGTTTTAATGACCACACCTTACCAACACCAGAAATGTAGTCTCACATGATGATTTTCTAAGCGTAGCTTAGATGTGGTGCAAAGCCGAAATTATGGTAAGCGTAGCTACGATGTAGCATAAGGTAGAAAGTGTGGAGCAACCAGTGAGGATCGAACTCAGTACTAAGTCGTAATTGATCTAGCGAGACAAGTTTGCTAACCATTAATCTACGTCGAAATTCCCTAATAGGAAAGATACTCTCCGGCGGGAAATCGAACCCCGGTTACCAGAATGACAGGAGGAGATACTCACCACTGAACGACCGAGGACGAGCTGAATGTAGTCCCATATAAAATGTGAAAACAATGAAATGCATAACTAAGTAATTGTTTGTCAATGAAAATATTGTTATTGACATTAAATAACGTGCACCAAGGTTCACTTATTGAAATACGCGTCATTGTTATGGAGGTTGTATGAAATTTCTGGGACATATACTAAGGAATGAGAGCTGCAAGAATTTGACACTTAAAAAATATATTGAATTCAAAGGTGTTAAAAGTAACAGTATGTAACCATTTACAAGGAACTTGTGTAAATGTATGTCAGAATGTTTAGGCATGAAACAAAAGACCCCCGCCGTTGACTGTTGACCTCAATGTTCACTTTTATATTTATATGAGCTTTGTCACTGATACTGAGAACTTTAATCCATACATGTAATTTACCTTAAAACTATATTTTATCATTGATTATATATATATATATATATATATATATATAGAGAGAGAGAGAGAGAGAGAGAGAGAGAGAAAGGGAGAGAGAAAGGGAGAGAGTTTATTTAGACAGAAAATGTTCTTTAAAGCCAGATATTTTGTATTGATTCATTTTAATGATCAACTTTTCAAAATTACAAATAATCCTTCTCAGACAAAGAGGAAATTCAGTAAGAAATTGTCCGAAGTTCATTTCGGAGGAAAAATACAAATATGGTTCATGCTTTCGATTTTCTTACGTCGTCATCAGGGTAGGCATAGACAATTGGTAAGTTTCGTAAAAGTAGTGAGCGTTGTGACATAAGTAAAAACTCTTCAGAGGTAAGCCAGGTCGAATATATATATATATATATATATATATATATGTGTGTGTGTGTGTGTGTGTATATATATATATATATATATATATATATATAAGTGGTTAAGTGGGTGAAAAACTTGGAGAGGGGGATTAACAGGAGATTACTGATAACTGACACCCATTAGACATCACACGTGGAACTACAACAGTCTAACCCGGCGAGCGAAATAAAGGGTTCAGTTCGACATTCCAACAACCTGAAGAAGGCCGAAAATATGGAAATATAAATAGTGTACATAATACCTCATCTCAGAAATATAGACAGATTAGACAGCTACTCACAAACATTATCAAAATACTAGCAAAACCAAATAGTAAAAATTAAAAATGAAGCAATAATCATAAAACAAAAACAACCATAACGGCATCATATTTATCTTTTCCGATTCATATTTAAGTGACTATGCAATTCATATACAAAAATAATATATTTTACATATTTCTCTTCCGTTTTTGTCAACTTATTTTACCTCAAAAAACAGTTGGGCGTGAATGATTGCATCTCCACCCCATAAAAACCTACTTACGATAAAAACCACAACAGCAACACCAAGTGTATTTTGAATGTAGTCCTATAAACTATTGATCAGTTTAATGGCAATGAGGAGGATGCACACGGTCACTTATTTGATAAAAATAGTCAGTAGCCTAATCTCACAAGTGAGTGAGTTTATACTTCACTGAGGCGGTCAATGAACTGTACATTAGTTTAAAGTTGGTGTTATCTAGATGCCCAAAGTGTCTGCTTTGGGACATTCAATACAGCCATAGACTGATATACACCTGACCGCGGATACGTCTCCATAAAAGCTTAAAAATCAATTAACTTTAGATGTCGGGAATTTCAACCATTGCATTTCTATTAACTGAATACGAAGAACTTAAGTTCTGTCATCTTAATGTTAGCTGTCTAAAGAGAATGCAGTGAGACATACATCATGTTTTGTTCTCCTGACGTGGAAGGTAAGAAAGAAAAAGTTAATGAACAGACATTCGACTGGCTTGAGCTAATGACCGAATGGAATTGATTACATTTGTTCCTTTGTATTCGGAATTTGAACAGCAAAAACAGCTCCAACCTATTGAACTGGCCGACAGGAACTGGTTCGTTCGGATAAGATGGCTCATTTAACAAGAGATGGCACACTTTCTGAAGAAAAATGCTTCATACTGGAGAGTTCTAAGCTCTACTGAACTTTAATTCCTGATTGTTTGAGACCCCATTTAAGAATGGACCTAATACATTGCAATCGAATTAAAGTAAGTGTTTAAATGAAATGATTTAATTAATACTAGTAAGTTACTAATATAAAATAGGACATTTTATTTTCAAAAGGCCGTAGTTCTCCCTACAAACACACAAAAATAAAACAATTTTTTGTAACAATCATATGAGTGTGCAGTCCGTTATTCCATGTTTTGTGATATAGGACACCGTAAACATTCCTTATAAATTAATTATGCTGTGAAACGATCTTATGCATTAAGAAGGCCACGAAACGTCCTTATTTATTAAGGGTGCTACGAAAAGTCCTTACGCACTCAAGATGCCACGAAGAGTCCTCATATATTTAAAGTGCCGCGAAGAATCTTTATATAAAAAGGGTGCCACGAAAAGTCTTTATTCATTAAGGGACCGCCTAAAAGTCTTTATATATTAAGGGTGTCGCGAAAAGTCCCTATTCATTAAGAGCACTGTGAGCAATTTTTATAACAAAACGGCACTGTGAAAAATCCTTACACATTATGTGCTCTTTGATTTGCAAACGTGGAGCAGCCCCTGATATAAAAGAAAATTTCCCCCGATGTAGAACACATTTTTGACTTTGCTTTTCTTATAATAGAGCTGCTGCAGTATCAACACACATTTGAGAAAATAAATGATTTTTGCCTTCTGGCCGAGAATAAGAATGTAGACTTTAATCGAGCCACTTGAAGCGCCAATCGAAACACACATACCCTTTAAACACCATCGAATTGTCAGGCCAGGGTAATTACAGAATAACATTCTATATCTCCAGTCTTCAATCTAACATGTTATTTTTCTTATTCTAACAAATAATAAATTGTTTTATCTGCGAAGAACGTATCGTATGAAACATTTAAAGGATCATAAAATTGTCACTGAATTTAGGACCATAATAAAACAACTAAAACCCTTCCTGATCTTGATAGCAGTAAAAGCTGACGCCATTACAAGAAATGCCACACGATACTATAACTATAAATTCGTCAGCTTCTCTTAGCTACCGAATGTCAGGAAGGACAGACACGTTGACGGCAGTGGGCAATTTCCATATGCATTTTCCTCTTGAACTGGAGTGGTACAGCGCAAAATAACATGACCAACAGCTGCTCGATTTCACTAGAAGTTTTAAGCTTTGCTTTTTATCATCTCTTTCTTCAAATTATTCAATGATATCTTGCCATCGAACATCTGTGATGCATTGACCTTTGACTCCGCCCATGGTTATGAAGACTAAGATGTCAACACAAGTCTTTAATCTGTTTCGTATTTCTCCGTAGGAAGAAAATGCCATCAAATATCAATCATTACGTTAATGGAATAACACCGATTCACATGACACAACACATATTTCGCTGGATTAAAATGTTAAAAAGAAATGTACGAACTCCTCTGCGTGTTGCAAGTTAGGCCACAATTCAGAATTGATTCGACGACACCCGTTTCTATTCGGCTGAACAATAACATTATAGTTCAGCAAAGTGCAAGATATGTCCGAAGTGGAAAGAGAAGTCAGTGATGGATAGATGATATGAATGAAGCCATTGTAAAAGATCTGTGGAAAATTAAAATTATAACATTTAAATATAGAGACTTTTCAGAGTAACAATGTTTCGAGACGTAGATAAGACGCGGTGGATTTAAATAATTATTAAATGGTATAGTCATAAAAATTAGAATCCTGAAAAAAATGCTCGTCAGTCTGTCTCCACTCATATCTATCTGCTTATCTATCTATCTATCTATCTATCTATCTATCTATCTATCTATCTATCTATCTCAATCGATTTATTTAGCTATCCAAAGAGCGACACAAACGTTCGGGGAATTTCAACAGTGCGTGAAACCGAGTGAAGGAACTTGTCTTTGTAATATTGTCCGTGGTATCTTTGTATACATATTTAACAGAATTAATTTGAGAGACTGGTAATACTAGCTGCTGTAATAAACATATTAATCAGATTTTGCTCAAGTTACCACAGTTGTGAAGAATGAATTCAGCGAGGAAACACTCGACGACCAAGAAAATCTGTTGAAAGATTTGCAATAGAAATATTTTCCCGACCGATTTATTTAGAGATGATATTTTTAAATTTGAAATTTCCCCAGACGCACATTGCTTACAAAATTCAGAATCTTTTGAAAAAAAAAAAAAACATTACTTCGAAATTCTAACATTCAATACTTCTGAGACCAACCAGTTTTCCATTGGGCTTTCATGAGTAATTATATCGTTTACTGACCGTTTTTGTTTATTTTGTTTTGCCTTTTTAAGCTCACCATCTTTTCTCACCCTGAAAGCATTAATGCCAATTTGGTGAATAAATGATAAATAATGTGTCTACTAAAGAAGCGAATGCAACGAACAATACAACTCCTTTTAGAGCTACTTTTGTCTTTTATCAAAGATAGAGATGAAAAAGATGAAATGCGATGTGATAATGACAGATGGCCTTCTTTTCTGTTTGGTTGTATATTGGGATTACAATAATCAATGTCAATGAAAAGCACTTTTTCTAATTACTTGATTATAACGAAGATAAAGAAAACAAATATACTGTGAAAGGTGCAGGGGCATTGAAAAGACTTTATGTTGCCAGTAATCCTGCAGGAGGAGAGTGCAAATTCTGACATGGCGACAACTTGTTTTCTATAACCCTTTTAAGACATGATGGATTAAAGCCTGAAATGCTGTCCAGGATTTCAGACAATTTTAGCAACGATAAAAGCGAATTTTATCTGAAAAATCAATTGATACATTTTTTTAGCGATCTAAGTATTCTTATTCGAATTGTCAAGATTGACAGCAGATTTTGAGAATTCGACAATAGTAATGGTGATAATAATAACTAGCTATACCCTTTGGAAGTTTCACGGAGTTTTTATAATATTGATTTTTAGATCAAATTATGAGCGCAAGTACTCTTTATTTGCCGTCAAGATTGACTTAAGAAATAAAATAAGCATGTATGTTTGTTTTTAGTTTTTACTCATGTGAAAATACTTTTGATAGGGCGTACTTAAACACTAAGTGGAGAGGGGGAAGTGTCTGAAAGATAGATTAAATTTTGTTCAAACATATTTACAATGAGAGCTTACACTTTAAAATATCCATTTTCGATATATATATTTCTGTGATGTCAACGAACTCTCGTTGCCACTTTTGTGATGTCAACGAACATTCGTTGTCACTTTCGTAATGCTCGTTGCCGCAGAGACTTTGTAATCACAGATCACAACTATGGTACGCTGTTAAACAATACTGGTATCAGACGCCTTCGAATATCACTAACACTAATAGCAATTACTCGATAATACTCGCTCGAAAAGTAATTCGTATAGTGATCCGAATAGAGAAATAGTATAGTGAATAGAGTAGAGAAATAGTGATGTAATGACACCTGGGTTCCCCCTCACAGTAATATGATTGACTGGTGTCAGCCATAAATACAGATTGATTTGGAGGTACAGGGTCAACGCCTATTGCCTACGCCTATTGCTTACCCTTACGATGAGGACCAGTCCATTACGGTTACCTGCTAGATTGTTCTACTCGGTTACAGTAGTCCAAAACCACTTTGCTACTTCGAACGAATATATCCCTTTCCGGGACATATCAAGTAGTATAGACTAGAAATGGAGATCCGTATATTAATAAAGGATAGAATAATAATAATGATCTGTATAATATAGAGGATAAACTAGAAAATGCGGTCATTAGTCGTCAGCTACTACCTACATATATGCGTTTCCTCTATGGTCACGTGGTCTACTTTAATTCAATAATGGGATCGCCAGTGTTTGCTCACTGGCAATCCATGTTCAAACTAAAGTGTCAGCAGCGACACTATTCCTATAACACACACACACACACACTATATATATATATATATATATATATATATATATATATATATATATATATATATATATATATATATATATATATATGCCCATTTTATACTACAAGTAAATATCCTAATAAAGCCTGCGGGAACTGCTAATAAAATTTCAATTAGTCGTGAACATATTTTCAATACTGTAGTGTAGTTAAATTCGGGGAAAACATTCGCAACTGCAATAGCGCACACATTCATTTGTATCCTTTAGTAGAGGAATATATTGTTTCAGAATACAAGAGAAAACTTATCATAATGTCAATCTTCAATCTGAATCAGAATAAAGGAAATGTGACACACACTCGTAAATTAAATTCGAATAAATTTAAATATCAATCGACCAGATTTTTAAACGAAACATTTATAAATTAAATAATAAATAAATTTAAATATGTAACTGCAACTATAAAATAAATAGAAATCAATTACAATTAAATTTTAATATCGAATCGAGTGAAACCTTTAAAACCCAATTCTTTATAAAAAGTTCATCAATTTCGATTTTCATCAAAATTGCAATTGTTAACGTTTAATTCAACTTTAATTAAAATAATGGACAAAGTACATTGCTCAACATGTGTTACCAAACCTTTATTTATACAGCGGGTCATCTATACGATATATTGCTCGGGTAGGGTTCTCAAGTAACCTTTAAGATCAGACTTTATACGAATAAAAACTAAAAAGGTCTTTTTTCAAGGTATGTTCGGAAGGGTAAGCAAAGTAAATGCTATACTATAGGTAAAAAAATCTCGATGGACGTAGGATCTTAAATAAAGTTTTTATTCGCAAAATAGAGGTACAGTTTAATTCGTGTAAGCGTAAAAAGCGTAAACTCGACCAATAGTCTATTCCTGTTGGGTAGTTCAGGAGTTTAGGGGTCTACTTTGTTCTTTGACCTTACAGTCTATCGTGTATAAATAAAACGCTGTTTCATGCTGCTTTAAGTAAAAGGTAAGAATTACTTTTAGAAAATCCATTTAAGTCTTAAATGTACTAATAGACTTCGAATCACATTTGTATTGGACTTTGAACAGAAAGTTAAATTTGTTTAATTTTTTCGTATACAATGTCGGCTCGATGTGTTGAGTGATTTAAAGACCTACCGATGTTTTTTTTAAGCTTAAAACGTGTATATATATATATACGGAAATTAATTATTCTTTAATTAGGATTAGCTTTAGGTCATTATCTTTCAAAGAGAACAGAATTTTAAGTTCAAAGAAGGAATTTAAATTATTTAAATTTCTTTTTCTTCAGGTTTCTTTAGAAATCCCGTAACGTTACCTAATATACGAAGATAGATTATGCCGAATTTAGGACTTAAAGAATTAAGCCAAGGTTTAATTAAATAAAATAAATTAATAAGACTTCGTACTTAAATAATTAAAACCCTGAAATGTTGGCGATTACGTGTTTGTTACACACTTTTTATACTTTATCAACTGCAGACGTTTTAATTATTAAATTCGCATCGATTACTTCTCCTTGAAGTTCTTCACCAACATTTGTCCTGAAAATAATATTGGCGGACCTATGTGAGTCTAGCTAAAAATAAAACAAAACATGGAATTTAAAATAAACGACAAATTAATGCATGTTATTAACAGAAGGAACTGCACATGTACAAAATTGAAATAAAAAGAAGGACATTAAAATAGCTATAAGAATATGCTGGTTTTTCTATTTGTAAGTGCGTGTGTGTGAGAGTTCAGTCACCAGAGGCAAAGGAAGCGGACGCTCCCCGGCGTCAGAGTTCTTTATCTACGTTTGACTTCATCTTGAAGCAAGAGGAGAAATAGAAAGAGGAGGAAATATTTGCCTTTTTATAGACTTAAATAGCACCACCTAATGGGCACTCTTGGCAAAGCCAAGTGAGGTAACCCACAACTCACAGAGAATCTAGCTCAATAATATTATAGAGAACATATTAGTTTCATAGCTTCAGTTCTGAAATCCCTCTAAACCGTTCGCTGTTATACGTGCGTATTGGAAAGATAACAGAGGAGGTTGCCTGTGTCTTTACGGATTTGAATTCTGGACTGGCTATCAAACAATAGAGCCTTGTTAGTGCTGATATATAACCTGCAACTTGTGCGAGGATGAGAAGAGATAGATTAATGATTTCTCCAAAAGTATTCTCTTGTGTTCAATTTCTCTTCAGGAAATGAGTGACTATAGGTATCGACAACTTCTCCCTTCTTCGAACCTTGTAGACTGGCACTAAATGATCTAGCCCTCGCTAGACAATGCCAAGGCTCAATGCAAATTGAAAGAAATTACAACTGCTATGGGCGAACTGAATGCAAAAAGAAGGCAACGAGAGGGATAGTGAAAGAGTTGGCAAATTCAAATTAGGAACTCGTAATTAACGTAGAGTGTACGACAAATGGCCACGTAGTAGCCAATACGCGGTGTAAAGAACATCCAAGATCAAGAGGAGAAACGAAAAAGCAAATTGACTATACACCTATCAATAAGAGATTCATGAACGCAGATTTACACTGCAAAATATACCCAAGTGACCACCGCGAAAGCGACCACCTTTCAGTGAAGTCTAAACTTAGAGTGAAACTACTGCAATTGAAGGTTGCCACGGTAGCACCCAAATTGCAATACGATAAACACTTGAATGACCCTGATTTAAAGGAGAAATATATGGACAGTATAAAAATCAGATAGGAAAGACAAAATGAAAATGGAAACTCGAAGTAGAACACATTAAGGGGAGCTCTAGTAACACCAGCAATCGAGATCATCCCAAAGAAAATTAGACAAACAAAAAATTAACAGACAACAGATGAAATACTTGACATGATGAAAAAGAGACAAAAACAATGCCAAAGTACGGTACGGAATATAGAAATCTGCATAAAGCAATTAAGAACAAATGCAGGTAGGCTAAAGAGGAATTATTAAATGTAAAAATGTGTAGAAATAGAAAGAATGCGTATCACAGCTAAAGCAGATATGCATAAAAGAATAAGAGAACAGGACAAAAGCTATACTTGTCACCAGGTTGCATAAAATCCAAGGTTAGAACGTTGATAGAGAAAAAATACTTCAGCGATGGAACAAATATATTCGGAGAACACTCTCACGACGAAAGAGAACAAACGACAATATAGAGTAATATCGAAGGACGTAGATATTAAAATCTAAAGTGGAATCAGTATTAACCAACAGAAACAAAGAAGTAGAACCAGGCGGAATTTTAATACTGATGCTGGCAGCCTTAGATGATTTGTGCATGGACAAGATTACAGACATAATAAATGAAAACTACAACAGTGGTGATATACCGGAAGACCTAAGTAGATCTATTTTCATAACCTTTTATTATAAGCCAGGTGCAAACGAATGTGAACACCAGCGGCCAATCAGCCTAATGAGCCATGTAACAAAACTTATACGAATTCTGATGATTAGAGTCCAAAGCAGAATCAAACCGGAAATAGGACAAGTGCGGCTTCATCTGACATTGGAACAAGTAACGTGATAATTATGCTCAGAATGATATCAGAAAGTTCAATGCAAATGCAGAAAGACGTATAACTATTAGGTTGGTGCAAAAATAATGACGTAATAATGACGTGTAACTGTATTTTATAGGTCACGCAAAAGCATTCGATAAAGCAAGTTACAAAGAACTGTTGGAACTGCTTGGAAACCTTCATATATTTGGGAAGGATATTAGAATAATCCAGAACCTATATTAGCAGTGAAGTACCTGCCTACTGATATAAAATGAATTCAGTAGCTATACAAAAACAAAAAGCAGTGCAAGACCTGGATGTGTCTTCTCATTGGACTATATAGTGAGGCGATTTTGAAAGAATTAGAAATCCTACCAGGATTCATTATTTGCAGCCACAATCTTAACATGAGATGACACAGTGTTGATAGCAGATACGGAAAGGCAACTACAAAAGCCTCGACAGAAGGTAGTGAAGGAAAGCAAGAACAAAGGAGTAAACATCAACTGAAAGAAGACAGAATGCATCGTTGTTAGTAAAAGAAACATCTCAACATGCAAATTGGAGACACCAAAATCAAACAAGTATACACATTTAAATATCTTTTCAAAAGCTAAAAAACGTATTGTGAGACACAAACAAGAGACTACTGAACTATTACATAATACCAGTACTCCTGTGTGGCAGTGAATGTTGGAAAATCTTCTCACAGATGAAGATGAGATTGGAGATGTATTTCTACAGGATGATACTGAGGATGCCATGGGCCGAATATGTGAGCAATGATGTTTTAGAGAAAAGGGAAATAAAAGGAAACATGCATAACACCAGGAAGAGATAGTTGAAATTTCTAGGGCACATAAAGAAGAAAGTAATCTTGGAAAATCTGATACTAACAGGACAGATTGAATGTAAGAGGGGCAGAAGAAAACAACGCATAACTTACTTAGTGAGCTTGAGTAAATAGATGGCGGAACAGGTTTTTGAAGAAATAACAAAAAATAACATTTATTAAGAGCTACAAAGAACAGGAAATTGTGGAGAGTCGTAAAAAGACACGGAATATAGAAGAAGAATAGTACAACTGTGAAAGAACACACTCTAAACAATGATTGGGTTTTCAGGGAACATTTGAGAAATGAAGACAGTTATTTCATGGGGCATAAAAAAGTCTTAATGTGTCTCTAAACATGTGACGTTATGACAAGGTATACTTAATATCTGAACGCTTAGCACTGAGCAATGGCTGGCAAAATCGTCCCTTGAGCCAAATAGCTAATGAAATATCGAACTTCATTGGCTTCTCCACTATTATAAACTTATTTCATATTAAATAGAACTTTGGAAGTGTCAACTGGATGAGCAATACATAACAAGATACCCTAATGGATCATTGCTACTATGTAGATAATTCGATTCTTACTGGGTGTTTTAACGTGTCTAAGTAAATGTTGTCGTCAAGCTGGAGAATGATGGTAAACGACTTAGCCTTGCAGACAATCGAAGTCGCTACATAATAATTAGTACTGTATAGAGAGTTCAGTTTTAATTGGACTTCACGCGTTTGTCGCTTTAAGCTAGATTAGCCTCAGCAAATAATTAGGCGTCGCAGCGTGGGGTAATGGTTAAGGATCCAGTCTGGTTGAACATTACTGTACACGTGGCACTGCGCCAAACTAAGCTTCGTAAAAATCAAATGCCACGAGGTGGCGAAACGGTTAACCGGATAGTCTAGGGGAATAATCATGGTAGGTTGGTTAGTAAGCTTATTTCACGAACGATTTCGCGAGGTGTGTGAATTTAATTATCACGGGAGTTTCACTATTGTGGCCTTTTGTCGTACTAAGTTACTCATAGTAAATAATCATGACATCTCATAAATAAAATCTTATTTTAACTGATTTTGTTTGGAAAGGGTTCCCATTTTCACAGTTTACAAAAATTCAAATTCCTTGGTTGCAGAGAAATAATACCAACTTCGTTTCGACTGAGATATGTTTTCATTTTCGAGAAAGGTCCCTCATCCTAATTTTAAAAAAAACAATTTCGTTGTGAATATTCTCTGTAAACAGTCACTGTAGCCAGTGTATCTTCCTGAAGATGACGTTTCACTAATTTTGCGCAAGTCAAGATGAAAGGAATTCCCTTGGAACCTGAATAGGTTAACAGTTAACAATGCACAAATTTTTCTCTCTATAAATTACTATAGATTACTAAAGAATCAATGGGGATGCTTCAATTTGTTAAGGATGTAGAGTAGGTTATAAAACTAACGTTAAGCTATATTTTTATATTTTCATGCACAAATGCCTCCAAATATACAAGCGAATAGCGTCTATATTAAATTTGATAAGTATATAATCATATCTTAAACATAGCACTCTTATATATATATATATATATATATATATATATATATATATATATATATATATATATAGGTGTGTGTGTGTTTCGTTTAAAACGTCTGAAAAGGTGCTACGGTTCTGTCTTTTTTATTTGATTTTTCTTGCCTTATAAATTTTTTCTTTTCTGGACATAAATTATGTAGAACTTGTCTGAATGTTCTGTATGTTTGAGTGCTTTCATTTCTTCGTTTAGCCATTATCAAGCCAAATTTACCGTAGATGACCTTGCTATTAATGTAATCTCTACACATTTACTTCGTAGTGAATTATTTTCTCCCATTATGGTGGGTAACCAATAAATCTGATGTATTATTTCGTAAAATGTCCCTTTTGAATTCATATACTCTTTTATTTAGACTTTTTTGTTTTTGATTTCTCCTATGTATTTCTTGTGATAAATATTACAGGCGATTAAGTATTTGAATATACTGGTTTCAACGGAAGAAAAGTTTAAAAAAAAAAAAAAAGACTTTATAATCATAAGACATTCATGAATCTGGTAAAGTATAAAAATTGCAACCGCCTTGATATGTTTTGGAAAATAAAGAAAATGTCAAAAAAGAGAAATGAGAAAAGGGAGATTATAAAAAATACCCACAGCTTTAGCTTAGGATTCAAAATTTGCGGCCCATGCCAGGAGACGTTAGCGATAGTAACTAGTCAGGGTATATTTCTCAATGGGCGATTTCAAGTGATGGTAGCTTCTAAAAAATGCAAATATTTCCTCCTAGTAAACTTTGAAACGGGTGTTGAAATAAGCGTTTGACTTGCAGATTTTTATATTTCCTAGCGAATTATATATATATATATATATATATATATATATATATGGGTTTTCCAATAAATTAAATTTTAAATGTGAATTAAGTTAAGCGTCTAATGATTTTTTTCTTTCTCTTTCAGATTTAACAACTTAAGTCTTTGATGGAAAGATTACCAATCAAACGTGTTAAAGTTATCGAAGCCTATTAGGAATATGGTCGTTCAAACAGAATTTGAATGAAAAGTTACCAGGTCGCATTATCTCTCGAAACAGCGAAGTCAATTGGCCACCATGATCGTGTGACTTGACGCATTTAGAATTCTTCCTTTGCGGTCATCTCAAAAGTATGATCTATGCCAACAAGCCAACAGCAATTCAACAGCTGAAGAATGAGATAAGGCATATTGGTGAGATCGAAGAGCAACTATGCAGAGATGTCATCAAAAATTTTGACGATCGTTTGGAGGTGCCCCGCCGAAGCCTTGGCGACATTTGGGCAATATTATTTTCCACACATAATTGCCATGACTTAAATAACATGATCCAATAGAGAAATAAATAAATTTTCACCAAGAACCCCTGATTTATTTATTGCTGACTTTGATTCTCTTAATGAAACACCCTTTATATATATATATATATATATATATATATATATATATATAGATGTGTGTGTGTGTGTGTGAAGTCTCCGGTCCGATAAAGAAGCCATAATGAATTAAATCAACTTAATGTTTGATTATAATCAGATTTGGGAAGTACGTCGGGCTGAAGACTGTTCAACGTAAATCACATTTGTGTTTGTTGATCCCAACTCATATTTATATATATAGCTGTTCGATGGATTAGGTGTGTAGATCTAACGTCCATAAAAACGATTGCTTTTGATTGAATTATAATTATATCAGATTTTTAAAAAAAATACTCTTCGAAATATGCGTATTTAATTTTTATCAATGTTAGCCTTGAAAATGGAAGATATAAAGAGCCTTTAGCATATAACGGCATCTTAATTAAAAAACGGCAAAAAGTGACTCAAATTCTTAAGAAAAAAATTACTGTTCATAGGAAAAGTACTGAACGCGTGTGTTAAATGCTGTTTTGCATTTTTGGTCAGAGGATTTGTCACTGAATGAAGCTTTACGCTTGGGTAGAGGAGGTCAGGTTGATAATGATCGAATCAAGACTTATGAATAAATAATGTCATACTAAAAATATAAGAATCGAAATGAAAGTATGCAGAAACTATCCAATATCGTGCTCTGTAAATCATTTGTATGATCTGGATTATCTTATTCGCATTGGTGTGCGGCTTCCATTAAGAAAAAATATATGGGCTAGTTATTAAATGCTCCGTTTCTGAAACAAATTTGGGCAGGTTGTAAGATATATACAACTTCACAACAGCGTAGAAAGCAAGTCTTTGTGGTGGAAACTGAAATGGAAAGTTACTAACTGCACCAATCGCCCCTTTTCATCCGAAGAGCGTAAAAAGTAATCGACCTATTTCGAAGTCCTTCCATAAATGACAAAATGTTTGATTCATAAAGTATTGTTCCTAAATAGGCAAAACATGTTCTAAATTAGTCAACTGTGCATAATATGAATTATTTTTAATTATTTTACTCCAAACAAAGTGATATTGCCATTAAGATTCAAGGAGTCACTGGGTGTGAAAGTGAATAAGAAAGCTTTAATGAGGAGAAAAAAAAATAAAGTCACAGGGTCAGGGAAACAGAAAATGGCGACTGTTTTTATATTTAAATGTTTGAATATCGTAAGTAGCAGGAAAGCGACAAAATCGGAAGAGAGTTCCACATGTCAGAAGTGCGAAAAGGGAAACTATTACGATTACAACTTACAGTTAGAGCCAGTTATTTAAACAGTAAAACGATGACACATAATTACCAATCTCGTAGTGCGCTTAAATTCATCGTTCGAGGTAAGAAGGAGGAAAGCTAAGAACAATTTTCATCTCATCAGAGTAACCGCCTGTTCATTTGGCAATAGGATAAACATTTTTAAAAAATAATTTCACCCCAATCAAGGCAAGAATTCCGCTAGTACAGGGGGGGGGTTACAGAGAGTGAAAGTGAGAGAAAAGATTGGGTATAGGGGGAATTGAGGAAAGGATAAAGATGAACGGGATTCAAAAAGATGGCGATTGACGTTGCATTTAAATTTTTTGAAGCAAGTAAATAGAAGGGAGTTCCATAGGTCGGAATGCGAGAAAAACTGTTTAGTAGAAGAGGCAGTTACATTTCAACTGTAAAGGGGTGAGACCTAGATGCCAATCTAGTAGCACACTTAAATTCATGTAGACGGGGCACCAGGAAAAAAAGTTGTCAATCATCGACCCATTTAAGACGCAAATGTAATTTAGAGCAATTCTTTGTTCAGAAACAAAAAATACTGGGAAAATAGAATTATGGAATTGTCTGAAAACGGCAGAAAATAATGGCAAAACAGTAAAAATGATGTTCAATAAAAATGTCATAGTTTTACTTAATAAAGCAAAATCTACGTCAATATATCGGGTGTAATAGTAAAATAATACAAATCGTGTGAAAGCAAAATTATCCATGTTAGATTAAGCTCTGAACTGTTGTATCTGAGAAATGATTTAATATATCTTACTGGGATTCGCTGATATTTTTATAACACTATTGGACTCTACTTTGAACAATAAGAATCTATTACTCTCCAAGCTTGACAGAAGAATTTTGATGAAATTGAAACAAAAATGACATCTTCATCATTTATTGATCATAGCTAAGGATCGGAAGGTAATGAAGGATTGAATTAAAGTTCAAATATATATATATATATATATATATATATATATATATTATTCCAAGATCATTTTCTAACTTATTCACGGTGATCTTCACCCTCACTAACCTAACTTTCTGTCCTGGAGTAACACGGTGCCTAAACGGTTTCATTTTAAAGTCTCTTTGGACTGTCATAGCTGAAACTCCTCTCTTACGTGCCAAAAGTTTATGAATTGATTTGGATTTTTTAAAATTGATTTCTTTAGCTCTAAGTTGAAATGATGATCCCTCTTTCTGTTGTGACCTCCTGATCCAGTTTTCCTTTCCACTGTTCCCTCTTTATTAAACTTATTTGCTGTTCTTTTGATGGTTCTTGAATGGATTGCCAGATGGAAGCCAAAGTATGATTGTTGGGCCCATTATTGAAGGTCTGAATGATCTTTTTCCTTTCACCATTGCTCATTTTGGAAGACAGTGGGGCTGTCACAAAATGATTTTAACCTGTTCTCTTTCTAGCTGAATAACTCAGTTTTTCAGTTATTCTTACGACAAATGATATCAATATGGCTAAACGTCTTATCTCAAAACCTGCAAAAGAAACTAAATTAGTTTAGTGGCTTTCAAGATATTAAACATTTTGTGGGGTGGAAATTTTGCTGTTGCACCCGGTATATTCAAAGCTAGTGTCGCTGATGTAGGTTGGTAACAGTAAACTTAAATGTAACTTGATTAAATAATTGGCACAGAAAGCAAAACATGATTATCTACCAAGGTTTATGTAAGAATGCAGGATTTCATGTGTGCCATTTATATCAAGAGAACTGTATCTTGCGATTATCTTGGCAGTTTATTACTTGATTGATTCGTTTTCTACGGCTTATCAAACCATTGTAGGTTATTTAAAGACAGAAAATACTTTTAGACGTGTAATAATTTTTTATGGAGATAATGGTTTAGTGATATAAGCATTACTAATTAATCCATAGCTGTATGGGGAGATGAGGTGGATGTATACCTTTTCCTAGGATATTTGTGCGTAAATGAATATAACGAATCCAAAGGGAATTGGAACTCGGCTCTCCGATTAACAATTCCAATACATTACACCGCTCGCACATCTAAGCTTACTTCACCTGGTATTCTGTTATGTAGTGGTTTCACAGTGGAGGCTTGTATTTGTACTAAGTCGGTCCTAAAATAGTTTCGACGTACAAAACGTTAGGAACTTGATATAATAGGAAAATGACGGAGTAATCTAGTTGGGGTGACTGATATTTTAATATCCGACTAACGGTCGTCCGACATCGACTGACTGGCCCACTCCGCGACAGTATTTAGTCATCCTCACCACGTGGGCATCATGTGGCACAAGGCCAGTTTAACGTGGGATCTCCGAGCCCGTGGGATCGGCCAAAAATATGCCCATTGAACCCGTATAAACGGGTTCAGGGTCGGTTTACCTCCCCGAAAGAGACTCCGCCCTTCGGCGTAGCCTCGTTCGGGTTCCTCCCCGCCCGAAGGCCGAGAGTTCAACCGATCAGCCGATCAGCCTGACTGACCCACTGCGCGACTCCCTCGTTACTTTTACTACTCCTACTTATTATAGGTGAGAGAGTCTATTAACTATAGAATAGGTGTGTTCCACTATAACATATTCCCAAGCAGTCACCCATCTAAGTGCTAGCCAAGCTCGACATTGCTTAACTTTGGTGATCGTACGGGAGACAGTGTTTCAACGTGATGTGGCTGTAAGTCTTGGCATTTTAGTTATAGACAACTAAAAGTGTGGCATAGAAATACGAAAGCACACCGAATTAGCCAAATATGTTTTTTAGAAACCGAGTCAGGTATTATGCAATCGAGAAATTAATATTAAATACAAATAAAAAATTGTTAGATAGTTATAGGATAACTAATCTCCTATATAAATGCTCAATAATTTTATCACAGACGAAGAAGGTTGTTCCAGTGACCAAGATATGGTTTTCCTATAATAATACCATAAAAAAGAATATGTGACAAATTAAGTTTTCAGTAGATGAACTGTTGCTATCAACCAGAGAAAGATAATTGGTTTTGTTTGCATCAGCGTCAATGGGTTACTTAATACCGACAAGATTTTTAGGATAGGTTCGTATGAATAGAATATTTGTTAATACTTTTTTTAAAAAAAAGAAATGTATTGCTAGTATTTTTAATGTAAAATCTATTTTTATACCTTCATCGTGATTTGACCCCAGTTTGGGGATTAACTATTTGCCCATAGCTGGGATCGTAGCAGTTACTATCACATCAGGTCAGGGTGAACTTGGGAACAACAGCAAAGTAGTTTGTGAAATGTTAAAAAAACCCAAAAAACATTATGATTCGCAATGAATTCGGCTTCAGAGCGATGATGGTTGTGATCTTATTGCCGTGATGGTAGTGAAAATAGAACACAAACAGTGATGTGTGTATTTTTCTCCACGGATTTCTGCTACTATATAAATAAAGAATAATCAGCATAGTGATAGAGATATTTTCGGTCGCACAAAGAAATAGGTATTTTTATGTTTTTCCTCTTTTGTGACTTCTCATTGGTAGGCGGGGTACCCCTCTGCAGAGGTACGGTCGGCATATTCTGAAAATGCAACCGACAAGACAAAGATAATAGGAATTTTGGGAACATAATAAGGAAAGAAGGCTTGGAAGATTTGACACGCACAAGTTACACAAACATAAGGGCAAATCAGCCAAAAAACTACTTGACAAGTCTGAACAAATAGATGGAGGAACAAGTATTATAAAGACAGGGTGTCTTAAAGGACAAAATATTTCTCACAGCAAGAAAGGGGGAGACGCCATGAATAACCATGATCGCCCGCGTCATGAACACTGAGAGAAATCAAAGGAACATATGTAGACAGTGGATTTTATCACGGAATATATTTCACAAAATCAACACGATAATGATATATGTCGGTAGGAATTTGCGTACACACAAATATTGATCTTAGTGTAATGTGTGCACGAGACGAGTATCGTGTACAGAGTAATATTGATCTCGCTGTAAACCAAGCAGATAACAGATCACGATCGTAATTCTTGGAGTGTACATTCCTAAAGAACGGTGTTTAAATATGTCCTTATTGATCTAAACACTTGAACTGTGAACAGAATAAAAGCCTACGGCTCTCGACAGAACTGACCCATGAACTTTTGGGAGTCCATGTATGTCATATTTATTAGCAATAAACTGCAAAGTTGAAATGTAGTAGTAGTTACAGCAATCTATAAGACTCAGGTTTTACATATTTTAAACTTCTTTGCAAACCGATATTTGACCACTGATACAGCCAGAATGTGGAATGCATATACTGAATAATCATTAGGACATAGATGCTTAAAGTCATAAAAAAATGTTTTGTATTACTTAAAAATGCGCACGCTCTTGCCGTTTATCGATATGGGGACAACATGACACAAGAGAAAAAGTGGAGGCGCTTGATTGTTTTATTATTGATATTTAAGATGTAATCACTCCAAAAACAAGAATTTCCAAAACAACATTGTTTTTACATAGGAATGATTTTTGTCAATATTGATCCTAGGAAACGGCTGTATACAGCTGACAGATTAGATATTTATGAACAGGTATGGCGCTATACATGACAACCATACGAAAATCTTGACCTAACGAAGGTATTTAAGAACATACCTTGAGTTTTCAGGCTGATGTTTTGACTTCGTAGCAATTTGCGCCGTCGTGCGAAACTACATCTGGTACAGCTTATTTTATGTTCAATTTCTTTCCCCCCTATACTCATTTTTTTATAACCGATCCATACACCGAGGTATCTGAAGGGTTTAGTATTTACTAATTCTAGATACTGAATTTATATGATGGATCCAGTGCAGATATCATCAATGCTTTCATTCCATTTGCAGTTGTTTCTGTTTTGGAAAGGTTTATCATATTCCCATTTCTTGGCACACGATGACGATGACGATTTTTTGTTCAATATCATTGTTATTCCAACTATGAAAACCTATGTCATTAGAATAGCCCCCCCTCCACCTCTCATCATCAGTACATTGGCCTCCCGAGAGAATGCAGTAACGTTGTCTTCTATTGGTAGACTAGTTAGAGATGCGGTATGGGATTCTTAAATTGTCAGTGTTTAGTTCATCACATCTGTTCGTAAATGCGCAGAGAATAATGTAGTCAGAGATTAAATAGTCAGGGGCTCTCATTTCTTCCTTGTTCTTCCTCTGTTGTATTGATGCATTCAATGGATTCAAAGCTTGGAAGGCGGATAAGAATGGGAAGAACTCTTTATTGATGTAGTCAGATGAGGCTGTGAGGTCGATAAAGCAGGTGCAGAGTTTTCTATTAGAGAGTTAAGAAATTTCTTGGAGTTGTTTGATGACATATATGCCATCATTGAATCTCCCGAAAATCAAATTGGGTCGGGAGAAATTGTCTTTCAAAAGAACTTGGAATATCCAGAAAAAAAAAAAAAAACACAATGTAAGAATTTTAAACAATTTACATCATAATAAACATAACATGTTTTAAGAGAAAATAAAATAGAATCTTTAAAAAAAGTGATAACTTTCAAAAATCCCCCTGAAGATTGTATGTAAGAAAGGCATCTGAATACAGATTTAAATAAATGAACTATTTTATTAATGAGTATATATGTTTTGTTAGACAATACTGAAAAGGAAATTTTATATTTTTTTAATTACAATTTTTTTGTAATATACAAGTGTTCACTTTTCTGAACTTAATGAATATAAACAGTTTACAAAAGAAAAATCTAACAAATGTATTTTGTCACTTGTTTTTTCAGTGCAAGATAGATTAGAGATAAATTGTTTCTCAAATACACTAATATATATATATATATATATATATATATATATATAGAGAGAGAGAGAGAGAGAGAGAGAGGTTTTATATACACTGCGTGCCAAATTATTAACGAGATAACTTTATTCTAATATTTCAAAAACCATCCAATAAATGCACACAAAATTTTCACACAATGTTTGCAACACCGATCTGCACAATAACTGACATTTTCGTACTGATCTGCGCTATGTAAACAAACTGGCGCCATATTTGTTATCAGCACGGGGATTTGAGCGTGCCAAATTATTAGAAAAGTATAAGAATTTAGTGAAAAGATGGGCCGTAAAAGCCGTTTAAGTGATGTTGAAAAGAAAACTCACCTCAGAACTCTCAAAAAGTAAATATATCCTTGAAATTTCTAAAATGATAGGGAGCTGTCATCAAACAGTGAAAAAGTTCACCGCCAACCCTATACAAGTACGCAAAAGGGCAGATAAAGGCAAGCCGAGGGTTATTTCACGTCGTCTCATGTCACGACTTAAATGAGAGGCCACGAAGAACCCTGGACTCACCAGTCAAGAGATTTTCAGTCGCATTGGGGATCCTACTGTGTCTAAAAGTACTCGGTGTCGGTATCTGAGGGAAATAGCAACAACAGTGAAACCTGTATCGAAGCCTCCGTTGACGAGAAATCACATTCAAAATCGGTTGAAATGAGCCGAAAACAATATGAAGATCGACTTCTCTAAAGTTTTGTTAACAGAGGAAACTCGAGCAACACTTGATGGGCCAGATAGATGGTGCAAAGACTAGGTAATGAACGGAGAGAATTGTCATCAGCGTTTGACACGGTAACAAGGCGGTGGAGGCATAATGATCTGGGGTGGTACTGGAAATACATTAGTTGGCCCATGGAGAGTACCAGATGGCGTCAAAATGACTGCTGATGCATACATAGCGTTTATGAAGGAGCATCCTGAACCGTGGATGAAAAGGCAAAGAGTTGCTTTCAGAAGGGCTATTGTTTTTATGCAAGAAAATACTCCCTCACATGCTGCTCACAAGACTACTGAATATTTGAAACAGTTAGGCTTTGATGGACCTCGAAAAATGAAGTGGCCAGCAAATTCTCCGGATTTGAACCCAATCAAAAACCTTTGGAGCATCATGAAGCGAAGACTGTACGCCAAAGGATGACAATTCAAGAGCAACGCTGATTTGTGTGAAGCAATTCTTGACATATCTCGCGACATTACAGCAGATGACATCCTACAATTAACAAATTCTATGGATCGTCGTCTTCAAGTAATTTCAAAACAGGGAAAGCACATTCCCTATTTATTTGTTTAAAACTGTGCCTTTGTTTGTATCTGTTATTATTTGTTTGATTATCTTATTTAATAGCTTCTTTTGATCACAAACATTCACGTGCAACATTAATAAACGTTTTGTTAGCTCAATTCTGGGAATTTTACTAAACCTTTCTAATAATTTGGCACGCTCAAATCACCGTGCTGATAACAAATATGGCGCTAGTTTGTTTACATTGCGCAGATCAGTACGAAAATTTCAGTGATTGCGCAGATCAGTGTTGCTAACATTGTGTGAAAATTTTGTGTGAATTGATTAGACGGTTTTTGAAATATTAGAAAAAAGTTCTCTCGATAATAATTTGGCACGCAGTGTATACATATATATTTTAATTCATACTGCTCACTCTAGTAGATGTTTTAAACAACTCTGAATCATTTGATGGTGTTTTGGAGAGTCCCACGTGATGATGTCGGGATATCACGTCACACAGAGAAAGATCTTGTAATTAAATAAACTGTACTTAAATAATTCAGTTTTCACGTCTTGCTCACGGACATATTTTTATGTTTACGACTTGTAAATGCAATTTAAATAGCCTCTAGTAAACAACGGGTGTGCTGGCATTGTAATGGTAAGCAGCAGGGAAAGATATAGCGGCGAGCAAAGTTTAAATGACGGCCGAATTCGTTGCGTTTACTTTCTCACATATAACATTGAAAAAGATGTGAATCTATCTATTCTCCCCACAATTATGGATTAAATATAAGAGTAAACAATGCCCTTTAGTTGGCAACAAACCCAGAAGTACAACGCAAACAAGGTAAACGTCTTTATGTCGTGGGGCTGGCAACTTCACCATATTAAAACCGACTTGCTACTGAAACTGCAGAAGCATAACTTTCCGCGGTGAGGTTGTGGCCCTATGATCCATAGGGGAGATTAAGAAAGAGAGATAAATAGAGAGATTAGACAACACCATGCCATTTAAAAATAACGACACCCCTTAAGAAATTCTTTACATAAATCTCTAAAAAACACGTGATATTTTATAAAATTTAGGTCTTAATCTGCTAGTGAAACGGATTGAATTTCAAGACAGTGATGAAAACATTAATGATTATCTTGGAGCTGCTGTCGAGATATTTAACCGATTTCACGTCATATGCTGATATTGATAGTACAGGGAAATATTTCATGAATAGGATCTTTCAAACTTCATAATTAAGTCCTGTTATATGAGAGAAATGATAGATTGTTCGGCAACAGTCCTTATCGATGTGGCCATGAATGTTTCTCCATATTTTCTGGCGTTTTACTGGTGACTGAATGCTTTAAATGCATATTGCCTGGATGCGGCAATCGCCCAGTCAAGAAACTCGCCTCTTAAAAACCGGCATTCAAATCGTTCGGCGAAACCTAGCATAGCAGATTTGCCGAGTTACTCACAATATTTAATATAGGTTTATTGCTTGGATTTATCTAAAGAAAAGCATAACAAAATTTCACGTAGTATTTGAACGAGTAGATAATCGGTTAATAGGTTTCGTACCTCACTCATCTAGGTATAAATAAGCGTTGCTTACATATAAGTTTCTGTTGGAACATTTACTGTTCTGGAATCTTCCGATTTTTTTTAACTAAATTTACAAAAAGTTTAAGTAAAATATGCTGCAGACAGAGTAAAAAATAAAATAAATTAATTAAATTCTATTTCTGTTTAAACTGACGACAGGAATCATGCTGGTTGTTCGAGTTATAAATTTGTTTTTTCCTAGTCACTTTTAATATAATCAGAAAATTAGCACTGCTTGTGTTATGTATCTTTTTCCAGGTATCATAGTGAGGGGTGAAAATAGCAATAATTAACACAAAATATCTCATACAGACAACATAGCGGATAACTGAAGATGACCAGAGAGAAATCGCCCGAAACCTCGAGTCAATAACATCAATGATAATCAGATATGAGAACAATAGTTCGATTGGTTGATTGATTTGTTTGTTTAACGGCATATACAATATTAAAAAAAAAAATAAATAAATCAAAATGTATTTTGGCTTGTTTGTCTGTTTAAAACATTCAACTAATATACAATACAATAAGAGTTAAGTTTATTTTCAGAAGAGAAAAATAGAAGATTTGATGTCAGAAATACTGTATAAAAGATGTATATGCATGTACATATGCCAATACTGATATTACTCTAGTAGTCAGGTCAATGATTTTGGAGCATTGGTTGCTTTTGACGAGAGCTAGTGATCTCGCCTCATTCAATCTGGATCTTAAATTGAGACAAGATTTGGAGGGAGAAAATATGCTGACATAGGTTGATTTTATTTAGTTGAATCCATCAAGAAAATGAAAAGAGATTCTTCGATTCAGCAACAGTGATTCTGGAAATGTTCATTCTGCTTAAATGAACCAATTGGCCATGAGAATGTTGAGAGAGAGAGAGAGAGAGAAAGAAACAAAAAAAACAAAACAAAACAATAACAACAAAATCACGAACTTTTCCATTTTCGTATTTCTTTTTAATCAATTCACCCCAAGCAAGTCGATAATACGACTACCACGTCAGGGGCTAATGGAAGTAAAAAGAGGATGAGAAAACTTTAGAAGAAGCTGGAAACCCAAACTAGAAACAAAGGCTAAACCTCTATTCTTGTTGATATGACCGACGTGGAGTATGAGACGGACGGTAGACAAACATATCTACTCCTATTGAGGAAAATAAATAGTAAATAAAATGTCAAAGTTTAGGTGGAGACGTTAGAAATAGACTACCGAAGGAACCGGGAACCCAATTTTAAATAGGAAACAAGGGAAGAACCTCTACTCCAGTCCAAAAAACCTGGGAGAAGTGTGCATTTTACTTTAAATGAAAAAAAAACAAAAAACAGCTAGTATTTTAATTTGATCATTCAATATTTTATTCATCTTAGACGTTGTCATTTCTGACGAGTCAAATCTGAAGGTTTCCAAGGTGAAAGTTTAATGAGAGAAAACACATGACCAATACATTAAATTGAAATATTTGTTAGCTTGAAGTATTAAAAACGCACTGAGAACCCGTTAATTTACATTCTTAGAAAAATGTTTATTCTCTTACGTAACAAAGTTTGAAATTCCCATGTCTGTGTCTTTGTCAATCCACTAAAGTATAAACATGATACATTGTAATTTTCAGTAGTAGCGAGGTCGTCTATCCACTCGATACGACATCCAGTTTAAGGTTATTCAGAAATCGTCCGGTATTGTAACAAGCATTATCAGAATGTATCTCTGATCTTACTTTCTCAATGCAGTGGGAAATTACTGTCTCCGGGAGCATCCCCACTACCAGGTATCAATGTTTGTTTTTTTTCTAAAGTTCAGAGAAGCTAAATTGCTGATGGCAGGGCCTGCGAGAGTCTCACTTTGGTGAGTACAGTGTAACCAGGATATAAGAGAGTTGTCGGGACCGGAGAAGAGGTCTCTTATATCCGGGTTTGGTCTAATTTATATACATTAACACAGGCTCTAATTTGGGACCAGAGAAAATGTCTCTTATATCCGGGTTTCTCTTATATCCGGGTTACACTGTAGTTTACATTAATAACAAGGGAGGAAAAGAAATACGTTAATTGAAAGAAGCTGAAATAATTATCATGAAAGGAAAGCGTTTTATCGTAGAATAGTGACTCGCATTCGGTACTACTCGAAACCACACTGGGTGACAAATACACGTGACATTGTGTTAGTGTGAGAAAGAGCAAGAGGGTAAATAAATGAGAGGAGGAGCAAAATGAAAGGAAGAACAAAATGAAAGGAAAATTATGAAGGAAATATTAAAAAATTAAGATAAACGTTAGGAGGAAAACAAAAAAAGAAAACTAAAAAGAAAGGAAAAATCTTAGAGGAAGAACAAATAAGACAAAAAGAAAAGGAAGTGGAATTAAAAGCAAAGTTAAGGAAAGAAACGACAGAAAAGCGAAAAAGAGAGAGACAAAAAAAGAGGGTGAAAAGAAAAAAAGTGGGTGTAAAGAAAGAGAGGAAACGCGAGAAAAGAAAGAGAGGAAACGCGAGAAAAGAAAGAGAGGAAACGAGAGAAAAGAAAGAGAGGAAACGAGAGAAAAGAAAGAGAGAAAGGAAAAGATTGAAAAAGAGACAGAAACGTAAAAGAAAAAAAATGGAGAGGAATTAAAAATAAACAAAAGCAGAAGAAATCTTAGAAGAAAAAAAGAAGACAGGATAAGAAAACCTTTGATTAAAAATCTGGAAGGAAGAACAACAAAGCATAAAGAGCAAAGAAATGTAAATAAAGCATACAACAAACCGAAATTGGGAATAGAAACAGCATTAAATAAACAAAAACAGCTATAAATATCCAATCCCAATCACTGATTATTTATTTCTGGTTCAAGGGAAGTATCGTTTTCTGTGTATTGAGAAGCCACAGGCGGCATCGTGATGAGGCCAAAGTTATTGGCGCCGGAAGAAGTGACACAAAATGTATGCACTCAAATCGTCTATATAATACTTAAAGCTCGACCAGTATCAGGTTTGGCAAGAAAAGAAGTAAAAGAAAATTCGATTATCTTAGCTATCTTTTTATCTTGGTTCAGAACGTTTATAATATAATATTGAAAGTATGCACCCGGATTCTTTAAATAGTGTTTCTGAATATTTTTTTTTCTTAGATCTTCTATTGTATATTTTATGTATTAGGTTGGTGCAAAAATAATGACGTAATAATGTCGTTTTTTGACGTATTTTGTAACGTCAAAAAACGACATTATTACGCCATTATTTTTGCACCAACCTATTATGTATATGGTGCTTTTTTAAAAAAATTAGTTTATTCCCCACTGTCTTACATGAAAATCTCTCTTTGACCGTCTTATGTAATTATATCTACTTCCTTCACTTACCCTCTCCTAGAAATTTATTTAACCCATCTTAGTATATTTTCTTTCATTCCCTCTTTCTACTCTCAAGTATCTCTCTCTCTCTTTCTCTCAAACAAACAATTTTTCTCCCTCGGAAGATTATCTGATAGCTGTTTTAGCTGCAAGCGTTTTTTCCACATACTGTATTCCTCTCTCTGCTCGAGGGTTTTCTTCCTTGGTCGCTCTATTACTCTCCTTGATTTTTTTTCTATATCTCTCTTCTCGAAGGTTTTTCTCCCTCGCTCTTTCTCTCTTCATCAAATTATTTCTCCCTCGATATCTCTCTCTCTTTGAATGTTTTTTCTCTCTCTCTCTCTTTGAATGTTTTTTCTCTCCGAAGCTTTTTCTCTCTCTCTCTCTTCGAAGCTTTCTCTCTCTCTCTTCGAAGCTTTTTTTTTTCTATCTCTCTCCTTGAAGGTTTTTCTATCTCCCTCTCTCTGCTCGAGGAATGTTTTCTTTTTCAGTTTCTCTTTCAGTAATATCTTACTCTATACTGATGCACTTTCACTTCCCTCCTCACACCTTTTATTATTCTTTTTCTCTGAGGTGGTACTGAAAAGTTCTCGGTCCAACCCACTTTTCCAAATCTAACCGAATGACCAAACATCTGAATATTTTGTCACCTTGGTAGGCCTGAGAAGATCTTCTTAATCATACATTCTTATAATTCTTTTCGTTTCTACGATTTTTATACGAAATCTTTTTCGTCACGTTTCTATTTAATATCTATTTCTTTCATTTTTTTTAACATCCAACTTCATTTACATTCATCTTTCAAATTGTAATCCTTTATGTGCTGTCTCTTCAAATACTCATTCACTCCCTTTTTACTGTGATCTTCATTGACCTTCACCCTTACACATTCCTTAATTTTCTCTTTTCGCCAACAAACACGGATAACGTTTGTCCTAATTTACATCGTTAATATCCCTGTTGTTGAAAGATACTATTTCATCTTCCATTCTTTGTTTTCTAATGCATCTGCTAATTAAACGGATGGCTTGTTATTATCTATTAAAAAGCAATCCAAAGTGAACAAACATATTTGGTGACCATGAAGCTGTCAATCAAGCATAATGCAGGCGTGGCTGCTGCCTAGAGTTACCGGGAATGATTCATTCAAATTGTCATTAGAAGAAAACAGCTTTTTAATTGCAAATTAATTTTCCGGTCGCAAATTAAGCAAGAACAATTCTTACATTTTCATTTGTGTATTTGTTTAGGTAATACAAGGGGTGTTTTATGATCAGTATTTTTCGCCCAAAATTGGGAGTCACACGATAGACAAGTAAATTGGTTTTGAAGAAATTAAAAATCATGCATTTTCGGTGACGGGTTGCACTATACACGGTTAAATTTTTTTCTGGAGTGGTTAAAATTCATGCAAAAAAAAAAAAAAAAAAAAAAAAAAATCAGGGGTCGCATTATACATGGTTATATAGGAATAAAATATCGCTGCTGACATTGGAGTTTGAACACAGATCACAAGAGAGCAGGTGATCCCATTTCGAATAAGTAGATCACGTGATGGTAAAGGAAATGTATATATGGGAATTAGCGTGACGTCAAAGTGATCACTATATCTACACTATCCTCCATTACTATACGGATCGCTATTCTCTATACTATTCACGATGCTATTTCTCTATACTGATCACAATACGGATTAGTATTCGGATCACTATTCGGCGGTAACTTTTCGAGCCAGTATTATCGCGCAAGTACTGTTAGTGTGAATGTTATTCGAGGGCGTCTGACACCAGTATTGTTCAAAGGCGTACTATAGTTGTATCTGCGATTACAAAGTCCCTACTACAACGAGAATCACGGAAGTGACAACGAGCATTCATTGACATTAAAAAAGTGACAACGAGGAACATGGAAGTTAACATATTAGATTATTTTTAAAAGCGAAAATTGAACACCAAGGTTTCAAATTAGGAAACGTTACAATAAAAACAATGGATAAATATTCTTAGCATTAAATACCTTTATTCGCTTTACCCTACGCAAATATTATTTTATTTTTGGAAGGATTTCTTATTTTCAGACAAATCCAGAAATGGTGCAAAAATGAGGGTTGCAAGATCATGTAGATGGTAATGACAAGGCATTTACTTCAGTGATGCTATCAAACAACTCGCTATCCACTCCTTACGATCCGAAGCCACCTGCTCAAAGGTCACAAATGCAAGATTACGTTTCAATTTCTTTTTAAGCATGAGCAATGGTCTACCTAAGTTTCCTTTCCAAGTATGAAGCTAGCTATACTTGAGGATCTTAGTGATCTTGATCTCAGTCACGGAAAAATCTCAATGCCTCCAATTTGTCTCTCTATATAAGCAATTATTTATGAGAAATACATGCACAAATGTAAGACAAGTACACAAAATCAATATCAATTATATATATATATATATATATATATATATATATATATATATATATAATTTAGAAGACTTGATTTTATCGACTAAATCAATATTCATTAACTTTTATACATACCATATTTCTAAGACAGACACTGTGTTGTGATGTTTGCGAACAGTAGAAAATGTATTAATTCCACGGGAACTTACCTGAAAAAAAGAAAAAAAAAAAGAATACACATTACTTTTATATAAATAAAAGGAAAGAAATTTCACAATAAACATTGATCAAATAATTCATAAGAAAGATATTTCAACCGTGCCCAGGGCAGAAAAATAATATGAAATCAAATTTTATTCTTTTTAATTTATTTTTCTGTTCGTAGAAATGTTTGGAGATATTAGATCTAAGTAATAGAAGAAAAAAAAAGAGTAGAAATACATTTCTCTGCGTCTGTTCATTCAATATTGTATTGCGAACACTTTATTTATATATTAACTTTTACTGCCAACAGATAAAGTATAAAATTCCTTTTTATTACTACAAGCCTCAATTTTTAGTGAACATTCGTGTTTGAAATAGACGAAACATGTTTTTTTTTTAACGGACGGTAGACGTAATATGAATGTATAAAGTCTATTGGTTTGCGCACTCGGGAAATTTTTATAAAGAAAATGTTCTCTACCTCTCCTTGTAGGAGAAACCACCGTTTGACACATTTTCCTTTCTAAACATTCAATTGACGAGAAAAAACATTTTTTTTTTCGATATTAACTATTTTCTTCGAAAGGTTGCTTTAAATATATCCATATTAATTGTTTATGCAACCGGAGATATCGAGTGAAAGATCTATTAAACAAGAAGACCAAAACATGCAGATGTCTGGGTGATTACATATACTACGAGTCAGTAAAATATTAGACGAAAAGAAAAACTTATAATCCTAGCTGATTTTATTTTTAATTATAATGACGTTTGCATTTGAAGTCGGTCTATGAAGGGAGGCTTTATGCCTTGTTTGACATTTTCCATCGACTTCACTGTATCAATCCTCCATTTTGCTTTGCCTAACTGACTAAAGCTAACAATAAATATTTCTAATATAAGTTGAAAATGAGCGATAAAATGATGAGCACTGCATTTGAAATCATTGATGTAAAATTTGTTTGAACAAAGTTTTGGGGGTTTTGTTTAATAAAACAAAAATTAAATCACTGTTTAATTAAACAATTAATCTCAATATTTAGATATTTTTAAAATTTAAGTTTCTTAAAAATACAAGAACGAAACAAATAGTTTTGTGTTGTGAATTGAATGTTCAGACAGAAAAAATGTACTTGGATATTTTGGTCACAAAAACTATTGTTCGTTTTGTGTAACAGAAGATAAATCATTAAGGTCGGAAGCTCCCTTCCCTTCTGATGGCAAAAAAAAAAAAAAAAAAAAATACAAAACTTTTTTTAACTCAAACATATAAAAATACAAGGCTCAATAGCTATTCTATATAGAGATTTACAGTCAAAATGATAGAGCTGAATGCATTGTGCGATATAAATGGGTGGTTGAAAATATGGAAAGGATTTTTTGTTTTTTTACTAAAGTTTTCATACAATACAAATCCCCCAAACCACCAAAGGTAGAAAGTTTTGAACGTGTGATGCGAATGTAAGAAAAGGAAATGAAAGTTATGAGCATATGGAGAAAAGATTATGATTGACCCTAGATTTGAAGACTTTAGTCTTCAGGGAAGTATCCCCGTAGGAATCTATTCCCCAACAACGGAATAAATAAGGAAAAAAGGGATTAATCCCGTAGACATAGTAAATGTTTTAGCTGATGGCACTTTAGAATGGAGCTCATCTGAGCATTTGTCATGGCATAAGTAGGAAACAATGACTTACTAGAACAGGTAAAGTTTTAAATGTTCAAAGAAGCACCCATACAGGAGTTAAAGTGGCAGTTTTTGAGAGTAAATAGTTTCTAGGAGGAACAAGTGTGATTTGACTTCCATTGCGTGTTCTATCTGTAAACGTCTGAACTGGTGGAACTAACGAATTGTGCTCATTTTAACAGTTAGTATCATTTCGTAATGATGCTCCTGAGTGGGAAATGATCGAAAATTTTGTTTTCAATGCAACTGACATTTACTTGTTATTTGCTCTTTTGGGAAGCAAAAAACACAATGAGAATCTTGTTCGTTGGAATTCAGTTTATCAAGTTCATATTGTATGGATTTAATCTGTATGCTTTAATTCTGAAGACGACTGAAGTCGCATTTTAAATCAACTGAAATCATCAAGCAGATTTGTGCCATATTCGTAAATATATACAAAACTTCAATAGGAGCAAATAAGTTTCGTCTGTCCTACGATTTTCACACCTTCCTAGACTTTTAATCGGGATAAAAGGTTTATCACTCGTTTCCCGTTTAGGATTGGGTTTCTGTTTGTTTCTTATATCTACTTCAACTCTGCACTTTTAATATCTCCGCCTAAATTCTGAAATTTTATTTACTATTTATTTATTTTTCCTTTATAGGAGTAGATAGGTTGGCCTATTCTCAGATTCACACTCTTTCCTAATCTTTTAAATAGGAGTAAATATTTGTGACTGAATTCCTGTTTAGTATTGGGTTTCCGGTTCCTCCTAAGGTCTTCGCATTCTTTTTCATTCCTAGTAATCCCTTGCGTCTTAGGGGCATTATCACCTTGCTTGGAGTGAATTGGTTTGAAAAAAAAAAAAAAAAAATTAGCTCATGCTGTCATAAATTATCACTCGCATAATTCCGCTGCGGTTCTTACTCGCTGAAAGACCAATGCTAATTAATCATCACTCGGTTAATTTTGTCTGTTTGTACTAGTAAAACTTGTTTGAATATAAAAGCGAAATTAGATATTCTACAAGGTTATTTAAAAAAATGTTCACATTGAAATTGCTTGAAAATCGGCATTTTCGCTCGTCTACCTGATTACTTCCCTTTTGTAATCGACACAAATCAGTAAAAGTATTGTATAATCTGACAGTTCAGAAACAGCCTGTAAATTAACTAATTACTTGCGTATATTTGTTTTTGCAAACACACATTCATTTCTCCGTTTCTCTCTCTTTCTTTCGGAGGAGGTGCACGCATGCGCATTTAAATTTATGAATAGCTTGCTCCGCTTTGACTTTCCTACTCCCTTTCAGATGCAAAACGTCTGTCTCTTTTTTCTCGCTCGCCTGCTTTTCCCCCAGTTCCGATCTCGGCTTAGCTCTCTTTCAATCTGTCTGTTTCCTTTTTCTTTCCCTCTCTTTCATATTTATCGAATTGCATGTAACGTTCAAGTATCGATCGGCTGACCTACTTATCACACCGCTGATTCTCTGTCACATGCAACCAGTCAGCAAGCCTACAAATCAACCGAACCGCCAGCCAGCTACTCCAGTGAGCTCCTCCCTTTTTCGTATCTACCTTTCAAATTTCGATCAGAATTGCCAACTCTAAAATAGATTATAGAGCTAGATCTGGAGAATGAAGGACCTCACAAACAGATACACATTTTAAAAGGTGATAAGTATATTTATTAATAAAATTATGGGTAATACATCAATCTTAATTTGCGGTAGTGTTTTTAGTTTCTTAAATGAATTCTCTTAATCGTGATAATTTTTTTTGGAAACCTTTAAAGATGTATAAATTCTAATGTTGATTTTTCAGACGTTTTGAGAGTAAATATTTAGAAACTTATTACTTTAAAAACCACTGTAATAAAAATCGCTCAAAGAAATCGAAGATTTAGAACAAGCAAAATTTATTAGAATACAAAACAAATTACTAAATTCTACAACAGAAAGACAGAGCAACGTTTTCTCTTCATTTTATATGTAACTGATAAAAAACAAACAATATATATATATATATATATATATATATATATATATATATATAATTCATAGAGTCTAGAAGAATCCTTAACAGAATGCAGAAAGCACTGGACAGCTGTTTCGTCCTGTTTGGGACATCAACAATGCGAATCAACTACCGAGAATCGAACCCGGACATTTACGATACAACGCAAGCGTCACACCACTGAACCAACGGCCACGATGACGAAGAAGAAACTGACTAGACTTGATATAGGGCCGCTACTCACAGATTTCGTGGTGGTAATCATCTAAGTATTCAAACCTAACGAGTTGTATCCTTGGTTGACCCAGCTAATGCTCTGCGATGGAGCGTTAAGGGGAAGGAAGTCGTTGGGGCACAACCCGTAACGGTCTGGATTCAATTCTCGGTAGTGGATGCACACTACTGATGAGTCCCAAATAAGACGAAACAGTTTTCCAGTGATTTCTGCATTCTGTTGAGGATTCTTCTAGACTCGATGTTATACTATAATGATTATTCTAATTTTCCACAAATTCTATCACTTTATATATATATATATATATATATATATATATATATATATATATATATATATATATATATATATATATATATATAAATAATAGTACAAAAGCTATACCGAAATCTATTTAACTTTTGACATTGCTTATATATAAAGCAAACACGTTTAAGAAAAAAAGAGTGAGATCGTGATTTACTAAATGCACGGAAGAAGTTTTGGATAAAGTTGTAAAAACCACTGCTTTCCATCTGTATTCCTTCATTTTCTTTAATGCAGCGTGCGGCAGAAATACCTCCCACATAATGCTAAGACGGTAGCTAAATGAAAACACCTTTGCCACAAACGTCTTACCATTATGTAGAGTATTCCTGTCGTGTCCTGTATACCGAAATCACCCCCTTTTTTATTCCACCTTCTGTCTGAAAGTTCGCTATCAGTTCCTCTTTTGGGCTCGTGCATTCTTTTTTAGAGTTGATTCTTAAACATTGTCGCTAAATGCTAAAATTATTCTTTGGTTATTATGAAACATACATCCATCTTTTTTATTTTATTTTAATGGAGCTTTTATTCTCTGTGCCTCATCTAATTTTCTTTCATTCACTTATTTGCCTATTCGTTTTATTTTATTCTACTTCTTGCTTAAAATCTTGATTTGGCTTTCTTTTCTTTTTTCTGACATTTTTCTTGTTTTTCTGTCAGCTTTTTATACTTTTGCAGACATCTTAATTTCTATCACCTATATATATATATATATATATATATATATATATATATATATATATATATATTATAATTTCCGGATCCAAAGAACGTTTTGAACCAGCATCCGAAGTCTTGAGTCCTTGCATACATATAAAGAAATTCCTCTTAAACACATATGAAGCTGGATAAAAAGAAATGTACATTTTAATTAACCCCCACCAATACTTTATAATACCCTTGCTTTTTCTCTTCCCCCAACTCCTTTTTCCTTCTTCACATCCTCCTCCTCCATTTATATCACACCCAACGTCGTGAGTTTATTTATTTAAAAAAAATATAGTGTTCATTAGTTTTTTTTAAGTAGAGTGTTAAGAGGTCATTTGATAAAAATCGACTGAGGATACCGTAAGATTGAAACTATGGTAGTGAATTCAACTGATCTTCTGATTTTATATATATATATATATATATATATATATATATATATATATATATATATATATATATATGAAGAAATATAGTCCTAAGATGTGCTATATTTATGGGATAAAGTGCTCAATATCAGAGATAGAGCGTGTGTAAATAAGTTATATATATGCTGATATCTCCTGAAGAGTGGACGAACAGGTCAGTCTACGAAACTATGAAGTCGGGATATTGAAAGTAAATCCATCAGTTAAGTGCCAAATTTTACTCACATTAATCATATATATATATATATATATATATATGTGTGTGTCATATGTATATATTTTTCTATTTTCTGCTTATTTTATCTTTTATCCTCTTTCTAGTTACATTGTCATATTTATATAATTTTTTTCCTATCATTGTCCCTTCCTTACTTCTACCATTTTTAGTTATGTCACCTTTAGTTCCTAAGCTATCTTTCTAGATTTAATCTATCATATTTTTTTTCTTTATTCCGTCATCTTTTTATGTATTATTTTTATATTTCTTCTACATTCTTTACTTATGTCGTAGACGTCAGCGGTCACTTTTTTTCTTTTGAAAGTCGAGGTAAAAGTCAGGAGTTGAAATGCAGGCTGGCAGGCTCTTCACACTGAGAAGTTTTTACCCTATGTCGGTCTGAGCCAAGCATAGTAAATCACTTTTTTTTGCTTTCTACTCCCGAATATCTTCTGATCCCCCATAATCTCTTATGCTCATTCCCCACTTTTTTTTCATGAGTAACTTTTGTCTTTTCCTCGACTTTCTTCGTTGCTTTATCTGAGCATTTCTTTTTTTTTTCTTGGCTTCTAATTATTTTCTGCTTAATTCAGGTTTTCCTTTTGTTATTTCTGGATTCCTTTCTCATGTCATCACGTCTGTTCTGCAGTTTATCGTTTATTCCTTTCGGGATTTAATGTTTTCCTCACAAAATTCGTTATTCCAGTTCAGCGTATGACATTCAGTTCTCTCCTCAGTTTTTTTCCCAACGTTTTCTCTGCTTTTATCATAACTGTTCAATGTTCTTCCCTGCCATATTTATAGACATACATCTGCGACAATATACGATTTCATATGCATACATTTTACGTATACACCAACATAGGTATTTCAGTGGATGCAATTATCCGAAGGAATGCTGAAAAAATATCAGCCGACCAAGGTACACTGAATCTATATATGTGCCGTTTCCTTTGATCAGATTGTGATATGTATGCGTTTTCAGTTTCATATATAACATACCTGTCTACACACACATCTATACTATAAAACTGTTAGATATGTATGTATATTTAAGTACCCATCCACATCAAACGAAGTATTTTACAGTAGGACAAATCCACTGAAAGTTTTAATAGAAATTTCTTAACAGATACACACAAACACACATATATATATATATATATATATGACTCATCTGGAGTACCTACGCTTGATTTCCCACTATGAACGGAGCCTCTACTGATATGCGCATAACCCCGTCACTGGTTTCAGAAATAATTTCCAAAACTAAACTCCAGTTCTCTCCAAATTCTACAACAATTGGCTTGCTGCTTCCTGCATTGCTTTCCATTTTGTTGGAAGTCCTCTGTAGTTCCTGTTTTCAAACACTCTGGAGAACCCACTGAATCCTATAGCTATCGCCCTATTAGTCTCTTAACACTTTCAGCAGAGTATTGGTGAATCTAATCAATGCTGAGGTGGTTAAGCATCTTACTTCACACGCCCTCATCTCGGACAAACAATATGGCTTCTGTTTAGCCAGATCTACCGCTGATGTGTTAACGGACATCACTGACTACGTATATCAAGTTCTAGATGGGCTCGCTTCCAGATAACTTCATACAAATGCGGGGTCCCCCAGGGATCTATCCTGGGTCCTATGTTATTTCTGATCTCCCAAATTTCATTAGTTGCCAAATAGGTATTTATGCAGATGACCCTACCATTTACTCATGTTTCAATAGGAAATCCGTCAGAGCTTACAAATTAAACCTGGCAGATGTTCTTGAAAAGGACCTCCAATCAGTTCTTAACTGCGGCAAGAAATGGCTTCTAAATTTTAACGCCACCAAACAAAATTGCTTTCATTTAACAACCACAAATAACCTTTTCTGTCTGCCCTCAGCATGGCTGATGCTAGACTCCTGAAGAGCAACACACTACGCCTTCTTGGCCTCACGTATTCTACTGACATAAATTAGAGCGACTACATCAAATCAATAGCTGTATCTACTGCAAGGAAATTTGGGTCACTGTGTCGTGCCAGAAAATATTCCTAAGAATCCATCTAGCACATTTACAAATCTACTATTTGTACGGGCACTGAATACGGCTGCTATATTTTGTTTCCTTATATTGTTTCTGTATATCTAGAGATCCTTGACAAAATCCAAAGAAGGATCTGTAATAGAATCAATTCTGAGCAATCATTTCGACTTCAGTCACTTTCTCATCCACGTGATGTAGCTTCTCTCTGTCCTTTTCTACAAGTATTTTCAAGGTAACTGCTCTGATGAGTTCCCCACCTGGTGCAACGAATAATTAAATTTAAGCGTGCTACTAGATTGGTATCTATGTCCTACCAGTTTAATTTTAAAATAGCTAAATATATCCGCCACTACTCCAACAACTTTTCTCGCACTTCCAACCCGTGAAACACCAGTTTCCTTGTCTCAATGATAACTGCAATCTTCAAAAATTTAAAAACAAAGTCAATCGCAACCTTCTGTCTTCTCGAATGCCGATCATCTTTTATCCTGTCTTCAATACCCTCTATTCTCAGTCTTCTCTTTCACTTTCATTTGCTGTAACCCCCTGCGTATTAGTGGCACTCCCGCCTTGCTTGGAGTAAAGTGATTAAAACATGTGAACACACACACAAAAAAGTAACCCAATTTGTTTTATTATATAAGAAATGCTGAACACAATCAAACATAGACATCATGATGTAGCTATACATCACTGATTCACATCCCTACTTCTCAGCTTCGTCACAACCTCGTTTCAATCGCAGTGTTCCACCTAAAATTGAGAGCACGTATCCGAGTTTCGTAAAACTCAGCCAGCTGCTAATGTAGCGAATTCCTTACAGCAGTTTTCACTTTTCATCACCATCATAACGTTTATTCCTCAGTGCCCCTCTTTCATTGAAGCACAGAGATGGAAATCTTAAGCTGCGAAGTCAAGTACCCAAAGCCTATTTAATATTCATATTCTGATGATTGCTTGAGGTTTGAAACTAAATTTTACCATGTAATATTGAAACTGGGGGCTTGAAACTGAATGTTACTATACAATATTGATTGCTCAGTCTATTACAGGGTTTGTCTAAATGAGTCTTTTCTTCGATATTGAGGTCTCTTTCTCCATCAATAGTTAATTTTAAAATCCACTATACACATATATAAAGTCATTTCTAATGAATCAATTGGCTTTAGCCGACATTTTTCCTACAACTATAAAAGTTATTTTGTGGAAATCCATGCCGCGTTTTTTTTTCTAACCGTGTGAATTTTACCGTCCCTTATATTTGAGAAATATAATAAACAAAATATGAAAGCTCATCTTTATTAAGTTTACTGAATGCACAGGCCAGTAGATATAATTAAAGCTGTTATACAAAAACAGGACGTCTACTAAATGATGGATATCCACAAAATAACATTCAGAGTAGTAGGAAACAGTACACATACACCACATATACCAGACAATTTTTATGTACAAGAATATATAACGCCATAGATTAGTTACCTTTAAGCCCACCAGCCACTACTCCCCCCTCACAAAGAGATGACTGGTAAGACATAATGTATACTTATTCCAACAATTTCAATTGGCTAATCCCGATTATCACTTGAAAGTGTTCGAATCTGTGTATATTAAGTTCTACCAACCATCTCTCTGTAAACAGAATGAGTGGTTGATAGGTTTAAATGTAATAGCCTATATATATATATATATATATATATATATATATATATATATATACACACCAAAAATAAAATCTGCAGATATCATGAACATTTCTTTAAAGTATCTTTTAGGTGAGATTTTTCACTTTTATACTTTTATTGATGCCTTTGTCGGTTTGTTTATTGCGACGTCTGTTTGCCCCCTTTCTGTTATCGTAATTACATATATTAATTTTGCTGTTTTCACATATTTATTAGAATGATTCCAGTCATTCTCTCAAGCATCCATTCCTTTCATCATTTAGTTCCGTAGTACAAATTTTCTTTCTATTTCATTCACTTTCTTTACACTGTTTTCGTCCTTTGTTTGACTAAAAGCACAATGACATTCGCGTAAACAAAAGAAGAGCCTCTTTTGTCGATGTCACTGCATCTTTTATTATTCACTCTTCATGTTTACTTTCATCTTTGTTAACATACGCGTGAGGATATCCATTCGTTCATCAAAGATCCTGTTTATTCAGATAGCGTTTATTTTCTTGCCATTTCTTAAAAAGCGGCAATACACGCTGCCGCACGCACACAGGCGCACATATGTAGAGAGAACAGGACCGAGTGTGGGGCATTCATTTATCTGTTTTTAAGATAAAGCGTTTCTGAAGAAGTTAATTGCATTAGTTAGACAAGTCTAAAACGAGACTACGTTTAAAAATAAGATTTATTATCAATCCCAGTCCAAAGGTGAACTAGAGGAGTGAAGTCGCTGTTAGAGCGAATTCACAAATGCATACATTTGTCAATATGTCGGTAGCTTAATGAAGAAAAAAATATTTTTATGAGAAATATTGATGTTTAAACATATTATCCTTCCTGGGGAATATACTTAACCTGAAACTACTCCATAGGTTATTTTGTTCGTGCATAATTCTTCTTGATGCTCTGTGGCCCACCAGGACGTAGGTGATCATGGTTCTCCACAATTTACTGTCGTTTGAAGCGCTTAATAAATTTTGTATTTTTGTTATTTCTCCTAAACCTTGTTCCACCATCCATTTACTCTCGCTCACTATGTTTCGCGTTGCTTCCTTCTGTCTTGTTAGTATCAGATTTTCCAAGCCCTCTTTCTTCATTATGTGTCCTATAAATTTCAACTCTTTCTTCCTGATAAGTATTAATTTCCTTTTTGTTTTCATTTTGTCTAAAACATCGTCGTCGTCGTTCACATAATGTTATTTTCGGCATCCTTCCGTAGAACCACATTTCTGTTGCTTCAATCTCTTCATCCGTGAGGAGATTTTCCATCATTCACGGCCATATAAGGGAACAGATATCACGTAACATTTCAGTATTCTTTTCTTTGTTTCTAACGAAGATTTTCTTTTTCTTAATACTCTGCTTAGCTTTTGGAATGCATCTTTGGTTATCCTCATGCGCCTTTGGATTTCAGTGTCACACATTCCGACTTCTGTTAAAACACTTCTCAGATATTCAAATTTTTGTACTTGTTTGGTTTTGGTATCTCCCATTTGTAATTTGCATGTTGGGATATTCCTTTTGTTCTGTCATTCTGCAGTTGATATTTAATCCAGTCTTATCGCTTTATTTCACTACGACTTGTGGGAGTTTATGTACGTGTGTTTGCTATCAACACTGTGTCATCTGCATATCTTATATTGCTGTGACCGCCAATAATGAATCCTGGAAGGACTTCTAGTTCTCAGAATTGCCTCGCTATATACGTTGAATAAGTCTGGTGAGAAGACACCTCATTGTCTTGCACCTCTTAATATATTTGTATATCTGCTGAACTCAGTTTAGATCCGTATGTAGGCCGCTTGATGCTAGTATATGTTCTTGATTATTCTAATATCTTTCCCAAATATATCAAGGTTGCTGAGCAGCTCCAACAGATCTTTGTGGCGTACTTTATCGAACACCTTTGCGCAATGTAAAAAAAAAAACAAACCCCAAAAACAAACAAAAAAACAACCCCCCCCAAAAAAAAACCCCACAGGTATACGTTCTTCACATTTGAAAAATAAAAACAAAAAAACAAAAACAAACCGTGTCATGTCACAAACTTAATGATTTCAATTTGTATAGCCGTCGAATTTTCCACTCTTTCCACGCAATCAAAACAAAATAGTCCATTATGAGGTATTGGCAGGTCGTAGTGGTCGTGCGTACTAACGAGGTTTTGAGACAGGCACAAATGTCTTTAGGTTGTTTTTGAATTCTGAGTTTTTCTTCTTGACTGGTTGCCGCCTCAAGGCAAGGGAGTCTAGTTTGTACTGCTGTTTAACTCATAGAAGAAGGTAAAATCATGCTTCTTCCAAGAATTGAACTCAGCACATCGAATTGACTTTAGAAGCCGCCCAAACATGGGTGCGCACTAAATAAAAACTTTTAGCCATTATTAATTAATAAATACACATAATATCCTACGCCGACAGTAGAACTCGAAGTTTCAGGCTTAATGCCATCATCAAGTACTCAAAATTTGTTTTCCGATTACATTTTCTCTGTTGCTTATCAATCTCTCTCATATGTGTGTGTGTGTGTGAGTGAGAGTGAGAGTGAGAGAGAGAGAGAGAGAGAGAGAGAGAGATTTGGTGTATGTATATATTTTAAATTACGGAATCACATAAGCAGCGTACTTGCTGACAGCACAGAAAATAAAATAAGAAAACAAATTTTGAATTTCAGCTAAGGCTGTTTCTGTTCACTTAGTACTAAGGCCCTTGACAAAGTCATGAACACTGGCCTCTTTCATCATTTACAGATGCAACATAGCGTAATGGTTATCAAAACAGAGAATAAAATCAGCAAACCAACTCGAATATTCTTTGAATTTTACTAGTGTTATCTTAAACATTAATTCCCTTGCAAAGGAATGGATCCACATATATTCTCCGCCCTATCGCCAGATATCTTGACAGACATCTTATGCTACTGAGAGTGAAAGAAACAACGGAGAGAATAAAAGAACAGCATTCAAGGAGATAGAAAATGGCGATTGATATTGCGTTTTAAGTTTTGAAAAATCGCGGTTAACTGGGGAGGAGAAAGCTGTAAGAGAGTTTCACAAGCGAAAAGTGTGGGAGAAGAAATTATTAGCTAAAAACTTGCAGTTACAACTAGTAATTTCAGCACTAAAATTATGAGACCTATTTGCTAATTTCATTTCTGCGCATAAATTCGTGAAATCGGGTTACCAAAGAAAACAACTACTATGAAAATATTTGTAGAAAAGGTCCAGGAAGGCTACGTTACATTTTTGGAGAAAAGACTGAAGCAGATATGTCAGGTGAAAATCGATAACGTTATAGATGGTCCTTTAAGATGATTAATAGAAAACAGTTTCGTTTTGAGAGGCAATAAAATAAGTAAGGTACTTCTTGCCTCAGTTATGCGACGATAGTTGAAAGAGGATGTATACGTGTGCGAGATTATATATATATATAAACATCGAATATACAGTTTTAGTGTTAATAAAACACTGCTCGATGTAAGACAGCAGAGGTATTAAGTATATATTAATAAATATACATTATCCTTCACTGATAGGACGACTCGGAGTTTTAGGCACAACGCAAACTTGAGACGAAGAGTATAAACCGGCCGTTACGTAATTTAATTTTTTGAAAATATATCTGGTTATCGCAATGTTGGTGTAGTTATATATTATACTGGGATTACAGTTTCTTCATTTAAAAAAATTATAGTTGGCATTTAAAATAAACGGGATTTGTATATATATATAAAAACATTTTAAAAAATCGTTTTAGAGTTGTGAATATTAATTTTTTATTATTAAAGTGAGATTACTTTTTTTATATAAAAAAAACAAACAAACATCAATCTATATAAAAATTAATCTGGATCAATGTATTTAATCGGATATTCTTTTATGCCTACGTGTAATCATCAATTTATTTCTCTTGTTTAATAAGCTAGGATTATTTAAGTGTTTTACGAATTTTTCAACAAGACATAAGTTACATCTATTTCCTTTCCCGTTATAAGATTTGACGATTGCTATAATATCCCAGTTGACGGAGGGTGAGTTGCCATCATTCTTTAATTGTTAGAAATATTAAAAGAGGGCATAGTTGTTTTTGTATTTTATATTAACT
>OZ010573.1:40233779-40511279 GCA_963932145.1 Acanthosepion lycidas | reverse complement strand
AGTAAAAAGACAATGTTAAGAGCTGTGAAAGATACGAAGTTGCGTGAATCCCACGACTCGAAGAGTTATGGCGCATAGAAGGAAAAGAATAATTATTTACCTCGCCTCGAAAACAGATTTCTGGTCTTATAGAGAAGCTCACTACATTACAGTGAAGCATACGGAAACAGGGAGAGAGGAAAACAATTCAGAAATGAGAAGATGTTAATTATGAGGTCGGCTGTGTAAACGAGCCAGAATCGTTTTTCTGAGTGTGATTTGACCGCAAGCGGTCAGCTAGGAAGAAAGGGAGTAAGAGTTAGAAGTTAAAATTATGACACTTCATCAAGCGAAATGGGGAAAAATACTTTAAGTGTGGAGGCAAAATAGTTTTGGCGTAAGAGTAATGGACAAGTAGAAGTGATTCACCTTACAAAAGACACAAGCAAACAAGTTGAATTGCATATAATCTGTGCTCATGTGCAGTGATGATCATTCGAACGACAATCGGATAGTGTGTGTGTGTGTGTGTGTGTGTGTGTGTGTGCGAGTGAGAAAGAGACCATTTAACTGTCAAGTCATGCTGAAGACACAAGTTCTCATCTGATGCGCAGAGTTAAGCATCACTGACTCTAGTTATTTAGAAGAATAACCATTCAAGAATACTAAATACTATGAAAACTTCTGTTAGTCTTAAGACATTATTTCTCAACCAGTGTTCCCCACGAAACATTTTGCAAAGGATTTTTAGAGAAACATTGATAAATAGGCTAATGCGTTTTTGAGTAATTTTTGTTTAATTTTATATTCGTAATTTTACTATACACGTATAGCATATTGTTAGAAATCCTTGCTTATTGTAATAAAGGCTTCAACCTCTTATATTATTTAAAGTTATAATTATCATAGGGGACTGTATTTAGCAATGTCGATATGGTGTTAGTGTGAAACCGCCTTCACTGATTAGTGGCAAAACCTAATAATGGTCTATAATAATTTTTCTGCTGTTCTCTGAGACAAGAAATTTTCAAGTGTTTCTCAAATGTATAAAAAGGTTGAGAAACGCTGGACTAAGAGCAGTTTTATTATTGATAGAAAGTGAGATGAATTAAGCTTTGACATAAGCAGAGTCATATGACTAAATACGAAATAAAAGATTAGCACAATATAATCTTTCTCCTCAATATTTCCCTCCATAACATTTTTTCTATTGTACTATGAAAAAAAGTTTTCAGATCTAATCATTTCTTTCTTAACCTATTAACGTCCATCGTAAAATTCTGTATTAAGTATAGGTTTCTACTTATAATCCATTCATGCACATTAATGTATTAAACAAACCAAAGAATGATGAATCGGAAAGACGGTTTTCATAAGAGTAATAAAAATTATTGACCGAACTATCTAAGTGAGCAATGCAAAGTCATGGTTTTCCATATACATTAACACTAAACACTGAAAATTGTACTGTTTCTTTTCCTTCATAGCCCTTCCATTTTGACATCTGAAGTAGACATAAAACCTATCACTCAAATTTAACATTAAAAAAAGAAACAGTTATAAAAAGGAACATAAAACAAGTAGGTGCTGAAAAGTTTAAATGCCAGAAGAAGAATCCCGAAGGAAAAAGTCTGATATTCTTATGGCCAGATTTTCAGAAGGAAGTCGGGCCGAGAAGTTTTCAACATTTGCCTAGTATTACATTCCTTGAATGTTGTATTGCGTAATCTGTTTAATATACACTAGCAGCATTGGGCTGGCGTTGACCGTGATTGATTCAAAATCGTACGACTCATACAGCAATCGCTATCACTTGACTTAAAATATTCTTGCCCTTCCTTGCCTTTAAAGAAGTGCCCTTTGCTGTGCTGATGTTGCTACATGCCTTACTTCTTGCCTATCTTACACTGCGAATTTTTTCTAAGCTCTATACTAAACATTAAATCTGTTACGAAAAAAGAACTAAACAAAATGAACACAAAACATTCAGCTTTAATAAAGGACTCGTAACTCGAAAAAACGAATGAAAAAAGAATGTTAACAGCAAATACTTTTTCACCCCCAACCCAGTTCTGTGGAATCAGAATCAACGTAGAGTTTAAACAAGCGAATTGGAGTAAAGTACCATGCAGATTTAAATTTTTACCACTTGTGACGAATGCAGCTATCGATTTTTTTGCATGCTAGCATGCTAGTTAACATTCGTGTCAGTCAGCTTTTGCCTCTCACGTTGGCCAATAGAATCTTCTTGCCTATTCGTGGCAGCAAACTATAGGCTCTCAATCTGGCCAGTAGAAAACTTGCATGAAAACTGCCGTAGAAGCATGAAAACTCGATTATTTCCACTATCGATGGGAGTTGGGAAATGCGAAGTCGGTCTTGGCCTTCCTGCTAACTTGGGGCAAGTGCATGTAAATTTTGGTGCAGATCCGTCGAAAATTGCGGCCGTGCATTCGTTACACACGCACGCACGCACGCACACACACACAAACACACAAACACACACATCCTGCCTTTTATAGATAGAAATTGAATTCTACGTGAATGGTGTACGAAATCACAAACTAGCGCCCTGTTTTTCATTAACGAGAGTAGTCGATTTTCGAGTCCAGGAAAAAGAACTAGTTTTTCAAAGACTGAATTTTTAAGACAGATTGGACCTCCCCATTTGGAAAGACTAGCGTAACATTTTTTGACATACCATTTCTTCTCCATTTACTCCAGTGCTGTACTATGTTATATTAAAAGAGAGACGAGGCAGTGGAACTGTGACGAGAGAGACAAACAGAGAGAGAGAGAGAGACCAAGAAAAATGTGTACAATATAATGGAAGGTCAGAAAAAAATTTTAAACCGAGAAAAAACGAGATAAAATGTAATAAAAATATACAACAAATGTAATGAACAGGTAGATATTAAAATCTAGTAATAACAGGTGATGAAGTTGAGATGTCCAGCTGTGTAGTACTAAATAGGTATTTCGTTTCGTAGCCCATTAATGACCATATATCCGTTTAGGCAAGTTAAGCATTAATGGAATATAGCTAGAAATCAGGCCCGTTGCCAGAATGTGAGTGCAGAGGAGGGACTACTTGTAAGTCGGGGGGGGGGGGTTCGAGTGAAACTGTTTAAAGCTAATGTATTTATATGAATTCTAACACTCGGTTTAGGATAAGTGACTTTTTCCCAACTTGGAAAAGTCATAAATAAGGAAAATATTAATTTTTTATGGTTTAAAACGAAAGATTTTTTCTTGGCCAATAAGTACGATGGAAAGAGATCAAGCGCTGAAAATATTATTGATTAATGGTTGATTGGGCAAAGATTAGCATACTAAAATAAAAGAATATAGAAAAGCTACTCTCCACCAAATTTTACTTCTGCACGTATTGTCGCTCATCATTTCACAAGGGGGTATAGGGAAGCATATGATATTCTAGCTCCCACAACACACACTTGGCGACAGGCTTAATAGAAATCATTAATACCAGAATTTTTGAAGGACATTATTCGCTTAATTATATAGTGAGATTCATATTCCATCATGTATGGATTTATGCTGAACTAAAATAAGTTTAGTTAATTACCCTCGGACTATCATGGCTCTCCACAACTTCCTTTCACTTTAATATCCGTTGATGGATAGTTTTGGAAAAGCTTGAAGATTGGTTTCAATTTAGCTTCTCTAAGGGTTTGTATTCCAATTTGTCACAAGTATGATGTAGGTAGTGATGATCGCATTACTTAGTAACAATAGTCAACTAGACTAGCTCGTTAACAGTTATCTCATTTTAAAGCACATATGGCAAGTGTTATTTACTAAGCACAGGATAGTTCTGGCTCAAGGCCACAAGTATGAGGCACTCTGTAAGGATCGTACTCACTACTATTGATCTACAAGTAGAACTTACAGGACATTACATCATTACCTGGCATCCATTATTATTTACTAAGCATACCTTATTTTGGCCTAAGATCACAAGTATTGAGTTGCTGGTGAGGATGTAACTCACTACTCACTAGGAATGGTTAACGAGACTACCTCGCTGAACACTACTACATTCCGAGTAGCCTAGTCTATTTTTCCAGTTCGGTAACTAGTTTCTTTGTTTACAAATAATCTTATGATATAAATAATTATCCTTATATTCTTTTATGTGACATGTCACTTCAGGATGTGGGTAATCATGGCTCTCCACATGTTTCTGTCATTTGTAGCTCTTAGTAAATTTATTTTTTCACCATCACTCTCATTGTTTGGCCCTCCAGTAACCCAAGCTTGTTAAGCAGGTTACTCGCTGCGTTCCTCTGTCTTTCTTACCTCCAATATGCCATGTTAGTATTACATTCTACAACCCTTCTTTCCTCATTATGCATCCTAAAACGTCAACAGTCACTTGTTGTCTATTGTTACTAAGTAATAAATTCGATCATCACTACGTACGTCATACTTGTGCCAAATCTGAATACAAAAACTTAGCAAAGGTAAATTGAAACCAATCTGCAAGCTTTTCCAGTAATATTCAACTTATATTTAAATAATTTCAAATGTCTTTTTTGTTTCAATTTTCTTTAAAAAGTCCACATTACTCACATTCTCAGTATCCTTCTGAAGAAGCTCATTTCTGTTACTTCCTGTTTTCTCTTTGTGAGATTGTCCAGGATTCACTGATCTGTAAGAAGTTTGTTGTTAGATAGCTGTGCAGCACTCTTCTTCGATTCAAATGAATTTTTTATGTTTCTTATTATTTCACTTAGCTTTTGTAAGGTATCTTTCGCTATTCAAATCTACCTTCAAGATTTCTGTGTTACAATTTCCGTCGTCTGCTAGAACACTTCCCGGATATTTAAATGTTGATACTTGCTTGATTTTGGCATCTCCAGTTCGCATCATGTCCTGTAATCTTCTCAAAATAGTTATGTGTTGAGGAAATTGGCTCTACTTCTTAATATTTACTAAGCTTAGGTCGGCGCAAGGGTAGATGTAGAGAAGCGGGGTTAAGATGATAATATTACGCTAATGCTTCAAGTAGAAGTGAGTCGGCTTGTCTAGAATATCACAACTTAATACTGGACTGTCGTCAATCTCGAATTGGTAATACCTATTTCAATTACAAGGGTCTCTCATAAGTACATCCATCTGTTGATAGAATTCTGCTATCATTTGATGAAAATAACCTATAACTATTTTCCTCTCTTTATACCATAATTATATGTATCTATGCAGGTCTTTATTGAAATCTGTTTTTAATCTTACACTGTATTTTTTAAACTGTATTGTTCTCTGTTGTCTCTAATTTTGTAGCTTTCTATTTCCCGCTACGCATTATTACCTTCTCGAAGTAATACTGCTACTTTTCCTCCTTGCAAGAACAATAACAACCATCTCTATTGCTGTTACTATTATCCCCAGCGACAACTACTGCCGTTTTCCTTAATGCTTTGCAATTCAAACCACGAGCAAGCAAGGTACACTTGTACGCAAACAGTATTAATCTGAGAATCAATAGTGAAACCAGCCTCTGTACTGAGTACAGATCACGTTTAACGTATTCACATTTGCTTCTCAAACGGCAAGGGAAAAGTGTTTGTGTTGGATCACTTCCTCTGTTTTTTTTTTTGTTATCTCCCTTTATTCTAGTTGACAGAGAATCGAAACCGCATTGAAAAAAGAACAACTTCTATTCGTGGCTGGCTAGCTCTTCGTTTAATTCATCTCACTTTGTACATGCGCAGTGCACAAATGTGTAGTTGAGCAGGTCTGTGCGAAAGCGGATAATACATCCATGCTTGACAGGAAATGTAGATCTCATTTGAAACTGCTCATTGTATCTTTTTGAAATCGGTTCTACATACACATGATTTATGTAGGAGTGAATACATGAACATCTGACTTAATTTCTGGTGGAAAATTTTTTTTAAATATTAGTATTTTGTACTAAAATATTTCCTTTGACTGTTTACAATATCAGTAGTCTCTACGAAAATGAGGTTTCCCTTTTCTTCTACTAGCCTTCTCTACTAAAAAGTTTTCCTTTGCTTCTATCAGGCTTCCATTAAAATCGTAGACTCGTACAAATTTGGTCCTCTTTAAACGTTTTTTTTTTGTCTGTTAGAAACAACGGAAAGATACTAATGATATTTTGAACGGAACATGTGAGCAAGGACAAGGTTTTAGAGAAAATGGAAACAAAAAGCAAACTTAATTAAGATCAGGAAGAGGCAGTTGAAATTTCTGGGGTGTGCAATGTGGAAAAAGCGCTTGGAAAATCTAATAATCACATGAGAGATTAGGAGGAAGAAGAAAAAAGCCCGTAACGTACTTGATGTGCTTGAGTACCTTGGATAGTAGAACAAGATTTGGGAGAAATAGAAAAATGACAAAATTTATGAAAAACTACAAGGGACAGGAAGACGTTGAGAGTTATGGAGAGCCATGATCACCTATGTTCTGAAGGGACATGGTACATAAAGAAGAAGAAAGAAGAATTAGCATTTCAAAGATCAAACATGGGTTGGGGAAGAGGATAGGTTCGAGAACTTTTCAACACGTCCTCCTCTAACGAAGAAATATTTATTTTAACATATTTAATTAAATTTTCTATTGTCATTATTCAAGAGAGTCAAGTTTCATTTTCAGCGACATCAATCATCAGGTTGCATGATTATTGTTTAAATTAACTGTGTAAATATCTAGACAGCAACTAGTTTTAGTGTAAAAACAGAGTTGCACTTGTCCTTGATAAGTTAATGAAGAAATACTATTTTATATATATATATATATATATATATATAAGGTTGGTACAAAAATAATGACGTAATAATGTCGTTTTTTGACGTTAAAAATAGGTAAAAAAACGACATTATTACGTCATTATTTTTGCACCAATATATATATATATATATATATATATATATATATATAAATATAAAAATAGTATTATATATATATATATATATATATATATATATATTAGTGAAAAGTGTTCGGTAAAATATTTTCTGTTCGAGACATGAATAATTAGATAAGTTTTTCCCCAAATAGTCACAAAAAAATTACTATTAAATATAAATCTATATAACAGAAAACAATTATATCCAATCTTTTCAAATTTAAAACAATTACCTACCATCAATGATAAGCCTTCTTAGTAGAATAAAAATATAGATCTGTTAATATAATACTTTTATCTGACCTTGACCAGCGGTATATCGGCGAAACTTCGAAATCGGTTGAATCGATCGAATTATTGATTATATATTTGGGAGTTTTTAAATAACCAGGAAGACATGGGAAACGCTGTTTAACTTTAAATATGAACAGTCTTTTGAAATCCAATATACATTAGCGTATCTGTTCGTACAACAATAATTATATTGATTTGAACATTATTCTTGAATGAACTAATCATCTCTCAAAAATACTGACTCCGGGACTGAAGCGTCTTTGAAAAGAATTATGACCTCGAAAAAGCATGTCTTCCTGCGTTATGATACATACAAAGGCAACTGAAATGTTACGTGATACATTCCAGGAAATGATCGGATGACTTTGCTGAGTCAACTGCAAAAAGAGAATCCTGATCGTCGAGAACATTTGTTGTGATTAATAACTTCGTATTATTATATTTGATAAATTAATGAATACAATCATAGTTTTAGCTAAGAGGTGTCCTGAAAACTTATTAGGCTGACCATCAGTGTAAATTCTTATCAAGTGACCAGACACATGAATATTTCTTTCTTGAGAAGATCGTCTTGCCCTGGCCCAGCCTGGCTGAGAACTTCCTCGAACCCAATCGTATAGGAAATATCTTCAAAAGTTAAAAAAATAGATATGTGTAAGAATTAGATACTAAGGCTTTTATTCAACAAAAGTGTATAAAGTTAAATTTTATTATTTTATTAATGATCTAGATATTTTATCTGCACCTAAAGATATTATTTCACTTAAACATTATTTTTCGTGGATACCCATACTAAATAAACGCTCCGTTTATTTACTAAACATTGCATTCATTTTCGTCTACTGGCTTGAATATCTGAGAAAAAAAATTATTAAAGAAAAATATGTGCTCTCTGGCAGGATACGAAACTGCGTCCTCCTTTTCATGAGAAACACTTGTTAGATCAGACGTGTTCTAGACCGGCTCAGCTACGGAGTGCATCACCGATTAAGCAAAGAAAAGTGCCTTATAAACTCAAATCATTCTCAGATTCTCGAAACATTCATATCTTCTCGGTTGCTTATCCCAACGTAAGCAAAGTAATTTCTAACGAAATGCTAAAATAACCATTAAAAACACAATTTCTATAAAGTGTTCAGATCTGTCAAATTAATAAAATAAAAAGAAAATACCCAAAGAAATGCGAAAGAGAGTTAGAATGACAGACGGGGGTAGAGTGTTAATTAAAGGGTTTTTCAATTAAGCCTCTAATGATTTTTCTTCTTTTTCTTTCAGATTTAACAACTTAAGTATTTGGCACTTTCAATCATGAAAGACTAACAATCAGACAACGTGTTAAAGCTTCAAGAGTGCAGCTGGGAAAATTGTTCGTAAATTCAAACAAAATGGGTAGGTGGCAGATTTGAAAACGCCATTGTTTGCTCGTTTACGCCGTTCAGCTGAAAACATTGCTGCAGTGCACGAGAATGTGGCCGAAAATCTAGACACCTCTATTCGTCATCACGCGCTGGAATTGAACCTCTCCACAACAACGTTACATCATTTCCAATTGCACTCTCGGTTGGTCGACTATGTTGACCAAAAAATATTGACCGAAATGCATTTCTGTTTGAACGACCATATGTAATAGACTTCGATAACACGTTTGATTGTTGAAATTGCCAAAAAACTTAAGTTGTGAAATCTGAAAGAAAAAGAAAAAAAATCTTTAGACGTTTAAATTTAATTCACATTTAAAATTGGTCCAAGTTATTGGAACACCCTTCAGTACATGCACTGAGTTCGAAAAGGGAAAAAGGCGAATGAAGAAAGAAAAATGTTTAAACGAGCAAATATCAAATCTATCGACTGAGCGAAGCCGAAAAAGGATTGATGTCTATTAAAGTTCTATGACTAATTGATCCAAACGATATAGTAAGCGTTTTTGATTGGAAATGGTTCAGAAAATAGGTTTTGATTGGATGAAATAAGCATTCTTTGAATGGAAATTAATTCCTGGTATCGTGCGATGGTTAAATGATAAATATCAAAGTAATTTATCTAAGCTATTAGGTTAGAAATTCGATTACTGCACTTGTTTGTCCCAGAGTCAGACTTAGTTAACCCGAATAAAGACTTATGATCAAAAGGGTAGCCTAACATGATGCAAATTTTAGTAAATTTGTCACGTATTCGTTCTATCCTTTTTGGGTGTCCCGGTAGCGTGGTCTTTTGGTGAATTAAAATAAACTTCATGAGTAACCTCAAGCTAACTGGAGATTAAAATTAAAATTTAACCCGGGGCAGAAGATAGTAATTCGGAAGTAAGTTAGATAACAGAGTATGGCCCACCGTGGTGAGCAATCTCAACTGACAGACCATTAATATCATAGTAGGTTTGATTATTATTGGCTGTATCTTTCACATCAGTCTGGAATGGATCGTCGTAAAGCAATGGTTAGCAAATTGGTTTGGATGTTATTGCTAAAGCGGTTTTAATATTCACCAGATTATCTCCGTTTTATGCTATACAATGAATATTAGTAACGCCGAGTACAGTAGCTTTACAAATTCTCCAAGCCTAATTTCCATATTACGTGTATCTGAAATGTCAACTCAACTCTCTTTCTGATTCTAAGAGCAATTATACTTTTTGTTACCATTTCCCTTGAAACTTATTTACATATTCTGTCCTCGGCATTCTCAATCTTTCAGTAGATAATGCGAAATAAGTTACAGTTACAGTTACATCAGAGTTCAGGACTTTTTAAATATATACTTTAAATTTACTGTAAATCTCGTTATCTGTATTTTATTCTAATCTATTCGTATCAATCTACAAAATATGATTTACTTGTATACATTAGGCACTCTTTCCTCATAATATGTCCCAGAAATTACAAATGATGTTTGTAAACAAAAATGTTGTTGTGCCCTTTGATATCAGTAGCAGCCTTTAAACATAGTAGAAGTAGCATCCCGAAATAAATATTGTATCAGAAGCAGCTTGAATACATATATATATATATATATATATATATATATATATATAACACGTGCACCTAAAGTAAATATCACTTCGGGGTTTTCTCTTTCGAACTGGCAACACAAACCTTTCGTTATGTATGCAATTTACAAAAGAAACTCTTGTTTTAAACTTTCCTTTCGTTAATTTTGTTTTACCTTTAATAAACTTTATTTTGCATTGCAAAAGAATTGGTCGGTTATTTTGTGCACATACTCCATTCCACTACCATCATTTCGGGTACTATAAAATGTTCCCGTAAGAAACCTTACACATTTAATTACTGATGTAGCCAATCACTAACATCTACGTGGAGACGTTCTCATGTAGAAAGTCAATGATACAGACATTCAAATATACACAGCGGGTATAGAATTCTTTTCTGATGCGTGTAATATATATTTGGGTCTAAAATGATCCGTCCATAACGTGACGAGGAGTTTCAAACTCTGTTAAAGACGCAATCGGAGCATTCTAAATCAGCTATCAGGACAAACAACGAGGAGAAGTATTGGTTAAACTGACCAGTTCGATAGCCATTAACCTACCCCGAGGTACCCGTCGTAGAGGTATTTCACACTTTATCTCGCAAAACATTATTCATGCAATAAATTTGGTTCTGAAGGAGTGGCCCACAGATTTAGTCATCTAAAAAAGCTAAGTTAAGCTTTGCAAATCACTTTCTCTCTCTCACACACACACACACATATATATATTAAGAAATGGACAAAGTCCGACAATTTATTTATTAAAGACATTTTTTATGTTTAACGTTCTTTTTATAGAACCGTCATTTACGCTGACGTGCCTAACCGCTCGGCCACCAAGGATCGTTCGGTAGACAAGGTCGAATTTACTGCTATAAAGTTTATAAGCAGTAAATTCGACCTTGCCTACCGAACGATCCTTGGTGGCCGAGCGGTTCCGTATAGGATGCAGGTTCGAATCCTGTCCAAGGACGAATATTTTCTATGAAAATTTCTCGGACATTCAGGCCGGTAAATGTTATTTAATAATGTTTATTATAAACAGAGCATTTACTTAAATACTTGTATCTATAAAAAGAACGTTAAACATAAAAAATGTCTAATAAATATATATATATATATATATATATATTATATATATATATATATAGCCGTTAATAGTAATGGAATATAATAGTTCATTTAACTTATAGGAATCTGTACTCGGAATTACATGGATTTTTCAATCAATCCTCGACAGATTTCTTACTGAATAACGGTTAACTTGTTCTGTCGAGTGAAGATGGCTCATTGCTAGAAGCTTTGCATGACACCAAATCGGGTGTTTCGATCCGAGCTTGAGGCATTCGGTTGTCTTGTCGCACTGAGGAGCTGTGATACAGCGAAACAGTACTGTTTCGCGAATGATATATATATATATTAACAAAGACTTGACACCACAGAACATAAACACTGATTTGAAAAAGCACGTGGACATTTTTCATTTTTTTCTTTTCGAAAAGGAATTGTTTTTGGCCAACATTTTTTCAAACATAATTGTTGGCATAAAACTGACAAAAAAAAAAAAGGGGATAACATTCACCCAAATATTTTCCACCTTCGTCCATCGGGCGCTGATGATTTGTTCTCCCAGCTCTCTCGACCCGGAACTGGAGAATATTCATCACATTTTTATTGACAATGGTTTTCCTGACAATGATATTAAGCGCCTGGTTGAGCGTTGAATTAGATGTTTTGAAAGAATCGGTAATTTTTGGTCCCAATCTTTGTCTTATTTATTTGAAATTGCCGTAGCCAGATAGGAAGAGTCAAATGTTTGCAGACAGTGTCAGCTTGCATTACATCAGGTTTTCTACTGTCAAATTGCGGGTTGTTTTTCAGACCAATTCGGTGTTTCTATATGTTGTTAAAGATCGTCTGTCCTACTTTCAAAATAATTCTGTCGTATATATACACAAATATCAGCGTGATGCTGAATACGTGGGACGGACTAGTCTGAGGTTGAAGACCCGTATGTGCCAATATGTTCCAGCTTATATAAAATCAGTCGATCTGAGTTTTTCTTCACGGACAAGACTCGGTAATAGGCTAACATCTATTAGGTTGGTGCAAAATAATGACGTAATAATGTCGTTTTTTGACGTATTTTTTAACGTCAAAAAACGACATTATTACGTCATTATTTTTGCCCCAACCTAATAATTGATAATCCTGACTGTGTCACCAAATATGTAGATAGATTTCTCACTGTTTTTCACAGAGTTGGGTCAGCTCACCACTTGCGCGTTCTTAAAGCAGTGTATGTATTAATTACATTTACAGGATCTGTGCAAGCAGAAAGAACATTTCAGTCTCTCTTTAATGCTTGTTTCGAGGGTTGTAAGTGAGAATTTTTCCTTTTATGAATCTGCTGGAATTGTTCATTACTTATTTTAATCGTAAATTATTTACTGTTAAATTGATTTAATCGTATTCCAAAATACCCCCTTGTCATTTAATATATTTTTTGTGAATATTATCTCTTGTTTGTGCCAACGGTTACCTCGGAAAAAATCTTGGCCGAAAAGGATTCCTTTAGGAAAAAAAGAGGAAAGATAAATGCTGTCATGCTTTTTAAAATCAGTGTATACACACACATATATATATATATATATATATATATATATATATATATATATATATATATTACTCCAAACATTATTAGTAGATACTCATATTCGAACGCACCATTATTATTATTTTTTAAACAGTGTGTACTATGTCTATCGGACTACGCATTCGAGAAATCTTAATGAAAATATAGTCTCCGGCAGGGATTGAACCTGCGTCCCCCTTTGTAGAAGAAGCTACATTTTGATCCGAAGTGCTTTAGACCGCTCGGCTTCGAAAGCGTAATAGTACAGTAAGGCTCTATTTTCCCTGTGGAAGGAAAGACACATTTCCTTATCGAGATAGTTTTCTCGGAAACCCATATCTGCCTAGTTTTGTATCAGAAACGTAAACAAAGCAATTTCTAAAGAATTAATAGATTTATCTTTAATATCGCATTTAATTTATTTCAAATAACGTTTGAAATAAAAATCCCGAATTAAAAATAAATCTATTGATTCTTTAGAAATATATATGTAACGATATATAATTTTGTATAATTTTATATATCAAGAAATAGTATTTAGAAAAATATGACAAACCGGAAAGTTTTTTTTTTTTTTGTGACGCGTTTCATCTGATTGGGTTTTGATGACGTTGCCACATCTTCACATGCGCACGAAATTATCTGAGTTTCTCGTTTCGTGCGCATGCATATGAAACGCGTCACAAAAAAAAAAAAAAAATAATAATTTACAGATTTTTTATATATATATATATATATATATATATATATATATATAAAGGAGCAAGAGGTATCTAAGTCCGTTGCGTAATAAATCAAATATAATTTAACTCTTTTCCAATCCCCTTACTAAATATATATATATATATATATATATTCGCAAAGTAAATATCAGAACAACATTAAGATGTGTGAAAGAGTTATTGTCATACAGATCCACACTCGTCTATAAATTGTATCCTAGAATCCTTCCTTTTGTAATTAGGGGAGATCTCGCTGTAGAATTTTGATTATCATGCTAGAAAGACACTACAAGTACATAGATATACCTATTTTTATGAGAGTAAGATGATCGCTTTGCGTGTGAGTGTCCTCATACATTGAAAATCAGTACCAACAAGTCGTTTTGAATACAGTCCAGGGGCGTCAGTGGTAGACAGATAACTACCTAAGTCCCCAACCGAGGCTTAAGAGTTGCAGAGACAAATATATCTGAACATTAGAAGAAAGACTGGGTAAACGGTAAGCAGCAATTTTGTAAACTATTAACGATCTAAGATGGAATATGAAAAGGGATAATAATGCCCATGCTAGAAAATAGATGGACTTTATATTTTATGATTATGCTTAATGTTTCTCCTTATGAAAGTAATTCTGGAATGTCAGTATTTGTGGCAATATATGAAGCAATATAGAGACCAAAAAATCTGTCTCTCTCTATATTCCTTTACTTGCATCAATGTTTCTGTTCAGATTTTTCTACACATAGGTAACTATTTAGATACAGAGGTGTATATGCAAACGTGAACATAGTTTCTGTAAGTATGTTTACGTCTAACTCACTTAAGAGCAGTTAAGCAGGAGACCAGCAAAACTACTTGTAACACCATAGATGAACTGAAGGGGCAAGGATTTTGGCATCGATCACCAACTTAAACAAGGAGACGGTCCAGAAGAGATGCAAGTGAGTATATATATATATATATATATATATATATATATATAAAGTAAACATCAGTAAATTTGTAAAAAAATATCTACTTTGAAAATGCTTTACCATAGGTTTAAGACGTTTGAGTTTATTTAAGAGACATAATTCAGGAGGATTCGTGATGATGCTCTAATCTTACAAGATAGGACAGCTTGCAAACTAACCTAGAAAGAACACTAGTGCATTTATGCGTCTAATAAGACATGTGGCGAATGCCTACGTATCGAATGATATTTATAATCGTAGGAGAATTTAAACAAATAACGTGCGCACGCATCTATATATCATACGAATAGCAGTAATGCCAAGCAATTTGTAGAATGTCTTCTTGGTAAGCTACCAAAACTCATCCAGCCGTTTTATTTGATTGGTTCTCTTGTACTAGACGAAAATTTGTGTTTTTATTCTCATGGTGTTGCGAGAAATTCAGCTTCCACAGGAATCGATTTGTAAGAAAATCGATATCGATCTAATTTAATTAACCTTCTACCCAGGTGCCCATATACACCTATACGGCGAATATGAACAATAAAAACCAAGTAAACCCAAATGAATATCATTTAGTTAATTCATCTTCCGTATTTTGAAATGGCAATTGTTAAATGTGGAAAACAAAGCTTAGCCTTGAAAGAAATCACACCAGTCACCCCCCATCGAGGAACGAACCCGTAAGATTCGTTTAATCTTTCCATTAGGTGTCCATGTATAGTCGTATGCGTTCTTTATTCGTAATATATACATAATTTAGTTTCGAGACCTTTTTAATTGAGCTGGTAAATATTAGGTGTGTATGTGAAAAATTCCCATCTATATTTTCGAAAAACCTTCTTTAAATACCTAATACAAAGATACTTAATAAATGAAGATTCAGAATCTTTCTCAATATGCAATAAAATGGGAACCTTAATTTAATGAGATCGGAAAAATCGTTTAAAAGGGTCAAAAGAGTGAAATTAATAAATAGAATGCTCATAAGGTGGGTCGGAAAATTGCCTGAGAAGAAATAAAATAAACTTTGCAGCTTTTATTAGGCAATTAAGAGTGGAGAATAAATACATAGAATAAAACATTTCTTTTCGCGGGAAACTGTTGCCCAAACCTAAACAGCACGTCTACAGCATTTCATGAACTGCATCATTATACAAAGAAAGAAAACCTTTTTAATGTTCTATAAAATAAATCTTTAGATTACGAAATGTTAACCAGGAGTAAATTAAGTCCGAGATTGCTCAAGTCAAAACATTTCTTTTTATTTGTAAAAATGTCTGATGCAGTATTTATAAATTGAAGAAATTGCCTATAACCAACCAGGTTCAGAGGTTAGTATTCAAGCCTAGGCAAAAGGCTAGAATTTCAGATGCAGATTTTCAAAATTGGCTACTCTAAGTATAAATCCTCCAAATCTATCTGGACTGTGTATATTAATTTTACTGATCGACTTTTCCAAATTATGAATATCTCTTCTCAGACAAGAAAGAAATTTCGTTAGAAATTTACGGAAGTTTATTCCAGAAGAAATGTGCAAGAAATATGGTCCAAGCTTTCGAATATCTAAAGTCATTATCAGGGTAGATAGAGACAGTTGGTAAGTTTCGTAGAACTAGTGAGTACTGTGACATAGCCAAAAAGTGTACACACACACAGTCTACAACTGTTAATGTTAATTAAAAAAAATATTGACAAAAGGATGAAATCTAATATTTCACGTTTTTAAATCAAGGTCACTAACAGGAAACATGTAAGAGAGTAAATGTTTCTACCAGGGTCATTTTCCATCTCAGTCATTTGTGTTTTATCCTCTCCAGATATTTACCATGCCTTGTAAAAGTCACTTAAAATGTGAATGTTAGTTTTCAATATGTACATTTAGGACATGCCAACATACTCCTCTGCCTCCCTCGTATATTTAAAATTATTTAGTAGAAAATGGTAAATTCTCTATGAATAATATATAGTCACTGAGAATGTTCATGAAAAAGCGTGTATATATATATATATATATATATATATAATGAAAATAAATGATAAAATATTCGAGGTTGTAGTGAAAGGTTATCGGTCATACTTTATTTTGTAGGAGTGGGGCTGGTTCGACAACTTTTCATCACCGCTCGTATTTACAAAAATTATATAGTCACTATGAAATATATATTCAAGGATAAAAAAACAACAACGATATTTTTGTAAGTTGACTTCGTGACAGAAGTTCAAACATTTCGAATATTTCTTCGAATGCAGTTTTATATATTTTTTTTAAAAATAAGTCATTAGCTTCTCACACACGAATGTGACAAGCCATTCTTCCAAAAAGGAAAAAAAAAAAAGAAATTCTTATTTGTGTGTGTGTGTGTGTGTGTGGCGGGGGTAATTCTTATTTTTAAATCTCAATCATTTATTAAAAATGGCTGCCTAGCAACAATCATAGGTTAGACGAATAAATAAATGTTATAAAGCGAGCAAGAAGGACATAGAACGAAGAAATAAATTGTTTTATGTTTTCACAGTTAAGACAGAAACAGTATTTTTACAAAGGTATATGAGGTTAAAAGGCCATTCTTCAAGAACAAATATTGCAACTGTGTCGTATACAATAAGAGGGATTCATGAATTGTTTACATTTATAATACATGACAAAGGTTATATTTAGTGGATATACTGGTTTAAGTTACCATATGTTTCTTAAACAGTATAATTATTATGGAATAGCCTAGGTTTACAAGACTTATAATGAAAATAGGCCTTTCTCCTTGGCTTTAACCACGGCTTCCAGACCACTTCAGAATCTCCTGCAACTTCTCTTGAAGGCCACCTTGTTTAATTTGGTGAATGATGCCATAATCCTTGCCTACAGTTCATCTTTGTTGTGACCAGGAGTTTTGTCGGTCTCTCGCTCATACTAATTAATGGGGTTGCAGTTTGGGGAGTTAGGTAGCCATATGTAAGGGGTGATGTGATCGCAGAAACTGTCTGACAGCCACGACTGGGTTATACTGCTTGTGTTGCATGATGCAGAGTCCTGTTGGCATAGACATAGACAGCCACCCTCTTGACTCAGGGCGTCACTACCTCTCGAGGCACGTGATGTAGGCCTCCGTGGCCCTCTGGGAAGATGAATCGCGGCATAACGTCTCTATCACTAGTGATCCCTCCATACATTATGTTGACTGGATATATTATTCAACTCTTTCCGAATCCTCTGCACTGTCTATAGATTGACACCCAAACACTGAAATATTCGTATTGGAGCTTCCGGTGCGAATGCCAAGCAGTACAGCACATTTTGAAATTGCCTGCGAAGTAAATTACGTCATGGTGCTCTTTTTCTAACAGATATTGCGCAACTAACCCTATTATACTGTTTGTATCGACAAAATAAAAAACAAAAAAACCCCAAAAACAACGTGCATGTACGAAATTAAAATATAAAATGGCTTCTGTGTGTGGGGGTATATATATATATATATATATATATATATATATATGGGCGGGAGGTGGTTATAATATTTATTCTTATTTAATGAAACTCTTTACAGAAAATATTTTAACGAAATTGTTAATCTTTCCATTTTCCCTCTTTAGTCGACCCTCAGAACTTTATGAAGGCCTAAATCGATACTGATTAAATAAAAACCAATGTATCGAAACATTATGATCATACACTTTTCCCATTAAATATCGATTAACTGTAAAAACCATAACTTTAATATGCGTCATTTGATTTTCTAAGTTTTTTTTCGGGCACTTCAATTACTAATTTGAGTTGCTGATGTTATCAGAAAGTTTCGGCCGATCAACTCTACAACCTTCTTCATGCTTATAACTTTTAAAGAAAGTTTTAATTTTTTTGTACATAACAAGATGGTCGTTAAAATATCAACTTATATTATGCAAATTAGTTTATTCCAGCAGTACTAATTAGGTACACAACGCCTGGTTAAGGGGCTACCGTTATCGAAAAATATTGTTAAATGTTAGTTAATAAGTAGCGAGCTCGATTCTCAATGTGCGACCTATAATGTGTCCATGTGCTAAGCTTAGCTTCGAAATATCATGTTTGAATTTTCCTATATTTTATTTCTTTTTCAGAATTGAACCAAAATTTACAACTGAAAAAAGAAGTAAAATCGTGAAATTTTATTTTATTCTTATTTTTATTTGAATAAGAAGAAAATGTCACTGCAATGACAATCATTAATAAATGATATCGGGTCAGAGCGAAGAATGAGTTCAGCTGTGTCGCATAAACCCAAGAAGTCATTTCAACAAAATGGCATTAATGCACAGACGGTCTGAACAGCGATGGAGTCTCTAATGAAAATATTTGTTCGACGAATAATTTCTCGAAATTCCGAAAATTTATGTCCACTATTTTCTCATGATCTTTCACCTCACGATTATTTTATGCGGGAGAAATTTTAAAGAACTTATATATATATATATATATATATATATATATATATACCGCAGATAATTCAGTAACTCAAGGATGGCATTCGTTCAAAAATACGGAAGCAGCAATCAGAGTTTTTAACCGCGTTTATGAAGAACGCTATCGAAATTTCTCTTAACTCGTGTTAATCACCCCCACCCTCTATCGAGCAAGGGGATAATGGCACTAAGACGCAATGGTTACTGAAAGAGAAAGAGAATGTGAATGACAAGATATTAATGAGGAGAAATGACAATAAAAAAAGCAAGATTCAAGAAAACAGAAGAGGCAGATTAACGTTGCATTTGAATTTTTGAAGATAGTACGTCACAGGAAAGCAGGAAACCAAAACAGATGTCTAGCGGGAAGAAGTGAGAGTAAGGAAAATATAATGTAATATTATTTTTAGAAATTTCAGCAGTAAAAAGATGAGACCTAGTTTCCAATTTAGGGGTACCTTTATATTCATACGGTCGATGTACCAAGGAGGAAATCTCATTGGAAGAATTGTTATGAAAATATTTATAGAAAAGACATAGAAAAGCTGCGAAACGGTGGCGAAAAAGGAACTAAAGTCGAGATGTTAAGTCAGAAACGATAAAATTACAGTAACTTTGGATTGTGTCCAGAATCTATAGCTATATAGCAGGAGCAGAAGACTAGATATGGTAGTAATGTTCAATGCACGGACGAATGCAAGAAGAATATTGTCAAAAAAATTGTCTCGCACGACACAGTGAGCCAACTTTCTGAGCTGCAGACATAGAAATCAGTTCAATATAATCACTCCAATTCTTCTTAGTGGAAGAAGCAATGACTTGATCTGCTGATGGAAGGTAAAAATAGTTCTCTATGATGACTAAATGATAATAGTTTCGTTTTGGAGGCCTTAAACTTCACAAACCATTTCTTGCCCCTTCTTTCTGATTGGAACTCATTTTCGTTATCTGCTGCCAATTTTATTTTATCAAAGTTAGGGAATATATTCCCAGTGTTTGAATTTTAATTAAGTATAAAACTATTTTTGAACAATAGAAAATGTTGAAATTACTAGATTTTGAAGTGACCGCTGGGATATCTTCTAATATATACACTGAGGATAAGTCAAACTTTTCTTTGATTAAAAGAAAATGAATTCTGAAATTTGTATTGGTGTTATCCAATCTTGTTTGGACAGATCATTTGTATATATATATATATATATATATTATATATATATTATATATATATATATATATATATATTACTGTTAATGTTGAATATGTTAATTTAAATTTATTCTTGTCTGGCATACGAAATAAGCTTTTATATATATATATATATATATATATATGTGTGTGTGTGTGTATATATATGTATATACATATATATATATATATATATACATATATATAGATAATAGAATGGCCGTAACATTGACTACCTATGTTTGTTCAGAATTATTGTTGTAATTGGTATCGATCAATTACTGATTTTTGTTTTTCTACTTATCATACCTGTTGACACATGATTTCTTGTACTTCACATGAGTGAATAGGCATAAAAACGTTATCATGATTTGCTCCGACATATTTAATTTTGGCACAAGGTCATGTTTTATGAAAAACCAAATGTGAATCAAATTCATGCACTAGTGATTCTAATAATTAAAAATGCTAAGTTTGGCATGAGGTCAAATTTACAAATCTCCCGTTAAAAATTCAACAATAATCAGTGGCAAGAGTAGCACTATCTAGTAGAAAAAGCATGTCTTTCTTTTGTAAAGTGTGTGTCTGTATGCATGCGTAATTATTAATGCATGACTGTATGTATGCGTCGGTTGGTGCGTGCCTTTGAGGAAATGTAGGACATTGATTCTTAGAAAGGATTAACATATTGGTTGCCTGGGTAACACTGACTGTATTGATTTGAAGTGGTTCACCCATTTGAGTGTCTGAGTAGCCGACCGACCAACAGTCTGACAATCGAACCTTTTATTGCAGCATGTGCCCTTAGAGACTAAGAAAACGACTAACAAACCGGGTAGGTAAAGACTTAAAAAGAAATAGCTTCGAGAGATAGGCGATAAAAAAGTAAAAGGGTCGAAAAATAATAAAGAAAATGTAAACGAGGAAAATGAAAAAGAAGAGAAAGAAAAAGAAATAAATATAATTACAGAAAAGAAGAGGGGAAGGAAGAAGAAAGATGAAAAGAGAAAAAAGAAATCAGAGAGAAAGAAAAAGGAATTAGGTGAAGAAAGAGAAATATGTTCGAGAGGAAAAAGTATATCCGTTTGTATCGTTGGATTTCGTTATTTACTTAGTGTGTTGCAAGACCACATTAATCGATCTTACAGTAAACCTGAGCTCTACCTGGTTATATAATGACAGTGTTCGGGTCTAGATGAAAGCCAGGATTCAAAATTCTGATTTTCAAGGTAGAGAGACATTTCCTCTTTAGAAGCTTGGAGTAACACCATCTACCTTATCTTTTTTCATCTCCGCCATAGGCGGACTTGTTCCGTACGAAATAGAGAGACGAGTTGCTAAAGATCATGGTACAGTATGTACACACACACACAGACACGTATATATAAAATGGAGTGATTTTTTTTTTTTTTTTTTTTACAGCTTATCAAATTTTGCAGGCTATGTAAAGCCAGAAAATATATTTAGATTGTAAGAATATTTTGGACATAATGATTTACAAGTCCTATTAATTAATACGTAGCTGGAGGAAGAGGATGTGGATTCATACTTTTCTCAAAGACAGTTGTGTTTAAGTGAATATAACGAGTCCGAATGAAATGCGAACTCGGTTCTCAGATTCCAAATTCCGAGCCGTTATCTATTACACTACTTGGACATCCAAGATTACAGCACCTGGTATTCACAAGCAATCACCCATCTCCGTACTTACCGGGCTCTATGTTGCTTAACTTCGATGATCGTACGAGAATTGGGGTTTCAACGTAACGTGGTGTAAACCCACGACGTAATGAAAGACCAACTAAGATTCAATATTTTTTTTTTTTTTTTTTATAGTTTTCCAAATAGAATTTGAATATAAATGGTCCATTGTCTTTCAGGCACTTTCGGTTTTCATAAGCCGTTATAAAAATAATGTCTTAGGAAACAATGCGTACACAGACATATCGGCACCAAATTAAATCTTCCATAATGGCTTATAACATCCGAACGCGTTCAGAAGATATTCGGTGATTTATCATCATGTTCTCAGAAACCAGAAAATTGATCAGTAGAAAAATTAAATAAGGAAATCTTAATTTTCGTTGGTTTTTCCACCTAATCGGCATAATTTAGAATTATATTGTTCAAATTCCCTTCGTACATTGTTGGAATATCATGCATTTATTTATCATTAAAAAGGGTTTATAGTTTTATTCGTTATTCGTTTCTATATCAGATTAAGGCATTTCTTAACTAGTGTGTTAGCTTGTAAGGACTTAATATATAGCTATAAAGAAACGTTTAATTAAATCGGAAACTCATATTTCCCTACCAATGGATTAAAGTATGAGTTGCCGACATATTACAAACCAATACACACTGTTTAATAAATAAAAATAGGGTGTCTATTTCAAACACGGGGTATTCAATATAATAACGTTTTAAGTAATGAATGAATAAGTTCTTTAGAAATTCTTTTATTTCGTTTCGGATATGAAATTGGGCAGATATAAAGCTTTTGAGAAAATCATCTTAGTGAATAGAATGTGCTTGTCTTAAAAAAGGAAAATAGAATCTTGTTTTCTGCGACGTTCTTCGTGATCGAGCAGTAAAGCACACTGTATCAAACGGTGGTTTCCACTACAAAAAGGACGCAGATTTGAACACTGCCAGGGAACATATTTTCTTTACTAAGATTTTTTAACACACACGTTTTAATAAATAAAAATAGGGACGCCTATTTCAAATACTATAATAACGCTTGAAGTTATATATATATATATATATATATATATATATATATATATATATATGTGTGTGTGTGTGTGTATGTATGTATGTATCATATAATGTGTGTGTGTACGTGTTTAGCTAAGTATGGCGCAAGTTAAAATGACAAAGAAATGATATATAAGAAGATTTTATAGTGCTAATCTTTCAACACGAGAGAAAAAAAGTTTGCAGTCTCATATCCAAGGTAAACCTTAGAAGTATCATTGTAGTTTACTCAAATATTTATCGCTTGTGCTTCCGTGTGTATCTTTTGAGAATCGTTTGATGAAAAGTGATAAATTACTTTATTTTAGTAAATATCACAGCTGTATACACACTGTAAATTAGCTCCTGTCTAGCTTATATGTTTATTCTGAAAACAAATACAGTGGAGTGAACAACAGAAGGACTAGATAGCCAGGGTAAATATTTAATAAAGATTATATGAATTTATATAAATGATACACTTCATTAAAAGACGATGGAAACTTCTGCACAAATCTTTTTTTTTATATATTATTACCCTAAATGTGATTTTCGTGGATAAACGTGTTTCATTGAATATCCCCATATATATATATATATATATATATATATATATATATATATATATATATATATATATATTATACACACACACAGGTGTGTTTGTATGTGCCTGAATATGCGTCTGCAACAGGGATTGGCCAGTCGCTCTAGTAGACGGGAATCCACGGATACGAGTGTCCAGCCACACACACACAGACACACACACACACACAGACGTACAAGGTATTTGTTAGAGGGAAGGAGCGGAAGAAAGCCAGTCAGTGATATCAGCGTAACCTGAAGCAGTTAATGCGGGCATTAATAAATTAGTGTTTGCTACAATTTGGGAACAAGCTTTGACGACATCTTACTTTCAGTTTGTATTTCCAGATAATTAAGACCTTTTCAAATGAAGTCAACCCATTGATGTTCACCGTAAAATCCGGTATAAATTATAAAAGTTGAAATAACATTACGTTGTGTATAGTAAAACTGAAAAAAAATTCCTTTAAAAAATTGCTTTAATTATAAGTTTCCTAAGATCCGATTTTAAATCTAGATTTCTCAAAAGTCTGGCGGTAATTATCGATTTATAATAATTCAGTTTTAGTTTACAGACTTCTACGACTAACGCATGGATACCCACCTTCCAAACTTGAGTTGGTCAACATTAACGGATTAAAAAAGAAATATCCAAAACTTTCACATGAATGATAGAAAACGAGGAAACTTTTTACGTACCGTGTCGCTTCCGAAAGATTACGATCATGACTCTCTATAAGTTATCTGCTGTTTTACTGCGTCTATTGCCTTCAGTATATCCTGTCAGTGTTAAATTCTCCAAGACCTCTTTTCGCATTGTTCACTAGAAATTTCAATAATCACTGATTGTAAATGTACTTTTTCTTTTCATTTTCCTTAAAAATTCACCGTTATTCATATGTTCAGTTCACAGTGAATACAATTAAAGTAGAAATATGTGGATAGACCTTCTACAGTTATTAGGTTCTTGCAAAAATAATACCGTTTTCTCACATAGTAACATATGTGAGAAAACGACATTATTTTTGCACCAACCTAATACTTATTAATTTGTTCACTTCCCCATGGACACTTTGATATTGTCTTCACGGATTACTGTAACGAACTGTCTTTCAAGCGTCATTCAAAGTTAGCCTCATTTGTATCTTACAGTGTATACATTGTATTACTTTATACATTCATCATTGTTAGAATATAAGAGTAAAATTTTAAGAATATACGCTGGCTTAACCGGGACATTCTGTGGCTTAAAAAGGCATCATTTTTATACGATGTAGATTTAAAAAATAATTCACCCCAAGCATGATGATAATGCCAATAGGACGTAAAAGGTTACTAGGAGTGAAAGAGAATGAGAAGATTTTATTGATGTGAAAGAAGAATAAAAGATGGCGATTGGCGTTGCATTTAAAATCTTGAAGATTTTAGTTGGCAAAAATGAAAAAAAAAAAAATTCGTAAGAGAGTTCCACAAACGTGAAAACTATTACAATAGATCATACGGATGCATATGGCGAGTTCAACAGTAAAACGGTGTGACCTACTTGCCAATCCAGTAGCGCGCTTAAATCAATGCGATCGAGGCCCCAGAAAATAAGCTCATCAGAACAATTTCCATAAAAAATGTATAGAAAAGAGAGAGGAGAGTGACGTCAAGAATCTTTCAATATATAGTAGGAGCACCAAACAAGATATGGCAGAAATATTCAATGAACGGAGCAATGGCAGAATTATAAATGTGCAAGTTGGATTTTGACGGCACACATGAACCAATTTCCCAAGTTGGTAGGCCTAGAATTGATTCAATACAGTCACTTCGTGTTGGAGGAAAACGTGAACCCCAGAAAGTACAAGGAGTTGCCCTACTAGAGTTTAGCATCAACAATGCTGATGACAGACAAAAAAGATTTCTATAGTTAAAATTTACAAGCCATTCCTTGCCACAGTTAACCACTGATAAATAAAGCAACAGTCGACTATAAGACAGAATATTACATTAAAATTTTGTTGAAGATAGATGAATTGCAGGCGATGGAAGAAGCTAAGAAGCTATTAAAAAATTAAAATTTATTCATAAATAGTTATGTCATTTTATAAGACTAATTTTAAAATTTCATTCCAATTACATCAAAAATATAACCAAGTATGGGTAAAGTTTCCAATATTTTTTTTTGTTTCAGAAGTAGCGAACAACTAAAAAAGATTTAAAAAAAATTACATTTATCAACTCTAAAACGACACACTGGTCAAATTTGATTAACCTCTCACAAAATAGATTTTGTGAACCTGTGCTTGCAGAAGGTTATTCAAATAATGAAATGCAAGGGGTTCTAATGAATTGAACAACGCTGGAGTTACCGAATTTATCTGCACAATTGCAAGTTTGAGAAAGAGCAGTTAAACTATGGAAGCTCCACAAAGTATATATGGACAAAAAGCCATATATTTTCCAAGCAATGTATCTAATACAAAAAAATATCAACTTTATTTGGATTTAATATTGGAATAGTAAATTGTGCAGTTACTTTGTAAACAAAAACCTGGGGTAATTAGTTATTTCTGTACATTTTTTCTGACTATTTTAAAACTCAATTCTCAAAGATTGTTAAAAGCTATGAATCTAATTTCTGTTGTCAGTACTTATCACATCAAACCTCAGCTTCTGTACTAAGTGCAATATTGATTTTCGAATGAAATTGAAAAATCAATCAGCCCTAATGTGCATTGTAGCAAACCTCCCTCTTCCCCTTCATATTCCATTGATGAAATGTACACAGTGCGATGGGTAAATAGTCGCCCTTTTATATTTTTAATTTCGCATATACTCGTCGTTTGTTTCTGATTTTGTCAACTGCACAGAATAGTAGGGTCAGTTGAGCACCGTCTGTGAGAAAACGAACACCATGACAATTCACTCCGCCCGAAATTTGGAAACGTCATGCTATACTTCTTGGCATTAGCTCCGGAAGCTCCAATACGAACATTTCAGGATGTTTGGGTGTCAGGCTGAGGACCTTGCAGTGGATTTGGAGAGAGTGGGATAATATATCCAGACAGCATCATGGTGTACGAAGTGATCACTAGTGATGACGACGTTATGCCTCCATTCATCTGCTCAGCACAGTGAAAAGGTAGTGTTTGCCCCGGGTCAAGAGGGTGACTGTTGAAGACCCTATGACTGAAAATAGGACTCCATGCCAGACATGCCGCAGAACAGTCATGGCTGTCGGACAATTTCTGCGAACACATCATCCCTTATATCTGGCCACCTAACACCACAGACTGCAATAAATTTGATTGTTCTGTGTGTGGCGCAGTTTGAACCAGAGACCAACAAAGCGCCTTGTAACACCAAAGATGAACTGAAGGCAACGATTTTGGCAGCATTCACCAACTTAAACAATGAGACCGTCCAGAAAAGTTGAAGGAGATTTGAAAGTTATCTGGAGGCCGTAGTTGAAGCCAATAAGGATTTCTTTTTTATTTAAATATATTTTTGTATATATTTTTGTAAATATATCCGTTAAAATGATATGTCAATTTTCTTTTTTGAAACCTTTCCCACGGAAACTAAATAAAATGGTTCCCCGATCACTTGACCTGATCTCAGTCTAGGGTTAACCGTTATATTCTCCACATATCCTCATAAAATTGGCCCTCTTATTCTGCAACACTATACTTCAAGTGGTTCGAGGGCCTTGTAAAGGGGAACATTATTAACAAAAAATGAACAAAAATACGCAACATAGCAATTAGAATTCTTAGTGAATTTTGCGTTGATAATAGTCCTTACCAGTTGACTTGATTGAGGAGTCCGCGCCTTTCATGCTTTACTTTTCTGACCATTGAGCTACTATATACAATTTTATGTTCAAGAGAAACTTAGAATTGTGCAGCTAATCAATAGCCAATCATTTGAATGTTCTTGAAGGCCCATTTAATTTCTACTTTAGAATTTAAAATATTTTTTTTATTTTACTCTAAAAAGCAATTTCCTCTTTCGCTATAAAAACGATGAGATTGGAATATTAAAAAAAAGTGCAAGTGAATAATTAATTGTCGTTTTATTCTTGAAGAGATCTTCTCAAATATGGATTATCGTCTTTGAAAAAGCACCCGCCGAACCTAAATAGTATTTTCTAATATTTCATATGACGCAAAGTAGTAAAAAAAAAAAAAAAAAAAATTGCATACCTCCCTTCAGATTTTATTCAGCGATGAATATAAATCAATCTTTTGAATAGTATGGAAAATTACTATCTTCTGGATGACGTTGAATCTAGAAAATGTTCTTTATGCTAAAGGTAAAAGAGATTATACCTCTGCGTCTATTCTTTAAAGTGTAAAATATATCGTATTTAAATGAAAACAATCGCATGGCATTGCATTTATCTCTTATAAATATATTAGGTGCATGTAAAAGTTTTCAACGAAAAAACGGTTCCCTACTGTTTATTAAATCTCCACATTTAAAAGAACGCTTCGTAAGTATTGCGCACGCCTCGTGTATTTAACTTACTAATATTCACCGTATAAAGTAAACAATGGGACGGTGAGTATTAACGGATTATAAATAGAAAGGTATAATACCGCATCTTATTTAGAAACCCGTAATACATTCCAGACTATGAAAATGGTTACAATACCTCATCTTTGAAATATAGACAGATGTTGAAACAGTTTGTTGCAAACTTATCAATTGATTCTATAGAAGATTCGTTGAGCCGTTCCATAGAACAAGGGTTTGCAACAGAAAATCGATTTATCTATTTAGTTTTTCATATGTAATGATCGAAGAGTCAGGCCAATACAGACAGGACGTTAAAAGGGGTTAAAGTTTAATTGCATTCAATTTCTGGGTATTATTTTGCAGACTGTCAACCAGAATTCTGCTAACTCCAGTGCTTTAAATCATTTTTGTAAAATGCACTTCGAAAAAAGAGAAGAAATATAGGGAAAAATATTTTCCAAAAGTTATTTTTCAGATACGTCTATCTGCAAAACAGTCTGGTATGATGAACCAAAAGAAAATTATATAAAAATAATACTTACCTTTTTATAATGTCACATCGAACGAAAACACACACACATATATATATATATATATATATATATATATATATATATATATATTTCCAAGAGTATGGAATCTAGGTAGGGCTCAATGTCCAGGACAGATCAAGAATATAATATAAAAGTCTTAAACGCTAATATTCCATGGAATATTAGTGTTTGAGCTTTTCCATTATATATATATATATATATATATATATATATATATATATATATAACTATTTAACTGACATTGAAAAATACTGTTTCAACGTTATGCAAAACTCTAACAAAATTAACTTAATTTCAGCCCCAGACTGGACCGTAATTTGTAGTTGGTAAAACAATGTTCTAAGATAGAGGATGGGAGTGTTGCGGTAAGCCTGATTATTTCATGCTGCCGTAAGAGAATAAAACATTTTTTAAATTCTTAAAACATACAAAGAGAAGGTCGTTCTGGAGAGTCTTGATCATTCACTTTCTGAAGTGACACGATACACGAAATAAGATCAGTCAGATAAACATTGGAAAACGATCAGACACTAATGAGAAAAAATCATAATCGTTACAATTTGTCAGTTGATGTTGATGGAGTAGCCATTGTAACTCAATAAAGATAACCCAATTGTTTGTCTCTGTATTATTATGTATATTTATAAAGAGATGTATCTTCGAGCTTAAAGTTTGAAGGTACGTTTCTTGTCCCCAAACTCTCAGATCCAAAGCAACGTCGTTCACACAAAAGGCCAGATTCTTTAATATGCTAATTATTTCTCAATTTGTATAAATATCATTTCGGGAAATGGAACACTTGGTTATATAGTTCATGATCTGATAGATCAATTTAAATTGAACCAATTTAAAAATTCTACAAAATGCATTGATGAAATGTCATTAAATAAGAAAATAAAATAAAGTAAAAATTATTTTTATGCATTCTTTTCTATTCGCTTAGTTCTACATCGGTAGAAAATATTTCCTAAGAGATTTGTTATTACCAAATATAGAAATGCAGTAGAAGACAAACGATTATCGAATTTGTCATAAAAAAAAAAATCAAAGACTTTATGAAAAAATAATTGTTTAAACCTACGTCGTCTTTGTCGGAAACCGTTTTGAAAGAAATGAAATCTAATATCATTTGAAACGTTTCAAGTTCAGCAATTATTTTCGCGTTGGACAATAAATAATATAGAACAGAAAAAAAAATTCGTGTTGCGTTTTTCTTATGCAGCCAGCGACCAATATTTGATTTTTTTTGGCTTCATCACAAAGATCTACATTTATTTCGTTCTTTAACATTGCGAACCACATTGGTGATGTTCACTGCAAGATTTAAGAGGAGGAGGAGGACAGGAAAAGGCGATTGAATGAGAACAAGAAAAATAAGCTGAGTTTAAATGAACGAAACGTGAGGGTGAAATGGAATAGACGAAAAGTGCAAGAGGAAAAGAGAACGATACAATTAGAAAAATAGGAGTAAAACCCGAAAAGCAAAAAGAGGAGCAGAGGGCAGATAAAAATAGAAAACGAAAAAGATTTTAGATAACTGATTAAAAGGGGAATAAAGAAATAAAAAAAATGAAGAAAATCAGAAAAAAAAAAGAAAAATAAGAAAGAGATAGCAATAGAGAGAAATAGAGCAAAAGGAAACATTAAAAGAATGATTCAGATTCGAGGAAATAAAAAAGAAAATCATGCTAAGACTTATTTCTCGTTGTATTCATCAAGGTCCTTCTTTGTTTGGATATTACGATGGTGCCTTTTCAAACTAATTCGAGTATTATAAAATAAGGACAACGTTTTTATGCTCGAAGTCGTCAAATAAAACGTGAATGTTTCTATAAACGTTGGAATCGAAATGCATGAGGTATGGAGAAGACTATTTCAGGCAATCTGCATGTTAACAGTCACTTGGATTCACAATTTCATAAATATTAATTTAATCCATAAAGTTCTCAATTACAGCACGTACGGAATAATTCTTTAAGGACAGGTTAGTTCGCCCTTTATAGAATGATATTTTCTTCAAATTCCTAATTTAGTTTTCTTCATTTCTTTTTCATTCTTTTGTCATCGTGTTGCGCTTTCTGTTTTTTTGTCACTCGTTCTGTTTCTTCTGTCTTTATCTTTCCTTTTTCCTCTTCCACTCCTCACGTTTCTCCACTTCTTTTTTGGATCTTACCTTTTTTGTTTTCCCCCTTCTTCGTCTTTTACCTACTCCTTTTCTATTATTCCTCGTCCTCCTTCCCGTCTTATTCTCTTTTGCTTCTTTTGTTTGTCTCTATTCTCTTTTACTTCTCTTCCTACCCTCTGATTTTTTTTTCTCTTATTTTTCTCACTTCACTCGTTCTCTAATTTCTCCCTCTTTTTTTTTCCTTACTACTTTTCTCTTTTTCCTCTCTCACTGCTCCTTGCATTTCTCTCTTTTTTTTTATTTATTCATATTTGTACTTATCTCTCTCGGGTTTTGTTTCTTTGCTTTTTATTCATCTGTATGTGTATCGCATTTATTTATCATTATCTTTACATCAGTTCACTTATAGCTTTTCGTCCTGATACATTTTCATTTTCCACTAATCTTTCTACCACGTGAATGAATTGATTTCTTCAAAGTCCTTTCCTCTCCCGTTAACCTCTCTCTTTCTTCATCTTCTCCCGTTATCGCTTTCATTCCTCCTCTACTTTTTATCTCTCTCATTTCTCCTCTATCCGTCTTCCTCTACCGTTTCCCTCACTTCTTCGTGGATTGAATCTTTTTACTCGTCGATGTTTCTTTGATCTTATTTAATCAAGCTGATCCGCATTTCAGACACAGTTCCATTGCTTATTCCCTGTTTCCACCGCCCGAATTTCATTTCAACTCAGTTATGTTTACGAACATTCTCATCTTTGTTTTTTTATGTTCTGATAACAATATTTCGGTGGATGTATCTTCCAGATATCTTTATGCCGATAGCATATCCAAGAGTATGCAACCAGAATCTCCAGGCTGAGACCAAAGTAGCACCTAAAGTCTTACATTAACATTTGTCTTGCAGATGAGTGAGGAAAATGAAATAGAACCAATAAATCAAATAATAATAACGACTAAAAAACAAATAAATTCATTTTCCTATGATGCAACTTGTAAAAGAACCCGGAACATTTTTCTGGTCACATATGCGATTTTATGACCTCTTCCGGAAAGAGAGAATCTTCTTTTTTTCTTCTTTCGGCTTCACGATGTGAACCATGCAGCAATAGCGTTCCTGCTGGAGAATTTTAGTTTCCCCGGTCCACCGTCGACTGAACACTTTCCACTATCTAACGAGATCATTCGGTCACATTTCCAGTAGTCCTACTCATGACAGTAGAGATTCAGCCAAGCCCAATTCAGCGCGAGGCTGACTTGAGCTCGACCATCTTTTCCCGTTCATATTCTTACTTCATATAAATTATTTCAGAACCAGAAAAGAAAACGGATATACTGAGGAGACATTTAATTAGTCACCCCCAACTGAATTTTCGATACTTAAGGTTTAAAATGTATTTTTGAAAATGAAAAAGCAATTTTGAAGCTTTGTTTTAGCTTTAATTAAAAGCTGATTAAATTTACTATTTTTAGTAAGCAAAATTCTCGTGTATTTCAAACAGAAATTATATTGATTAGAATCTCAAGTTTTTGCTCCATATCAGAAATCGCTTAAATTCAGCCATTATTGACACATTTGTAAACAGAAGTTATTTCTTGGCTTTAAAAATCTTCCAAAAATAAAATATACTTTTCTAAAACTTTGAGGAATATTACCTGATTTAAAATATAGTTAATCTGAATTGAAAAAATGTTATTTACTTTAACAGAGAAATGAAATTTTAAAACAAATAGTAGCGTGATTAAGATCTTGTCAACACCTCGTGATTTATGAGGTGTTGACACTTATTACTGTTCTACGAAGACCTTATCTTTTAAAACATAATTTAAGAATATGACGAATGAACGATTTTTTATATAATTTTTTAGTACTCAGTATTTTTTAAAAGTGTTGGAAAATGTTCTCTGTAATCTAATTTTAGGAATGTTGAATTTAAATTTACTGTAGTCATCGCTCTTATTTTCTGATTATGTCGTGTATGCTTCCCATACTTTCAAACAGGGGCAACTTAAGTATACATAAACTTTTTTAAATATTGAAAATAAACTACTTTTATTGAGCTTTTCAATTTTTCGTAAGTATAGTTTTCACTTAATAACAATGCCATCAAACTGTATTAAAGTAATGGAGGATTTTAAACGATTTGTAATATTATAAATTATTATAATTAAAATTTTCAAAATTGAAAGCATTCTCGTATAACACAGCTGGTCAGACTCGATCTGAGGTCTTTGCCACGCTGGTCAGTATTGGCTCCGGTCAACTGATATTTATCTGCTTACCACTTCGCTTCTTCAACCACTCTGTCCCACTTTGTCCTTGGTTGGTCACAGTGCAATTAAGATCGAATTTTCGCCCGCACTTAAGGCGCTGAATCAAGCTGAGGAACGGTGCCATGAAAAAGGAAAATGACGCCCCCTGACCTCGTGTATTCCTTTGTTCCCTTTCCAAAAAAAATACCTAGATTTACATTCCATCTTTCTGTTTAAATTTCCAATACGGACAATTTATCGAAACAACATCATTTCAAACAACTTTCCACAATCAAGAAAATCATGTTTTACAATTATTTCCCCGACTTCATATCACAATGTTTTCACCTTAATGATTTTAACATGGCCGCCCTTCCAATGCTCTAATTCTATCCGTTTTTTTTTTTCACAAGAACCCTTTTTTAATCCTATGTCACTTCCTTTCAACTACTCCCAGTGACACTTTAATAGTGTCACACTTGTAAAAATTCATTATTCATCGATTTTCATTTCTTAAGACAACAGTGTACTTAATAAATCTTATTTATAAATGCAATTAAAAGCTTCTCTAATTAAATAATGTCATAGTTTTATTGCTTTTTTTATTTTACGATTTAGGACAGATTTTCGGAAAATCAGTAGTAGTTTAAAAGAATGATGATTTACAGTTTTCAAGGTATCCTGCTTTTAACTAATAAAACAAATTCGGGAATTGAAATTTAATTTCTCGAAATTTCATGAAATTAAGTGGGGATTAACATATGTAAAAAGAAATATTTTTTTTACTAAGATTTTCTCAAAAATAATTTCATTCATTTGTGAAAAAATCGTGAAAGTTTTATTAAAATCCGACAATCATTTGATTTTTAAAAGAATTTTCAAATCAATGTGTCACCAGAAAAAAAAAGCGCAAAACACTTATCGTAAGTTAATGTCGAGTGCTGACGTAAAAAAAAAAAACTTCTTTGGTATTTCCTCTTACTAGTAATAAATATTTTGACGATAAAACATTGTTTTTATTAAGTTTAGATCCTTTTTCGTCATGCTATGCTGTTTTTAGCGAAAAGGTGTGGGGGTACCTACATTTAACTTTGCTTCAATACAGGCAACATATAAAAAATCAACATCCTTAGCAGAAATTCAAGTTCCTTTGTATGCTTCGCCCATCTTCCTTTATATATTGAACACACTATCACCTAAAAAATACACACAAAACCCACAAGCTTATTAAAATCCACAGATTATGAATTTTTAAAAATTTGTTTAATTTTTATTTTGTTTCTTCAGTGGCTTGATCAAAACTTCCTGTGAAATGGTGAGAAGAGGTTAAAATTGTTTTCTGTCACCTCCGCTATCTTCTCAATTGTGTAATAGTAGTAGGAAGAATCACTCAGGCCTAGAGAAATGGTACCAACATTCATACGTTGGCTCCCATCATCAAAGCCCATTCAAGAACCATCAAGCTAACAATGAATAAGTTTTAAAAAAAGAGGGAATAGTATAGAGGAAAACTGGATCAGGAGGTCACAACAAGACGAATCATCATTTTAACTTATTGCTCAAAATAGTGTTATAAAATACTCTGGGAATTCCAGTAAGGTATCTTTAAATATTTCTAAAGGTACCAATGCTTCAAAGAAAATTTTGGTCTTATACGATTCGAACAACTTTATTGTTACAACGGGTATGTCTAGCATTGGTTTCTATACTGTAGGACAAACGACAAAATCAACTGAAGGCCATGAAAATAGAAATGAGGTCCATTTTTTTTTTTTTTTATAATTATCCTGAATATGACTATCATAGGGAAAAATACGGACTTTATTCTTGTAATTTACGGAGAAGATTTCTAGATTAATGGGAGTTACTCTTAAGCTATAGTGTATATCATCAGTTATTGCAAACATGAATTACTAACGAAGAATACGAATAATTAATAATTTTTTTAAAAATCGAGTTCACGCTGAGCAAGGCATTAAAGCACTAAGACAGGGGATTAACGGGTGTTAAAGAAACAGAAACAATAATCAGCGAGAAGAAAAAGAGTAATCAGGTGGACAGTAGATAGCAATTGACATTGCAATTAAATTTTTGGAGAATAAAGTTGGCAGGAAAGGATGGAGCCGTAAGGGAGTTTCACATCTTTGGATTTTATTAAGAAGCTCAATGTAAATAGCTATAGTACCAAACCATATGTGTCAGCAATATTCTAAGCATGCACAAATTGTAAACATATAAATATGTATATTAGATTCTGGACTGAAAAATTGTATTGTTCTTACAAGCATTGCTCAGACTCTATAAAATACGTATGCGTTCGTAAGTTCTTTTTTTTTTTTAACAGACTCCTGCAGAGGCAAATGTCATGGTACCATTTCTGACCTTTGGTCGAAACACGGGAGAAAATAATTATAAAACAGAAATTAAAAATGGTAGTAATAATAATAATAATAATAATAATAATAATTAGAAATAGCAATAATAATTGAAAACGAAGAAATAAAATAAAATCAATCGACAAATAGAGGAAGATTAATAAAAATGAAGCTAAAACAACTAAAAAGAAACAAAACAAAAAAACAATCTGATAACAAAAGCCCCTACATGTTCAGTATTCACTCAGAAGAATTGATGCCAAATTAAATAAACACAAAACCCACCAGTAGCTGAATAATGCAGGATTAAAGCAGAGACTAAGACATTCAGGATAGCTGTCCAAGACCAAAGACAATTCTATCAAAGACAATTCACCAGGAATTACCTTGTAATCAAAAAAAAAAAAAAAAAAAGAGCAGATCCAATATGTAGATTATATGAACAACATATTGAAACTATTGACCTCTTACTGGTCTTGACTGTCCAATCCGAAGACAAACCTTACAAACATCAACATGAGATTGAAAATTTATTTACGCCGTACACTGAAAAATGTATGAACATCACCCAAAAACAGTTGTAGAAGGCCATTAAGTCATATTATTTAGGACTCTACCATTCATACTGACATATGTAAGCTAACAGATTAGACACGGTGATTAAAGACGTATCAAGATAACTTGACATGACCCTCTCTTCTTCAAGATGTTGTTTTTTAATTCAGAGTTTTCCTTAGATTGGTTCTCAGCCCACTGCTAGATGGCTGAGGTGGGGAGGGGGAAGAAGAAGAAGACATGGAAGAGAAAGGTGAACGTAACGAACTAGACTGGAATTTGAACTGTTCGCCCATTTGCCTTTCAGTGTCTTTAACCGTTGCACACCCTTTATTATATTTATACCGTACTTAAAAATGAGCTGATCCGATAAAAAAATAGCCAAACACAGATGCTAACTCCCTCTCAATCACATAATGGACTCATGCATTCATCATTTTTTTTAAAAAATTGTTTACCCAGTACATGAACAAATACCTGCTCAATGTAGAGGATTACTGAATGAGGTCGTTGTAGCAACGTAAAATGGGGGAGTAAGTCATTCAATTTATGAGGTGATGTAGGAAATATAACGGTTAAGATTGCCGCGATCGGGGAAGCATCCTCTCGGGAGTCTGTTTCATAAAGTAGCGGTTCATCCGAAGAAGATGTGTGAGCGGTATTTCTTTCATACTAATGTTTCCTCCAATTGTGATATGGAGGGGTTTAGCTATGAAGGTCTGAATTTGTAGAGACAAGATTTGTAGCTAGTCAGAATATGTACCATGGAACTAGCGACAGAATAGCGAGAATCTTCGGAAATTTGATCTGTGGGAAAGGGTTTGTAAAATATTTCGGTGGATAATACATTTTCTAAAGATATGCATGCAAGTTAGTAGTCAGCAGTGCGATAAGTGGGACTGGCATGTAGAATTCAAATTCCAGCCAAGGCCATTGCTTTCGCACTAACATACTTGCAAATGTATAAACCCATTTCTCCTCCCACCAGCTGATATTTAACAGTAGGGAAAATTAGGCTCTCTAGATGTGGCTAGCAATCAGTCTAGAAGAAATACTATTCTGAATTTAAAGGAGGTTGGGTTTAATGTTAGAAACACCTTACTGTCAATTACTACTTGTTACATAAAGCACAGCAGCGCCATCTAGCGTCGTGAGTTTGTTGTGCTATACTTAGGTGATGAGTCTTATAGAGTTAATATAACATACATTTTTTCAACGTAACAAAGAGACTTCACTGTACAGTGCCTGCCAATCTCTGAATAATAGCCTCATCCGCTGATATAATAAAAATAAAATTTCATGTCGTTTTGATCTTGCTAAATATAAACGTCCATAATTATTCAATAGTGAATTGAATTTTATTTGTCAATTTAAGGTGGGTAGTGAGGAGAATATTTTTTTTTAATCCGAAAAGCCGACATTTCTGCATCCAGATATATTTTGTATGTGTGTATGATTGCGTGCCTGATATTACTTTATAATATATATTATTTAAAAATTGGTAAAATGGTGACGAGAAACAGTTCGCTTATCTCTTTGTAAGAGACTCTTCTGCTGACACAGATGAAATTGAATTACCTGTTAATTTAAACTTGACAAATAAGTCGCTATAGTTTACGTGGGTCTTAAATTAATTTTAGCCCACAGATTATATTTAACCCGCAGATAAATAGAGGATAATCTCGCAATCGAATTGTATTTACAAAATAGCAAAAATAAATATAATCGTCACCGTTTTGACGTCACGTGTAAACTATTACGTATATTTCTTAAGGTGTATTTCATAAAAAAAAGACAACACCTACTTTTTTAAAGCAATAGTGTCAATATTTAGTTATAAATATCATTATCCTGGTCACAAAAGCAAACTTTGAATGAAATAACGATTTTTCACACTTACTTGTCAGAAGCAATTAGGAAACAACAGCTGCTACCCAAGGACAAAAATCGTGTCACACAGTAATTGATTTACCACCAGAAGCCGTCTTGAAATGCAGCCTTGTTTTAAAAGAGTTGAAGATCTATGAACATTTTGGTTACACTTATTAAGGCTTCCAAAATTTAAGATTTTCCAAAGTGTGCACTATTCCGAACTTACCACATTTAAACCGTTTCACCCATCAAATTCCATAAAAAGAGTATATATATATATATATATATATATATATATATATATATATATATATATATATATATATGTGTAGGTGTGAGAATTTTACGCCTGGGATTTCAGAAAAATCCGCTAAGACTACATGCCTGTTTCAGAAGTTCCATCAAAAGTAGAATATACGGCCCCTTCAGACGAAGATATTTAGTTGTTCAAGGTCTGATTTATTGAACGATATGTTTTCCTATCTTAAATATATAGCAACACTTAAAAAACACGTACAGAATTCATCAGGTTGTTTTTAGGGACATACATGGAAAGTGCCACGGCCGGGTTCAAGAAGGGTGCTGAAATGTTTACAAATGACCAAACATCAAAATATTTTTGTGAAATCGTTTTTAGATGGGCCGAGAACTTTTCAGTAGGCTCTCGTACAACTAACATATACACAAATATGCGTAAGTGTGCATGTTGCTAAAACTGCACGTGCGTGCTAGATTATGAATGTATGTATGTGCGTGTAAGTAAAGCAGGATTTATGTCACAATGTGTGCAGAACTGACAATCACACACTCTCTCTCTCTCTCTCATATATAAGTGTACATTTCAGAACTGAAGTTTGCGTACAAACATGAAAAATTGTTGCCATCAGTGTTGATCCCACACACATTATCCCTGATATTGATAACGTTTATCCGTAAATATAACATACTTTGAAACTATCTATTTCAAGGTTTTCTATTATTATAAGGGAGCAGTGTCCGAGATATGTCGATAATGAGAACAATGCCCGAGCATTGATAGTTTACAGATCTACAGAGTGTGGTTTTAAGAATGGTCTATAGATTTCTTGAGTCATTAAAGTGACAGTCACCATGCAATGTTGATTCTTATGTCCACACTCTCTCATATATATGATGAGGCAAAATTCGCGCACCATAGGGGTTAATGAATAGGTTGAAGATGTCCTGTTGAATGGTCACGGAGGTCACCAGACTTAACACCCTTGGATTTTTTTTTCTCTGTGGAAACTTGAAATCAGTTGTTTATCAGACCCATCCAAGAAATATTCAGCAAAAAAAAAAAAAAAAAAAAAAAAAAAAAAAAATTAAATACGAATGATGTTAAATGACAGGCAAAGAATTGAAATGTGTTTAGAAAAAGGAGGGGGATATTTTGAACAGCACTTATCATATTGAAATAACTAGTAAATAAAATGTTCATGTGTAATTATACTTTTAATAAATTTTCCCTATGGTGCTCGACTTTTGCCTCGCCTTGTATATTCGCTAAATAAAAATAAATTCGTTCTGAAATAATAAAAAAAAAAGTTAAAAGAAAATTACATTTCTACAAAAGAAGAATCTTATCGAATCAACAATTCAAATATATCTGAATTAGATTCAAATATTTAGAGAGAACCTCACGATTTTTGTTATCGATCCAAATAAAGACACTTATATTTCTTTTCGAAAATGAAAGAAAAGTCTTTTTTTCTTGTATACTTTATATTTTTCTGAATTTATTGATTACTTCTGCAATATTTCCGGTTTTAAAACTTGTTACAGATGATCTTATTGCTTGATCAATAAACAACAAACAACTATGAAGTTTTCATTCTTATTTTTCCTGCACTTTTGAGCAATAAACAACGGGTTTAACTTTTTTTTCTTACTGGTTTAATAACATTATATCTAACGTTTGCTTCCCGAATATTTTTTACTTCATCGAAAGATAGGAAAGCATTAAAGGGTTTATGTATAAAAAGGATCAGATATTTCGATTGGTTAGGCCAGGAAATATGTACGTGCACAGACACACACATTTAAGTAAATATTATATTTTTGTTAAAGCACTTTATATTTACTTGGATATAAGAACAAAGATTTCCCAGACTTCATCTGTCAAGACTGGCAATGGAGAAAGCAGGCATTTTTCTGCCAGCACATTTAAATGTATATTATCTGTCACCACCAATTTTGCTGTTCATATACGACACTGAAAGTAATATTAAATATAGCACTTTGTGGGAGAGTTATATTCATGCTTTTTCTAAGAGCGTACATTTGAATGTGGCATTTTCTTGCAAATGGGTGTTTTTATATGCGGGCCGATTCTGATATTACCAGTTTACAAATGCCGTAAAAGTATGATGGTATATATGAAACTAACTTTTCAAGTTTTTAATATTATCAAAAAGTTTCCAGATGTTTAGTTTTCAAATATATATTTTCCGTTGATTATTTTTAGATTCTGCTCTTCCAACAAGTCGATTGGAACATCTTATTACTTTTGAGGGAAAATACATCTTATTACTGTTGAGGGAAATGTTATACTTAACGTTTGCAAAATATAACGATACTTGAAAAGATGTAAGCATTGTGGTGAATAAAAAAAAATTATGTCAAATAATGTCCACAAATACAAGAATATCATGATATATAAACACGTTTATTTACTTACGTATAAATAAAATATACAATTATATTCTTATATCCAAAATTTAGTGAATGAAATTGAATGAATTTTTCTAATTTCAGAATATATATATATATATATATATATATATGGTTGAATGAGATGTGAGCTTGTGACCCTGGGTTTCACGCTTTAGCGATCGTCAGTTTGTCTGACGATCGCTAAAGCGTGAAACCCAGGGTCACAAGCTCACATCTATCCAACCATATATGTTAGCTGTATCTCTGATATTGAGCGCTTTCTAATAAGTACCGCGCATATAATATATAAATAATCATACACACACATATATATATATATTATATATATATATACACACACTTTTCACACACACATATATATATATATATATATATATATATATATATATATTTTAAAATCTGCTATATACATAGGAGCAGTTCTCGTTTACAAAGACAACGTGTTTGTAGATATTGATGTCGAAATCCTCATACACTGATGATTTCTGTGTACACATTATCTATAAATATATACGCATATATGAACCTGATTTTTCACGAAAGTATGCATAAGCGAAACTAAGTTAATAATAATTATAAACAAAAATAATTTAGGAATAAATAGAAAAATTACCCTAAGTAATTAGTAATAAATTAGTAGTTAACAAGCAACACTATACAATAGCTACAAATAACCGCATTTTTACCCGTAATTATTTTTTTTTTTACTCCACAGCATTTACAATAATTTGAAATATAACCGTTGCCTCCAACCCAGTAACCGTGGGGTTACTAAAACAACCAGAAATGCATGACTTTTTAACCAATAATGCTCCATGATTAGAAGATACATATAGTCGAGTCACCACACATGTGTTCAAGCATGAAACAGATTGTCGCCACTCGGGTTTGACCAGTTTCCAGTTTTATAATTACACATACACACACACACAAGTGCACCACTGATTTCGATCATCTGGTGGTTAGGCACTATTAACCCGCACAAAATTATGAGGAAGCGTCTAAATTTCAAGCGATTGGCAGTCCAATACAAATGGCGGCCACAGGTGGCATTTTATTTAATAATGTCTTAATACAAGTTCCTAACAATCGATGATGGTGTAAAGATATGAGAGAGGGATAATTAGTCGGTCAGAGGTGAATTATTTTTACTTGAATCCTATTGTTCAGACTAAAACTCGTAATCTGGTTCTGAATCTAAACGTACCGGAAAATAGATGTTTATATACATATATATATATATGTATATTAATAAAAAGAAAGAACAGTAAGATATATAATCCGGTGTTCTTATAGATATTTTTATTTTTACAAAAAAGTGCTCAAAGTAAATTTACAGAGGATTAATATTATAAGTTAATAGACTTAAAATATGGTTTTTCGCTACACAGTTCCAACCATGTTTCAAAAATGGAAGCTAAAAGCCCCGAATTTAATTTTGTACTTAAATTAAAGACATTAGTTCCATTTCAATGTCTTTAAGTACAAAATTAAATTCGGGGCTTTTAGCTTCCATTTTTGAAACATGGTTGGAACTGTGTAGCGAAAAACCATATTTTAAGTCTATTGACTTATAATATATATATATATATATATATATATATATATATATATATATATATATATATATATATATATATGGTTACTTAGCTAGATAAATAAGTAGACAGACAGATTCCGTGTGTATGGATACCGAAATCAACACTGCATAGTGTCTGGCAGTTTTACTGCTTATCCGGTCATTATTATCTGAGGATCACTTGAGGCGTGAAAATACCAGTAACTAAGTAGTGGTGATTTCTATCGCTACTCTTTCTCTCTCTCTTGTATAACCCACACCAGCGGGCGATCAATAAGTAAGGTCTTTTTTAGTTTTGGAATTGCAACAGATTTAATAGTAGAATAAACACAAAGCATAACTAAACACCAACGATGGCATTTTTGCAAATCTAACCATTCCATATTCTATGATGTGGGATTTCCCGTTTGTATGTGGGAATGTGTTTGCCTTTCATCCACTTTTTGAGAATCAAACTATTGGAACAAGTACTGCTCCCATTTAAATCATCTAATGACTGATGCCTTTTTTTTTTGTCTTTACCAAAGTATGTATAAGTTTTTCCAAAGATGAAAGTATCGAGTTGACAGAAACATGGTAGGTGATCCTGGCAGTAAACGGTAAACATTTTGTCGAATGAAGTTTATATAAAAAATTTAAAAAAAAATTTACTCAGTAAGCTGAACAAAGTAGTTTTTTTTATTTTACTAATAGAAAGACGTTTGGAAAAATACCTTAAAGAATCATGTATGAGGAAATTGTAGCAGAATTTTTGCAGATAGCAGAAACAATAGTAAAGAAGCGTTTCACAACAGTATCTCCAACGAAGAATGGAAGGAATCCAAATAGAAAGTAAAATATGTGAGCAACAAACCGATGATAACGGCCATCTGTCAATGGTATCAAAGAGGCAGTCCTTTGGGATTATATAACCCACAGCGACAGGGATATAACGCCAGAAAAAAATCAACAGGGCGTTGTTTCCATGATCTACCACGATTCAAACATGATAACAATAGCGAGATGTACCTTTTTCCTGTATGCCAAGACATCAATCTAAAACGAAGATTAAGCAACATCACAATACCAACGAGAATTATGCTGAAAACCTCATACAGCACATTTACTGAGAGACAGTAACTTTACCCTTAAATATAGCAACTTGATAATTAATAGGTTTTCGCATTTGAATGATTTACATCTTTTACAGTATTACAAAATTTGCATTATTAAAAGTCAGATAGAAATAAATAAAATATTCCTAAAAATAGTCAAGTTATAAATGTATAATACGTTTATTTTAAATATCGAACATGGAAAATACAATGTTGGAATATAAATAGACTGTCCTTCCTAAAATTATAACCAAACCTGACTAGAACCAACACACCTGAAATACTATGACATTTATCAAATATTGACACCTTAAAGAAAATTTTCGATTTGGGATTAAAGCTATCATGACAAATGCTTGTCGACCTACATTTGAAAAAAGAAGTGCTCAAGTTTAGTGGTATGTTCCGTATGCTGTTCGATTAATAATGCGACAATTATTTCTACGAATGTTTTTCCCGATTACTTTCGTCTCTATTGCTTACCGAAGATTTATTCATGAAGTAATCGTTATTCTAATTCTCTAGACCAAGATCTCATTTAGATCAGCGTTTTCATAAGTGGCTGACAGACATCTAATGGCCCAGTCGATGGTGCATAAAGATCAAATAATTGACAGGAATACTTAACTTTTTGCGGTTGAAAACTCAAATTTAACCACATGTCTTTCAAGTTTAGTTAACCCTTTGATGCAATCACTGTTCAGTTGATATTCAACCGTTAGATAATGACACTCATATTTTTGGTGTAATTACTAAAATAAATTTCTATGTACGACAACATACTTAAAATAAATTTAAACTATAGAAATGTGGGTCATCGATAACAAATTTAATATAGGAGACAAGGAAATTAAAGATATGATACGCTTTGTGAGGTGTAGTTTCGAACACCGAAAATTGCTACAAAAGCAAAACAATTTAAAAATTGAAGTCTTGTTCTTAAAAAGCCTCTTTAAATCGTGATTTTCATATGGATGTCATGCATTACGCTAGACTCGTTCAGAAATATATAAACTGTAAACCGTATGCAACCGCTTTTTCAGATACGTGTTTATAGATGGCTTTCAGCAAATGAGGACTTCAGATCCTAACGAGGATGAACCTTCTTAAAATCACGTGGATTGGCGCTTTAGAATCAGAAACAAAACTTTACAAAATCATGGACTATATATACATGTGCGTCAGAGACAATACGTGACATGCCACAATTTGTATATGTGGGTCGCGTGACAGCAAACATAATTACTTCAGAAGTTACACTTTCCAGAAACTCATTTCGTTACAGAAATTTATGCTTCTGATTTAATAGATTGAAATTTTAATTAATTTTGCCTTAAATGAAGCAGTATCTTTTTGTTTATGATGTACAGGACAAAATAATTTGATTTTGAGACCTGAAAAAAAAAAAAAAAAAAAAAAAAAAAAAAAAAAACAACCAACAAAAAAACAAACAAACAAATAAATCTTAAAAGACAAAAAAAAAAAAGCAAACGGTAGCTGCAGCAAGCAGATTATAAAAGCGAGTTGAAAACATGGAAGTTATTCCCAAATTATTAAGCGTTATTCCGTAATAAGCAAATTGTTTATCACGCTAACATTTTAATTTTACTTTGCAAAAGCCATAGAAATATTTCGTTTGGAATTCAGTCTGAAGAATCTTGAATTTAACTCATCCCAAATGATACCAAAATGAATTATGTACTCATTATGACTTCAGAGAAGCTAGGTGCATCTGTGGGTTCACCTGAATGATAGCCTCCTGGCCGCCAAATATAAATCCGGGCCCCATGGAATATCATTAGATGCTCCCGATATAGAAACTCACGGTAACTCCAGATATGAATGAGAAAATCTGTACAGCAGATAGATATATAAATAGCGAACTAGAAAGGAGAAAATGGAGATCCTTTTACATTCTGGTGAAAATGGCGAAAACCTTATACTACACATCTACTGGAAGAAAGTAACTTACAAAATCCGGAGTTGAATAAAATGTAATATTTTAAGTGATTAAGTCACATATTTTCATTAGTTCTGTATGACGATAATATTTAAGAGTAGATAGGTTTATATATCGCCCGGTTCGCACTAGTTCCCCATCTACTGAACAAGACTAGAGGCTTATCGATTGTTTTCTGTTTAGTGTTGAGTTCCGGTTCCTTCTAAAGTCTTTCATTCCTAGTAACTCTTTGCGTCTTAATGACATTTTCACCTTGCTGTTTAATAGTCGGTTTTCCCACTCCTTTTGAGGATGTTTCAACAAAAAAACAAACAAAACAAAACAAAAAACAAAAAATCTGTAACAGTTAAACATTCCTGTTTTTCATCCTACATGATTAGAAATTTTCTATCAGTGGCTGATATTATCTGTTGAAATATATAAACATAGCAGGTGTAGTATTAAAATTCAGTTTTTGCTTAACTTTAAAGTTTGCTGCTAGAACCTTCACATTATTAAAACAAAAATAATAGCACACTCAAGTTTAAACGTTACAGGAAGTTCAATGGATCATATAAACATGCTTCAATAAGTGTTTTCAGTAAACAAAAGAAAGTTATTGAAATGTAACAACTACAGATACAAAGATCATATCAAATGACCAACTTCTTCAATTAATGATAAATTCGTCATTTCATGTGATATTCTCAAGGATCTAACAGATGTGGGACGTTTATTTTATTTTTTTTTTTTTTAGGAAATTTTACGACCCCCGAGTTTATTAATAAAACCCTGTTATTAATATCAAACTATTCTTCAGGACTCAAACAGGGGACAATAATTATTAGAGTCCGTTAACTTTTTGTTTGGGACGGGGTGTTACGATCATATCACGGTGAAACATCAGTTCTCGTTCGATCATCGGAGTTGAGCAATGTTGAGTTTGGTTAGTACTCAAACAGGTAATCGCTGGTGCTGGGCTTGTATACTATGCGACAGACCGAACAAGCCGGCGATGGAAACTCTTTATTTATACTACGAGAATATGCGTAAGTCCTTCTGGACTGACAGGTAACAAGTCCTAATTGGAGTTTAGCGAGTGACAGTGGTTCAGTTTATTATGTGCACGATTTTATGTTTACATTGTTTAAAAAATAGAATTCCATTATTGTTTTTTCCATAATTACCATGTTTTTTTTTTTTAACAAAATTAATGCTGAAAAGTATTGTTACTTAAATTTAAAATTTTTGAAACTATATAATTTTCCAACTAGCCTTTTAAAGACGTCAGCCGCTTCTTGTACATTGAGAAAAATTTCTATCCACCTGTTAAGACCCTAATTTGTATTAAATCACCTGAAAGTAAATATAAAATGAAAATATTGATAAATGCTTAGGCAAATAAAAGATAAATATGACATTAGGCGATCCACAATCATCACCTTCAAGGCAAGGAAGAGGTAATATTTCTAGAAATGCAATATATTGTCATGAAGCGTTATCTGGGCAGTATCACGCCCGAAGACGACACGAGATTGATCCTACACACAAAGCCTAAACGCGATGCACCAATACGATACACTGTTAGTACATTTTCCTAACCCAGCTGAACCGGGGTTAGGTAAAATCGAATATATTATGCTCGAAATTCAGGGGTGGGCGACCCTCACAAGCAGTATCACTCGTACTGAAGAAGGCTGGCGCCTGATGCGCATACAAAAGGAGATGCAGCTTGAGAATTTTTATCCATAGTTCACGTAGGCGTGGGTTTCCAAACTCCTGTTAATTCGACCCTGTGTCACATTCACCTCGAGTAGGCGTGTGGATAGATGTCTACACTTTTGATATTTGCTATGACGCTACATGCGGCATTCCTGTCAATGTCAATGTTTTAACATATTTGTTTAATAAATCCTACCTCAGACATCAGTGATTAAATAAGCCTGTATTGAAATAAGTTTTATGATTGAAGAAGCGATATCTGTGTAAAGAATCTAATATCTGATATACACATGGTTCAATAGTTTTCCATAATATAATTCTAAAAGATTCTGTTGTCGAAGAGCAAAAAAGAGGAGTAGCCAGTGAGATACAAATAAAATACTAGCCACACATGGAAGATACGATTCCGGTTTAATACATGAAATGTCGTGGGTGGAATGATGGAAGGAAAAAAAAGGGGGGCGTGAAAAACTAACAGATCTTATAGGGCATGTCGAGACTTCTATAATGGCCAATCAGTTTAAGTCCTTTCAATGAATTCTGAATACTTGAATATATATTTACGAAGATAAGAGTAATATTAGAATGGGGGGGGCAATAAAATTTTGCTGCGTCATTCTTCTAAATAAAGAGAGGCTCCTTGATGTGAAAAAACGCTTTAAATTCTTTTTTTTTTTCATTGTACCACGAAATAACGAAGAGTGATTCTTCATTTGTGCTTTTTCCTGGACAATTTATTCAATCTACTTCCGGTTTGCTAGTTTCATTCAAATATCTCTAGGATTTTTTTTATCTGCCGTACACTACAAAAACCGATACTTTGAAACAGAAGTTGTCGGGATGAAGTCAAAATTGATATGTAACTGTCACAAGAAGCTTCATTCCTGGTTTAAATTCATAGTTATTCTTCTCGCAATGTAAATGTCAAATAAATTTAGCCCACGTAAATATTTTACTTGTCGCCAAGAAGAGAGAGTAACTTTTCAAAGAACATTAGGTTAAACAAGTACTACTTCAGTTTTTGAACTCACCAAATCCAAATTTTCGGGCTGGTAATCTATGATTAGTGTTTTGGGCATTCTTAATTCTTGTAGATTGATATTTTCTATTATCAGATTCTGGCGCAGAACCTACGAATTACGATTTTTTCTTAAATCCGCTTACTAAATGATCGCTGTATGGCTGTCACTTGAATATTTTGTAAGCTTAGGTTTTTCTGAAACGAGATTATATAAGATAAGATACCCAGTGGGGATTGGACACCTGACTTTCGTAAATGCTTTATGAAATTATCTTGCTCGAGGTCATTCTACATGAGGCATCCAGTTCGGAAATAGCGCCAGTTCTACTGAAAAATGCAAAAGGGAGAACTTCAACTCGTTAGCCAAAACTAGATACAAACCCTAAGTTGCTTGATTCTTTTAAACACGCCCCATTCAATAATTGTCTCCGGTCATTTTTATGACCAATCTTTTTATTTCCATTTTATTTATGTCAAAAGATAACGGCGTTTTCTTATGAAGTTTTAACAAAACTTTCATGTGTTATTTAGGACAGAATTAGAAATGAAAACCATCGAACCACAATTGGTCGTCATAAAAAGAGGCAGCTTAACATGTAAGTTACATAACAGGAATATCAAAATCAAGCATGTGCAGGAATTCAATTATTTGGTTAAAGTAGTAACAGAAAACCTGCCAGCGAATTAGAAAGGCTCATAAGAATCACAAAAGATGCCCTTAGAAACCAAAACATAGGAAAATATCGTTAGAAACAAAAAAAAAATAAATAAATAAAAATAGTACTGAACTGCTATGTAATATCTAATATATGGCAGTGAATGCTGGGAATTTTCCTTACAGATGAAAGAGAGACTTTAAGTGACAGATGTATATTTTTACTGACGAATTACCAAGAATACCTTGGACAGAACATACGAACGACGGGGAAATAATACGGGAAATAGGAACAACAAGGAGAGTAAGGGTGAAAATCAGAAAATGACTGATAATTTCTTGAGAAAGTGGGCCATAAGAATTTGTCACTCACAAGACACACTGAAGTCAAAAGAAGCAAGGGGATACAGAGAGTAACCCACCTAAAATGCATGTCTAAATAGATAGAAGAACAAGAACGAAGAGGAATGATAAATGGTAAAACATTACTTTAAGCAACAAAAAACAAGGGACCATGGAGAGCCATGATCAACTACGTTGTAAAAAAGACTTTGCACATAAAAGAAAAAGAGAACTTCAACTATAGTTAATAGCATCGATATTTACTCAGCATTATGTATCAATTTTTTCCTCTTCCTCGTGTCCTTTCGTCTTACTCGATTGTGTTGGTCTACTTTCAGCAGATGGATTCATTTTTTACGGTTTGTCAACCATTTGCAGATTATTTAAAGCCAGAAAATATTATTTTTAGATTGTAAGAATATTTTTTGGAGATAATGATTTAGCGATACAAATCTTACTTCTTAACTCATAGCAAGAGAAAGAAGGTGGATTCATATCTTTCCGCGTAAGTAAATATAACAAAACCAACTGGAATTGGAACTGTTCTTTCCAATTAACAATTCCGAGTCATTATTTTGTACACCACACGCACATCCAAGTTTACAGCACGTGATATTCCCAAGACGTCACCAATCACTGAGCAGGTTCGACTTTGTTTAACTTTATACAGAATTCGGTGTTTCAAAGTAATGTATCCGAAACACCTTCAAGAAGAATGCAGTATAAAATGTATTTATTACATGCGGGCAAGTAGTAGTTGTCTATAATTTTTACTTAAGACAATGTTACAGATTGAATAAAATGGATGAGCTTGGCTCTTTTCAACGAACAAATCAAACCTGGTATCCGTTTTAAAGAGACAAAAATGGCAAGCATTTTAATTTAACAGTCTTGCACGAAATTTTGGTTTTGATTCTGATTTCATTGTTGAAAAAAAAAAAAAAAAAAATAGTAACAGAAAAACATTCAACTCATTTTTACATACAGATGAATAAGATTTGGTGATGTAATACCGAAAGGTTGGTATACGAAAATGATATTTGACTATTCAAAAAAGTTTTTCTTGCAAATTGTTAATCAAAGTGCAGAATAATAATAATAATAATAATAATAATAATAATAATAATAATAATAATAATAATAATAATAATAAATGATCTTTTTCTATTTGGACAAAGGAAAAAAAATCGCGAACATATGATCATAAAAAGTCGAAGTGTCAAGAGTGCGAGGAACTTGATTAACTACCCATTGAAAGTAAGAATCTCTGATCTCGCATTAGGCAATAAAAATGAGACTCTAGGGAGGACTGAAGTCTTTATACAATGATTGCAACCTGCTGTACTAACTCACTAACCTATTGCTATGTACAACAACCGAAATCCTATAATCTAGTTCATAATGACAAACATATCGGAAATAGTTGTCTGATGCTAATTATTCTTTAATATGGCAGGAGAACAAAAAATTCTCAATTCCTTCTCATTTTTCAATCAATTTCGATCGAAATCAACCGTTTGAGCAAATTGGTCACGAGTCGAAATTTCTATTTGAATTCAATATCACTGCCGACATGTAGGCGCACGCAAAAAACGAACATATTCTCCTTTGTTTGTATCATTAATAATTTTTGTTTTAATGCCTGTCCATATCGCCCATTCTCAGCTCATTTCGCATTATACATAGAGACATTTCTCAAACAATCGTATGTACAGGAGACTGCAATGTACTTTAAATGCACATAATACGTAGGTTAATCAAAATGTACTTCGCAAAATAAAATTTATAAACAACATTTATGAAATAAATATCTAGATTTAAAAAAAATAATCAAGTATTTTTGTCAATGCACTTGTGTAATTTTATCGTTGTACAAGCTAATAAGAACACGGGACGAAATCATTCATATTGTTTATTCACCTCCCGACATCGCCAATTAATATCAGTGAATGAATGTGATGTTTTATGGGTTTTCTGTGAGCGTAGAGAAAATGTGAGATGCACTTTGTTGGGGCGTTTATATATGTTTTCCTATCATCTGTTTGTCCTAAGTGTGCACATCCTAAGTGCAGCTGACATCCAGCGAGGTGCATATCCGCATCTTGTAGCTATGAGGGTATCTCCTAGCTCAACCCTCTGATGGTAAACTCCTCTTAGAGTGAAGGTACCTTATGGATTTAAAGTTCGGTTCAGAGCCTTTAGTATTTCCTGACGTGAATCTCATATTACATTTAATTCAGTGAAAATTTAATGTCAACCTTTAACTCACAGCTCCGTGTCATTGAATACAGTTGATATTTTAGGCAGCAAAATTGATTTAAAAGAGTTTTGTTAAATTCAAACAAAAAAATCTGTTTAATATTTATATATTTTTTTCAATTCTCGAATAATTTTTGTTGCCCCAAATCAAAATTATATATAACCTGCACAAAGTTGCTTCAAAACAATTCTTGTTAACGAATCGGATGGTCGAAAGTATTACATAAATTTAACAGATAATATACAAATTTTAATTAGGATGTAACAACTTATTCGAGAATTTGAACGAGATAATAAAAATAAACTGTAAGAACATAGTCGTTAAATTTAATAAAACATATGTGTGTGTGAGAAAGAGAGAGACTATAGTTTGATCTGGAGGTCAGACTGAAAAGTGAAACTGGCAGTCACAATATAGTGTTGCTTCATATGCCTACACTGTCTATATCTATAAATGTTCTATCCCGGATAGTGAACACTCTTACCCTATCAATATAACCAATATGAAACTGTATACATGTATGGAGTTGAAAACATGAAATATCTGCTACAGAATTGTTGAATAAGTGAAGGGTATGAAATCCTTATATATTTGACATATTTTGGCATCTAATCCTCAGAAATGTATGATGGAACTAAACAGCGAAACATGTCAAACTTAAAATTTTTCTACTTCTTCCTTATCCAGTATGTATATATATATATATATATATATATATATATATATATATAGAGAGAGAGAGAGAGAGAGAGAGGAGCACTGACACACCCGTAGCTTATACAAAAAAGAAATATTAGCCAACAAATATTCATTTTTATCATGATGTCCTTCCTTATCAATAAGTCGAATTGATAATCAAATCGTATCAAGCATTAAACAGAGAAAAGCTTAAACATTCGCCAAATCAAGCTACGCACTTGATTCATCCTTGTAAGTAGAAATAATTCTTTGTGCGATTAATAGACAATTTTAAAAAGAAAAACATATATGTTCATATCCAAGAATACTAAAACTAAACGACATCAAAAGAGATGTAAAGCGTGTTTTACTTGAAATGGTTACCGACCAACAAGTAAAAATTTTGTTATAAAAGTCTACGGTAAAAACGAGTCAGTCAGTCAGTTTCATAATCTACTAAAGTATTCTATAGATATGTACATATAGGAATTATATATATATATATATATATATATATATATATATATATATTCTGTGCGATTGACGGTTTCAGGCATTCGCTTGGAGTCTTTGCACATTCACCTCAGAAATGTATCTACTAGACTGAAAACTTTTGCCGTGTTTCTTCAGAAACTGGGAGATAATGGTTCTTCACAACTTTCTGTTTCGCGTTACTCCAAGCAAAGTTTGACTTTTTACCATCCTTCTTTGTCCTTGCTCTGCCATCCATTCACCTAAATTTCATTAAGCTGTGGATACTCGCTGCTTTCGTCCGCCCCTATTTCATTCAGTACATTCAGTTTTAGGTTATCCAAGTCCTCTTTTCTCATAACATGTTCCAGAAATTTCAATTGTCTCTTTCTGATTTTCAGTATAAGTGTCCTATTTTACATTTTCTTTATAACTTCCCCTTTTCTTATGTGTTCTGGACATGGCATTCTCAGACTTCATCTGTAAAACCTGTCATTTAGAGTCTGGTCTTCATTTGTATGCAAATTGTTCCGTATTCACTGCCATATAAGTGGCTAGATATGTCCGCAGTCTTATTTTTTGTCAACGAAATGTTTCTGTGTCTTAATATTTGACTGAGTTTCTAAAAGGCATCTTTCGCTATTCCGAAGCGCCTTTGGATCGGTTTCATACTTTCCGTCATTTCTCATTAGACTATCGAGATAGTTGGACGCCCGGGGCGTGTAGTTAGAACATCAGCTTTCCAGCCATGAGACTCAGGTTTAAATCTCAATCGATTTGCCAGGAAGGTGACTTAATAATATTACCGGGCTTAGTATGTTGTCTCGGCGTGTGTTACCATTGAAAAGTGACTTAAAACCATACCACGGCTTCACCGAAGACTTGTGGATGAAATCGAGTAGACAGAACTATTCGCAAGTCACCGATGGCGGTGCCTAACTGTAACTAAGATCTGCTAAGTATATTTGCAGTATAAACCGCAGTTGGGCTTCGTGGGTGTTGAACAAGGACAAATTTGCCGAGCAGACGTTCGCCATAGGTATTGGTTAGACGCTGTAGAAAACGTTTATATTCTGAAGCGCGGTAGCCATTAGACGCGGACACTAACTCGGTGTCTATTAGACGCAGACAGTTAAAAATCGGTACCTTCTTGATTTTGATACCTCATATTCGAAGCTAAGGCTTATTAAGATATATCTTCAAATTTCTTGTCTATTCAGCTTTTGCACTGAGAAGCTCCATTTAGTTAAACATCTGTTATTCTTTTAAATAATTATGAACAGGAAAGTTCAAGGTTTTTTCCTACTAAATGGTTTGTTCTGCACCAGAAATCATCTGAAATGTGTTTTTATTTTACTTCGACTTAAACATCGACCACTGGCTCCTTAATCCAACAAATAGATTGAAAGCATCATTTTTTTTTGTAGAGATGAAATTTAATTTCCTTGCTTATATTTAATACTTATGCAGTAATTTTATTTGTTTTTACACAACTTCAAATATATGCACACATATTAGGTTGGTGCAAAAACAATGACGTAATAATGTCGTTTTTTGACGTATTTTTTAACGTCAAAAAACGACATTATTACGTCATTATTTTTGCACCAACCTAATAGCAACGCGAAAAGAAACTACCATGTATAACGATTCGCATGCTTTATGATTTGTGGAAATGCTCATGTCTATTGATTCAGACCTTCGGGAAAACTTTCCATAAAGACAAATAATAACTATTTTAGTAGCACGAAAAAAAGGCAAGTTTCGCCTCTTACCTTGATGTTTTCTAATAAAATCTAATACAAATAAAAGAAATACAAAAACCAAGTCTAAATTACTGCGATGACAACTGAAACTTCAAACTCTCTAATCTTTCGTGTCTAATAGAAAATAGCTCCTAGTGGCTACGAGCATCAACGTTCACAAACATTTTGCGAACGACAACTTTAAAAGCGGAAAGAACAAAGAAGATGTAAGCGAATGTTCAAAGCAATTGATTTCTCTAAAAGGAAATAAAAACATCAGAAGACTTCCAAGAAAACATTGCATTACCAAAGCAAAGAGAAGCTTGTTTGCGGTAAAACTTCGAATGGAGTGTCCACGTCCTTGAGGCAAGATCATCGTATGTTATTAATTGTGATTACGTTTCAATTGTCCGCTCTGTGTCTTTCCTAGTTACTGTCATCGTATACTTTATTTTTGTAGAACGAGGCTCTTGTTGGTCTCGTGGTAGTAATCCCGAAATGCAACACAGACTCTTATCAGTTTAGGTAAGAGTTCTTGGTTTCTTCGAGTGTTGACAGAAGAGAGTACGAGAGCTTGATCAAAGTTCCTCTTCAGTCAAACCAAGAGACCTATTTCTTCTGACCACTTTTGAATGCATCGAAAGAGAACATTTTCGAAAAAAAAAATTATCTACTGCACTAGATTCTCTTGTTTGTTGTTTGCTTTCATGTTTAATGCCACGTAATCGTGATGTAGACTTAAACCATGAGATCAGATTATATGCGTTGTTTTCATTCAACCACGCGCAAAACTGATCTATTCTTTTGAACATAACACTAAGACTTTGTTGAGCCAAGCCATTTAAGGTGTCATATTACATATCTATGTAGCAGGATGGTTAATTTTTTTTCTCTCAAGTGCAGAGAGATTGGAATGGCGGATCCTAGGACATATTAAACTTTGTTGAAGTATTTAATATCAAAATCTGGCATGCCCCTACTTTGGCAACTAGGTCTCTGCATTTTACTGTTGAACTACTTGAATGCAAACGTCAGTTTGATTTTAATGGTTTCTTTTCTCGTCCAACTTTCACATAGAACTGCCTTCCGATTTCTTGCATCCATGCCACCTACAATCTTAAATTTAAATGCAATGTCAATCAACATCTATCTTCTTTAATCCTGTTCCTTTATTGTCCTCACTAAAGTCTTCTCATTCTTTCACTCCTAACTGAATACATCCTAGTGGAATTATCGCTTTGCTTGTGGCGAAGTGATTAAAAGAAAAAAAAACAAGACAAAAAAAACCAAAACAAAACAAAACAAAAAAACAAAACAAAAAAAAAACAAAAAACAAAAAAAACAAAACAAAAAACAAAACAAAACAAAAAAAACAAAACAAAAAACAAAACAAAAAAACAAAACAAAAAACAAAACAAAACAAAAAAAACAAAACAAAACAAAAAAAAACAAAACAAAAAAAAAACAAAACAAAAAAAACAGAAAAAATATCAAAAAGGTACAGACTGGTTTGATTTATAATGGTGTCAAAAGGTGTACAATGGTCTGGTATATGTTTACTATAAAAAGGTAAATATTTTACTAAAATGTCTTATTAAAAGCGTGAAGTTTGCTTCTCTTTCTCTTCTATCGACCAGAATCAGTATAATGGAGATTTCAGATAGAAAACAATTGTTCTGGTTGGTAACTATGATTGACAGGACCTTTGGTCCGATCATTCTGGAATAAAAGTGTACTTACAAAAACCTGCTAAGAACTAGCACTCCTTGAAAAATTTTACGAATAACTCTAAAAATGCCAAGAAATGCCTAAGCGGATCTCATTGAAAGATTAAGGTTGATTTATTAGAAAAACTGTTTTCTTTAAGAAGGAATGACCGTCTAGTTCCTTCAACCTCAGCATAGAAACTTTTAAAATCTTCCACTCATAGAATATACTAACATCAAAATCATCGTTCGCCTTATTGCAACGAGTCTGTCATGGTTAAATCAAGCTAAAGAATTAAACATACAAAATGAGTTAAGACCATCTGGAATTTCACTTATTCAAACAACTGCTAGTAATTAAGTGCACAGAATATGCTTTAATATCTGCAATCCTAAGAAAATAAAAAGAAGCGGGTTTCCCGGATAAATTTCGCTCCCGAGCATTAAAAAAAGCTTAATTATTGAACGAAACAAAATGGAACATTTTGGATCACACAGCAACTCATGAATAAAAGAAAAAACAATGAAGTGCTTATGATCGTAAAAACAATCAAGCGCAATAAAACAATGATTATTAGAGGCATTTCTCTTTCAATTGTATTGAGGTACTTCAGGTGATTAAAAGAACTGAATGGAGGGAGTTGAATCGAGTATTTTGGAAGCTACATTGTTATCTCCGATACAACAGTTGCAGCTTGAAGAGGGTTGGATCTTTCAACAAGGTAACGGCCTGAGGCCAACTGCTAAAGTAATTCGCGAATGGTTTGTTCAGAACAATGTAGAGTTGAGTCAATGGCTTAAGCAGTCTCCTGACATGAATTCAACTGAAATGGTGAAGCATGAAAGATCGAATTTATCATAATTATTTCTCTCCAAATGAATTATTAATGATTTCGATATTGTCACCAAGAAAGATTATGATAATATTTAAAAAAAGAATTATTTCAAAGTGCTTGAGAAGGGCCTTGAAAAACGCCTCCAAATAGTAATTACAAATAAGGGAATGCAATTAATTAAGAAAATAAGAAATTAATATGTCAGAATTATTTTTTCCACTGATATTTTCATTTAGTAACAGATGGCTGAAAATGCGATACAGAAATTCGTAAGCACATTGAAATAACGAAAAGTACCATCCAAAATCTAAACAGCATTGAGAATCGAAAATTTCCTTATAAAACAATGAAAAAAATACTGAACTGGCGTTTCTTATCAATCCTTCAAAATGGCAGTGAATGCTGAGCAATTACCTCGCAGATTAAAACGAGACTTGAGACAACGGAAGTGTGGTTCTACAGAAAGAGGCTGTGATAGAACGTGTAAGAAATGAGATTGCTTTAAGAATAAGGGTGGGGGAGACACTCGTTCTGTGACAGATCATAAGGAAAGAGAGTTTGGAGAATTTGACACTCTCAGGATATACTAAATGCAATAGAGTAAGCGAGAAACATCGAATAACTTACCTAACGATTTTGTGTAAATAGATTGCAGAAAAGGTACGAGGGTGGATATTAAAACGACAAACATTTACAACTAGAAAGTTCATGAAGTTGTGGGGAGCCATAATCGCGTACATCGTAAAAGGACATATGAAATAATTTGTTGATATTTTTTTTGCCGTATATCACTGAAAACTTGACAATTGTTAATTCTTTATTAAAGTACATCGCCTGCGAAGATTTAAAGTAAATATCAGCATCCGAAGTGGATGAAATATTTTGCAAGTGTCCAAGTGTTTTTTCCTTGCATGTTTCAATTTTCGAATAAGATATTGCACATACTCTGTTCTGTTCAAATTTCATCGATCGTCTCAGTCATTATCAAGAATTTGTTTCTGTCTGTATTTTGTTGACTACATCTCACTTTTAATATCGATGTACATCTTATTCGAAAATTGGATAAAATGATATTCGTAATTAAACAGACTGACTTAATCTGATGAATTTAACAGAACTTGCTTCGATGAGTTTTTACTGCGTAAAAGCATTTAACTACCTACCCGATCTCTCATATATAAAGACACACACAGAGGGTGCGATGGGCAAATTATCGCCATTTTATTTTTTTTAAATTTCCCATGCGTTTTGTTTGTCTTTGATTTTGTGGATCACACATCATAGTAGGCCCAATTGGGCACTGTCTGTGAGAAAAGAGTACCATGACGCAATTTAACTCGCAAGAAATTTGAAAACGGCATGCTGTACTTCTTGGATTTCGCGCCGCAAGTTCCAATATGAACATTCCAGAGTGTTTGGGTGTCAATTTGAAAACAGTGCAGAGGATTCGGAAAGAGTTGGATGAGTATAATTGTGATTACAAAGGTATGGAACCTCGGAAAACTTACTCTGATCGTTCTGATAAGAAAAGAACTCCCAGATTTGTTGGTGAGGGACTTAGTCACAACAAGGACGAGTTTATCAAGAGATTTAAGGAGGTAGTGCTGACCTGGGTCAAGAGAGTGGCTGGTAGAAGACCCTATGTCTGGCAACAGTACTCTGTGTAAGTCATAGCTGTCAAAAAAGTTCTGCGACCAGTTCACCCCTTACATCTGGCTACTTAACTCTCCAGTCCTCAACTGACTTGATTATTATTTGTGGGACACAGTTAAGCGAGAGACCAACTCCTTGTAACACCAAATATGAACCGAATGCAAGGAATATGGCAATATTCACCAAATTAAACAAGGAGACCGCCCAGAAGAGTTGGAGGAGATTCCAAAGCCGTGTGGTTGAAGCCAATGGTGATATTATTGAATAAATTTACTCTTTAGTATTTCAGTATATTTTTGTGTCGTTTTGATAAGTATATCTCTTAAAATCAGACGACTCTTTATCCATCGCACCGTGTATATGCACACACAAAAGTACATCCATAAATGCAATGTTGGGCAAAGTCACGAAAGTTATATTTTAGCTACTTGTCAGCCCTTTGAATTTACTGAGACACGTCAGTATACACACACATTACATATATATATATATATATATATATATATATATATATATATATATATATAGTCATCTTAAGTTTTTCGCAACTTAAAAAACAGCAAAGAAGGAAAACATACTTCTAACTCATCAGCAGCACTTGTATTGTAAGAAAAACACGTTCACAGGCAAGCCAGATGTTGGAAAATAACAGCGGCGTTGTTTGTGAGGCTCAGCTGAAGATAGAGTAAAACCAATCGACTGAAAAGATCATTTCTTGAATTCTGCACTTCAGTGCACTCTCCAATATTTGTCTACAACCAGAAAATGACGTTATTAAGCTCTGAAGCAGCCATTTCTCAATACATTCCGTGTCGGGTATATTGATTTATAGCAGCTGAACGGTTTAGTTTATTTATCATATGTTCATTAACGTGAGCAAAAACGGCACAAGGACCAGTTAAATGTTAAGTTAACCCACGGGACAGGTTTATAGTTGTGCATCCAACAGACTACTAAACACATTTCTACTAATATATCTCGTAATCAATGTGTTCACGACACATGAATACTAAAGAAAACAATGAATCACTTTCTCTAACTTTTTACTATTTTAATCAAGAAACCTTAAACTATGTAAGAACTATGTAGAGAATTTATATTTTAAATATATTTGATAAGTGATAGATATAATTATCCCCCTGAAAATGTTCGAGTGAAAACTGCGCAACCATCTTGACTGATTAGTTCTTGGAAAGGAATTCGATTTGATATCACACTCCTGCCCAAGGAGCGGGAGGCGCATGAATGGATCTTGATAGACATCACGGACCTTGGAATATGAACATCGTGAAGTCGTAGCAGGCGAAAATAGAGAAGTAACAAAACCTGGTAAGGCAAATTAGTGAAAGAACCAAGTTATTCCTGTTGTAGTTTGTACAGTCTGTATAATCTCTAATAATCTCTTTCCTTCTCTCGCAAGACACCTTGATGATACCTGATATCATTGAGAATACACAGGTGGAAGCGCCGCTTGAAACAGCTCATGCGTTAAAGAAAGTAGTGTGTCGCTAAGCTATGGCTAAGAGCGCAGATATGATCATCATCGCTCGCCCGAAACACCTAAGAACCGGGCAGGATTTCAAATCAGTAATAAAAATAATAATAAAAATGGTTGTCTAATTTATACAGTGAAGAATTATAACTATACGTATTAAGAACAAGCAGCTGTCTATATTCAGTTTGCGTGACTGTGTATCAACGACTCCGATATTCGATTTTACAACAAAGAATATAGTTAAATAGTCTTAATAACGTTCGAATTTGTGAATTCTCTGATAGTTTTATATAAACTTCGGATTATGTAAATATTTGTTTTTATCTCAGAATAGTAATTCTAATCAAAGTATTAACGTGAAGAATAATCCATGGAGCTAATTTTGTCTATCATTCACGGAGGGTTAATGAAGGTAGCAGACGCTTGAGAACGTCAAAAGACCTAGTCGTAATAAGGACGCAGAAACGAATGAAGAAAAGTTCGACAAAAAATCTGTAATCACTTTGATAATATCGCTGTTTCAAATTAACTAAAGAAAAGGCGTATGAGTAAACTTGGTTTCCTTAATTTTAAGGGAGTCATATTTTGATGCTCTAGCAACAAAGAAAAGTATTTTGTTAACAGATCATCAAATTTAGCAAAAAGATAAAAAACATCCATAGCAATAATGTTAAGGAGATTGAATTAAAAAACAAATTTAAAGTGGTTTCAATTAGAAAATCGACCACAAGAAGATAAGAAAAAAATAATCGTCTATCAATAATGTGAAAAACAAACGCTTTTTGCTCTTTAAATGCAATACGACAGACTGTAAGCAATTTTATTTTTGGAGGATGCTAATAATAATAATAATAATGTCTGTAGTAATAGATGCGTTTGCAGCACCACCTAGAAAATGGAAAGAATGATTAAGGAGAATTGGGATTGATTCAAAATCATATACCTCCAGAAAACTGTCATCCTCTGCTAAGCTTCTTCGAAAAGTTCTTGAGTTGTGGGAAATCTTTTTGCTATCATGTCTCAAGAACAGAATTTCCATTGACTACGACAAAGTGCAAAAACAACAACAGCAACAACAAATATTAAAAAAGAAAATTATTTTGATTGATTGAAATAGGTAAACACCGAAACAAGTACGCGGAATCACTGCTTCGAAAAGTATAAATTAAAAAAAAAATATCCTTAAACTAAAAGTCAATAAATTCTTTATTTTTTTTTTTTGTAACGCGAGATATTTCTTACAATGCGATAAAAAGAGTAATCTCTTATTTACAAATGGATATTTTAAAATATATCACAAAAATATGACAAATACCGAGCAAACAAGTTTTGTAGTGAGTTCGATCCTCACTAAGCACCCTATTATTGCGGTCCGGTTATTCTGATTCCCATAACATACAGATAGACATATGACTAATAAAACCAAACAGCTGTTAGAGACTACAACAAAAGATGCTTATGACAGCGCCATTAGATAAAAATGTGGTAGGACTCATTTCCGGAGGTGATGAGGCAGACTACAGTAGTGAAATAGATAGATTGGCTATATGGAGCTCCGGATAGTAGCTTGCTTTAAGAAACATAAAAACGAAAGAAGCTGATGGACTAATGCTGTTCTATAGAGAGTGTGCTGGCGTACTGCATCACTGTTATGTATGCTAGCTGCTCGGCAGCGGACAACAGAACCATCTAAACGATTATAGATGTTTCCCAGAAAATAATCTACTACTCGCTGCCCCTTCCCTTCACAAGGACATTTCTAATTCTCGTTGTCGCTGCAGAGTAGAAAAAACAATGAAAGATACCACTTGTTTGTACTGTTACTCTCAGGACGATGTTTAATTCTGCGTTTGAGGGACACCTTTTATACTTGGAACCTTCACGCTGACAATTTTTAACGTATTTTAAACGTTATTACTTTTCTTCATTCGAGTGTGTGTGTGTGTGTGTTGGTGCACCTGGAGACTACTGTCCAATTTCATTGTGCATTGCGCAATGACAAGAATAATTTAAATTTAAAATACTACTGGACGCCTGAATACGATCATAAAAAGATGCAAAGAAGAATATCCACAAGATCCCTGGTAGTCCCTTTAACAAATGATCTTTTCAAAATTGCACTGTGTAGAATTGCTTATCTACTCAGAGGAGTATTATCAATGTAAAGAGAATATAAGCACTCTACGTGTTATGTATCACTTAACATTAAAATTTGTGTAAACAAAATGTATATGTTTACTACCTTGCATTTTACTGAACAGAAGTTAAATGAAGATGATAAGTTTACAATCCTCTGGAATTTCAGCATTCAGACTGATAGGGAAACCCAGTTAAATCGACCAGACATAATTGTGATGAATCATGTTGAAAACATGTCTTCTGACACATGTTGCAGCTCTAGCCGACAAAAACACATCTTTTAAAATGTTTGCAAAACTAAGTAAATACAAGCACCTCGAGAATAGAAATCAATATAATATGGCATCTAAACAAAACAGAATGACATGTTTTGGGGATTAAGAATGGAATCAAAAAGAACAAAGATATGTGGATCAAATTCCTGGCAGCCATAAAATGTGAATCGCAAAAAAATGGCACACATGGTCACTTCCCACAGATTGTAAAAATATTTTGTTTTTTGCAAGTGGATATTGAAGTAACATATATATATCTTTTTTTAGAGATAATGATTTTTCCAGATGCATGCTCTGCTGTTTAACCCATAGCTTTGAGAAAGAGATGGATTCATGCCTTTCCAAAAGGTATTTCCAAGTAAGTGAATGTGACGAACTCGATCGGAATTCGAACTCGATTCTCCGATTTTCCCATTTCGAACCGCTATTACACCACCACCTACACATCCACAATATAACATGTCTGATAATGGATTTTGATATTACTTGTTACAGCATATTACAGAGTAGATCGGAAATAAATTCAAAGGGAAAATGTCTCAAATTTTCAGCCCACACAAAAAAAAAAGAAAAACAGATGTTAAGTTGTGCAAAATGAAGATGATAGTACACCAGTAGTTATCGGGACACCGGTAACGTTGCCGAACAACCAGAGAAAAGAGCGGAAGAACTATAAATCATTGGCATCATCCAGATTGCATTATTGAAAACAGCTTATATCTTGTGACGAATCTTTGTGAGCTGATCCCCAATGTAAACGACCAGTTATTACTGATGTGCCCATTCGTTGAGTAAATAACATGCGTAATTTACAATTGAGCATGAGTGGGATTATACTAACCTAAATAAACAGTGCTATTAAAGAGAATCCTACCTGGGATGAGTGAAGAGACACATGAGGAGGAGTAATGGATAGCGTCTCGTTCTGAAGAATCGGAGAGCCGAGTTCGAATTCCAGTCGAATCCATTGCATTCAGTCACGTGCTTGGGAAAGGTATGAATCCTCCTCTTCACTCTCTAGTTATGGGTAAATAGTAGGACAGACTGGTTTCTCTAGACTTGGATGCCATCTGCTCTACCGCAGAAAGAAATGGCAACCTACTGCGGGAAAAAAAATCTGCCTCGTCAGTCATATCTTTCGATACATGATCGCCTAAGCGTGTATCACGCATGGTGCATAACTGACTGGCCTGGGATGTGTTAGGTTTCACATTTCCCGATTTATGTTCTTTAAACATATATTTAAATTCACCCACTAGAAGGCTCGAGTTCCACTCAAGGTAGTGGGTTACCGAATGAGGTGTTTTATATGAATTAATGAATATAAACAGGACAGATAATGATTGAATATTGATTTGAAGAGGTTAAGATTATAGTGTCCAGGGAGGCACCGATGTGAGGGTTTGTTCCACAAAGCTGCCTCTGTGGAACTTTCTGACTTAACAATGAGGGAATGAGACGATGTTAAATATTAAATGTTGTTGCTGCTGTTGAAAGCCCTCAAGTGACGTGCCTTTTGTCATTTGGTACAGCTTTGTGATTATATAGAGTCAGTCCACAAAGTTTAAAGAAGGATGGTCCTCATTATGAGTTACAAACTGCATTCGCTCGACGCCATTTTTAATTATAGGTCCGAGAAAAATATAGCCTAATATACATAGAGTATGTGACTGAATGCTATCGACATCCCACTCGGAAGTCAGTCGAAGACAGGAAATATATGCGGGACATTTCTCAAATCTAACGATGAGCTTATCATTGGCGTGCTTTTGTGGACACCACTACATTTAGAGAGAACACTGGTCACCCAGTCCAGATATCCAGTCAGCAAATATAGGAAAAGACAGGATACCAATCTGAAGCCCTGCCAACTGAGATGAATAATTGTGAAGCCAGGAGAGAAACATAATCCCTGCAATCTGTATGTCTTTATTTTGAGAATGGATTCAATTAATTGATGTTTATTTTGTTTAGCACGAAGCCATGTCTGTAGAAGAATCAGTAAGGATAGAAATCATTATTTAAGTGAAGCAGACTTCTAAATTTCCAGCGGGATTTCATCAGTTTTCATTTACTCATTTATAAATACGTTAAAAAGAAATGGATGCAAACAGACCTATGAAGGTTAACAACGGGTGGAACAAATGCAAATTGCTGTTTTTTGTCAAACATCAACATACCAGTCAATATTATAATTACTAAAATAAAAAAAAATAAAAAAAGATTCCATCGTGACACAGAACATCTCCTGTTTCAAAACAGAAAACATCAAATCTAGATTAATTTTTAAAATTAAATCTATAATCCAGAGTTTCGTTCCATTCCCAAGCAATTTTAAGAATAACTTTCTAAGAAATTGATTTAATATTAGCGTAGATAATCTTAATATTTTGTTGGTGGGGTTAAACACAGTTTAACTTTTATTATTTAAGTTTCGTCAGGTTATAACCTAACTCTCGTATCGCTATGTATGGTGATTGTAAATTCGGTCAAATTTAGGTGGGATATTGCAGTGACTATTCATTGACATCCATTTCACTTTTTTCCATAGTTATTTAAGATACTGTTTTATTTTTAAACATCGTCCGAGTTCAAGTGACAATATATTTGGCATTTTTATTTTATTTTTATCTAATTCTTACTTTTATAAATATCAAGATTTTATGAAAGGTTCAATTATCATTAAGTCATATTTTTAATATTTATATTTTTATTCCTAGAAATATAAACTATTTACTTCATTTTATATTAACTGATAGAGTATATATGGAATTGTAAAATTAATATATTAGAATTTAATTTCATACTTATAAAATTATTTTATTTATGGTCAGTAATAAATATACTAGTTTTAATTATCTATAAATTAATTATTAAATCTCACTGTTCTTTCCTATTATTTTAAATATATACATACCAGTGATATCGACGGGAGAGTGTGCAGAAAAACAAAATATGCTTTTATTTCCTCAAAGATCATGGTGCGAAGATAATGCGTCATGTCGAAGCCAAAATTCGAACCCGTTTCCTGGAATCCGATAATGTATCTACACGCTAATTAAGTAAATAACTAAAAAATAAATTGTAAGAAGACAAAAATGTATGTTTCTCAACAGAAGGAACGACCGAAAATATGAACTATAAAGCGGAGATAAGTACAAAGATTTAAATTCCTGAAAAATGTTTTAACAGAGGACCTAACGTGGGATACCGAAATTCGAAGGCACATTAAAATAGTAAAAATGTCTTCCAAAAGTTGAGGAAAGTATCAAGAAACAGGAAAGAAAAGAGTACTGAATGTATGTAATATCGAACTTTCTATATGGCAGTGAATAGTGAACAATCTCATCACTGATGAAGAAGAGACTTGAGGCAACAGAAATATGGTTCTTCAGACGGATACTGAGTATATCACAAGGTTTTAGAGTAAGATGGAAACAAAAAGCACACTTGAGCGTTACATTAAAAATGAGGAAACAGGGCTTGGAAAATTGATACTTATAGGACAGAGGTAAACGTAACCTACCTACCGAGCTTTGTGTAAAAGGTTGCCGGAACAGGGATTAGGAAAAACAGCAAAAGGATTAAATTTACTAAGAGCTACAAGGAGAGGAAATTGTAGAGCGCTACGATGGCTCACATCCTGAAGGGACACAGCACATAGAATTGGTATTCAGATCTTTCTAAGTCGTTGCGTTATTGCCAACTTGATCCTTTACTAAATTCAGTTGTATCTGAAATAGGACAATACCACTTCGTGCTATTCGGTGAAGACAAGACGCAGAAATCCTTGCAGTTTAGTTTGCGAAACACAATTTATGAGAATAAACCACTAAAACGGTAAGTGTCGATTGTGTAGTCATCCTGATATTTGGTAAGAGGTTTCCGATCTTCTTTGTGTATATTGTAACAAGTTTATTGCAATCAAATAATGTCTGCAGTAGAATTATGAAAATTCCAGCTTTTTGTGGCTGAGGCTACAAATAGATACTTGAATATGAAAAATCATAGTTGGGTGATGAATTAACATCAAATGCGTGATTTATCGACAATGAAGTACATTTTAATGATTTATAGCAAGATATTTTTGCTTGAGAGTAGAGATGTTTTAGGGTCGCCAATAGAGATGTGGAAAAGAAATATGTTCATTTGTCAGGTTACCACTTTTGGCAGCCGATATTTTTTCGAATATTACTTTGCTGTTTTCTTCTATGTGTCGTGTCCCTTCAAGACATGGACAATTATAGCCCCCCCCCAATCAAATCATGCCCTTGTGGCTTTCAGCAGTTTCTTCTACGTTTTGCGAAGGCACACCCACTGTTCCGCTATCCATACACACATTAATTAGCTATTGCTCGCTGCCTTCTATGCCTTGCCGTGTGAGGGTTACGTTTTCCAATCCATCCATCCACATTATGTGTCCAAGAAATTTCAACTGTCTCTTCCTGAATTCGAGCATAAGTGTTTTTTATCTAAATCTTCCTCTTTGCTTACTCGATTAAATTCTAACTATCCTTCTGTAGAGCCAAATTTATGTTGCCTCCAGTTTTCTCTTGATCTTTGAGGATATTGTCCAGCATTCACTGCCATATAAAAGGATGGATATTACATAGCAATCCAGCACTCTTTTCTTTGTTTCTAACGACATTTTCTATTTTCAGCACTTTGCTTGACTGTTGACGTCCTTCCTGCAACATCCAATGCATTAAGTTCTTAATGCATTGTATACTATTCATGAAAACTAATATTTTAGATCACTGGAACTAAATCTATACAAAAAAGAAATGATGTACTTAACGAGTTTATGGAATATAACTGTTCAGTGTATCGCAAACAAATTGAATATAAAACAGATACAAATTATTATGAGGACGAAATAATCGGGCCAGGAAGACATTAATTGGTGAGGTACAAAAACATCCAGTCACAGACCTACAGAAATATATAAATTCTATCTAAATTTCGGTATGAGAAGTGATTACTTTTTGAAATAAAACATTAAGTTTAAAGCTCAAGGTCCAAAATTATCCCATGAGTCAAAATTCCCTTGTGAATTAAGTGTTGAATTTGGTGGCGTATTAATTGTGACTTCTATACCTGATACAGATTCAATCGACACAGGGCAAACCATAACTGAGCAGTAGTAAGAAATAATAAACGAAAAGAGCGAATCTGGAAAATACAGACACAACGTCGGGCTTACAAATATCATATATATATAATATATATATATGAAAATATATAGAAAATAGGAAAGAACTGGTAGGTAAATAATCCAAAGTTCTTTAGTATTTTTGTTATTATTTAAAAAAAAATAGTGGTCGATACAAAAGTAGAGCATAATTATAATTATTTATTTAAAAATATGATTCCAACACGCTACATAAGAGGTCTCATGTTTCAAAAGCTTACTTTAACTCAATTTAATTAAAATAATTATATTGAAGTTTTCGGCTCTTGTTTTGAAACATGAGACCTCTTATGTAGCGTGTTGGAATCATATTTTTAAATAAATAATTATATATATATATATATATATAGAGAGAGATAGAGAGAGAGAGAGAAAGAAAGAGATTGTGTTATGTGTGTTTGTCGATAGCGCTTGTCAGTGACAAACAGGTAGTACCAAATCGGGATATTCACCGACTCCGCAACTGGTAAGAGAAAAAATATTCACGGTAGAACAGTGTGATTGGTGTAAAAAGATAAAGAAACCAAGCATAAAATAAGGTATAAATTTATTTCAATTATTTAAAAGAACATCATGTTTTGGGGTTAATTCGATGTGTGAAGAAACAGATTCGGGTTCGTGATATGTTCACACATCAGTCAAATCGACGCGGACAAGGTTAGCAGCGTTCATTCATAAATTAGTAGTCAGAGTTGACGAAATTGGAATTTCAAGAACTGCAGTCGACAGTTGGCCGGTATTTGACTCATAACGAAAATGCTAGTACTAATTTATGTTGTGAGTTGTTTGTTATTAACAAACAATTTCAGTTCATAGTCATATTTATATAAATAAAAGGAACCCTAGAAGATACACGTCGTAGCAACAATGGCTTGATTAGTATATATATATATATATATATTTTTTTTTTTTGTTTGCTAGAATGATGGTTAGAGTAGTAAATTGGCCTCAATATCCTGTCTAACAAATCTGGGTTAGGTTTGTTTTGGCCTGGCTTGTATTGTCTTGTGGCATATCAACCCTAATGGGTTATTTAATGCCGACAGAATTTTTAGGATAGGTTAGTATGAATAAGATCTTTGTAAGAAATCGGTTTGTAGATCGGGTTTCATTGACGTATTTTTGTAGAGGGTTTGTGTCAAATGTATTACCGCTAATATTTTTTTCAAAGTCGTATTGCTGGTAATTTTTCTCCAAAATGCATTACTGTTACTATTTGTTTTTTTTTCATAATAATAATTTTTCGAAATGTATCGCTGGTTATAAATATTTTTCGTTCTCAATAATTTCACTGTATAATTTTTGCATCATACTTACGTATTAGGGCGTTATAAGATTTTACTTGACCGGTTCATGTTTAGTGTGTGAAATGTCCATAATTTTATCTTCTCTGGTCGATTAACACTGATTCTTGTCATGTTTTGTTCTTCGGGTGTCTTGTTTTTCCTTGTTTGTTTGGTCTTTTTTCATTTGTTTTTCCATTAGGTTCTCTTGGACATCTTTGTCTTGACGATGACCCTTATTTGAGGTGAAATAAAGTTTGTTCATCTCTGTCCATTTCTCTCGGTTCTTCAGTGATGTACTGAGTTGCATTATTTCTTTTATCAACATTTTTTGTTTCTCTTCTTTGGATGTTTCTATTTGTTGAGGGATTTTTGTACTTTGGATTTTTGTTTTTCAGAGTCATATTTTTGTACTTATAGATTCTTTTTTGTTTGAGGTTCATAGCACACGATTTATTTTGACTATGAGAATTTTGTTTATGTGTGATATATTACATTTTAGTTGTTCCATAATTTTATTTTTAATACATTTATTAGATTTGTATGTTTTTAGTTTATTATCGTGTTGTTCTCTTGTATATAATTTTAGTGATTTGTTATTTTATTAATATTTGCGGATGATGTTGGAAGTGAATTTCAACCTGTTTTCTCGCTTCTTGGAACGAGATGTTTTGTGGCTATTTTATTCTTATTATTTGCTTTTTCTTTTTTCCAGATGTTAAATTCATTAGAATCTGGTGAGTGGTTTTGTTTGCAGTTTGGACATAAAGGAGGCCTTTCACAGGGTTACTCATGATCAGTCTCAAATTCCCCACGTCTCTCGTACATTGATCTTGTAGATGGCCAAATTTCTGACATCTACAGAGATTACGGATTTATAGCTCTACCTGGGATAGTGAATGTCAAAATGTATGCGTTTGTATTTATTAATGTACCATTTCTTGTTATTTGTATTCTTTTGTCATCTGTTATGCATTGTTTGTAGGGTGTCAGCGTGTTTTATTTCTTCCAATGAGACAATTATGGGTATTTTATTCTCTTAGAAGAGTTAAGAAATTAGTGAGGATAAAACATTTTATTTTCATTTCGTTTATTTGATTGATTTTTAGTATGTTTTTTGTGTCGTTTTTTATTTTTACTTGAATTAGAAATGTGGTTCTATCATCGCTGATATAATCTTTTGTAATGCAAAAGTTGACACTTTTGTTATTTCACCCTCTAATGATTCTATGACTATGAAAATTGGAAGTTATTTTTTTCTGATATTTTATTGTCAATTTCTGTTTCAGAGTTTTCATACTGGCTCTCGGATCGTTTATGAATAAGAATCATATAATCTTGTCCTTGTATTCGTCACCTGTGCTCCCCACCCGCTTCTCAGTTTCTTAAATGACGCTATCAGGGATCACTATATCATGATCCCTGATCCACCAGGGTTACACAGAGTGTATAGTCTTGCTAAAAGTAACTGTGAGCACTCGCATTCCACCACTATATCTATCCAAGTATAGTATGGTGTAAGGATTCGCAGCCATGTAGTAGCCATTCTTTTTCATCGCAACCAACTCTTGCCAATATGTGACTCCCTGATTGGATTGGGCTATTCCATTCACCTGTCTATCCCAGGTTGTGACAGAATTAGTGTCTTGTGGAAACTTCTGATCATTTTATACCCGGTTAGGGGTCCCTCAGCCATCAGGAATCCGTCGCCGGGCATCACGGATCGCCACCCACGGCAAAAAGGTGGCTCCATTGAGATGTATTTGCTGTTTTGAGGAATCGGTTTTCGTAAATTTATATACCGCAATTTTATAATTTTTGAATGAACAGGTAGTTTAGGCATAGCATTTTTTATAAACAGATAGTTTGGGAATTATGATGTTTGTTTAAAAGGTGTCTATTTTTAAAAAAGATTGTATGAAAAAAATAATTTTCTGTATAAATAGATAGTTTGTAGGGTTATCGTATAAGTTGACGCATTTAAGTGAAATTTTCCTCATAGAAATAATTAATTTCTAATCCTTCTTGCTTCCTATATTACGCCAGGTAGTAGTTTAATGTACTACCCAGAACATAGGTGAACTTATTTTGTTAAAAAACAAAAACAAAAAACTCGTGTTTGCTGTTTAGCTTCGTGCCCAGGATCTGAATGCACTTTAACGTCATGCCCAGGCTATGGATGCAGTTTCACGTCATGTCCAGGCTATGGATGCAGTTTCACGTCATGCCCAGGATATGGATGCAGTTTCACGTCATGCCCATAAACCTGGGTTAGTCGAGCAGAGGATCAAAATAGTCAAGAAAGTAATGTCTTATGTGAACAGTAAGAGAATTCAGCTTCCAAATAATCGCTTTCCGCGAGGCATCACACATCTTTACAGATGTATTATTAAATCTCAAGCGAACTGCTCAGAATTAAGCACGGATTTTAAGATACAAAAACAAAAATACCAAAAAAGCCGCATTTGTTTCTAAAGATGAACAATGTTTTGAATCATGATAAGTCTGAAGACGGAGAGCGAGGCAATTATTTGGGTCAATATCTTCAATGTCTGGCTTTTATTTTCATATATACTTTGCAATATTGTTTTTATTCGGAATGGTTCAGTGAACTTGAAATATCTACGCAAAGAGAATCACGAAATAAAACGATTCTATAATTCTATGGAGTGCAACACTCTGGATTCCACTTACATATTTCAGTGATTTAGTTGCGAATAACAGAAAAATTGCATCTAATGATTTTCGCTAATGGTTAATAATAGAGAAAATAGAAAATGAACCTTTTATTTTCAGTGTCCTTTTAGGACAAGGACGATCGTTCCTTTCCGCAACTTACAGTCTTCGTTACTTTAAGTAATTTTAAAATCTTTATTATATTATTTGTTTCTGTTCTGCCATTAATTCAAGCAAACTCGTTAAGTATGCTACCCGCTGGGCATGGAGACTTTAACACTCACAGGATATATTGAAGGCAAGAGAAAGGGAGAACATTTCTTTTGAGTTCAGTATATCCTTTGAGTGTTAAAGTTCCGATACTTTCTTTCCTTATTACGTTTTCCCGGAAATTCCAGCCATCTCTCTCGGATTCTAAGCATCAATTCTTCTGCAGTTTTATATTCATATAAAACTTATTTGTTGCTCAGCATTTCTTTAGTAAATCATATCTGTTATTTCAAGTCTGTTCTCCCTTTGTGAGGAAATTCTCCAGCATTCACTGCCATATAGAAGATAAGAAATTTTCCAGCAGTTCAGCGCATTTTCTTTTGTTTCGAGGAAATTTTTCTATCTCGGAATACTTTGCATAGTTTCTGGATAGTATATTTCAATATTCTTATGATTTCGAATTTCTATGTCACATTTGCCTTCGTCTGTAACAATATTAGTCAACATAGTTACATTTTTGTTTCACATCTCCGATATGTAATTCGGAATCAGAGCTGTCTCTTTCTTTGACAAACATGCATTCTTGTCTTTTTACAGATGATGAAAATGAAATACGTTGCATTAATATTTTTGGGATGTGCGATTAGAGTAACTTATCAGCAGTGAATGTGGAATCTGCAATCAGAATTCAAATTCTGGGCTAGTCTGATGCGTTCCTTTTCGCACGAATACCCTTGGGAAAGTGTAATGAATCTGTAGTAAAATGATGAGCACATCCCATCTCCACTGTCGCTTGTAACCATTAATTATACTACAATAAAAGTTTTCAGCTTAAACTGAACAAGTCAAAGTTGCATAAACTTCTATTTAGATTTCTTACTAGACAGAATCCAGCAAATTTCCTTTCAGATATGGAATAAATAGCAAGATAGACTGGGTTGTCAAGCTCTGAGTGGTAACCAACCTAAGAGGGAGATTATTATTTATGTAAATTCATGGAAAAGGCAACGGAAAATCACTATATTTCCTCAAGAAGTCATTCAAGTATAGATAGTAAAGGAATCTCTGCTGATCCTCGATAAACTACCAAGTAACCCATTAAGAGTCGCAGCATATTACTTAGTGACGGGTGGGTTTATTTTTTAACTATTTATAAAAAGTCTTTTTTCAGTAAGTTTATAGAAATGTATTTAAAATTGGTTTCTCTGTGGACTTTCTTAATGCTTTCCAATGATCACTTCTAGAAATTATATTAAAAAGTAAATAAAGCAGCGATTAAGTATTTTCACAATTGCGCAACAGTTCCTTAATAGTTGGACCTGGTATAGAAGCCCTTATTAACTCTCTTCCAGATTTTATCCGGGTATAGCCTAGTTCAGAATAACACAGAGTCTGATTGGGGGTGGTTCTACTTCATAACCTTGTCTGAACTATACTTGTGTGAACCGCTGAACCCTCGTTTTGCTATTTTAGTATCAATAACTGTAATATAATATAATAATAATTGATATAAACTTATTCAACAGTAAATCGGGTATCTAGGTTTCTTATAAGTAAATAATATTGTTAAAACTCAATAGCAATCCAGAAATAATACCTACTAATATGGAAGGCATTGGAATAAATTGAATGCACACGAGAAATTTCTACAGAGTGTAGCCCGGCATGATATATAGTATCCCAAAGTCTATCTGTGAATAGAATGATATACTTCTTATTACATGACAATTTTATAGACGAAGGTATAAACAAATTTAATCTATCTTATATATCACGGGCTAAAACAGCATACCCGAAAATACACCGAGAAATAATTCAATTCTTGGGTTACACATTGAAATATGAAATAATTCAATGCACCTCCATTTTTATATTGTCATAGCTTTTACTTGACAATGATACTCTCTTCAAACATTTACTCGGATTACTCCGATATGGTGGGGTAATTGTAAAGAATCTAGTGAATATCAAACGGACTATATTATCGGATGGGGAACAAAACAAACCTGTTCTATGTATGTCGGCTGTTATGAAGAATGTCTGTACATCAGGTAATTATAGTTGAGCCAAGTTTTACTGTGTAATTCCTCAAGTGTGTGTCTTATTTCATGCCTAAAACATCATTAATGAGATACATTTCAATTATTTTCGGTAAGTTGAGCGGGGGTAAAATTAAGTTTAAAAAGTTTAATCCCAGCTTCAAATATACTTAATTTTTGTACTAATCTGTCAGGCGTATAATAATCGTGCTTAAGAAAAAAAGTAAAACAACCCCCCCCCCCCAAAAAAAACGAGTGTATGCTAAAGGGCAATGTTAATATTCGCCGTTTCTTTATATGGGAAAAATTGGCATATATTAACCGAGTAGCCAGTGTCAATGTCATTTGAAATTTATAAACTTTTTCTCTTAAAAATATTTTTTTCAGAAAATTAGTTTTTCTCAAACCCAGTAGTTATCTGTATTGACGGAGTTTTACAGCAAACAATTGATAAACATTACATTGAGAAGTTACTATTGTTTTATATTTGAGTCGATTTACTACCGATATTTTTAGGTTAATAGGGCAACGCCACAAGTTCTGTGTATTGAGTGAGTATTGAGGTGTGCTAGTTAAGCATTACTATATAAGGAGGCTTTTCTTGGAGAAAATGGTAACGGTGACAGCATTTATTTCTAAATTGTTTTCCTTTAACTTTTTTCAGTTTATGAATGGAATACATGTACAAGAATATTTTACTTTATCAGCAGAATTACTTGAATTAAGCAAGCAGATAAGCCGCTATAATTTCCCTCCACCACTCACAGAGAAAATCCCATTAATTTTATGTAAACTTCTCGGCATTATTAGGTGTGTGAAAAAGTTGACAGCATTTTTTTCTTCTGAACTAGAAACTGAATACAAAGTTAAAAACGGTTTTGTGTAAGAAATGTTTGCTCAAATCCATAGCACTGTTTATGCAGTTATCAAAGTTTTTCTCCTGATTTTTTAATGTCTTCTTGCTAACTTCTCGCAGCTGCATTTTTATATTACAACAACACGCGCGTACAATGACAGAGAAATACAAAGAAAGGTCCCAGTTTTTATTATCCACAGTCTTTGAATTTGTTTGTATCTTCAAATTTTTGAGACCAAAACAAGCAAATTGTTTTACATAGATCGAAAACAAGTTTTATTCAAACAGCGACAGTCTAGATAATACGTCGCATGTAGTAGGAAATCCCATTACGTCCATATTTATTTGGTACGTTGCTTTTGGAGGAATTGGGGTTTACGGCAGCATCACGTTGAAACACTGATTTCCCGTACGATCATCGAAGTTAAGTAACATCGAGCCAATCAATAACTAGATGGGTGACTGGTTGGGAATACCAGGTGCTGTAAAGTTGGATGTGGGGGTTGATGTAATGGATAATGACTCACAATTGTGAATCGGAGAACCGAGTTCCAATTTCAGTTGTGTTCTTTATATTCACTTACGCGCAAATACCCTTGGGAACGGTATGAATCAACCTCTTCTTCCACCAGCTATCAGTTAATTAGTAAGACTTGTGTCAAACCATTATTATGTTAAAAACAAATACGATCTAAAAATATTTATGGTTTTAAATAACCTGAAATGTTTTGTAAGCTAAAAAACGGATCAACAAACCATGAAAGAATTGGCATGTCGTTGTCACGTAGCAAAATAAGTGTTCGAATTTTGTTCCAAAGCTTCATTAAATGAATTGACAAATTTATCTAATATTTTCCTCCAAGTTCATGAGTCATGTTGTGTTGTATTATTCTATGTTCTTTGAATTCCACTGTTTTCATGTTCTTAAGAATTCCGGCGCTTTCTTTCGTCCCTGTTATATCCATTTGTAAATTTAAAATCCATTCGTGACACTATACTGCATAATTTATCACAAGCTTCAATAATACATTACCTTTATTTACTTTAACCTGAATGAGTATTAAATAAAGACAAAGTCTGATATGCATTTTATATAACGCATTATTTTCTTCAAAAGAAATACCATTAAAATTTATTCAAATTCATTTCTTAAAAATTATGCTCGGAAAAATAATAAAAATTTGAGTAAATGTCAATGACATTTGGTTAAGTTTCGTGACATTGATATGAAATTTACTTTTCACAAACAAATAATTATTTTTAACAGCGCAGTTCCTTAGCGGTATGGACCTACAACGAAGCACAAAAGGTAACAACAGATCTGTACGTGAACAAAAACAGGAAGGATTCGCTCAATACGATTTTTGGCCGACCCAAATTTCTCTTAAGAAATGGACTTATATATATATATATATATATCATAGATCCACCCCGAAACGTTATTATCGCCAGGTTAGTATCAATATATTCCATATTCCGTACGATAATTTTTTTTTTTTTTTTTTTCTCAATTAACGTTCTGTTAAAGGATTCTTGCCTAGGGGTTAGGGTTGCTTACCTTGTATTATATCATCGGCGGAATAGATAAAGTAAAAGAAAAAAAAAAATATTAATTAAATTAGGATTTAATTGAATTTAATTTTCCCGGATCCCCTAAATGACACATTCGACCGACCGTAGACCAAAGACAAACGAAACAATCGATATTAATAAATATAATATTTTTAATAACACGAGAATGAGACAAATAACAATAACATATAAACGGATAGCAGGAAATATTGCGTCCAATCAAAGTTAGGAGAAAATGAGCGATAACGAATGAAGAACTCAATATATGTAATGGGATAACATTAATAATCTGATATTTATTATATCTGATATAGCATAATGTTATTGTACTGTTGCAATCTATTATAATATCGGGGATGGGGTTTAGTAACTTATCTGATATTTTGTGATTTAGCGGATGATTTCGATAACCGTTCTTTTTTATATGTATTTCTTTCTGATGACTGGAGGTTACATCTGGATCTGGATCATATTTGAATTCAAGATTCCTCCTTGAGTTGATGATATTTGAGTTGCGAAGGCCTACTGCATTAGACGCTTTTACATTCTCGGCACTGGAACAATCTGGTTTATTTCTCTGCCTCAGGGAACGTTCAGTCTCAGTATATTGGTTGGAGTTTGCAGTTGGTGTGACTTCACTCGTCTACGGCTGGCCTGCTACTAATTTTCTAGAATCAGTACGTGCGTCTTTTCCTTTTTGGTGCCTAATTTCCTACTTGCTGATTGACTGCTCTCGACCAATCGCGTTGTCGCTTTCGCGTGCTGCTGCTGGAGTTATTTTTATCATTCGCCTACGCGTGGGTGATTTAGGTTATGGTGTGGGAAGGGGATGGGTGTTATATGTCGGCTTGGATTCGTCACAATATATATATATATATATATATATATATATATGATAGAAATTATTAGGAGGATTTGATAATAATAATTAAGCAATTCATCGAGTCTGAAAGAAACCCCAACAAAATGCAGAAAGCACTGGACGACCGTTTCCTCCAATACTTGGGACTCATCAGCAGTGCGCATTCACTACCGATAATTGAAACCCGGACAGTTATCAAGCAAACGTCATACCAACTGTTCCAACGGGCCTCGGTGACGAAGAGGTTGCAAATGAGACTCAATATAGCCTCGCTCGATCACATATTCCGTGGTGGAACTCAACTGAGATTCTCTCCAACCAGGAGCCACGACTACTATCACCAAGCCGCTCAAACTTGAGCATTAGAAGCCGGTTCAAGCAATGAATTATAATTATCAAATCCTCCTAATAATTTCTATCATTTGTATATCATTGCTTGAACTATTTATTGTGGTGTGTTAAGCTTTTCCTTGATGTATATATACCTCTGTATTCTATACATTGAGTTTACTACGCATCTAACTTTTTAATATTTATATTAAAAAGAACCAATTGGATTAATATCCTTTCTACTCTCTCTCTATATATATATGGAGGTAATGCCACCAAATTTCGTTAATATTAAACAGCAGTTTCATCTACATAAATAGCATAACAATGATTATTTTAACTTGATATGTTATTTGTTTATAATACAATGACAAACGCTAGCAGTTATAAAATGTATGAACGCAAGAAGTAATATATTCAGCATACAAAGTTTGCTGATGCACAGTCTTCTAGCATATACTATTCCTTATTAGCCTTGTGCTATGCGAAGTATTACTTAATATGAAAACTTTATTATTTATTTTCACGTAATTCGGACGCCAATTTATTCATCGCACCCTTTATATAAGAGAAACGAAAGAGTTATTAACAGCAGAAACTGGAAATTAAGATTTTACGTAAATAAACAATGCTAGCGACGAGTCAAATGTTTCGTAAAAAATGTCCATCAAAGTGATAAAATAGTAATACTAGCATACACAATCACTTGTATCACAGTATATGGATAGTGATTACTGTGTGGGTATATATATATATATATATATATATATATAGACACATCTATAATTTGCGCCATGGAAAGTTTTTATTCAATTTATTAGGTAAAAGTAAGACTCTTGTTGTCGACATTAATTTCATCGAACATATTTTGCATTTGAGGTATTACTGTAATTCTTGAAAACATTATAAATTTCTCAACAGACGAAAATGTGAAACACCAACGGAAACTTCTAGACCAGAAATATAATTGTCAAATTGAGGTTAGTTATTTTTCTCTAGCCAATTTATAGAAACGTGTTTATAGTAAAATTTGATGTGCTTCTATTATTTTCTGTTTGTTTTTATAAGAAAACGCAAACCAATAGCGAGTATTTTCTCGTTCTTAAGTAATTCTTTGAATAAAATGTTAATTCCTAGGCTCAAACGATAATTTCATCAGGCCCTGAATCAAGATCAACAAATGATGTTAACTAAATGATTTAAGGTTCAGCCATAAAAATATTCCTGTGCATGGATTAGTTCAAGAGAAGTCCATAAAAAACGTGCATAAAATGACAAAGTCACGAATTCGAGAAGATAATGACTTAACCGCCAATACACTATTGAGGCTAAATCCTGGTCGAAACGAATAACCTGGAAATTGATGGGAGGTTTAACAATTGAAGACTATTAATTAGCAATTAATTTTTTCCCTCCGGAATCAAAAAATTAACATCGATTTTGCATGCGATCTGATAGCACCTTTAACGTTCTTTAGAAATTTGAGATGCTGCTTAAGTCAAATAAACAATCGTGGAGTGAATTAATCGCCATTTTTTTTTATTAGCGCGCAAAAGAACAGGGACATCTCTTGCAGAGATTCTAAAACATTATATAGTTATAGAAGAAAAGTTTCTACAAAAACAGAAAAAGCGTGTTTTAATATTTAAATAGGATGAAAACTGGATGGGGAAAATATCATACAGGTATCCAAATGTCTGTCACTGACCGAAGTTTAGCAATTTCATCGCGTAGGCTAGGGACTCACTGGCAAGAGCTTTTTAGCTTAGTTTGCCACTCATTAATTTCTCTCGACGTCAAGTAAAAATCGTGAAGCAAAGTTCGGCGAGAAGAGATCTCTAATCCTAGTATTTCAACAGTGGTGTTTGCTTTAGTTTTAATGACTTTTGATTTTTTAATAATTTTATTCCAAACACCCGGAGTGGGTGCTTGGAATAAAATTATAACGATAAAAATCATGACGCAAAGTGTTACTGAGAGTGAAATAAACTGAGTGAAGGATTATCGCGGAGAAAGGACAATAAAAGAACGGATTCCAAGTAAACAAACATGACGATTCATGTTGTCTTTAAATTTTTAACGAGCTAACCGAGAGGAAAGCAAGGAATTGGAAAAGAGTTCAACAAGCGAGAAGTGCGAGAGAAAAACCTAGCATAGAACTTACGGTTACATCTATCTATTTCAATACTGAAATCATGGGACCTAGTTGCCAATCTAGTACAACACTTAAAGTCTAGCTGCATTATTTAATCGAAGTATATATTTTATGGCCTTCCAGTATTAATCTCGAAGACGTCTGTTTTCATTAGTGTATAGCAAATTTTTTTTAGAAATAATGTATAGCAAATTTTTTTTTTTCACATTTTTAGAGTAATATACATAGGTACATCTGTAAGTCTAAGTTCTAGGCAACAAACACTTATTGTAAAACGTACGTTCTTTTATAATCCCTTAATTAAAAGGTGTACATCATTCATATATCGGAGATTATACAGTGAAAATTTGAGATCAAAATACAGAAAGATAAACTGCCTGGTCACAGACCTAATGATGCAACCTTGTAACTATCAATTTAGAAACTTTACTGTCACTTCAATTTAGAAACTTTACTGTCACTTCAATTTAGAAACTTTACTGTCACTTCAATTTAGAACTTTACTGTCACTTCAATTTAGAACGGCTATCGACAAACAGATATAAATTATAAGGGAAGAACCAAAATTCCTGAATGGAATGAAGAAGTAACCAAATCTTTCTTATACAATTCTGATCTAAAGTGCGCAGCTGCTATGTAACCAATCGGAAAAGTTGTTTGAGAGAGAGAGAAAGAGAGAGAGAGATAGACGGTTCGAGATAGTGATTGAGATGGGGTGTGAGAGCCAGAGACGGTGTAAGTGATGGAGATACAGATGATCAAATAGAGATATATTTATCAATCGTCACGTTCTTTTCAATGCTACAGATGTTTTTGGCTATTGAAAATATTGCTCTTTATTTTTGTTATTTCCAAACGAATGCACTAATAGAAAACAGCGCTCTCGTTTTCCTTCTCGAGGCCAATGTACAATCAATGAACGGAACATGTTAACAACATAGGTGTTCATAGTTGATACAAGAATAATCGTGGATAAATGATCATTATATAATGTATTTAAAAAATTAACTTCAGATAAAACTTTCCGAAACAAAATGCCTGACCTGTAATTAGAGTGTAATGACATCTACCCCGAATTCAGGATGTTTGATTGATAAATTATCAACATTTTAAATAGCTGTACATGGTTCAGTTGCAACAAATACAGTATAAGAGTCACAAATATTGCACATTGAAAAATACTAAAGCGCAACTTATTGTATGCCGTAAGATACTACTGACCTTAACCTGCAGTCATATTCTTAAATATCCTCGTCAAATCTAGAATTTCATATGTGTGGCCGACATTGTGTTCAACTCATTCATAAATTGAAGCTATCATCTGTATACAACGATTTTCTCAGATCATTGAATGCCAAAGATGACTTCCAAAGTATTGCTCCTATAGATCTTAAAATCTACAAATCACAAACGAAAAGCTTTGCCAACTAACAAGAACAATGCCACAGGAACACTTTCCATCGCAGTCTCAACAAAAAATCTAAATAGAAGAGAAACTAATAATTTAGATGTTAAATTTCCACACTACCAAAAGCACAATCATTGAAAGAAATCACGCATTAATATCAGAAAGAGCTATATGATATAGTGGACTAGAGTAGTTTAATTTTCTGAAACAGTTCGAACAAAAAAATGTCACGTGTCTCAGCCAAGAGATACACTGTTCTGTCAATGTCAAATTATCCCAGTATGGAAACAGTTAATTTTATCATCACCATTTTTTTTACGATGATCATTACAAAAGATAAAAAAAAAAAAATGATATCGTTATTTCATTTGTGTCTTGACCTTTCCTTCATAATGTTATATACCATTATAAATTATATAGTTATGTAACTTAGCAGCTACGGGTTTCAAAAGGTCCATACATGTGAATTTATCGGAAAGGTTAGCTGAGCATTTATTTACTGTAAAGTATTCTGTGATGGAGCGGGCTAAAGCACTTCCTAATTTTGTTTCTTCCTTATAATCTGACGTATGTTAGAATCCTGCCGAAAAGGACACTTTCTTATTGAAAAGTTCGAAATGACCAAACGTTAAATGTAATGCTAAAAAACAAAACAAACAAAAAAATAACAAATCACTACTCAAACACGCGTATCCACTAAATATAAAATTTATAGCAATAAGTAGCAACCATGTTTCGGGGTTAGAGGCCTCCCTGGAAATAGTCCGTGTACTGGAAAAAGGATTTGTTGACCCTTAATTTACAGATTAAAAAATACAATTTTATTTCGATTTTTCTTCCTCTTAGAAAATGACGTTCTATCGTTTTCCAAACTTGTGTTGTTTGACGGTTTTAATTCATGCTCATATCCTAAACGAACGAATAATTATTTCAATACAAAATTAAACACCATTTTCTTCCGGGTATCATAACATCAAGTAGATTACCTCAGATATTGTTTTTGTTAGTATATCATCTACTACATCTTGTCGCATGTTAATTAGAAAGAAGATAGTCACGGCAAGTAACCACATCACTCTCCTAAATGCTTTGAAGGACCTTGTATAGTGGTGGATGGCCGATCGTATGCCTGATTACTAGGGCGGTTAGTCAATCCCTGATACTGTTCAGGTACATTTGTGTTTGTTCAACGCCCACATGTGGTTTATATTGCAGCTATGTTGAGCAGACCTTAGTTATAGTTTCTGGGAGAGATCGCATTATCTGGCGTCATCAACAGCCTAGTGTACGCTGGAATCACCTTCTCATGTCGTTACCGTCAAGATTTCACCTTTCTCATTAATCAGCCATGATGAGATTCGAACCCGGGCCTCATGGTGGAAATTAAACGTTCTAACCACTCGTTCTAACGTGCCCATTCTTGTATAGTACAATTGCCATCAACTATGACTACTAATAAATGTAGTGTTACTTCCCGTGTTGCACATTGCATGAACAAATAATTTCTCGAATGCTTCAAAGAGAAACAATCACTGTATTTTTACGATTCAGTCTTGCTCGTCTTAAAAGGGTAAACAGTTCCAAACAGTTTAGTCTCTGGAAAGCACAATTTGAACCACTTCCAATCAATGTTTAATCGTTATATATTCGCCTTATCCTCAAGCTTAACTTCATACTCCCTCTTATATTTATAACGGACTTCATTCACTAATTCCTTGCCTTGAGGGGCTTCTATACCATATATAAAAAAACTGAGCTGCTATTTATCTGTAGTTGAGGAATGGAGAAAAAGTTATGTCATTAGATTTTAAGTTTTTTGGCAATAATAAAAAAATTACCCTTGAGATATTAGTTGCTTAAGAAACATTTCAAAGTCAAGCATTATCTGAATTCAAATAATGAATGTGACAACTGTCTGGTACACAGTTTTCTACCGGATCATATCTATTCAGACAATCTGTGAATGTAATTGTTAGATATCCAAAATAATCTATAACAATTATCTCATAAATATTTTAATATATTTTCTGTTTATACTTTATTTTTATAGATACAAATATTTAATTAAATGCTCTGTTTATAATAAACAATATTAACTACATTTACTGGCCTAAATGTCAGAAATTTCATAGAAAATATGTGAGCATTTACTTAAATATTTTTTCTATAAAAATAATGTATAAACAGAAAATATATTAAAATGATTGTCGGACTTATTCGATTTCATAATATATTGTCATTTGTTCACGTTAGGATATGCTTCGTGCAGATATGAGCATTCGAGAGAAATCATAGGAAATGTGTTATTTAAAAACAGTAATTTGATTTACTAACCAGACGCTTCCTCTGTAGCTAAATGGTATAGCACGTAAAGCTATATGGTGGTTCTGTGTAGGATATAGGTTCGATTCCAGCAAAGGACATATTTCCCATGAAATTTCTGATATTCAAGGCCGGTAAATGTTGTTAATACTGTTTATTATAAACAGAGCGTTTACTTAAATATTTGTATCTATAAAAATAAAGTATAAACAGAAAATATATTAAAATAATTGTCGGACTTAGCTATATATAAATGGACTAACAATATAACAAGGGAAATGCACTGAGCATCAACCCGGTATTTGAAAAAACCTACACAGATTTGCTTTCATTTGGAACTTCAGCCAAGAAAAGAATCGATTCTGGACAACCTAGCATCAGCAGTATCCAGAATGCATCAGTTTAAGCGTTGAATTGAAATAGTGGACAAATCATATTCTGGACATTAGCAAGGCCCGAAGAATTCAAAAGATTTATGGGAGGCGTGATATTATATTTGCTGCTTGTATCTTGGCAAATTGATTGACAAATTGACAATGATTTTGCCATTAATTTTTCTCAGAATGAAAATAGATTCGTGATTTTACATTATTAATTTTCATGAAATGTTGCCCAGTAATTGTCTTTTCGTAATGGCATCGCTTTCTTGCGTGCTTATAATATTTTTTTATTACTTTACGATAAGAAAAATTAATGTGATTGGTTTGACATTATGTAATGGAATTGATTGCTTTCAAAATAAGTTCACACTTAGTGCTTCGTTTTCGTAAGATTGAAAATAAACTGTCAAAAATGCGGATGATAAAATGCGGTGATTCGCAAGATAATTTCGAAAGCAATTGCATTTGAGTTCGATTTTCAAGGGGGTGATTCCAGAATTACCTTGAATGAGATTTCACTGTTCATGTCTGAATTTTGACCAGCGAAGAATTATATAAGCAAGCTCACATAATACACGGTTACTATTAAAATAATTATGATGAATGAATTGGGACACGAGTGAAAGACGTAATGGTATAAAGTGACGACTTGAAAGTAGGATAACGATTGACGTTGGAATTGAACATATAATTTATGCACTCGGGGAAGTATCCACGTAAGAGTCTGTTCCAGAAAGTATCAGTTCATGGATAAAAGCTGTCTGCGTGGAAATTTTTCTTTTTATTCGGAATACTGAGGAAATGAGGGCGATTAGACTCCGTGTTTTAGAAGTAAAGGTCTGAATTGGTGGAACTGCAGGATGGAGCTCATTTGAACATTTGCCATTGAGTTAGAGACTTAATAGCAATAGACGTGTGACATTGTGTCGGTCAAAGATGTGATGGTTCGAACTGTTGGAACTTAATTTTCAAACCAAGAAATAGTAAAACGTAAAATACTAAAACTAACTTTAAATAAACTATTTTTCGTAAGCTGAATCAAATCAACATTTATTTTACATACCATTTATTTTTTTTTATCGAAGTTAAAAGGGATGACTGTGATTTGCCTAATACCAAAGTCTCTTGACTTTTCTTACCTGGGTCTGCGGTAAGTAGCTGAAATCAGGAAACTGGTAAGAATTCGAACTATAATTTTTCAGGAAAACAGGTAGATTGGTCGATTTATTTTTACGGATTAACTACCTTTATTTAACTTTTATTTAAAGCAGAAAATATTTTTAGATTATAATGTTTTTGAAGATTATGATTTCCTGATACAAGTCCTATTAATTAACTTATAGCTGGGGGGAAGAGGTGTATTCAGGCCTTTCTCAACGGTATATACGCATAATTGAATAAAATGATCCCGACTAGAATTGAAACTCTGCTCTGATTTCCAATTCTGAGCCATTATCCATTACTCCACCAGCACATCCAAGCGTACAGCGCCTGATATTCTAAAGTGGTACTAACCGGGCTCGACATTGCTTAACTTCGGGGATCGTAAGAGAACTAGTATTTCAACGTGATACGGTCGTTAGCTGACATATTGTTGCAAAGACTTAATTTTAGAGGCTCGACGAAACACAATCTACGTATAATTACTTCTTTACTTGGCCTTATTTCGTACTAACCTTATTAAAAGAGAAGACTTTTCAGCATGCAGTAATGATTAGTTAAGATTGACTAATAGATCATTAATTCTGTCTTGATTTCTTTCTCATATGTATGCATTGCACTGATCTATAACTTTCGAAAATATCAGGGATAAACCTTAAAATGTTGAACTAAATGAAAGTTTGATAAAGCAACTTAAAAATTTATGTGCATTATAATTGTTTTTCTGCTTGTGATAAATAATGTAGCATTTGCTATGAGCTGATTGGTTGGTTGAATTTACTCCTGGATCATTTAATGCCGAAACTTATGTATTTTGAATACAATTTTATGCCTTTAACTACAGAAGATGTATTGGTCATATATATATATATATATATATATATATATATATATATATATATATATATATATATATGTGTGTGTGTGTAGGGGTAGCAGATCATTATTCAAACATATGTTGTTAAATACAACAGACAACGAATGTCTATTATGTTTGTTCATGAGACGTTCTAAGCTTCGTAAAGTGTCTTTAGTTTCGGGAGAAAATAAAGACAAAAACTGTCCAACATTTGAATATTTTTATTATGTTGGTTTCGATCTAAACACTCAGCTCACATGATCCATCATCATAGTGGTTATATGGATATTACAACAGAGATGTTCACCATCAAAGATGACTTCCTGTTACATTTACATAGAAGGTTACTATGTGACGATAACTGTCGCGGAGTAGCAGACGTAGGTCGTAAATTCGCAATGCAGTTCTATGATGTTGTACATGACCACGTGTGAGAAATAAATGTTATCAACAGAACCATATGTTTAGATGCATTGTAATATGTTGTGACTGTTTTGAAATGTAATTTTGTTGAGTGTGGGTTGCTTTGATTTAGTGTAGATGTCCTCCATTATCTTAATGTTCTTTTTACTGTGTGCATGTGTGAGTATTGTTGTGTTATCAACTAATATCTGTCTAATATTATGTACAATTTAAAACAATTGACCTCAGTCTCCAATAACCCTACAACCAGAGAACTAAATCCGCTACAAAAAAACAATGTAGGGTATCAATTTACATGCCTGTTCGGAGATTTTATCTCTGAGACTAATAATAAACCCACGACATATATTGGTTTAACTACAACCACGTTCTTCCGTAGACTTACCTGTCACTTTTCTGAACTCGGTTCCATTAAACAATATTTCTTCGAAAAACATAGCTATGTATATAATATTAGAGAGTTGTTTGCTTTTGATTTTGTCGACGGCATAGTATAGTAGGGTCAGTTGGACACCGTCTGTGAAGAAAGAGCACCATAACGCAATTCCCTCCGCCATAGATTTGGAAATGGCATGCTGTACTGCTTGGCATTTGCGCCAGGAGCTCGATCACGAACATTTCAGTATGTGTGGGTGAAAAGGATTCGGAAAGAGTTGGGGGAGCTTTGAACTTACTCCGATCAATCTGAGAAGAAAAGAACTCCCATATTTAGTGGTGAAGGCCTTAGACTCAACACGGAAACTGATATCAAGTACTTTGAGGAAATTGTGCTGCTCTGAGTCAAGAGGGTGGCTATTGGAAGACCCTCTGTCTGCTAACAGGACTCTCCGCAAGTAGGAGAACCCAGTCATGGCTGTCAGGCAATTTCTTCAACTACGTCACCCCTTATATTTGACCATTTAAATCCCTAGACTGCAACCAGCTTGATTATTATATGTGGGGAGCTGTTCAGCGAGAGACCAATAACACTTCTTGTAACACCAAAGATGAACTGAAAGCAAGGGTTATGGCAGCATTCACCAACAAAACAGAGTTGCAGGAGATTACGAAGTCGTCTGGAGGCTGTGGTTGAAGCCAATGACGATTTTATTTAATAACTTTACTCTAATATTTCAAGATATTTTTGTGTAATTTTGGTAAAAATGAGATGCCAGTGTTATTTTCATATCTGCGTAATTTAGACGACAATTTATCCATTGCACCCTATATAAATGTATGGAAGGTATTTTTACTATAATGTATTTTTATGCTTTGATAGTTTTTTTCCCCACTATTTGCTCGTAACAGGTGCTACCACCCCGGGTTGGTGGACCTGGGAACAAGTAAGATGTTGTTCCAGGTTCCTCAAAGGCTCCAATTTCCCGACCAGCTGCCTTGCTGCAGTTTATTGTCATACCGAGGACAATCTCATCTATGAGCTGAAGTTTTGTTTTAATTTATTTTTTTTTGAAGTGATTAAATAAAGTAAACAAGACTAACACCATCTGATAAGAGATCTGCAGATAGATGAAAAAATTAAAGCATTAACAGATCTATGGACGTTATATATGTATATATTTAAAATTGTAGATAGTTTTCCATCAAAAGCAGAGTTGAAGACAACATGTGAATGTCAACTGTGTTACATTTTTCCCAATGACTTATGTTCTGTTGTGGAACTTATTAGCAGATTCGCCTCGCAGACTTTTACGACTGGAGAATTCGATCTTTACTGGATACCCGATATTTGTGGACCTATAGCAGATTCAAGTCAGTTCGGTAATAACTTGTATATATTGTTTCGTATGAAATTTACAGAAAATAGTTTCGAATGAACTCCAATGATGTTGTAAGTTTAAACAGCCTATTTTGTTTAAATAGACCAAACAATAAAAAGAACAATATTATATGTTATTTGTAATAAAAGAAATATTAATTTATTGAAGCAAAACCATATAGAAAGTATATTTCATTTCTGAGTTGTCCACCGTAAATTTACGCCCAGTTCATACAGTATATCAATTTAAGCAATGGTATGACAGTTTAGGATGCTTAAAATCAAGTGATAGAAACAAAAACCAAAGCTGTAAGAAGTTGAATGAAAGTCGATTAAGCGATTACATCTATACGCACCAGACGCTAGAATATATAAATGTCCATGGATTTTCAGCATTTCTGTGTGTGTTTTTGAATTTTATCTTCCCCGCCCCAACTGCTTATATGATACCATCAATAAAATCATTAATTTGAAGAAATTCGTTTGAAGGACGAAACGGGTTACACTTTGTTCATTCTGTCATTCAATTACTCATCTTTAGTCTAACATACGAAATTTGCAGATGATATTCTGTCATATATATATATATATATATATATATATATGTGTGTGTGTGTGTCTTATTTTTATTTTAATAATAATATAAACTTATACATATATAAGAGATTTATGCCATATTTTCAGAGGCTTCCTGTAATTTTTCTGTTGAGCATTGTAAGTGTTAGAGTAGAAATTCGTTATTTTATTAAACAGTGAACACCTACCGGCTTGAGCAATAAAAAGTTCCTGCCTACTTTTTATCCTGGAAAACCACATTTAAGCTTTCTCTCTCTCTCTCTCTCTCTCTCTATATATATATATATATATATATATAAATATATATATATATATATGAAAAATTTCTCAGAGTTAAATATTTGTAACCGTTAAAGTACTTGACGTAATTTCGGGTTGACAATATGAATACAATGGCGTTTTCTAAATTCTTTTAGTTGCTAAGGACATTTTATTAATATTAGGTTGGTGCAAAAATAATGACGTAATAATGTCGTTTTCTGACGTTACGTCAGAAAACGACATTATTACGTCATTATTTTTGCACCAACCTAATAGTTACATTTTTTTTCAATAAATTAATTTCGTTTTTGCCTTGAAAATTACACATTAGACGAAACAGGTCGGCTAATAATACAGTTTTCCTATTGCCTTTCACCTTATATATATATATATATATATGCGTATGTGTATGTATGAGATATAGCTTGTCTTGTAACGTTTCATGCTGTTATTAGGTTGGTGCAAAAATACTGTCGTTTTCTCAGTAACATATGTGAGAAAACGACATTATTTTTGCACCAACCTAATATTTTTGTTTTCGGTTAGAAAGAATACAATTTACACAATATGCAAATTCTGTTTTTCGATATTGGGTACGCGTGTTGTTTATTCTTGTGAGCATTAGCGCAATTTGTGTGTGTGTATGTATGTATATATATATATATATATATATATGAGAGAGAGGAAAGGTGTTTAAATGTTTTCTAACAGATCTACTTTCACAAATCTTATAAAAACATCAGAATTTGGGCGGAATGGGGGGATACATTTTTGTTCGAAACGGCATCTTTCTACTACTCCTTTGTACATAAAAAAGGAAAAAATATGAACGTAAAGACTCTCGGTTTTGGTGATGAATCCTATTTCGTTCAGTCATCTAATTATGAACTTATTTCTGCGGTTTCATCCCTGTTTTATTTCTCGCCTTGGCCACAGATTTCTCTCAACCAGGTATTGAGTCTCATTGAGTCGCATCTTCATTGAATTAGGAGCAGATATTATTGGCGGTACATGGTGTTCGGTATGTTCCCAAGTCATAGACACGAACAAGGCTTCATTCACTTTCCTTATTGAAGGCAAAAATCAATTTGAGGTGTCCAGCCAAATAAGAAATTTCCAATACGGCATGACAGTGGCATTTCTTTTTGTGTATGTATTTCAAAGAGTAAATTACTGGTTCTTGCTGTTGACTATCTGTGTTTGGGAACGATGCTTGGACTTTCTCTAATCTTTTCTTTGTTTTCTGGCTAAATTATTTTATTGGATTTTGCATTTGAGAGTCTGAAAATAACAAAAGTCCGTATGCCTGATACATCCACGTTAAAAAAGGCTTTGTACAACAATTTGAATAAAGTACGAATAAATACTCTTGAAGTAAATAAAAAAATGGAGTATGCCAAATTAACGCTTCTATTTACAGTTACACAAACTTTAATCTGAAACCCTTTGGTCCAGAAACTTTTTGGAATGCGATTTCTTTTTCGTATTTCTGAATAGAAGTAGAAAAAGGTACCGTACACAAAATATACAATTAACTCAATTGTTATGGAATGACAATATCCCTGCAGGCAATCTTAAAAATGTTCTCACCGAGTAGAAGCAATGAAGACAATAAATTAAGATTTGTACAACAGATCTAATGCTCTTGGGTAAATACTTTTGGGTAGTTAGATCTTTTAGCGCTGTAAGGCAGTTCATGTTTTGTTGCCGAGATAGCAATTGGTCCACGTAAAAATTCACTTGCTGTTTAAACAGCGGCAACACCACTTTTTGTGACATTAAACTTTTATATATAAACGAGTGCACTTAAAAAAAAAAAGTTTTAGTAATGTGATATAATGAAACCAAAGTTTTGAAACATTGTGCTGAGAATCAATATAACAGAGATAAAGAATTCACAACTGAAATAGAAGCCAATGAACCGTTTAATTAATCCATTCCCTTTTATATATTTTAGACGTTCAGTCGTATTTATCATTCATTGATTACCCAAGGGTCTTATATAAATCGCTATTTGCTCAATATCTTTTAATGTTAAAAATTTTGTTTCAGTGAAATGGAAATATCTCTCGAAAGAAGAACATTAGCAACAAAACAACAAAGACAGCGATAACAAAGTCTATTTCGAGAACGAGTAGGATGATCAACTAATAGATAAAGATTTCTGTGTACCACACATGAAAGGCTTGAACAAATAAGACTAAGAAACGTATTAGATAAGGAACTGATTAAACTAATTATTTTTCTTGGGAAATAATTTCGACTAAATGCAGACTATTTTATTTGTGTAGATTATTAAAATGACTAAGGGAAGTAATCACGTATAAATTTACTAAAAAGATGGTTCAGGAAATATAATAAACAGGAAATATATAAATAAATAACTAAATAAATACACATTGATAATTATTATATGGTTTGATATTTACAATAGTTTAGCCATCTCCCGGATCGCATGAAGTATCAAGTAATTGTAGTATATGATTTATGACAGGAAATGCCAAAGGTCTGAATGAAATTTAAACAGAAACATTTGATATAAGATTTGATTTGTGGTGATCACATTATGCAGTGTTTATAATAAAAGATACCAACATTTTGTACTCAATGTCACCCCAGAACGTCAAATGACCTGGATGTTCTCAAGATTTATCTAAAAGGTGTCCTCAAAGCCACCAAGTGTAAAATCAGCACTCAGATGATATCGGTTGTTGCACCGACATAAAGAGAAAATAAAATTAAGATGTGAACATACAAGACAAACGGATAAAAGGAAGTTATGTAAAAGGTAAGAGAAATGTGAGGTGAGAGCAGAATTTCAAGTAACCCCGCAAAAGATAGAATGTTCGAAGAAAGACCAGAAACACCACACCGTTGATTGGCCGATGTATTTAAATAATTATATTATGTCTGTAAAATTTATCCTCATATTCTTACTAATATACGAGTTATTATTTCTAATAAAACAGTTATAAACTGGTATGTTTATTGTACATCCTCAACGTTTCACCAGCATCAGTTTTTTTAGCGCCGTTTTCGTTGTTAAAGAATTGGCTTGCATAATAAAATCTAACGGCGTAATTGTCATTTAATTATTCATTCAGTGTTCCTGTCTGCTGATTCTTGTTTACTAAGATTTCTTACTCGAAAACAAAAGATATCGTCTTTTAAAGTATTTATTCTAATTTGTCTAGCACGGGTTAATTGAATTGAACGGAAGGTAGCGTCGATATTATTATTCTCCTTATAAACAATGGAAAAGAAAATGATGCAGTTCAGACATGAGCCGAGTTTTAAAAAATTACTTTCTCATGACCTTAACACTTTTTGTTGTCCACTTTTCCATAAAGTAATGTCTTCATTTGTAAACAAATGTATTTCTAAGTGTATTACCTGTAAAATAAGTAGTGTAGATCGTTTACAAGAAATACGAAAAATTTTCTGAGGTATTGCTGAAAAGCTATTTGTTCGACCAAGAAGTCGTTCTAAAATAAAAAATAAAATAACATTTTTGATAATTTTGTAACGGAGAAATTTACTGTTCTCCTCCAGAAGACATTCAGCTTTCATTGATTGAATAGTTATCGATACTGTCACTTGAAATATATAAAATATTAAAACAGATTGTTTTCAAATTGGGCTTCTGTAATTCACGTTATGTTATAGTTATTTCTATTATTCCTTTCAAATATATTTATTTTTTGTTAGTATGGAAACTTAACAGCTTCAATATGTCATTATATTTTCTTTTACTCAAATGTGTTACCCATTTTGTTTTTGCTGTCGCTACAAGTCGTCATGTGATGCAGTTTTTATTATTTTTCGAAAATGGTATAGAGCATCAAATCAAATGACTGTTTCGATATAGAAATGCAGGTTCAATTCCTGTCTGAGAACACATATTTTATACAAAATTTCTCTGTTATTCAAGACAGTAAATGTAATACTGTTTAATTAAAAACGGAACATTTACTTAAATAAATTGTATCGATAAAAAGACCGTTACTATACTACACAAGCGTCATACCAACTGTACCAACGGGCCTCGGCGATGAAGAGGTAACGAATTAGACTCGATATAGCCCCGCTCTTCACAAATTCCGTGGTGAAATTCATCCGAGTTTCCCTTACCCATAAGATTGTACAGCCACGAACTACCACTTATATATATATATATATATATATATATATATATATATATATATATATATATATATGTGTGTGTGTGTGTGTCTTTAAAATGAACTAATACACATATATTTCTAAAGAATTAATGTTTGTTTTTAATCAGACATTTTTATAACTTCTCATATTGTATTTAAACACTTTATTTGAAATAGACGCCATATTCCTATTTATTTATTAAAATACGTAATCGGCTTACACTTTCGAGGTTGTTTGCCGATTTGTCTGTATGCGTGCTGGATTGATGTGTGCTTAGACGACTGCCTTCTTTTACAACGACCAATCGCGAAAGATCCAATTTTAATGACCTAATCAGCACAGGATTACTTTGATTGTTATATGCATTGTTTAGCTTAACAAAATAGTCATCAGTAACAAGAACGAAATATCGTCCTCATTATCGATACCATGTAAAATCAGCTGGCTAACCATCAATCGCATACGAAGAAATTTATATTACAGCTTATTTTAAGTCTGTCCAAAAAGCCGCAAGTGAAAAGGACATCGCCCTATAAAGTGAATACGACGTCAAATTGGAACCATATAAGACATTTTGGCATCCAGATTTTGGAGCTTGATGCATTGATTGGCGAATACTATTTTGTACGGGAGTATTGACAACGTTTTTAATAAACATCACTTTCTGTTTGATGTGTACGAGTTGTGTCATTAGAACATTGGCGTACTTTTTCTCTTCAAATGACCAGCATTTTAATGGAAAATGGGAAAGAGAACACTAACAGTAATTTTATTTTTTTACTTTTTTTTTACCATTTCTTTATGAGGGATGAAATAATTGTGTGGGTGTTGTGAATACAAAATTATTAGTGTTTTTTCTGTTTCAGTCGCCAGTCTTCAAGGGAACTCGTTCAATAATCGTTACAATTCTACAACCCTCGGCCTATTTTTGTTAAGTGTATGATGAGAAAAACTATAATTTCCGCTCGCTAAATATCAAAACTGTCCGTCGCCAGTATATCCCATGGCAAAATGTTCTACGTGAAAACGCCAGTCGTCAACACTTCCATGAAGAAAAAAAATAGCAATCGCCAACATGTCTGCTGTGGAAAAAATACCAATCGCCAACATGTCCGCCGTGAAAAAAAAATACCAATCGCCAACATGTCCGCCGTGGAAAAAATACCAATCGCCAACACGTCCGCTGTGAAATATGTCAGTCACCAACATGCACACGACGTATATTCGGCACACTCAGCCTTTTCATCGTTGAGAGACGACTATAGTGTGGAAATTACTTCGGTAGGCAGTTTCGAAGTAAAGACATTTAAATAATATTAACCAATTTTATTAAAAAAAAATAACGCGATTTGTTCACCAAAATGGCCGATATAATAATGACGAATGGGAAAGAGATATCCACTTGCAATGGCTCTCTTTATTTTTTCTTCACGGTCTTAGTGTGATGGTCGTGTTGCAGTTTTCTGAAAATATGGACAAAGGAAGAATCCATAAAAAAAACCATTGTGAAGTGATTCTTGAGATCATTGTCTCAGTTCAACAAGACGCTGTTTAGTCCTACTTGACGCAACATGTTCATAAATCATTGCAAGTTAATTGCACGAGTCACAATATTTATCGTAAGTAATGTAAGTACTGTGAAGAGATATTCCTCGTTCTTATTACCTAAAAAAATATTTTCTTCTTGAAAATACCCGGCACCAAAGTGCAGATGTCAAAATATTGTAAACGGTTGTAAGCTGGGACAGAAAAAGACAGTTCCGAATTTCCGTCGCCATTCAGAGTTCACATAGCCAGCTATATTATGTTTCGGTAAGATAAAATACAAACTATAATATAGACAGACTGAGGAACACAGAAAACAGTGTGAGGCACTTGTATTAAAGAGAGATAGAAGACAAAAAAATAGAAAGTGATACATGTAAAGATGAGGACAGGCTGATATAAGGATAGACATCTTGGCCAGATACAAGATTAGGAATAAAAAAATAGTGTTCATCTGTATTAGAGCTGATTAGTGTATATTGTTCCCGATGGCTTGCTGAAAAATTCGGTTTTCTGTGAATAAACCCAGTTCAATTATCACAGTTGGGGAGCAATTCCTGCAAGTGGAGACCATTTGACTTCCATAGAATTCTATTATTCTACTTAATTGAACCAGTTTGAGTCATTATTCTTAAGTCGTTTGCAATTCGCGTCCTTCGTTTCTGGGTTCGTCATCTGCACAAGCACAGCTAGAAGTGTAAATATTACAGGAGCGAAAACGAGGTGTAAAAACTGTATTTACCTTTAGATGTTCCAAACTGCGTATATCTTCGTATAGATCATTTCATCTGGACCAGTTTATCTAACTCCAGATTTATGTCTATATATTGAATTGTTCCTATCTGTCCATATTTCTCTCTCTCCTATATATATATATATATATATATATATATAAGAACGTTATAAAAAGTGGTCGATGTAAAATATAAAAATATGTCGTTTCTCTGATGGGTGTTGGACGCCTTTCGAATTTCGTGTGTGTTTTTCGCTTTTATTGTTGTGCTTCGATGAGTGCATGTTTGTGTGAGTGTTTATTTGAATTGTTATTTACATTCTCTTAAGTCTAGCATTAATTTCGTCCAATTAACAGATGTTTCTATCACATTTAAGGGTTGTGGGGTGATTATTACTAACACTATTTTGTTTGGTTTCTGTAGATAATTTTCTTTTCATTGAAAATATTTATTGGGGCTTAAATTTTATAAAGTTGTTATTTTATTCCCCTCCACAGACAAATTGTTCATATAGGTACTATTGGTTGGTGCAAAAATAATATCGTTTTTTGACGTATTTTTTAACGTCAAAAAACGATATTATTTTTGCACCAGCCTAATAGTTAGGACTTCATAGAGTCACTGAGAATGTAGTATAAAATGGTATGAATGAATGTGTTGTTTTAGTGCAAGAATTATTGTAGCATGTTTGGGTCAGTGTTTGTGGCTAACTAGTTTTATTTTTAGACAAATGAAAAACAACATTCCCCATGCACACTTCAGGCCATGTACCACATTTGTACAGCAATATTCCGACCGCCTGATTGCGTGAAAACGCTTGAAACTGGTAGACATGGTCGGTTATTGCCTACTTGAAATTTGACTTAAAATATGTGTGTGTGTGTTTTCATACCTGCCTCAGTCTGTTCACATTTTATTGGAGTCAGTCTCAACCTGTTCTAATCTATATCAGAGTTTTCATATTTATCTATAAATGTCATTGTATAATTGTAGAGAAAAAATTTCAAAAGTAATACGTTTCATTAGAATTTGCTTAAATATTTGTCAGTTTGGTTTGTGATTAGAATATTTTTAAAACATGAAATATATCATTGTTTTTAATAATGGAATTAGATTTATATCTGTTTGAAACAATAAAAATCGAAATTTATGTGTCCAGTAAATATGTTATAATCATATTTAAAACATATTCTTTTACGTGCCGTGTCTTTTCAGATCGTGGTTAAACATAGCTTTAAAAATTCCACCACGTTATAGCACAAAGCCGCACTTGGTATCCAGTGAGTGTTAAAGTTTCCAAACCTTTTCTTCATTGTGGGACTCAGATCTTAGTGTCTATTTAAAAAAAGAAGAGTTAAAGAATAAATATTTATCCATCAACATTTTGCAAACTTTATTCATATGCAAATGTTGTTAGTTGTTCTAAGAAAAGTATTCTACTCCTCCGCTATTAATGTTGCTGTTCTCAAACAGAATAATATGTTATTGTAAAATAACTTGATTACGGCACAAATTCATATTTTGTCAGGAATTCAGAATTAAATGAATCGTTTCTACTTGTAATTTTATTTTTACGATTCTTTCGACCTATGCATATTTCAGAAATTTTGTTAATCGATTCTCCGAATTATTATAGTTCTGCATGTTCCAATGTTAATTAATTGCTTTGCACATGTCTTACGGCGGAGTAATGGATAGCTGCTCGAATTGAGGAATCGGAGAGCCAAGTTCGAAATCAAGTGGAATCCATTACATTCACTTAAGTGCCAATACCCTTGGGAAAAGTATGAATCCTCTTCTTTTCCTTCTAGCTATGGGTAAATAGAAAGCCAGACCGGGTTGGTTGGAAACTGGTCTACTGCAGAAAGAAATGACAACCTACTGCGGGGAAAAATCTGCCTTGTCAGTCATGTATTGAAAGATACATGATCGCCTAAGCGTGTATCACGCATGGCATGTAACTGACTGCACGTGCCTTGTACCTTGTTATCCTCTCAGATAAGTAATGAACCATTCCATTTCGAAGGAAAATTTTCTCTCTCGTCTATCAGACATGTTTGGTTTTACGGAGAAAAAAGCTTGTATAATAATAAAAAAAAGAAAGAGGAGGCAAATTAATAGTTATAAAATATATATCAATGGACGTGCCGATATCTGAACTTAAGATATCTACACATAAGACAACAGAGATTTGCATAAAATGTAGACCCTCGGGGTAGGACAAGAGAGTCATTCGCGTTCTCGCAAGAAGATCGAAGTTTTGAAGTCCTAGAAATCATATACCCTCCATGGCGAAATTAACGAAATCCAAAAGTGAATAAATAATTATTTTACGTATGAAAAAAAATCTTGTATTATCCGGTGTTAATAGAATAACATAAGAAAATCGAATCAATAAAAATGGTGATAGTATTCAAGGGGATTTATGATAAATTTCTTTTCAAAGTTTTCCCTTGTAAAATGTGCTTTGTCAAAGAGAAATCATTACAACAATTTAAAGCACTCCCCAAATATATTAACTTCCAGTGCGAGTTATTCATACAATTTCTTTCATAATATCGATCAATGATTAGACTTCATTGTTCAACGCTGACTGGAAATTTCGATTGAGTATTTCCTCGTTCAGGTGAGCAAGTGTGATTCCATTGTTTTATTTGAAAAGGAAACCGGAAATCTCATTCATGTTTACTGTACGATACGTGTGTGTGAGTGACAGACAGATAGATAGATAGATAGATAGATAGATAGATACTATTGCAAATATTTTATAGTCACGTACTACCTGAGCCCTCTACTTACATATACAATTGGTTCTTGAAAGAAGATTCTAAATTGGAAAATACGATTATTTATAGAGATAAGTAATATGTAAGAAAATTGAGTTGCCGCAAAGGAGATCAAGAGTAGCAGTGGATGAAGATGCAGGCTGAAAGAACATTATGTTTAAGGTTTCAAGTTCTAGATTCAGGAGAGTCCCACAGGAAATTAGCCAACTAGATTAAAGCATCGGTTCGTGAATTTGATGATTCTTCTCCGAAATAACTTTATCAAAGAATATGCGGAAATTATAATAATTTCTAATTAATCCTTTTGTATGTGAAAGATATTTTAATTTTTTTTTCTTTAGCAAGGTCAGTATTTCCAAAAATCTAAACAGCTATATCAATCTTTTCCTTTCTTTATATCAAATATTTTTACTTCTGTAATTAATAATGAAACACATACGGTTTAATCGTCTTACAAATTCAATCTGGCAGTTATTATAAAAGCTTACAAATGACGTCATATATTTAAAAACATATAAGTTTTGACTTAGGCAATTTTTCCAAATAGAGAAGGTTTACTTGCCGAGAAAGTGAGTGTCAGACAGCTAGCCAACGCCGATCCAGAGAGTGAGAGAGAGGGAGGCAGCTAGCCAACGACGACAATCCAGAGAGTGAGGGAGGGAGACAGCTAGCCAACGCCGACAATTCAGAGAGAGAGGGAGGGAGACAGCTAGCCAACGCCGACAATACAGAGAGAGAGGAAGGGAGACAGCTAGCCAACGCCGACAATACAGAGAGAGAGGAAGGGAGACAGCTAGCCAACGACGACAATCCAGAGAGAGAGATTGGGAGGGATACAGCTAGCCGACGACGACAATCCAGAGAGAGAGAGAGAGAGACAGAGACAGAGAGAGAAAGAGCGAGGGAGACAGCTAGCAACGCCGACAATCCAGAGAGAGAGAGAGAGAGGGAGAGAGACAGCTAGCCAACGATGACAATCCAGAGAGAGAGAGAGAGAGAGGGAGGGAGACAGCTAGCCGACGATGACTATCCAGAGAGAGAGAGAGAGAGATAGGGAGGGAGACAGCTAGCCAACGACGACGATCCAGAGAGAGAGAGAGATAGGGAGGGAGACAGCTAGCCAGCGACGACTATCCAGAGAGAGAGGGAGGGAGACAGCTAGCCAACGACGACGATCCAGAGAGAGAGGGAGGGAGACAGCTAGCCAACGACGACGATCCAGAGAGAGAGGGAGGGAGACAGCTAGCCAACGACGACGATCCAGGGAGAGAGGGAGGGAGACAGCTAGCCAACGACGACGATCCAGGGAGAGAGGGAGGGAGACAGCTAGCCAACGACGACGATCCAGGGAGAGAGGGAGGGAGACAGCTAGCCAACGACGACGATCCAGGGAGAGAGGGAGGGAGACAGCTAGCCAACGACGACGATCCAGGGAGAGAGGGAGGGAGACAGCTAGCCAACGACGACAATCCAGAGAGAGAGAGAGAGAGAGAGAGAGGGAGACGGCTAGCCAACGACGACAATCCAGAGAGAGAGAGAGAGAGAGAGAGACAGCTACCCAACTACGACAATCCAAAGAGAGAGAGACCTAGCCAACGACGACAATCCAGAGAGAGAGAGGGAGGGAGACAGGTAGCCGACGACGACAATCCAGAGAGAGAGAGAGAGAGAGAGAGGGAGGGAGACAGCTAGCCAGCGACGACGATCCAGAGATAGAGGGAGTGATACAGCTAGCCCACGACGACAATCCAGAGAGAGTGGGAGGGATACAGCTAGCCCACGACGACAATCCAGAGAGAGAGAGAGGCAGGGAGGGAGACAGCTAGCCAACGATGACAATCCAGAGAGAGAGGGAGGGAGACAGCTAGCCAACGATGACAATCCAGAGAGAGAGGGAGGGAGACAGTTAGCCAACGCCGACAATCCAGAGAGAGAGGGAGACAGTTAGCCAACGCCGACAATCCAGAGAGAGAGAGGGAGAGAGACAGCCAGACAGCCAACGCCGACAATCCAGAAAGAGAGAGAGGGAGGGAGACAGCCAGACAGCCAACGACGACAATCCCGAAAGAGAGAGGAAGTGAGAAAGAGAGAGAGAGAGAGAAATAGGGGGAGACAGCCTGCCAACGACGACAATCCAGAGAAAGAGACTCCCAGAGAGAGAGAGAGAGAGAGAGAGAGAGAGAGAGAGAGAGAGTCTTTAGTTACTAGCCATCATTACATAATGCCAACCCAGCAGTCACGCTCTATGTAAAACTTATTTCTAAAAATCGGTTGATATATGATAGGAAATTAAGTGTAAATATTTGCAATTACTAATTTCATTAGCATTTAAAAATGAATGAAGTAAACCGTTACTGTATGTTTAATATAAATCTTATGAATCCTATTACAGTTTGTCATTTTAAATATGGTAGATTGTCCTGTTGATTCCAAGGCTTTCTGATGAATAATTACGTTCCTAGTTGTATTTGTTTGAAGACTTGAGAAACCATTTGTCCAGTGAAACACGATTCTCGTATACCAGTTTGAAAGAAAAAATAAAGAGAAAAAGTAATAAAATTTTTTTTATCATACAGGCTGAGCAGACAGAACTAATTTATTTTATTTGGCTTTATAAAGCCAAAATATGGTGGCGGGAATTTATACTAAGACAAGAAACTGATTCACTATTCACGCACTGAATTCTTGGCTTCAGATATTGATCGCTCGTACAAACTCGCACAAATGTCATTACTCTTACTACAGATTGGCAAGTATTAAGCAATGAATGGAATGCGAAAACAACCACGTAGATGTGACGTCGAATCACAGTGCCAATTCAATGGTTCCGATCACGGCTGTCGGGATATAAAGTAACTACTCGTACATATCACGGGGAAAGAAGGAAAAGAAATTTCCCTCACTTAAGCTGATGAAACGCAACAATGTACCCTTTGGGTAAAATATATCAGACTAATGTGGTAGAGTCTAACTCAAGTTTTATGTATTCATAGAATGTCAAGCTCACAAGCAGTAAATACTATTGGCTCTGTATTCAAAAATGAAAAAAATCTTATAGACAGTAGCCGCTATAAGCTCTTTACTTAGAAAATAAATCTTATAGGCAGTCGGTTTTGTAAATTTTTTTTTGGAAGATAAAACATCAGTAAAACAAACTAGAAAATATCTCCTATAGACACTGTATTTCACAAGGAATTTAGTGGATTTTTTAAAGAATATAAAACAAGTAGTTTGATTAATCTAAAAAATACAACTTGTATTCTATCAGGGAAGGTACTGAAATCTGTTCCAATATATAATAGTAACTTGAAGATATGATATGCAAACTTAAATATCACGCCAACAGTGGGTTATTGAAAGGCAATGCTAGTTTGTAATCGAATATCCATTTAACGAATGCAATTTTAATTAAAAGATAATGCGATTAAAATAAACGGGTATTGAAAGTTTACCAAATTCGGAATAGTGTACAGAAAATTTCCTTCCACATTTGTGCAACATATTTCTCGGCTCACAAATTTCTGACATAACGAGGGACCGTTTAAAACAAAAGGACAAAAAATGAAAAATGTAAAAACAAAATCAATAGAAAGTTCAATCAAGTCAATGTAGCGGACGTCCATATTTAACTATAAAGCTGTACGTTTTAAATATAAAGCTCTGTAATTTTAACGTTATCGTTGTGAAACTATAACAATAGTTGATTTATTTCCTTATATATATATATATATATATATATATATATAGATATAGATCCATGAATATTTAAATGAGATCATTTAAATATTCATTCACTAATATAATAGCATCATCTACATGCAAAAAAAGGCTATAAAAAATGAAAGACTTGTTAATAAAAACAAAAAACAAAACAACACTTAATAATATTAACTTTGAACATGGACACAATACCTTGACCATGTTTTGAAAGAGGGTGCAGCAAATATAACGTCATTTTTCGTTTATTAACTTATTGAACAAAAATAAATTACAGAAGGTTAAGAAAATTTGTAAGTATTGTCGCATCAAAACAACTTGATTTATTATGATTAGCAAAGTAGCTAACATGTTCAGAATACTCCGCTTCATGTAGAATACAATGCTGACCCCTATCAGCAACACTTTTATAAAACATGACATTTGTTTTTGGTTTGACCTGTAAACAAGGTCTTTCAAGGCACACCTAAGTGAAGTTAGGTCTGGTGATCGTGATAGCCACTCAGCTGCTCCACATCGTCCTATTCACCTCAACTCGGAAAAAATTGTTGGGGGGGGGGGGAGGCTTTTACCGCACCATCTATAAATAACCTCAATAAATTACAAACATTATGTCTGTTTATTTCTATCATATTCCTTTCATATTCACGAATATTTTCCTCTATATTAAAATTAAATAAGGCAAGAAATGCACCGTAACAGTGAAAATCACTTTTATTTTCCAAGTACTTTCCATCTCTTTCTGAGATCAACAGGAATGCAACTGGTAAGATAACAACTATGTGCAGCTATCGATTCTTGAATTCTTTCTTTTGCGTTTAAATGAAACGGCTGGCAGTTACGCTTTAGCGTTGATTAGAATGTGAAAAATTATCCATTATGGAATTTTTTTCTTTTATGTTGGAATATGTCGAGCACCCCTGATGATCTCAGAAAGAGATGGAAAGTACTTGGGTAAATGAAAGATGATTCTCACTGTTACAGTTCATTTCTTGCCTCATTTGATTGTAATATACGGAAAAATATTCGTGAATATGACAGGATTATGATAAAAATAATCAGACATAACGTTTGTAATTTATTCAAGCAGACATGCCTAAAAGAAAATTTTCTGCCTAAATACACAAATAAATAAATGAAGATGACTCCATTAATAAAAACGCGCCATGAAGACGGTTTTAAATTTGGTTATTTGATTACACAATCTCAGTAGTAGAAGTTAGATACTTTTTACAGAAGTGGGAAGTTCTTGTGTAGTGATTTATTTTAGTAGAAAAACCATTATGAAAATATAACATTATTAGTTATTGACAAGAGTTTTCTGTTGTACTTCAGTTTTACGCGGTGTACGTATAAATGATTGCAGGAACTTTTGTGCTTTTCAGTTTCTTATTAAGCTTCTTTCACAATAGTAACGATTGAAATCAACACGCTAATGAAATGAACCGTGAGAAGTGCCTGCTGCTAATCAGCTTGAACTCATCACAATATCGTATTGGTCAGTAAGAGGCGATTTTCTATCCAGTTTGTCAGGCGTCTTTATCTAAATATTTATTATTTTGATACAAGACTTCAGTAATGAGGTACTCGGTGGGGGTTAAACGTAATAAACCAGTGAACTTTCAAACAAGGAGCAGAAATATTCATTTCGTTAACTTACGTCTGGCACAATGTAAAAAAAAACAAACGAGGGGTCCATTGAGAACCAAACTTATGCCTACTATCGTGCCGTCTTGAACGTTTTGTCACGCTATGGTGGGCTGGGGGCCAAAACCCCCTCAAGTTTTGCGCAAACTGAGAACTGAACTGAAGACTACATTTTTATTGTGATAAACTATATGATTTGTCTAAAAATCACTACTACTATTAATTTTCCGAAATAAAAAAAAAAAAAAATCGTTTTCTTTTTTTTCCAAAACATTAACTTTTATGCGAGTCTTATTATGCGGATAAAACGTCTCCTTCCAGAAAATAAGCATATACGAGAAACAAAGCCTGTGCGTTTAAATTCAAAACCAAAATGTTTATAAAGTGTTGAATAACTAAAATTATGAGAGTATCAGATCAAGAATCTTTGAAAGTTAATATTTTAATCAGATCTCCCCCGATACTTTTTAATTTTATGTGATGATATATGAAAAGTTACTAGGGTCTTCCTAAATTGCCTCGTTAACTACGACAAAGGAAACACCTAAACAATAGCTCTCTACCAGCCGCTACGGGGTGGAGGGGCTAATAGGCAGAGAAAGGAAATGAGACGAGAGGTAACAAAAGGATACTGCTTCAGAAAGCATAACAAGTTTAGGAACAGAATGCCCACAAGACCGACATCGCAAGGCACCAAGTCTTGCTCACTGCTGGTTTTCCCGTCGCTTTGACGAGAGATGCTGGCAGAAACCCGGATCTAGACAAGTTGCGGAGAGGCCCGTATCTGAACATGCAATCGCTCCTCTGCTAACGCAGAAAACCTGGAGATTACTGGTTTTGACAGACGTATCCGCATGCGATCCGAGGCCTATTTTTGCCTCTGTATTGACGTGCGTTTGTCACACACGTCATAAATGGCGTCAAATTCATTTAGAAATGTATAAACCGTCAGCTGTATGCAAATTCTTAGATCACTATTAAAAAGATGGCTTCGAGCGAATGAAGACCGTGGCTGTTAAAGAGGACCATTCTTCTACGTACATTGTAGACTGGTGTTATATAATAGTGACCACACCACGAGAGGAGTGAACAACAGAAACAACAAAAATAGTTAGCACATGGACCTGGAAGAGAAAATAACGATATGATCAAATGTTGATTCAGAGTACAAACCGATGTTTTTGGGTGGGTGGGGGGTGGCGCCATCAACACTAGAAAGAGCAATGACAGTTAATGAACTTAAAAAACCTGTAACCTTTCGCTGAAAAAAAAAAAAAAAGAAAAAAAATGAAAATTTTATAAATTTCAAGCGACAGTAGCACTGGCTGCTCGGTCATTGTATACCGAATGTTTCCTTATGAGGAAACAGCAAATTTTACCATTATTCATATTAACATCGTCTAGAATAAAGTGGGGGCAAAATTCATTTAACTTGCGAATTATCCTGTAAGATTATTTTCATAACTATTGCCTTACGAGCAATTTCTTACACGACATCTTTTAACTACCAACAAATGAGAATAAACGGGTCGAAACTGGAGTTGAAGCGAAAAATCATTTTTCCCGGGCAGCAAGCAGCCAACCTTGCCATTAAATGATACATTCTATAAAACCCTGGGACAATCAATATTTCTTCTGTTATACAGAATCCATTAGCCCTCCCTTTTGTTATTCTGAACTGTCGGCCATCTTTATTTTTTCTACCATAATTCAATGTGAAGTTTGTTATTTTTATGTTGACCAATTATTTACAACCATTTGTCAGAGATAAACTCAGAAATATATGAATAAATACACAACGTGTGAAACCGAATGAACAAATGCAGGAAACTCAAATGTCTTTCAATATTTAAGTAAACACTGTTAGAATCAAGTAGTAATATGTATGAATGGAGTCTTATGTCAAGCAATTTTTTAATCGGTAACTAGGAAATGAATTGTGTATGTATAAGATGCTATAAAAATCACAGTGTGAACGTGATATCTAGTGAAGGGTATATTCTCTCTAACCACGATAACAGATTCTCAGATAGCGACAAGATAATCCTTTTCAGATTAGAAATTTACAAATTAAATAACACGTAATTACTTATGGTGGCAGAAAGCATGGATATCAGCAAAAGAAACAGACCATGATGCGAGTTACCAATTGGGGATGTCAAAATCATGCAAGCACAAATTTTAAGTTAAATATCCTGGAAGTGTTTTAACAGTGGTCTGAAAATATGACACTGAAATCTGAAGTAACATTGAAATAGCGAAATATGCCTTCCGAAAATTAAGCAAGGTATAAAGAAGCAGGAAAATCTGGTTAAACACAAGAAAAATATGATGAACTGCTTTGTAATATCAATTCTCTAATACGGCAGTGAATGCTGGACAATTTCCTTATAGATGAAGGAAGACTTGAGGCAACAGAGATTCGATTAGACAGACGGATGCTGATAATACTGTGGATGGAACATGTAAGCAAGAAGGAAGGCTTAAAAAATGGAAACAAAGCGGACGCTTATAATTAGAATCAGAAAAAGACACTTGAAATTTCTACTGGTAGAAGCGGACATGATGGTAAAACGAAAAACAATGTTACGAGCTGCGAAGGATATCAAGTCAAGGAGATTCATGAATACCCACGTACGAAGTTTAATTATGTCACCATATTTTGCTAAATCTTTACTATTATAAGGTTTCCCCACGTATGTCTTTGAATAATATATTTTTGCACTTATATTAATATATAGTAGTTCCGAGGTATTTCATTTATGTTTTATTAACAGAATACCAATGCATCACTATATCTAGTAAAACCTTATATTAGTTCTAGTTTACATGAGATTAAAAAATGACAGCATATTTTGTTAAATCTTTACCACTGTTGAAAGATTTTCATATGTAAGATTTTAATTTCATAAATACATCGCTAGTGAAAGAGTGTTAACATTTTATTAAATTGTTACCCATTTATTGCAATGCCAAATCTCCTCAAAACGGATAAAGTAAGTACCTGCCACGGCATCTCTTTAATATTTGTGAATTGCCACGTCATTTTGGGAAAGTTAATGAAGTGATTCCCCGTGGCCTTTTTCAACTGTTTGCAGAGTTGTCTCTTTCAAACTGGCTGACAGTTTTCTCGGTGCTTTAAACCATAACCGAGGTACAGAGCTTACCAGAGAAACATCTAGTATATTATAAAAGCTTTGCATGTAATTGTTTTTTCAAATATCCTGTATTCAATTGTTAAAACAGACACTGATCTGTCACCACCAGCTGAACTAATATAATTGATACAAATATACATTTTGCCACTTAGCTGATTGGTGTTACCATCAGCATCCCGAATCTAGAGCTGTAAAAGCAACCCTTCAGCAATCACTCCGCCCACTCGTCAAGGGATATCAGTAATATAAGCAAGCGCAGATCTATTGTTTCTCTTGATCGTCAGTTGTCACACATATTAGTATCTTCATTTTTATTGTTTTCATATATACCATTCCCAGCACTATCTCTAATCTCTGTCTGTAGGTCTCATTAGAGAAAATAGATACCAGCAAGAATCAGAAAGAAAAAGAAATGTACAAAATCAGAACAAAAAGGACAACATATATATAAAAAAATATTTCAAGAGAAGCTCTGATTAAAAAAAAAAGGTACAAAATCAGGAATCTTTAAAGATTAATAACTAATTTAGTCCTACGTTTGACATCTGATTTTACTCCTGGGTATGACGATAAACTACATCCGGTAGCAAAGTGTCTGATCGGGAGATTGGGGGTTTTTGAGGAGCGTGGAACCACTTTTTAATTGCTGTTGTTTCCAGGTCCAATTTGTCACGGGGTGGTAGCACCTGCTAAGGTCCCAGCTGTGGGCAAATAGTGAACCCTCCCCAAACAAAAACAAAACACTATTAAAGCATAAAAATACTTATTTATAGTAAAATGACCAGCAATACATTTTATCTTTAGATGAAGGCATACAATTTCGTTCAAAATATATTTAGTTGAAACCATAAAACTGCGTAAAAAATATTTCAATTTCGGAATTAACCATTGGAGACTGTTACACAGCTAAACAAAATCAACCAACCAAACATTTAATCTATCTATCGCCACGTTTAATGTCTGACGTAGCCCCTGCCACTTTTACTTTTTGATACCCTACTACTCTGTTAGTCAAAGAATCAAATAATTAGATATGAAACTCATTCTAAAGAATTAAAAGATAAATCAAACGACCGAGGCTGAAATACAATGTAAGAAGGCAGGCGAGCGCAATGGAATAAAATATAATGATCAAAATCATAGAAATTATGATACACGTTTAAATATTTTATGAAATATGAATTGCATAACATTTATAAAGTATTTGCTGTTCTTGACTGTAAATTGGAAATACCAATTCCCAGTATGAAATAAGTAAGCATCCTCGTGTTCCTTTCTGAGAACATTGATTATATTTTCTTTTTAAACTAAAGACCTATCGATATATAACTTAATTTATAGATTGTATAGATTAATATATACATATATACATATATACATATATATATATATATATATATATATCAAACATACCTAGTCGTGATGCACCCAAACATACAGCCACATTACGGTTGGTATTTAAATACAAGAAAAGAGAAGAGTCCGTGGATATTTTTAAAAGATGCCTAGAGTATCATGTGAGGAAAAATCGATTGCTTACTGGCTTGTTATGTTGCGTTGGATTTTTTTTCAATTTCTCGATCTTACCCCGAGGTTTATTGACACTTGTCGATATATAAAAGTGATATGAAGAATAGAGTGTTAAATTGAAAGGCCTTTTCGTGCAAAACATGTTTTTGCAATTATTTTGCTTACCTATGAAGCTATAAAAGTCTCTATATATCTATCCCAGACTGTGTGTGTGTGTGTGTGTGTGCTCGCACACACAATTAAAATATAGTTTCAGGGTATGCTATATTTACGGGTAAAAGTGTTCAATATCAGGGATAGAGCTTATATAAATATAAAAATGGACACTTAGAGAGACCAAGCGGCGATAGTATTTTTTCATATATATCTTAAGTCTGTTAATATCTGTCCACCTCTTGTCATATACATCTGTATTTTCATGCTGTCTATACTCATACTATCTCAGTCGTGTCATATATATATATATATATATATATATATATATATATATATATATTACTCTTTACCTCTTCATACCGAACTCAAACTTGTCATATCCAAGTCTTTAAGTTTCTCCATCTTTTTCTATATATCTATCTTTTTCATATTTATACAAATATTCTATCTTTTTATGTAAATTTCTTCATATTTCTCATTTAGCATAAGCCTTTGTACAATTCAATATAGACTCGATCACACAATAACAGAAATGCGGTTTAGGTCGAACATGTCAATTACTATTTCATGGCAAAATGATTACCATGTGTCGGCATAAATCTACGAAGCTATTTCGCTGGCTTTGTATGTTATTATACCTGCCTTTCTGTAGATATTTACCATTTATTTTATGACGAGTTATTTATTCCTCTGAATATGTATTTTGCAATTGGTATCTATCACAGCACGTTCATTAATAAGTTCATTTTGCTGACCACTTCTTTGTTAATCTAAGTGCGGTCGTCATGCGTGAACCCATCACTATAATCTCTCGACAGACTATCTATATCACTACAGTTATACACCTCATATAGATATATGCAAATAGCTTTAAGCGTGGAAGTGCCGATTAACTATAACACGAGACTTGACATTATATTTTATTAAATTTCAAAACTTCAATTATTTTCAGCCAAGCTGTATGTAAAACTCCAACATCGCCCCTGGTCCGATACGTATAAATTAGGTCTATCCTGTGTGAGAAACTGCGCCCGATCTTCTCTGGAACCGTTAGAGTATATAACCGCGTCTATCAGAAATATTTCTCACGTCTGAAAACTGTAAGTAAGTGTGAATTCATATACTTCGACATTCAGCCGGCGGAACTTACCCTAGGTGAACATTCTGGTACACTAAACTTCTTTGATTGCTTGCAATATTTATTTTGGCATCATACTATAGTTCAAGATAAATGTATGTTTGTATGTATCGATAGAATTGGTGATGTAATCTATTTAATTGAATCTCTTTTTCACATACGAGAAGGAACAATTTTCTGAATGATCTGAACATGCCGCTTGAGTAATAAGTCAGTTAAACATTTGTGCCCGACCCTACCCGGATATGCTCTAATTTCTGATTTCATGAAATGCTGACGTGATGAGTCATTTGTTTTCTTGCAGTAGAGATAATTGTATGTGATCATGTTAGACTGTTGGTGAAAAATAACTGAATGTAATCTTTGTCAGCAGATTCATATCATGAATATTGGTAAAAAATGCTTGTGAAATGCCAGCCCGATTAAAAATGACTTATAGTGAACATGCTATGAAATCCAAACACACTGAACTGAATTTATTTATAAGTGACCACCATTTCAAACGTTATTCGATTATTTTATCAAAATCTCTTACGAAAATCATGCACATTTGGCTGTAATGCATTTGGCCTGGTATACTTTTATCAAAGTGAGCATCATAATGGATATAGTAGGCTTCATATTTTGTACCTAATATTTATGTTGTCGGTGGAATCTCTCGCTCAATAATATTAAAATCAAAAACTTCATTTGCCCGGTTTTGGGTATTTATTCATCGTAATGCAATCTCGTATTAGGCTCTACCAATGGTGCGAAACACAATGAGGAAAACGCTTTCCCAACATGGTTTTTCGGATTGAAAAATATTTGCTGACAATCTCGTTACAACAAACATCTTTTTACTAAATTTAGCCGAGTCTGTGACTAAGGCAAAAATCATAAAAAAAAACCCCACCGGGAACTGAACTCTTTCAAGTAGTCCTACTCTAAGAGTAGATCAAGTCGATTTTTGAATCGTGGTATTGCACTCAATTTGAAAGTTGAGATTTGACATGATAAATAATATCCCAAAATATTTTTCCAAATCATTATCGTTTTTTGAGGAAACCAGTTTAGAAATTCAGTTTCTGTTCAAAATCATAGCGTTGGAATTTCATTGCACAAGCTCATTATTCCGAAATCATTGTGTTATCAAATAACACCCTCATTTACTTCAATGTCAAATTATACCGAAAAAATTAGCTATATTATGATGTAATATGGTGTAAAATGCAATAGTTTTAGTGTGATTTTCAATAAACAAAGCAAATTTAAATATACACTTTAATTATGATATAACAAATCTTATTTTTCAGTAGATTTTTACTTAAATTTAGTAGAAAATTTTGCGGTGAAGGGCACGTCTAAATTCAGAAGGACCCCCCATCTTACCTTTGTCAAGAAGTCATGGTAATTCATAAATATCAAATAAAATCTTTAGATAGCCATGAGTGGTTACGTCATTTAAACGAAGTCAATAAATATGAAAAAAAAAAATAAAACAAAACAAAAAAAAAAAAAACACACTAATATGTACTTTTAATCATGATTTTCTTGCCAGTGCATTTAAACAGGCGATTCTCCATTGGCTGCCTACTGTAAAGTACGGTATTCATTACGAAAATAAAATAAAACACAATATTAATCTTTTTTTTTAGGAAAATTCGTTTTTAATTATAACGATGTAAAATATATATATATATATATAAGTTTCTAAAATACATACGAATAAACAAAACGAAAAAAAAAAACAGTATAAATAGTTTCTAACTATAACCCATTAATGGCTACTAAGGTGGTGGGTTAATCCCAGAATTCTGAAACTATCGAAGAAAAATATTTACAAGAAAAGTTAAGCTAATAACTGTTTTAGGCTAAGAACTTATTTTTTTTTTTGTTATCCATCCCTGTGCAAGTTTTTTTTGCACTTTACTCGACTACCAATAATTTATTTATTTCTTCGTCGTATCTCCAATTATTTACATCCTGTTTTCAAATCATTTTTGTCTATTAAAATGATTATAAATTCCCTCTACCGGCAACTCATCCGACTGATTCGCTATTGCGTGCAGACACGTCTTTGAGCTAAATTTTTCCCACAAAATATTCCAAATATATAATCAGATTTTATTTCTAGTGGATACTTATACTCGGGTAGTGTTCGAAAATACTTGGGTTAACTAAAAACTATGGCGGTTTCCTTGATGAATTTCATCTTAACATCAAGAAACTGATTAGACAACTAGATTGAATCTGTATAAAAACAAATAGACAAAACGTCTATATTATCGAATGATATATATCTTTTTAATAACGTAAATTTTACTCTTATTTACATAACTCGTGCATAACTAAATAACTCCAAAGCATATTTTCAAACGCAAGTTACCTTAATACATGTAATATCACATTGTTGGTAAACATTCCCTTAGAAGGGAAACAATTCCAGAAGACAAAGCTATATTATTCGATTATCTTTCTCATAACCAGCATTTAGCCATCGAACTACTCCCGATGTAACAGAATAATAAGAGAGATAAAAAAAATGAAACGAATAGTAGCAGAGATGAAAATGAATATTCCCAAAGAAAAAATTCGCACTGAAGGTTAATTCAAAAGTTATTTATTTATTTATTTAATAGTATATAAATTCATATATAGAAAAAAATATTTGAAGTAATAATTTATCTTTTGTTTTTGCATTGCTCGTAATACCAGGTTTTATCATTTTATCTAAATTGTAAAATTATAATTCTATTCAGTTTGCAACTTAGTTCTTTTACTGGTTAATTTTATCGAAAATAATTTATGCATTTTAATTTTTCTATTCTGAATACTGTTTGGATTTATTATAAATTCTGTTTCGTTCAAACTGTGCCCCGACAGTTTCAAATTATTCATTTAAAGACATTTGAAACAAACAACGAATATATTAAGCATTTTGTCCTGTACTTAATAAACAGGATGTAAAAGTTACCGAGTCATTAAAAATTAATTCATTCAACCAAACCTTTTGGAACAGCCAAAGAATACTCTGAAGGACGATGCCAACATGATATACCGCGTCCCTGAATTTCAATTTTCCTGTTCATTCTAACAAGTCGAAGTTTTAAACACTTACCTGAAAAACAAAAAAAAACAAATGCATTAAAATCATGTTTTATTAAAGCGTAAATATTAACTATATATCAATTATGCGAAACTAGAAAACCTATCTGATTAGAAGAAACATCGACATTTAACACACACACACATATATATATATATATATATATATATAACGTGTGCGATGCATGTAAAGAGGAGGAAATAATGAAATTAAATATTTATGTTGCATCGCTGTAGAAGCTACAAGAACTAAATTATCACGGCATTTTATGTTCGTAATACTTAATAAAAAAACAACAAACAAACAAAAAAAACAACAAACAAAAAAAACAACAAACAAAAAAAAAAGGGTTCATGAAAAAAAAAAAGCGTTCATGAAAAAAAAAAGAAAAATGAATTAAATTATTAAAAATGAAAGTAACTCCGATAAAGCTTATGGCAAATATTCAATATTTCCTTCACCAACAACTAATCGCAGATATACGTACCTCTCATTTTTTTTAAACGTGTCATTGTTTTCACTTGTTTAATGTTTTGATGACACGGACCGAATTTACTGATACAAGAAAGTTTAATTAAATAAAATGTTTCAGACTGAATGATAAAACATAAGTAAAAGGAAGTTTTTACTGGATACATTCACTTAAAGAAGGTCAATAACCCATGTAGAAAGAGGAGAAAAGTAGATTTGTGTTTTGCATACATGAGGTGCGTTAATAAAATATTTATAACTGGCAGTACCTGTGAAAATTTCACGGCTTTCTTATTTTAATTTGCTGATTAATTATAATTATAACAACTTTAACAAAATATTACAATAATAATCATAAATATGAATGCAAGTCATTATTTGAGGAATTAAGAGGCTAAAAAGGAAACGATTTGAAATTGGCAAGTTTTTCCATTACATTGTACCAGACGGTAAACACATGAGAGCGTTATCTCTTATTCTATCTTTTTTTCTCTCACTGAAACAAACAGCGTCTCTGGCATGTCATTTTCATCTTTCCTCGCGATCAAAAATGTATTGCTGGTATTTTTACTATAAAAGCCTATTTCTGAACGTTTATAGAATTTTGATCCCAGTTTGGGGGTTAACTATTTGCCCATACCTCGGACCTTTACTGGTGCTACCACCTCGTGTCAGAGGGAGCCTGGGAACACCAGCATTTAAGTGGTGGTTCCACGCTCCTCCAAACCTCTGGATGAGAGGCTTTGCTGCCGGATGTAGTTTATAGTCATACCCAGGATGCATTTGTATTTGAGAAGACGCTTATAGTAGATGACAGTAAATGATATATTTTCTCTAAGATTCCTCGAATATTCAGGCCGGCAACTGAAAATAAGTAAATACACTGTTTAATAAATAAACAGAGCGCCTACTTCAATACGAGTATACAATATATATATATATATATATATATATATTAGGTAGGTAGAGCACTAAAGTCATTTTGAGAGTTTTTCTATATCTTATTACTATAAATGTTATATTTAAACAATATATTTTCGGTTCATGTGGAGAAGCATACTTTCTTTACAAAGACTATCAACCTGTAAGCCTTTATATATTTTACTGTTACAAAAAGCAATTAAGTTTACCTAGTTACGTGTGTCCACTAAATAAAACATTTATAATAATATGGTTGTAAAATATAGTGTATTTTTCTTTTCTATAGGCTATGAGGGAAACATTGCAGCGGCAGCTCCTTTGCAGCACCGAAGAGAGACAAACAAAGGGAATTTATTCCTTTGTCTACATGCACCAACTGAGCCAAGGGGTGTTAAATAAATATTTGGCTAGAGTTCCAGGGGGAGCATTCTTCCATGTCTTACTTCTCCTTCAGGAGACGACCGGGGTCATTACCTGCCGCTTGAGGCGGCACCAAGGACAATCTTTGGACGGCTGCCAAACCCAACTTTAAACTTCGACTTTCCATATGGACGCTATGGGCACCACAACACTGAATTGATCTTGTCACATCCTACCACCCTTAGGAGAGTAAGTAAGTAAATACCAATCTTATCGGTCGATTTTCATAAATGTGAACGAAATCTTATGTGTAAAAATTTCTGATAGAGTATATATGTAAAAGGACAATATGAATAAAGACAAAAGGAAAACTTATCTTAGCTGGGGCGTTTCGTCTTCTGAGTAACTTTATGAAGGCAAATGTAGGGATTTTATTTTGTGACAAGTATTTATATACAAGAGCAAAAATGTTATTTGTTTTTCGAAAATTTATGGTATATTCATTAAGTTAGCGGAAAAGTCAGGCAAGTTCATGGATAAGAAGTGATACAATTCATTGCTTAATAAACGAAACTAGGTGAATACTTATGAGCACTATTATACAAAAGAAAAAAGATATATATATATATATATATATATATATATATATAACGAGAATCCTCGGAATCAGCACTGCATAGTGACTGTTAGTTTGACACTTCAATGTAAATTCCAGATAAAGTATTGGTCGGTTTGCACAAACAAATTTCTTTAAAATTTGCTATATCTAGAGGAAGTATACTCAATATTGGAGATAGCTCTGTCTCTTGGCCTGAATGTAGCATTGATGTGTAAAATTGACAGACCATGTGGTGTTGATTTCATTATATATATATATATATATATGTGTGTGAACATTGAAGTCAACATTCAGAGGCGACAGATAGTTTCATGCTAGACGCAATCTTCAGGCCACATGTGCATTAGAACACATAGCCTGATGATTACGTTGACTTCACTGTTCACTTTTATATTTACACACGGTCAATCTATGACATTAAGCACTTTATCCCATAAATATAGCAAAAACTATATATATATATATATATATATGATAGATATACACACACGAAATTGTATCCAAAATGTCTGTTAATCTTGCCATAGAATAAACTTATCTTCAGAGTGAGTTTCCAATGTAACCTTCAAATGAAGAATGAAGAAAAAATAGGGTCTAACACTCACTAGTTCAGAGAAAATTAAAGACATTTAGCTTGCAACATTTTAATATAACACCATAATCCCATGAATAAATAGTTGCGAATTTTTATTCATTTTCTTGTCTGGCATTATTTATTTCTGGCAGATTTAGTTAGGGTACATTTTTGTAGTTTTACTCTCATAAATTCGAAAAAGGAGATAGATATAAATATTTCATATAAATATTTTAAAATTACACGGAAATAGACTTAAGTTATTATGCATTCGACATCACAAGTTAACGCATCAAGTTTTCTTGAAGCTTAAAAGATTGTTACCAGAATTTTCAACCTCGGGCGATATGTTGCCGCAAAGGTTCAAATGGGTCTTGACATAAGCAGCATCTGCTATTAACGTTATTGACTGAATTAGAAGAATTTCCTTTTATCAATTGTAATTAAATTTAAAACACGTAAATGAATAAGTTTTTTTTCTTCTCAACTTATTCAACTCTTTCATTTTAGCTGATATGTTTCTTATTTTCGTAGCATAAATGTATTTTATATCGCATGTAACCTAAGGCCTGCATATAAGCCTGTGTTTACAAGAAAACTGATTTATTTTCCATCTGTTTTGGCATTAGCTTTCATGTACGCATAGTGCATATGTAAATCAAGCAAAGATATAATATTTACATTTATTTCGTTCTATATACAGGCACAGGATGTGCAAAATGCAACTTATCATCGTGGAGGATAAAATCGGTGAGCATGAATTTAAAATCCTGCCTAGTTTGTTGCCTTCACTTTTGCACTGTTGCCCTTGGGAAAGGCATGGATCCATGTATTTTCTCCCCATCTATGGGTTAAATAACAGGATATTGGGGAAGCAGCCAATCTAAGAAAGGCACTACAATGAAGTTAAAATCCCCGGAGAAGACAGCTGGAAAGAGCTCTGCTATCTTTCCCAGAAATTCATGACAATTCACAGCTGACAAATAAAGAGGAATCATGATCACGTACTCCGTGAGGGGCATGGCATTTAGAATAATACATATACAGATATACACGCTGGTGTACATTTAACTTTATTGCATTTTTGTTGATTGTGTATGCGTGTGTGTGTGTGCGCGCAAGCGTGTGTGTAAAATAATGGCTGGCTGCTCGTTTCCGAGTACACCCGGCTGTTCGGTTGGACACCTAATTCCTGTTATCCAGGCATATTTGTGTTTCTTCAACAGCCAGAGCTAAATTGTGGTTTAAAAAAAGCTAAGTAGAACTAAGTTACAGTTTCTTCGAGATAGAGAGAGGCCATAATCTAGCATGATCAACAGTTTAAACAAGAGTACGCTCAAATACTTAGTCACGATGACTTGCGATTTTGAGCTGGCAAATCCATCAACGGCTCCCCCCCCCAATTCATCTCCCTAATTATATAACAATATTACGTGATTTAGTACATATGATTTATTTACTTATGATTGTAATTTATTACTTATCTCTGGTGATGTAGGTATATTTATACAAATCTTTCCGCTAAATATTATCATGTATTTACTTTATCAAGTGCTATTCTAGCTAATATAGAACAGGTTTGTCTAAGCTACACTTATTCAAGATCAGTATTGGGTCAGAGGCATGAGGAAGTGGGAATGTTTTCTTGAGACAAACTTTTCATTTGTTAAGAGTTTACTTTGAAAATCAGCATTCAAAATATTGTCTTTTACCAGTGTTCGATCACGGACCACTGGTACAAGACAATGCCGAAGCTTCTCATTCAGTAAGTAATAGCCTATAATATATATTTCTCAACTCACGGGCTGGTATATTTACTTCCAGAATTCCTTTTGTCTATATATTCATATAGCCATTCGATTATACTCAGTAATGAAATTAACTTGATGACAGATAAGACGAATAGACATGCATGCCAGTCTAGTCACAGGAGCAATTACCCAGAAAATAATTTGATTCTGTGATAGTAAATACTGATTTTAGAAGGCATCTTACTTTGGAATATTTAATATATATTTTATACTGCGACTTATATGCTATCAAACAGCTTACATACACTATCTAGATTACTTGTTATATGAAAGTCTTGGGAATTTTATAATTTAAAATTATTACTTAACATAATACCCATTTTAATTGTCACTGTTGAAAAGCTTTTGAGTATTTACACATCAATTGTAAAAAGTATACTCTTTACAAAGGGGAGTGATTGCGGTTTAAATTATCAAACCTTTTGAGTAGCACGCGCGTATATGTCAGTTTTACCTTTGTTCAAATATCCCGTCTTCACACGTCATGTTTTTAAGTGTAGCATCTAAACGCGTCAGTTTATTTTGTCGTGTAGTCACACACACACAATATATATATATATATATATATTGATTTAAAAATGGTTTAATCAATTAATTTATAATATCAATGCTCTGTAAATTTACATTGAGCACTATTTTGTAAAAATAAAAATATCTATAAGAACACCGGATTATATATCTTACTGTTCTATATATATATATATATATATATATTATAATAATATTTTTTGTTTAAAAATATGATTCCTTCGCTACATAAGAGTTCTCATGTTTCAAAAACGTGAGCCGAAATCATCCAAATAATTAATAAAATTAAGTTGGATTGACGTGTTTGAGATTGCTGTATGGAGCACTGTTTTTTAAAAATAAAAACAAAAATACTAAGGAACCCCGGATTATGCACCCAACGTGTTCTTTTCTATTTTCTGCATACCTGCACAAGGATATATATATATATATATATATAAAAACGACGGGCATAAAGCAAAACATTAAAATAAAAGCATTTTGCAAATATAAAAAAAAAATGTAATAGTCGATATAAATTATCTCAAACACACAAAAATTAAATCATTAGGTATTGAAGAGACGAACTTAAATTAATAAAAAGGAACGTTTCTTTCATTGACGACTGGAATAATGTTTGCCTAATTCGTTTGATATTTTATATTTGGTTTGCCAAGTTAAATATCTTAATAAACGGAATGTTGTACATCATCAGTCGTTAAATGTACCTTGTTGGGGAAACTTAAATATTAACGATTAGCGTAGATATTTATTTATTCAGTGAGTTACGTGCCATAGACTCTTAGGCGATCATTTATCTTTCGATACATGATTGACGATTTTTCTCGCAGTAGGTTACCATTTCTTTCTACGGTAGACCAGTTTCCATCCAATGCAACAGAACTCGGTCTATCCTGCTACTTGTCCATATCTTAGAAGAAGAGGATTCATATCTTTCCCGAGGGTATTAGCATGTAAGTGAACGTAATGGTTTCGATTAGACTTCGAACCCGGCTCTCAATTCGGGTCGCTATCCATTACTCCACCGCGCCTCCTTTATTTATTTATTAACAGTCCAATTTGATGCAATAATTAATGAAAAACTTTCTTTCATTTTATCTAAAATTTTGGGATAGGAAAAAAATCAATCATAGACAGAATCAACTATCTCAGTAAATTGATATCGATGTCTCATTATCAATATATCAGAGCACGTCCTTGTCAATCTCTCTGAGAGACTATATATATATATATATATATATATATATATAGATATATGTGTGTGTGTGTGTATGCATGCATGCATGCTACTATGATTATACTTTCAGAACGTATGCATATTTATGAATGAAACATCCTTAGTTGTCAATGAATTGCAATCTTTGAACTAATCTCAATTTCACTTCAGATAAATTCATTGTTAAAATCTAATTCTAATCAGGAAATCGTTTTAATTGCTCTTAAGTGCTCTCTAGAGAATGGAGTTATTTTCTCCTTTCGTAGTTTTTATTTTTAGGAATTAAGAGAGATCCGACATCTTTTCGTTCCTCAATCAGATTCGGTTTTTCAATGTACATTCTTTTAAATAAATACCTGCCAATCATCTACATCTTCTGAGAAGTAGGATTGTCATGATTCATTTTTCGCCTAGCCTTCCATTCATTTAATTTCTCTTGATTTTAATATACACTTTTGTCATTAGTCTTGGTTTGTTTAGTAAATGCAGTGCATAGAAAATAAAGTAAACTTTGGAGATTTTAAATCATATTCTGTATGGTTGGAAGACTCTTGTCTTATCTCCAAATTTCATTCGTCTCAGGACCAGACATTATTGTAAACTCTAAAAATAGAGTAACTAATTGTGTCTCGCGGGGGAACACATCATACAAAATTTAGTGATAAAATAAGCTTCAACCAATAATGTAGAGCCAATTAAAACACGAAGTTTCGTCAACAAAAAATAAAAAAACGATATGAGCCTATTGAGACAATAAATAAAGATAGCAAAACAATTTTCTTCAGTAGTTCCAACGTGAACTGACTACAAATATTTGTTTATAGACTTCGGTAACACATTAAAACCTGGCCAATGTTTACTTACAGGTCTTAAGTATAATAAAAATGTTTAATTCTAGACATAAGTTTAATAAAAATAGATTTGAATAATAAAACAAAAAGTGTTGATATAATGTAAAATATGCCAGCTCAACGATACACGATATCTGTCTATTCGATGACCACATTAAAGTTTGTTGTTTAGGCTCTTCTAATAACGTACATGTAAATCAGAGTGATTATAGCGATATTTACTCTTACAACAAATACCTCTGTCTGAACTTCAATTAATATATACCCATGTCAAGAATGTTCAAGATGAATGGAGACAGATGCAGTCGCAGGTTTAATTCAGATTTGCCCTTCTCTTAGACTATTTGGTAGCCAAGGCTGAAGGCCACTATCTGCTCTGTCATATAAACCATGGCTAGTAGGGAGAGAAGAAGTGGCTTTTTACCCATCCCAAGATCATTTTTGAAAGTGAATGTAGCGAACGAATTTAATTTGAATTCGGCTGGCACCGTGTTGTCGTGCCTGATATCATCTTAAGCCTAAGCTGTGACTTAAACTGTTGCCTTTGTTCAAAATAGCTGAGAATTATGAAGGCCGTAGTCAGAGAGAGTACCGGAGGAACAGAAGATTTGGTAGGGAAAACAAAGTAGAATACTCATACATAGAACGGAAAAAAGAAACAATTAAATCAACTACTCTTCAAATCCGCACCTATGAGGCTACTTGCCATATTTAGAAGTAGGCACAGTCCATTTGTTACAGTAGTAGGGAAGAGAAGGAATTATGCACAGTCCTCATCTACAGCATAAACGGATATGCCAATAAACAGGATAAAATTTTTAAATCTCTGGCGCAAAGTTGTCAGACATGAAACATTTTTTTGTCATTAGCCATATATTTGTGAATGCCTGCGTGTCCATCAGCTGATTTGTACACTTTTCTAGTCCATCAGCCATCAACTGATTTCTACACTTTTCTACAAATGCAACACGATTTGTTAGTATTTAATGCCATTTCGTATTTTACCTGCTTTGAAAAAGCAAACCTTACAAAGCAACATCGTTGGTGAGGTCATGATTGCCATATATGGTTTTGAAGTTTCACGTGAGTTTTTCACACACATTTTTCAGGTTTTCTTTTGCAATTCCAGAACTCCCGAAATGTAGGCAATCGGATATCTAGCTACACTGATGAGATGTGAAACAGAGAAACAGTCTGTGGATGGCAACATTTTCCTGAAGAAATTATTTCAGTTGAGCTCTTTGGGGAGAAAAGTGAATTTGTAAACTGTTGACTCATCGTTAAGACGAGTCGAGTTCGGTCACTGGCGTCTTTGTCTAAAACTTAATACATCTAAATTCATCTTCATCCCTGCCGTGCGCCAATGTCTTACGGGTAAAATCTCCGACTGATACCAGATCAGTCGGGTTTCGATCATGGCTTGAGGCAATCAATCAGTGACACTGGTGATCTGCGAAAAAAAAAAAAAAAAAAAAAAAAATCACTCTGTGGATGACTATATATATATATATATATATATATATATATATATATATATATATTAGTAAAACAAAAAGGCAGGCTGTACTCAGGTGTAGGAAGTGATGTTTGCCTTGGAGATTATTAATTGTCTGACTTGATTCTTTTTGTTGATTTCGTACTTGAGTAAGTTTTTACATGAAACGTTGACATTCGAAAATTGGACGAATATCTCACGTGGCTTCGCAGTTGATGCATTGCATATAGCTCAGAGGAAAGTTTATTAGCAACGCATTCAAATTGGTCCAGCAATCGTTTGAGAAGCAATCAACTTCCCTAACGTCCTTCAGCAAGCAGAACATTTGGAAATATTGAAACTAAGTGGGTTCGAATTAAAGGAAATAGGCGAATAACTTTTCAGGAATTAGGCGATCTGGAGATTTCATATAAATCTGGAAAATATCTAGCCATGTTTATATCGAGACAGCTATTTCGTCATAGATTGTGGAGATTTTGTTTTTTTTTCGGCAAAATATCAGAAAAGCGAGGTTTGTTAGCTCAGTTGCAGTCCAAAATTTATTTCTTGCGACTCTTGCCTGAAGTAAATTTTGCTGTTAAAGGAAGCGATTTCAGATTAACGAGAACGTAACGAGGCAAATGCTGTGACTCGAAAGAGAATTTTGTAGACAGTTTTGAAAAATAGAAGACGTCCTGAAAAAAGTGTGAGAGAATCTAATGGTTATATATTTAGAAGGAAATGAAAATACGAGCTCGTCATAATTAAATGGCTTCTGTAAAGAGTGTACCTATGCTTAGTGTAGTATACGTAGACTCTTTACTAGGGACCTCTACACAAATAAATAAAATAAAAACGCGTTACCTAAGGTTTAAAATCAATTTCTTCAAATGAAAAGAACATTTCTTGAAGCTTTTATTTTCATTTTAATTTCAAGCTACGAGATTAAATTTAAAAAAAAAAAAAAAAAAAAAAAAAAAAAAAAAAAGAACTAAATTTAGTTGACTGGAGGGGACATATTTTTTGCTAAAAATCGTTGATTAGCACTCTTGTTAGTAGTCTTTCATCGCAATGTAACTCTTTATTAAAAAAAAAAATCTTCCGAAAATAAAATATACTTTTCTGAAATTTTATTTGCGGAATATTATCTGATTTAAAGTATAATTAATCTGATTTGAAACAAATATTATTTACTTTAGGCTTAAAATATTGCAAAAATGCATATTTTTAACATGGCAATAACTATTTTGGCAGCCTGATGACAGATCTAATTTTGTTCTTTATATGTAAAGACTAATTTAAGAAAATGCTATGAGCGCCTTTTTTATAAAATTGTAAAGTACTCAGTAATCTTAAAAAAAATAGAATATTCTCCGTAGTTTAATTCAATTTTAGAAATGTTGACTTTAAATTTGCTGAATTTATTGCTCTTATTTCCTGATAATGTCGTGTATGGTCGATCGTACTTATAAAAGTTTATACATATAGCAAAATATTCAAAATTATTTTAAAAATATTGGTGTTTGATGATTTGTATTAAGTTTTTCTATTTATAATTAGTAAATATAGTTTTCAGTTAATAATAATGTCATCTTAAAGTCTTAAATTAATACGGAATTTTAAAAGATTTAAAACTTAATAAAAATAATCAATAATAATTTACATTTATTTGTGACTAACTCCTGAAAATGTCATTACAATACGACAGTTATTGGATTTTTGCAGGATTTCCAAAACAATCTGAACAAAAAAAAAAAAAAAAAAACAATTAAAAAAAAGACGCTAAAATCCCATGTACTAATCTTTGGCCCATCCGCTAACGCAACAATAATAAACATTTTGACGATAACACTTTTTTAAATAAGGTTTGGGGGCATTTTTCCACCATGATATGCTCTTTTTTTAGAGGTACCTAGTCTTTACATATTTACATGCAAACATTGGCTGCTGTGAACTTTCCTCTAGTTTCTGTCAGTGCTTATATGTATAAGCAAAAGTAATCCTACTTATACACACACACATATATATATATATATATATATATATAAGCGTGTGTGTGTTAAAACAACAAGAGAGTAGATATGTCAAGCATACGTCATGTTTGTCGACTGAAAGTCGTAAACCATAGCAAGGGTTCTACGATCTTGTCATCTGGGTATCGACATTCGCGGATCAATTCTGACCGAAACCAGGTCAGTTCAGATGTTTGTAAGCCCTGTTCCCCCGACCCCCAATTTAAAAAAACAAAACACCCCCCCCCAAAAAAAAAACAAGAATTGTTATTTATTTTTTCATTGTTAGAGTACTTTTTTCCTGTTAAGCAAAGGGTTATTTTATATTTCGTTTCTGATGTTGACATGGTTTTGCTTAATATGCGACATTTACGAAAACAAATGGCGTCATGAACAAAAAGAAAAAAAAGCACGATAGAAGATTAGAAAGTAAGTAAATATGAAATCACGGAAAGTGAGGGAAAATGTGAGAGTGAGGAAACAAGTAACCGAACGGTATGTGGGGAGATGTGGAAAGAAAGAGTATGTGAGTAACGCAGGAAAGAAAAAAAAACATGGAAACTTATTCACGTTGTTGAAATTAACTTTATCCCCGTTAGTTTTATTAGGACGTTTCGGCCGATGCATATTTCAGCCTCCTTCAGGTTTATAATTAACCGATCGGTAGTAAGTGATAAACATTGTCTAAACATTGATCTCGAAATATCTTCATCAAAAGAACCTCTTTTTATAACCATGAATTATAAACCTTGGGAAAAAAATCAGTGGGATAGCCAAGAGTGAAAAAAAAAAAATACTTGTAGCAACAAAAGATATGAAGTTATGGAGAGCTATGTTTGCTTTTCTGGATTGATTGATTCGTTTTACACGGATTATCAACCATTTGCAGGTTACTTAAAGCCAGAATTTTTTTTTAAATTGCAAGAATTTTTTTTGAGATAATTATTTAGTGATAAAAGTATTACTAATTAAACCATAGCTCGGGGGAAGAGGCAGGTTCGCAACTTTCCCAAGTTTATTTGCGCGTAAATGAATATAATGAATTCAACTGGAATTCCGATCTATCAGAAATTACCCCACCCATACATCCAAGCCTACAGCACCTGGTATTCCCAATACACCCATCTAGCTACTGACCAGGCTCGATGTTGCCTAACTCCGTTGATAGCACGGGAACCGATGTTTCACTGAGATGTGTCTGTAAGCCGATTTGTTTGCCTACATGCTAAAAAGAATTTGAACAGAGAAGAGTATCAAGTGATAGTGTACAAGATAAAATGTAGGAAACAAAAATGAACCACGTCTATAAATTTAAAATATTTAAATGTTAAACTCTTGGGTGGTATGATTACACAAATCGAATGAAGACATGAAATATCGCCAGTTCTTTGACGATCCAAATGCCAAATATAAAGGTTTTATTTGTATGTTTATGTTGAAAGAGTTTCCATACCTCTTTATATGTGATTTTTTTTTACACAAAATTTCTTTTGCTTTGAAGGCGTATATGTGCATGAATCAGCAGCTGTAACTGTGGTGCAGCAAGAGGTAAAGGTAAATTTGGTTGGCAATAATACAAGATGCGTCGTCATTTTAAAGACTGTTGATAATTGTTAAATGAAAAGGAATAAAATATTTACAAGAATTGTATAGATATCGCTCGGAATTAAACAAAGTCGAAAATGAGTAATCGGTAAATTACAAAACGTACGAAAATTTTACTGAAGATACTCATAAGTGTCAAATATTACTTACCGAAATTTATAGGCTCCAAACATAGCTTAAAATGTACTGATATATATGTTACAACTGGTAAAAATATTTTTAATCTTTTATTTAGTAAATTTAAAAGGGGAAAAAGCTGTCCTGCAATTTCATCATTCAGTTTATCTAAAGAATATGGTTTGCAAATGACAAAAATTAGCGTCCTTTTTTAAGGGTTTCTCATTAGTCAAAATAGAAATGTGACAATGCAAATTTTTATATTACTGGAGCCTCTATTTGGCACAAAAATGATAACTTTATTTTTGTGGGAAATAATAAATCATAAGGTTTGTTAAAAAGCAATTCTCAAACCCTAACCCCTCTCTTCTATATTTGTGCCAATTACAAGTTATTACATTGCAAATTATCTTAGTGAACGTCTACAAAACAGAGATCATTCCAAGTGCTCAAATGATTATAGGCATGATTATTACCTTCGTTAATTTCTCAATTTTCAGGAATTTCTGTTTTAATTTGATTCACCAACTTTTCGTTTCGCCCTGTAATTAAAAGGGAAACCGGAATAGTAGAGACAATCTCACGTTTGCCTGCACAGTACTACCTTGTGAATCTCTATATCACAAATTAATTTCTCTTATAATAACATATTCTATGTGTCGTTACCCTTCAGTACATTGGCGATCAATGCTCTACTAGCAGAGTACTCATGAAGATGATGCTGTGTCTCGGGCGAGATTCCAAGTGTATTGTATATTACGATCTCCTCCTGTTAAATCAGACGTTGAATTCAGGTAAGTACTTTTCCCAATTGGACCAATTAAAAGGCAGCAATCAACGAAAAGCGTCTGGAATTGGCCAATCGGAAGGGTATCATCTTCCATCAGGACAATGCCAGACTGCACGCTTAATTGTAGCAGAGACTGAAAGTGGTACAGCTTTGTTGGTATGTTTTTCTACAACTAATTTACTCTCATAATTTTGCACCTTTGGACTAACACTTCTCTTAAAGGGAAGAACTTAAGTTCTCCGATGCCTGTAAAAAAACAAAAACAAAAACAGTTCATCACCCAGAAAGATACCAATTATTTAGAGGATGGAATCATGAAGCTACCCCAAAGATTACGAAATGTAATGGAACAACATGTTACCTAAGTAGATGAATAAATATCTGTGTGTGTGTGTGTGTGTGTGTGTGAAACGTAGAGGCATAACATTTACTATATCCATAAAAGCAGTGGTGTTTCTGGGGCAAGGGTTTTGAGTTCAGTGTTTTCCTTCTCCTAGACTGTTTGACGCATCAAAGCAAGAAAACACATTCTGCTTAACCCATAGCCGGAGGAAGGAATATCAATTCGAAGGGCATTCCGAGGGCATTAACGCGAAGTGAAGTAACAGAATCGTGCGGAAAATGAACACGGTACGTCTAATTCACATTTCGAATTTATAAAACCATCGTCACCTCCAAATCTGTGTAAAAATATATACATCTCTAAAATTCATATCAAACATTTGTTCCGACTCAATATTTTATTTGTTGAGAATATGTAGACCATTGTTAAAGCCTTGAAATAATAAATTTTCCTCTCTTTATGGTTTAATTTATTCGCTTATAAATTGTTTAGAACTTCAGATTATGATTTCTTTCTTTGTATTAGGAAAATATTAGAATTACGAATATCGATTAAAGTATCGCCTGTTCTTTAGATAAAGGTTAATTAGTAAAAGCGAATAACTATAAATTAAGACATATTTACCTCGAATAAAATTATTGGTCACTTTCTTCTTATTGGAGGACTGTTACAATCAGTGTAGTGTAGCTCTAGAAACCAACATTTAACATTTGATGGAATCTGCCAGCATTCTCTGAAACCACTTTACACAGAACTTTTAGTAACCAGATGTGCATTCAACTGTATATCTGACTGGTAGTCTTTCGGTTTTGCAATAGTTATTTTTTCTGTAATTTGTAATTAGAACATAGGACTGTTTCGCGTTAATCACCGCAGCAGCTAACTTGCCAGTGCGAAGCCTTTTACTAGATTCATTTTCTCCTTTCTGTCTATGATCAATTTGAACTCAAATGACTGTATTCTTACATGCTGACAGTGAGTGAAGCCCTTCCCTAAATACTCGCAGAACATTTTCCTTCTGAAATGGACAGTTCTTTGGTCTCTACTTGTGTCCAGAGAGCAGCCATTTTGAAAGATGATTATGCGTACGAAAAGATAAGCTTACAGCTTATTTTTTTTTCTTTCGGCTTATGGCCACTTTCGGCTTATGGGACACTTTATGGTTTCTAACTAAAAATATGTTAGGAATTCTTTTTTTTTTAATCTTATCCCAAGCAAGGCAATAAAGCCACTAAGACGCAAGGGGGTGGGTTACTGAATTTTAGAGTGTATGAGAAAAAAATCTACTATTAAGGAGAGCGGACAATAAAAGAACAAGAATTAATACAAAAGATATCGATTTACACTGCATGTAAATTTTTGAAGATGAAAGTTGATGAGGAAGCAAGAAACTGGAAAAGAGTTTCTCAATTGTGATAGAATAAAAACCGATAGTGTAGAAATTATGGTTATATCTAGCCACATCTACTGTAAAATGATGAGACCTTTCCGCCAATCTACTACTGCGCCTAAAGTTCATGAAATCTAGATGCCACAGCGGACAGTTCATCAGAACCATGAAAATACTTATAGAAAAGGGAAGCTGTGTTACATGGGGATGTGAGTGAAACCAGGTAAGCACCAATAACATTGTAGATTCTTTGCACGAATACTTTTAAAATGAAATGCGAGCAGGCATTAGTTAATGACCGACCCTTGTGTTTTGTATTTTTTCCTAAGCTGTAAAATTGCATTTTCGAAATATCCTTGAGGCCTACGAATAAACATAATCAGACCGCAATCATTTCTTATATAAACAATTTAAATCAATAAGGAAAACAATGCTTAGTACTCTTATTTAGGCTAATTTTAGTAGGAATTTTGAGTTTTAGGTTCTTTAGAATCAACTCAGTGCTATAAGCCTCAAGCGACGTCATTTATTTATATTTCAATTTTACCAATATTTTTTTATTTCTGTGAAGCAATAATTTTGAATGGGTTAAATCGGAAGATATAGGAAATTTTCGATGCCTTTGGGTTTGTAGTGAAATATCAAAGATTTTGTCGGTACTATGTGTGATTTCATCTTAATTGTAACAGTAAAAACGTTTTTTTTCTTTTCTTGGTGGAGAATAAGAGTTAGAGGCGCAAAATTAAAAAATAAAAAATATAACGAAAATAGAGATATTGGGCGAAGAAGAGGCGAAATAGTCTAAATGAGGAACAGTTCAAAGAGAGAGAGATACAGGCAGAATTAAGGAGGGAAAGTAAAGAGATGAAAAACCTGTAAGAAGAATAAAATGAATAAGGCAGACTAAATTAGCAAACTGAGATAACAAGGTAAAAACGCGAAGTATGGTCAATAAAATAACAAAAGAGAAGTTAAAAAGGAAAACATGATAAATGACAGTAGATAGTACAGAAAAAGAAGTGAGCGTTTATTATAAAGAAGAATAATTGTTAAGGCGTTAAATAAAATAAATAAAGGAAAGAAGGATAAAATGGAAAAAAAGTAAGCGGAAGAGGGGAAAAATAATGGGACGTGATATAATCTACGAGGAGAGAATATATTATTTATTTATATATATATATATATATATATATATATATATTAAAAAGAAGAGAAGAGAGGTGCCGTAAACGTTTTTGGTTGTAATGTGGATTTACTTAGAAAAAAATATTGTTTTGTTTTACATAATTTTACTACACGTGTTTCTTGTCTCGTGACCGTCTTCTCTTCTTTTTAATATACATACTTTTCTCTCGTTGGAACCACTACAACCTCTTTCTTATATATATATATATATATATATGTGTGTGTGTGTGTGTGTGTATATATATATATATTACAGTTTTATGGTATATGATATTTATGGGTTAAAGTGCTCAATATCAGGGATATAATGTATGTAAATATAAAAGTGGATATTGAAGCCAACACCTAGATGCGATAGTGTTTCATGCTAAACGCTAAATAGTTGGGCCAAGATGGTCTGCCGATTGCGTTTAGCATGAAACAGACTGTCGCATCTGAGTCTACTAATATATATATATGTCCACTAATATTATATATATATATATATATATATATATATATGAAATGGACTGTCCGACAATTATTTTAATGTATTTTCTGCTAATACGTTATTTTTATAGATACAATTATTTAAGTAAATTTCTCGGACATACAGCCGATAAATGTAATTAATACCGTTTATTATAAACAGACCATTTACTTAAATAATTGTATCTGTAAATATAACGTATAAACTCTCTCTTTCTCTCATATATATATATATATATATATATATATATGCGACGAGAAAAATGGAAACGAAGTGAAAAGTATTAAAAATAACATGATCCCAAACGCAAAATAAATACGTAAGAAATAAATCAGAATCTCAAAAATCAATTCTATTTTTTTTCCTTGGACGCTTTCTCTCATCATCTTGCTCTCTGACAGCGTTTTCTTTGTTTTCTGCCATTCTTAACGTTCTGATTACACCCGAATTGTTCATATAATGATGGAGAGTTTATTTACTATAATACTACACCTCTTCTATCTACGACTAACGTAATAATCCTACTATTTTACTCGTATATTATAAAATATTTCCCGTCTGGACGTAAACGATCATGGTTCTGTGAACAAGCATGATTTTCTTTTAGAATGATCATTTATTAATTTTCGGTTACTTTCTCCATGAGCTTGATTCCAAATCTTTCCTTCTCTTAGACCAACTACTATGCAGAGTTAGAGATTCTAGCCTCTTCTGCTATTTAACACTTATCTGTGAAAAGAATGGTTTCATGCCTTTGCGTTACGACATTAAAGCTAAGTGACCGCAACTGATATGGATGGAACTTGAGCTCGGTTCTTCAATTCTACTTTCCATTACCCGTACATGCCTTATAATTCTTCATGTCACCTCAGGACGTAGGTGTTCATGGCTCGATACAATTTCCTATATTCTGTAGTTATGAATAATAATGTTTTTTTTTATTTCTCCAAAGCCCTGTTCCGCCATCCATTTACTCATGCTCACTAAATATGTTATGCGTTGTTTTTCTCTGTCCCTCTTGACTTCAATCTGTCCTGTGAATATCAGAATTTCTAAGCCTTCTTTCTTCAGTACGTGTCGTAGAAATTTCAGCTGTCTTTTCTTGATGTTAAGTACAAGTTTCCTTTTTTGTTTCTATTTTCTCTAAAGCTTCATCTTTGCTTACATGCTCCCTTCCTGGTATTCTCAGCAGCCTTCTTCGTTGCACACATATTCTGTCCATGGCATCATAAGCATCCTTCTGTAAAGTCACATTTGTTGTTTCAAGTCTACATCTTTGAGGAAACTCTTCAGCATTCACTGCCATATCACGTACTAGTTGATTATTTTCTTTGTTTCTATCATACTTTTCATGTTTCCTAATACTCTGCTTATCTTGTGGAGTGCATCTTTACATAATGAAAATATATAAATAGTATTAAGTTGACGCAAAAGTACCATTTTATGTAATGCTGGGTAAATTCTCGAAATTATTTTTATAGGTTAGTCAACCTACATTTTTGTTCATGAATCCCCTTTAAGAATACGTTGTGAAAAAACAGTTACTTTTACTAAGCAGTGTTATATATAAAGTGCATGCGGTAATATTTTTTGCTAGGTTTGATATTTATTCTTTATTTCGTATGAAAAGTGCAAAGGAAGTCATGTCATGATTCAGTAGATGCAAGTAGGTGTTGCGAATGGATGGATAAATTTATAAAACGGATTTTGAATCTTATAAAGAGTCTTCGGAAAGAAATCAGCATGGTATAATGAAATATGACATAGTACAAAACAAAATTTAAATTTGAAAAAATAAAAATAAAGAATAATCAGTTACCTAGTTCATATGAGATGGTGGGTGTTTTTCTAAACAAATGACTCGTCCAATTGTTTTACTCTATGAAAAACCTTAAGTTGCAAATACGAAGCAGTAACTTATGACGAACCATGAAGCTTCTCCAAATCCATTATTACTTGACTAGTCAGCCATTCTCACAATTTCAGTAAATTATTTAATCCCATCAAAACAGACGGTCACTCTTGTTCCAAAATAATTAATCCTTTCGTTTTATAAAATAGCATTGTTATAGGGACCATGATGTCACGACCTGGTATTTTTTCAGAATCGTTCAAGATTATGATTGTTCGAATAATTTGACTTTGAGGAAAAAGAAAATTACACTCCCCTGTGTTATATTCGAATTCAAAATTTATATGCGTGCTGTTTGTGATACAAAAGCCATTACGTGGTTTCTTAGATAATGATGGTATTGTGTGCTAAACATTTCTTTTGTTGTATTTTGCTAAAGATGAATCAAAGATAATAAGAAAATCACCGTATTATTTTGTTTCATTTGAACAAAAATATAGCTGCCAAATATACAGCAATGAAAAATTGTTTAATAGTGCGTTATCTTATTTTTCAATCTGCGTAGAGGCACGCATAGAACAAAACTTTGGCTCCTACAAGATCGTTTATGGAAAGAAGGACAAATAATAATCTACAAAATCATATTATCTTTAAAGATAAAACGAGAGACAGAGAAGTGTGGAAATTATTACAGTGAATTGTTTACAATGCATAATTCAAAAGAAACCAGATCTTTTCTTCCATCGTTATTTACAGAGAAGTATTATTTAATATTAATGCTGATAAAGAGAGCTTTTCCTGAGGAAGAAAGTGATACATCTGCCCATCCGTACCCGCGCGAATCGATTGTTTGGAGAGTTTTACTGTCGTGCGCGCAATGCTGCGGAAAGTAATGCCTGCCTTCTGGCTGTTTTCAGAGCTTTGATGTGACTGAGAACACGCAGCTAAACAAGGGCATGCGCGTCACACACACCTGTCACACATGCAGAGAGATGGCAGAATAGACAGAGAGACTTGAAAGAGGGATATTGCGTGAATATAAGCCATATATACACACACATACATATATATATATATATATATATATGTATATGTGTGTGTGTTGTGCGTGTGTATGAGCGCGAATCATAGATAATTACTATTTTTGTTTATCATATTCTTGAAAAATAAAGAAAGTTACATTTTATTCAATTATAGATTCATCATTTGCAATGACTTGTTGCCATTTTTCAGGCAACTCTTTGGTATCTTTTTGAGCAAATTCCGCAAATTTTGATATGAAAAAGCGTTCGACAGACTCTTAAATCTGATTTTTATTTAAATAAACTTTTACCCATCAAAGCCTTTTGAAATGATCGAAAACTTACCTCCATCGATGTAAAGTCCGTTGAATAGGATGGGTTGAGTTTCAACATTTATTCCTGTGTTATTCTTTCCGTATGCATAAAAGTTAGCACTTATACGAAGGCAAATCTACTGAAGGTATTTTTTTATTTTATATCCTGTGTGTGCGTGTATGCATAAATATATGTATAAAAAACAATTTGGTGTTGTTAGCGGGAAAATTTAACTTCTAACATACCACAAACACCTACCTTGATAGACATTTCTTTCGGAGCGACACTGGTACATATACATTTTTGTACGTGCGTAGAAAAAAATCGTTTATTTTACGAAAAAATATTTTTCTGTCATTATTTCCTCCTTTGTCAAGACGTAATTCAACGTTGAATATTAAGGATCTAACATTATACAGTAAAAATGTCAAATAAAAATTCAGCTTATGTTCCGTTGCATTTCTATGGATTAATACCTCCCACACATACATATGATAATCAAAAATCTGGCTTTCTTTAGGTCTACAAACTATGAGAACCGACAGACTGGTAACAAACTTATGCTATTATCCCATAGTCATGATTTGAAAATCATGTATGGAACATTGCCAATATCCTCTTCAGCAATAGAGAATAGAAAATGGCTTATTTTGTTCCAGGATAATGCAAGAACTCATACTTCACAAAGAGTCCCACAAAAAAGGATTTAATTGGGCACTGAGGTCATGCCCCATTCTTCCTATTCATCGAACCTGCTCCCGTTTTGTTACCATTTCTAGATTATTAAGTGAATATACGCGCCAACAAGTGTGTGCAAATGAGAAACAGGTCAAGGATGCCTTCTCGAAATTTGTCAATAATTACTGAACAGTTTTTATCGCAGTGAAATAAATTTACTGCAGGCTCGTTGGAAAATATTTTTATTATTTGAGATGTTTAACTTTTTATATTCTTTAAATTCATGTCGCTTCAGGACGGAGGTGATCATGAATTTCACAATATCTGTGTTTATGCATTCTTGGGAAAGATAGGGAGTAGATTTCCACTGTCATATTGGTTTGTAATTCAAATTATTCCTTCTCTTATACTGCTTGCCACACAGTGTTAAAGAGCTCAGCCTATACTGATATTTAATCCATAGCGATCTGAGAGGTAGACGGATTCATGCCTTTCCAAAAAGTTATTAGTGCAAAAGAGAAAACGCTATACTTGGTCAGAAATTGAACTTGTAGTGATGATTTCATATCCGTTACATTACGTGAACATTTTTTTAAAATTACTTTGAATAACAAAGTTTTTGTTGGAGTTCAGTTATGACATCTTAAATTGAATGCTTTCCAACAATTATGTTTTGTTCCAGCCTAATAAATAAGAATCCGACTTTATGTTCATGTAAATCAACATAAAAGTCTATTAAAAATGTAGATGCTAACAAGTTCTGGGCTTTCTATTCTCCACAGAAATAGATAATTTTGCTGACAGTTCTAAAAAAAATAAAAATAAAAAATAAAATAAAATAAAAAAGACAGTTAAAACAAGAAAAAGAGCTCTGATAATTCATCGAGGAAATAATTTCTGAAATTTATTGCAGCAGATTTACAAACAATCTTGGAAATAAACAGGGCTGCGAAATTAAAAGAATAGCGATTTTAGTCATAATAAAAAAAGGGAAAAAACAACCACCCTAATTTTACAATTCTTAAGGACTAGCTTAAAAAATAGATCAGCAGAAATATTCAGAACATAAAAGCAGACTCACATTTTGGCCATATTTACCTACTATTTTTCAATATTTTCCTTTTAGGGATCAATACAGATCATCTTTCTGAAAACGTTTCTATCTCGGAAGTGCAGTAGAATGATCTAATCAAAAGTAGTGCCCCATTTTGCCCAGTCTCCGATGGTATTAAATTGCTAATTCACACAGTTGAAAGGTTTCAGCCACTAAAGAAAGGGGCCCTAATAAAAGAAAAAAAATAGAACTTGTCTTTCTGAAGTAATTTTGCATTCACGGAGTTGTCAAAGTTATGAGTGTAATAATGTATGCTGCTATTTATCGAGGTTAGGTCAGAGTTTGGTTGGTTAGATTTTGTATGATGGCAGGTCCAACCAAATTAACTCAGGGGTTTACTAACCTTGAAAATACTTTAGTACCAAAGTAGACACGTTAGAGTAATGGATTCAGGAATCGAATTCCAGTCAACTACCTTACATTCACTTAGGTGCTAAATCCTTGACAATTGTAGGAATCCAAATTCTTCTATCCCAGCTATGGGTAAATAGGACAGAGGGGATTCTATACTGTTGGTTGGCAACCGGTCCAGGAGAAGGAAAACCCTGAATTCAAAGCACATACTATGCAGCTAAGGAAAGGTTCGTTCTCATTGACCCGATGTTTCCGACGACGATCGAATCCTCATTCTTTTTGAGTGCCAAATACAAGTGAGGAAATAATCATGCCGTTGATATTTTTAGAGCTTATTTTATTAGTGGGTCTTATTCGAATAAATGAAACCCCTGTATTTTTTTACAGTTTAATATATGTAAAACAAAATAAGCGTGTCGTGCCAAAGAAACGCCGTACCGGAAAAAAATTTAAGGAGACAATTTAATAGGGATGGCACTTGTATTTGGTACACAAGAGTACAATTTCAAGGTTAATGTTGATTCAATAATTAAGCTCCTAGTTTCAGAGATTTTATTTACAAATATTAATCCCTAATACTTATGGAAAAATAAAACAAGATACAAGATTCTCTCAAATACATGTGATGCCTGTAATAATCATGCCAGTGGAAACTTTTAAATAGTAAAATAAGCGCGCAGTTCAAATAAACGTTCCACCGGGAAGTTTTATTTCATTTGAATAAAATCTGGTTCAAAATAATCGTGCTGGAGAGAAAATTATTTGGAAAGCAATAAGCGTGAATTAGATAATATGCCCCGTGCAGAAATCGTAATAATTTCATCGCCATGGCAATTCTCTTTGGTACACTACTACTAAATACGAAATTTACTAACTTACGACTTTAAAATAATATGGTCTACATCAGTTACTAATGAGAAATGATTCAATTCTGTCCTCAGGCTTACGACAATAGCTTGTTTATTATTAGTAAGAAAATGCGTCATCTCTGCTTAAAGATTTTCTATATGCCGTGTACCGTCAGGACATTGGCGATCATGACTCCACAATTTGCTGTTCTTTGTAGCTCTTAATAATTTGTCTTTTGTTATCTCTCTTAAATCCTGCTCCGATCACTCATCTACTCAAGCTCGTTAGGTAGATTATGCATTGTTTTCCTCTGTCCCTCTTGTCGTCGATCTGTTCTGTATCATTTTTCCAAGCCCTCTTTCCTCATTATGTGCCCTAGAAATTTCGAATGTCTCTTGATGTTAAGTGTCTTTTTGTTTCCATTTTCTCTAAAGCTTCATCTTTGTTCATATGCCCAGTCCATGGTATTCTCAGTATCCTTCTGTAGGATAGTATTTCTGATGCTTCAAGTCTTCTTCATTTGTGAGGAGACTATTCTGCATTCACTGCCACCACCAATATTTAATTAACTACCATGTAAATATTCAATACGGGTTATTTTTTTAAAGTTATAAAGACATCTATTTTATTGCCACAGGAAATTTTTATGCTACAGCGAAGTGTATATCTATTATATTTTATACGGTTCCAGTACATAGACTCTAACGGAGGCATTGGACATGAAACTTGATGTGGGTTATACCAAAATGTTAAGAGTGGTGGAAAATGTCACTTGGCATCAACGTATGATTTACCAAATGCTCGATGGTGACTTGCCAAAGCTGATGACTACAACTGAATAGAGAGTACGATTCAGTGAACATTGTTAGAAAAGCAAGCTTGAAATCAATCAGCAAGCGCTCTACTCTGGGAACTTACACAAGGGAAACTATTTTCATTGACCAATTGATTGGAGATTATAATTTATTAAAGTAGTAACTGCAGACCTCAATAGAAGACCGTAACATATGGAGAAAACTGGTCATGGATGTCTGACCACGGTCAATACGGTAGGTAGTGAAGTATATATCAGACATTTCCCTACTGTAGAAAATATATTTGTCTGGAAGATTGTCTATCATCCTTTATGAAAAAGGACAGTCCTTTGTGTAGCTTTTTGTCCTTTAGTTTTGAAGATAAAAACAAACAAACACCATGCTTTCTTATGAAGAGTATCTACAGGAATTAAATTCATAATTGCATCCAGATTTATTCCACATTTACAGGGAGGCGATTCTAAGAGAATTAGAAGTCTTCCCAGGATTCATTATTGGCGGCCACAATCATAAGATATATAGAAATGACAGAATGATGATAAAAATAACTACAGGAACTCCAACAGAAAGTAGTAAATGAACGCGAGAAGAAAGGATTAAACATCAAGTGTAAGAAGACAGAATATATGATTGTTAGCAAAAGGAAAAACCTGAGATGGGACTACGAATATCAGACAATAACATCAAGCAAGTATAGGAATTTGAAAATCTAAGATGGGTTTTAACAGAGAACGGAAAATATAACAAAGATTCGGAGGCGTATTGGAATATTGAATGGCTCCTTCCAAAAGCTAAGTAAAATATTAAAACACGGGAAAATATTACTAGGAACAAAGACAAGAGTACTGAACTGTTACATAAAATTGGTACTTCTATATGGCAACCAAAAAATATACATATCTTATCAGAGTAGAGACTTGGGGCAACAGTAAACTTGTTATAAAGAATAGTGCTGGGATTAACATGGATTGAACATATGAACAAGATTTAGAGAAAATAGAAATATAAAGAAAACCCATACTTAAAATCAGAAAGACAGTTGAAACTTCTTAGACATCATTTGGAAAGAAGGCTTAGAAAATCAGAGACACACATGATACATTGAGGGCAAGAAGGATACAAGAAAGCAGAGTATAAGCTACCTAATAAGCTTGTGTAAATCGTTCTCAGAAAAGGGATTAAGAGAGATAGAAAAAAGACAAACTTAATAAAAGTTAAAAAATACTGGAAATTGTTGACAGCCTATATGGCTGTCAACAATTTCCAGTATTTTTTACGTCCTGATGTTACATGACACATAGAAGAAAAGGAATATGTCAAATGAAAATGGTTACAAGGTTTCCGGAGACTAATTTAATGGAATATGGTGTGGAAAATATGGATAAATTTGAAAATCTGTGTTTTAACAGAGAACGGAAAATGTGACAACAAAATCCGAAGGCTTATTGGAATACGGAATGGTGCCTTCTAAAAACGCCCTGAACTGGTATATAATAGCATTTGGTAACACTGAGCTTGCAAACTTAATTCAATTTGTTACTTGATAGTAATTCTTAATTCAATTTGTTACTTGATAATGTAATACTTACTCAGTCCACCACAGAAAAATATTCTTCCCATGTTGTCTATTCAGTCACTCCATACACAAGCACACACACATATATGTATTGATTTTATCAGGGATAAGAATGAGCAAGTATCAACCACATGTTAAACAATTGGTTTATACTTTAAACTGAAGTTACAAAACTGTTTTCAACGGAAAATTATGTCTTTTCGGATCTATCTATAAATTGATAAAATTAGTTTTGTTTTCTTTAACAACGCATACACGTCCCTTATTCACGTAAAATACTGATGAAACAATCCGTTATTGTCTTTTGCCAGTGGTTAGCAAACAGGTGTCACGGGAGAGAATAACAGGCAAGGAGGAATGAATGAAAGACAATGAAAGACTATTAAGAAATAGTTTTAAAAAAAATCATATGTCAAAAATAATTGATTTCAACATTTAAAATATGTTGGATTACTCGTAATTACATGCACACGTCATAGTATAAATAGTTATAAATAATTATTGACCGATTTTATCATTGATATATTTTTGCATTATATCAAGTATTAAGAATATAGTAACTTGGATCTGACAAAATGGAGGAGAGAGTTATCAATGATAATGTTTTGACATCGAATCTGCAGTTATCTCCCTTTAATCCTCTCTTTGAGCCTTCTTTGCCGTAGGGGAGCTTGCGCCTTTTCAGGGGAACTGTCCTTTGTTTAGGTGCGAGAAAATTTTCATATCGGAAATGCCACACAGAGAAAAAAAAAAAAACTTTTGGGAACCATTGTCCTTAGCAATTCCTTAGTACATTCACATTATTACATTATCTACAATATTTATTTCTTTTGACTTCTAATAACATAAGGCTTCCTAATGGCGGGAGAAAATATCGAACGGGGATAAAGTATGTTCATATTGGTTCTTTTTATCGGGAGAGATAATAAAATAACGATATAAATTATAGAAATCAGTATGACGGAACCTGAAAGCTCATCATGCGAGATCACGTTAAACGAGAATACGAATGGTGAGATCACGTTAGATAGAAATCAGATCACGCACATATAAATACGCGAGTTGGAGTAAGAACATCTCGTGCGTTTAGGAAGGAACGACAGATTACAAGGTATTGTTAGTTTTATCATGTGTTTGACTTGAGAGACAACACGTCTTCTAAGTTGTCTTTTTTATTTCCTGACAAACAAAATTAAACGGAGAAAAAGAAGAAATAAAGATGCCGATAGGAGACAATATGAAAGGAGTAACCACAGTTAATAGAGTTAGCCAAGAAAATCAAGTCACATGTTCACATAAAACTTCAAAAGATAAGATCTTGCGAGTTAATCATATCGAACGGCATCTCGTAGATGCGCTATTGGCTGCGTTGTGTTGTGATGTGGAAAAGAACAGAGCCAAGACAAGATTGCCATTTCCTATATTATTTTTTTCTAATGTTAAAAATTAAATATTCAAGCATCGTCAGGAAATGTAACAAAATCTATCTCATTCTGTTCAAAGATTTACTGCGCGTTTATACGATATGCACATATTTAAACAGACGTTTTTAAATACAAAGCAACTTTTATTTATACAAAACAACTCTTGGAACTGCTGATGTGTATGCGTATAACCAACTTATAGCGTAAATGAATATGAAAACGCGGAGTTATATGACTTAATTGCGCAACCTATTCTTTCATGTCAAACACAGATGTTTAATCTTTCTAGTGTTGTTTGGACAATGGAAGTCATTTATCGTATGTTTAGTGCAATTCTACACTTTAGGTCATGTAGAAAATGGCATATGTCTAACATCGATGGAGAGTGAGAAAATTGAAGAATCGGCAGACATTAACCTGTTATTCAAATGGGTAAATTAGACCGCTGTTCATTTCAATGAAGTTTGATCTTTTCTTAAGATTAAGTTAATTGAATCAAGAAAAGTTCAAGTGAATTATCTGGTTATCCAACTCAAGTGTTTCGCGTCGACTCGCCCATCAAGGCCAGATATTTGATAAATTTATTGAACTCATTATCAGATCACATATTTATACACATTTGGAACGAACGCTAATTCTTTCTTTCAAATTTCGAATTTGAAACTAACACGCTGAAGTTTTGTGAGAAACGTCACAATATTTAAACAGGAATGTAATTATAAAGTATCTATTTATAATTATAAAAATCACCTGCAAATTTAAGTATTAAGAGTGTTACCCAAACGAATCAGTGCTACATCTAGAATGTTTTGTCTAGTTTGCTTCCCTTCGCTATCTTTAGAAAATGGAGCAGGTCTTCGATATATAAGAAGAAACTAGTATTAGGTAACTTAGAATAGTATCTTAATCACATATTTATACTGTAAGCTATCATTTCTTGAATTGGTTAGACGATAGGAAAAAAAACTTAATATCTAGGTATATGACTGTATATGACTCAGACAGCAACACTCATTTTCACTAAAATTGTGAGAAAAACTGGTGGAATTAAACATTTTAGTTTATTCTTCGCAAAAGGTATGGTTCCTATTGTCAAATTTCTGACTTTGAGAAGAAAGTAATACAGTCTTCTATTTTTGTTGAAAATGAAAAGCTCTCTTTTTTATGCATCAGTCTATAGTATTTGGTCAAACCACATTTATGTTACCTCCTCTCTTCATATATGAGGTTATTGTCTGCATTCGCTGTCATCATTTGAACGACTTGTTTTTTTAATGTTTATCAACCCTATTTAAAACCGGGACTTTTTTTGCGTGGAAATAATGTATTCAGTTTTTTTGAGAATATCAATTTTTCAGATACATGTCCAAATATTTAAAGCATAGCTTGGGGTATATGGATTCCTACCTTTCCCAAATTGTGGCTTTACGATTTCTTATTGTGCCTTTATCCATTACACCATCCACACATTCACTCACTGACATAAAGCAGGATTGATATTTATAGAAATTCTCAGTTTTCTTGTGAGTATGCATAAATGTTATACTTTTCTATTTAAGTTCACAGCTCCTTAGACCTTTTCTCAGTAGTTCTCTTACGGCATTAAGAACCTATCCCAGAGTCCCTTTCACTGTAACTCCCCCCTACCCCTAAAAAAAAAAAAAAAACATACAAGAAAACCCTGCAACACTCCCGTTTGGAAATGTCACCAGCTACCTCATTATATTTTCCTTAATCCTTGATCTTATCCACAGTCGGAAATCTCAGTCACTTTCAATCCCTAATTTAACATTAAGAAAGTTGAATAATTCCGCTAATAATTGGACTAAAGTTGCGGTTGACAGGTCAGAGTGATGCGAGACGAGACGTCATTGTGAAAGTAATAGTCACCTGTTATTTACACACGAACTAATATCCTTATCTTTGCTGTTGCCATCAAAACTTTTCCACTGTTGTCCCTCTGGTTTAATTCAGATATTTCTTGATCCGAGTATCCATTAGAGCAGCGCTTAAACAAAAGGTTTGCGAAAATTAAATTCAAACACTTGAATTTCCATTTACATGGCATTTCACAAACGCACAGTATTTGAGGTGATGCGAAACGCAAACGCTGCAGTAATAAAACGGGCGTGTGGCACCGTAACAACGGATGTATTTTCAGCGTAGTTGGTTAATACCTGGTGTCGCGAAAAATCTCATGATGAAAATGGGGTCATGAATGAAAAAGTTTTAAGAAGCGCTGCTTTAGAGAATTTTGAATCGAACCCTTTATTTAACCTACAGACTGTTCAGCTATGTCTTGAGATATCCCGTCTTTTTTTTAAAGTAGTGATCAGTTATTGATCGCCACCGCCTACCTGATCGGGGATTGAATTCACAATGATTACACCACCAAATTCATAAAACGACACTTTAATCCATAAGGATACCGAGGGTACAATGGGTGGGTAGCCAAGTGGCTACAAAGTTTGCTTTCCGATCATGAGTTCGGGTTCTAATGTCATGATAGATTTGTCAGAAAGGTGACTTTTTGATGTTATCAGCTTAGAACAGGTGCACGCGGCACCTTTGGAAAGTACCCGAAAACCATACCAAGTCTTGTGAGCGAAATTGGGTAGACAGAATTGTTCGTCAATGGTTGTGTTAGCACGAAGTCACAAGTTATCGTGGCAGAGGCTGCTGACCTTGTTCAAATGTCGATCACACAAGATGATGCGCACTCTTCCAGAAACTACAATATAGTCCGCACACCAGAATTGTATTATAAAGCACAGGTGGGTTCTGTTGGTGTTGAACAAGACACACATTTGTCTGACCAGTTGTCGGCAATAGGCATTGGCTAGCCATTAAACAATGCATATGCACATTCAATCACGTACCAGTGTCGACTATCCTCACGGAAGAGTGTTTGTTCATGCATATTTCGTTCTGATTGTCAACTTATATCAAGTTTAACCTTTTACAGTCATAATTATGATATTAAAACGCGCATTTATTTTAGATAAGATTGTTTAGCGTAATATAGTACCTATGGGATGTATAACGGTTTATAAGTACCATAATATAAGCATAAAGTACTTCTTAAATTCACAGACATATGTTGCATAGCCTAGCAAGTATGCAAATCCTTTAGAGCAACCGAAAAATACCAGTGGAAATTCAAGTTATCTCAACACAGACGAATGCCTAAATGATGACTGCAATACTAAAAAATAAGTACAGGAAAACAATACTGAATTAACTATTAATAGTTGTAGTTGATATGGCAATATTTCAATGTCTATTTACATTATCCTCAAAATATTATCAATGAAAACGATGCAGATTATTTGTATGGGTAGATATCGGCGAAAGTAAATAGAATAGGTTGTAATAAAGGTTACAATAATATGTTTAGCCGAATTATAACGTATAAAGAGCAGAAATGGCTGGTTGATTATTCAATGGATTTGGACCAAAAGTTGCTTCTTTAAAAGCAACTCCCTTTATATTAGTTTAAATCGTGAGCAATTTCCGTTTTGGAGAATCAGTTTTAATGATAAATGTATGACTAATTACTAATCGTACGAGGTAGTTAATAAAAATGGCGTATACCGACACACCTTGGTTTTTGCACGGCATTAGCAGCATAACTTGATTAAAGATTTTTAACCACTCAAATGGATGGACTGTAACTTTATTTACGGCACCATGTTACAGTAGTTCAAGAAAGTGAATAGCACTATGGAGACATGTCGAAAGATATGTCAAGTGTATGGTCAAGTAGTCACAACTAATCAACCAGTATGGAATTGGTCTGCAAAGTTACTTTCTTATGAAACATCTTTGGGACGTTCATCGAATTATGATGATGAAGCTCTAAAGACATTAATATAAAATCAAAGAACTCGGGATTTATGAAAGCCATTAAAGACATCACAATCTAACATACGCTAACACATTAAAAAATAGGGAAGTCAGTAAGATGGGTGTGTGGGCTCTACATGCTTTTAGCGAACAAAACAAAATGAATCATTTATCCATAACAAGTTTTCTTTAACAACAGCGAAATAACATCCAATATATCCTAGCGACATCTGAAAAATGGTTTGTATAGATCGATGTCCAAAGCAAAAAGCCGTAAAGTGACAAGGATAAGTTTCCACAACCGACCTAAAAGATGAGCACCATGGAAGAAAGGCAATGTTGAAGAGTGGTGGGATTATCGGGTATAATTCATTTAGAGTTCTTAAAACGTAGTGAAATACTAAATGCACTTTTATACGTCCAGCAGCTGCAATATGCCCATAAAGATTTGGGAGAAAAATTATATTCCCTTTGATGGCGCAATATTTCTTGCAAGTAAAATAAAGCAAGTATATTTGGAACATCGTTGGTCTATTCTACCCGACCCTCCATATTCGCCTCACACCAATCGATTAATGCTTTTAGATCGCTATAATACTCTTTGATGGGGAAATCATTCTCCTGTGAAAACCATATTCAAGAATTCGAAAGGTTTGACATCAAAACCTGTGGAGTTTTAAAAGGCTCCGAAAATCTACCGGATAAGTGGCAGTAAATCATTGCAAATAATGATAAATCTATAATTGAATAAATGTAACTGTTCTTTGTTTTAAATATATTTGATAAATAACAATAGGGACAACTTATAACTCAACCTCATATACATATTAAATTGAAAACAAAAGCCAAAAAAAAAAAAGAAGAAATTAAACCGTCAGAGAGAGAGAGAGAGTGAGAGAGAAACAAAACCATTAAATAACCTATTTCAACTTAAATTACAAAGTAATCAACAGATTAACAATATCCATTTAAAAATAAGACCTATAATAAAGCTAAAATTCAGTTGAAAAAAAAGGTCACCGACGAAACAATTTTACTACTTCAAATTTCATGCGAATCTAGTTGAACACTCTGAAGTTCATAACTTCAAATTATTTTGTATTTTTGTTTCTGACCTTTTGTGTATACATACACACACAATTTTATTTCATATTATTACTAATTATTTTGGGATATAAACGTGATAAGTCTCTCTTCCAAAATCTGCTTCAATGCTTTATATTTATTTTGAGATGCGTTGTGTTGAGGAAACGGAAAGTTTCTATTTTACTGGACTCTGAAATACAAACATATCAATCAATACAGGCTATAGACAAGTAGACTAGTAATTGTAAATAAAAACAAGGAAAGCTGAGAAGATTGAACATCTCTGGATCTTGCCAGGTAAATTGAAAAAGGGGAAGTGAAAGTTCCTAAGATGAAAACATTACTCAGCATTCGAGATGATTTCTCAGGATGATGGAATGTTGAGGAGGCTTTGTGTCGTTAGATTTTCAGTCTGTGAAAACTAAATTTTTATTGAGACTGAACATGAATCTGTGAAATATCCCCACACATGAACAGACGTTAGAGATCCCGTACTTGTCCTAATATTGTCATTGTAATTCTTTGCTTCTTATTCTTAAAGAGTTAATCATTTATAAAGCAAAAATTTATAGACAACTGGTGATTCACATATAAGTTACGCATTTCTACGATGATGGAGCTGTTTACGAAAATGATAATACAGAGACGAAACAACAACTGCATGACCCCCAGTAATGTGTTATTGATGACTAATACACACCCATTCCTCGGCTAAAGATAAAATAGCAGAGTAAACCGAGTTCTATAGGCTTTAGTGTTACCTAGTCTAGTATAAAAGACAATAATGACTTCGAACCAAGTTCGAAACCAAAGTATTATGTTGGTGCAAAAATAATGTCGTTTTCTCACATAGTAACGTAGTAATATGTGAGAAAACGACATTATTTCTGCACCAACCTAATAAGGAAGGTTGAGATTGGGACAAGCAATTTCTCACTGTAAAAAATGGAAAAATCCAGTCTAGATACATTACGGCTTCCGTATATATAGTTTGGTACATGACTACAGAAACAAGAGACACGTAGATGAATTTTATCTTTCTGTATTTTGCATGGAATTTTTATCGAAATCCAAACCCGCGGCTGGATATCTGTTTTATAAGCTTTTATTTAAATATGCACGTCTCAGGAATCAGCAAGAAAAAGACACTAACAAAACCAATAGTAGGAATAACCATTTCACCAGACCAGCGGAATTAGGGTCGATTCCTTTTCGCCACAGACGAGTTTATTTCACTATATAAACTATAAAAGCGATGGGTAAATAGCTGGATTCTATAACCTAGGGTGGTAACCGGTCTAGGAAAATGTATCTGAATTCAAAACTATATGTAATCCGAACGTAGCACATACTATACAGTGAAAGAACGGATCGTTCGCATTGCCTCGAAGTCGGCAACGGTTGAATGATGATAATGATGATAAAAGCGAATTTTGCTTCGAGATTATTTGCAAAGGCGTCTTTCCGAAAAATGTCCAGTTTGGAAGTTTTATCCTCACGAATGCTCCACTAATGTGGTCTTGCGCCAGACTAAAAAATAATAGGTAAATTATCATATTACATTTCTTTCAATGTTGGGAATTGTTTTTTCAGCTATTAATAATTCAGCCAATAGCTGAAGGGAAATTTCATCTCTGGCTAATCAATATTTATTCCGCCTCTTCAGTCTCCCTACACGAATCGAATTGTTTCACTTTTTCTCGTGTTCTTTTTAAATTACCGAATGGATTAGTTTTTATCAACCTCTCGAATTTCCTCGTTCGTAAAGATAATCTTCATCTCTTGAGGACAGCACGCTAAACCAGCTCCTTGTGTCCAGTTCTTTCCAATAATCCACTTAAAAGGAACCGCGAAAGACGACAGTTGGATAATTGTGAATTGATTTTTGGCAATGGTGTCAGTTTATTAAATAGAAAGACTCAGTGCTAAAATGTAAACCCGAATAATTTCAATATATAAGTTTTTTTCTAAGTAGTAAGATTATTTTATTTCAATTTAGCGATATCTATAAAAATTAGAAATCATTTGCCTAGTTCCCTTTTACTTATCAAATTCACACAGTTCATGCTGCACTCCCGAGCGGATACTTGCAGACAAAAATAAAGCCACCTTGTGTCTTATATTGTAGGTTAATGTTTATCCATATGCTGTAGACAAGTAATTTTATCTAGCCCAAGTCTATAAAATTGTAATTGTAAATAACGCCATAAAATTCAGTTCATCTTGAATTCTCTGTGAGAAGTGTTTGCGAGTATACCTTTAAAATAGTTTGCACTATTACCCATAGATTCCCTATCCTACCCTGTCACGCCTATTTTATAATTCTCTTGAGTGACTAATAAGGTGTATCGAAAATTAAACATTTTGGAATTTAAAAATGACAAATGTTTTCTGTGGTAGCTCATTAATAACCCCAAAATAAAATTAAAAATCGCACTTTTGTTTTGCACTTTCTATAAAACTTACGCAATTTCACATCCAGGTCTAAAAGGTCGCATAGATTTTGAATTAAACAACGTACAGGGACAAATGCACCCATTTTCCATGCAATTATAGCTAAAGGAAATATGAAAAAAAAATGTTTATTTTCATGATTAAATCAAATTTTGACTATAACAACTGCAAAACAGCAAAAGTCATGTTAAAAATAGAAACTTGATTATCCCGTTTTTGACAATCCCCATATGTCTTTTCTGAAGATTCTGCCATGTAACATGATGGATTTATATCTCTTCCGATTTATTTCAACCACGTTTTACAACCATTGTAAACTAGAGGAAAACAAAAGGAATTCATATAGAATTTATAAAATTTATGTACAGTCGTTAATAGCTTGTTACGAACAAAACAGAAAAAAAGTTAATGTTCTAGAAAAAAGAAATGACAATTTGGAAATAAGATAAGCCATACATATACACAAAGACTAGGATGCGAAAATGTTTCAAGTTAAATTTGAATTCTTATAATCCCTTTCAAATCTGATAGTTTTTCGAGTTTTGGTACGAATTTTCGAACATGACATCGAGCAAAAATAAATCCTCATATCTAAAACATAAGAAATGTCTTTTATGAATCGCTCAACACTTTGAGAGTAACAAGGATTAAAGTTCATATTAAATGGCTTGCTTATAAAACTTTCAATTTATTTCTTCATCACGTTTCATATCAGGATGTGCTAAAAGGGAAATTTCCAATCAATAATTTCCGTATATTCTTTTTTGATCAATTTAACTGAGGAACTCAAAAAACCCTAATATTCTGATTTCTTCAGAATTATTATAATTTCAATAATTTACTGTAGTCTGTGATTTACTCCAGTGGCCTCTAATTTGTCCTTATACCATTTTCATGTCTCGAAGCCATCTCATTTTCATAATTTACCTTATATTGCCGTTTCGAGTATCAGGCGTTTTACGTTTTATGGCTTCAGTGCTGACGTTTACAAGACCAAGAAGAGAATCAAATATTACGCGACGCGATAATTGTTTCCTTGGATGTTAACTGTTTTGGGTTAGTTCTGTTCAAGATGACTGCAAGGCTTGGATTTGATAGTCATGACAACAGGCACCGTTCCACGTCACTGCATAATACATTAATCGCATCCCGATTAGCATGTCGATCACGACAATCTTTAATCTTGTTACGACGATCATCAGCTATACTCATTAAGTTTTAATCTCAGGAGAAATTGCTAGCATTCACAGGGAACTAAGTGACAGAAGCATGTCCAATGAAGTTAATACTATAGCTGGAGCAGGTTTCAGTCACATTCACACCCGCGTAAATTTGCCTCCCCTCATAGCTTGTTTTATAAATACTTTCATGGGAGTTGTTCGGATGAGCTCTTCGCTACTGTTCTGAGACCTTATGAATTTAAGAACAGTACTAGACTGGCGAAGAGGTCTCATCGATTTATATATGAGTTGGCTAGATGTAACCAAAGTTCTATGCCGACTTGATGCTTTCCAGCTAATTTTCACCTTCAATAATGTCTATCTATCTACTATTCTCCTGATTACGCTTTTTCTTGCTCTTTAGTAATGTTTCTGCTTTCTAACTCTTTCATACGCAGTAACCATTTGTGTCTTGGTGGCTTAACAGCCTTGATTCGGATGAACAAGATTAAAAACTTCTACTCTGCTGTCTGTAGGAACAGCAAATCTGATCATTTTATTTGTTGCTAATGAATATTATTATTGCTTTAATTAACAGTAGCTTCAACAAATTTCTTTGTACAAATTGCGGACATTAATTACAGACCGAAACAAACGCGTTCATTTGGTATTTCATCCCAGTTTGTCCAAATTTATTTCTTTCATTGCACAATTTTTTGCTCGTCTACCGAATATGATTTGTGCTTAATCAAAAGATGAAAAATTCCAAAGCTTTATAAGAAACATTAGACACACAGAAGAACTAATTCTCTGACGACAAAAGCGAAGAGGTTGATTTGTGAGAGAAATGGTCGAAATTGCAGCTTTGTCCATTATAATTGATTTTTTTACACTTCCTTGATATTAGTAATCTGATTTCAACATTTTTTATTTTGTGCACTCAAAAGAATACTGCTTACAATGTTGGAACAGCTACGATAAAGCCTGATTAAGAATCAAAATGTTCTTTTTTTTTCAAATTAACTTGTACATCCTCCGATCTTAATCTTTGTATGTGATAGTATGAACCACACAATGCTTTTTTTTCAATTTTTCCCTATACAAAGCTAAAAAAGCCACTCCACGTAGGTAACGGTCGAAATAAGGATGAGGTGTTTTATATGACTTGAAGAGGCTGTGGTAAAAAGTGAAAATTATGAAGATAAAGAGGTAAGATAACTATTGAATCTTGAAGAGATCATGATTGACGTGTACTGGAATTTGTTGAAGAAAAATTTTCAGAGTGGAATTTTCTGGCATGAGGAGAATAAGAGTGATGAGCGATTCAACCCCAGAAAAGTGGTATAGTGTATCCTAGCTGTAAAGGTCTGAACTGGTAAAACATACATATCGTCGATGAACATCGCATCAAGTGTGGAAAAACTTGAAATTCAAGTCAGGAAGAAATTGGTACTACCAACAATAATATAAGGAAAAATGCCGAGTAAAGTACTGGAGGATTGAGAGATTTGCTGTCACTTAATACCCTGCATATATTACACAACATCTGAAATAGTATAATCAGGACGTTTAGATGAATCTAAAAAAATATTCCCAATGGCACAATGATTAAAATACCTGTGTTTAGTAGATTTAAAGAAAGACAGGTATAATAATGGAAAAGAATATCACTTTGGTAAATAATATGGAGAACTCTTTTGCAAATACCAACAGTTATCGTTGTGTCATAGGCCAATATATGGAAGTCAGGTGAAATATACTGCAAAATTTTTAAGAACTGCATGCTATGAACTTAGAGACGTCTTTTAAATTGGAAGGTAATTGCTATGCTCATAATAGTTGGAGTACTTGAGCGTACCAAAACCACTCAACTCTCCAATAGATCAATTAAACATTCATGGAAGAACTGAGATTTTTTTCAAACTTGACAGCCCTGGTGTTTTTGCGGATACTAAGGAAGGTGCTAGAATTTTGGAAAAATCGATGTTACAATTCCCGCTCTAACGACGAAATACTTCGTGTGAACATGCAAATGTCTGAAAATAATCATTGCAATGGTGTTGGTAATAATTGTAATCATGCGCATTCGTCAAATTATCTTTTCTCCTTTTAGAAATTAACAATGAGTGCTTGGATTCATAGGTTTCATTTCATGCTCTAAGACCATGCCTTTCTTGTTTAATGAGAGTGCCAATCGTTAGATCTGCAGTTTCCGGAATTCTGAATTAATCGCCGTGGTCTCCTGAAGTGGCAGACCTCTGATCTCAACCCAATTGGTTTTGATTCAGGCGACAAACCAAGCCGTGGTTGTATTTAAGAAATTTACGAAACGGTAATCACAAAGGAACTCATTCAAGACACATTTGCGCTTGAACACGAAATATGTTACCATACAGAAGGGACTTCAAAATTAAGTATTCTCTAAGTATTATAGCGGTATTGATATGCTTGTATAATCATTACAATACGTTTTGTGTATACTGTATACCTACTTTTGCATACCTTTGTATGTGAGTAAGAACAGCGTACGTTTTCAAAGTAGTTATTTACTCTGTTCATAGGATACAACTACGGGGAACCTAGTGAGAAAGCAACTCACTAATAACAGGTAAAATCTGTGAGACCATTAGCACATGCGTTTTCTATGATATGGCTGCCATGTCGAGTATAGTGAAAAAATTTTCAGTTTCTTCTAACCCTGACAAAAAAATATCCATCAATGAAAATTTTTGGTCTATTAAATACTTATTTATTTTGAGTTTATGTACATCCTTACAGGAAAAAAACAAAAAAACAAACAAGATTTTCAAATGTTTAACTGGACAGAGTTTCTTTTTTAAAAAATTTGCACTCACCTAATCTATATATGCTTGGAATTGGATTAATTTACAACGCAGGCAGTGAAAAAAAAAATGGGGTTTTAATAACACCCGCTTAAACTCAAATTTACTGCCTGTTTATAGAATTGATATTATTGTTTGAAAACAAAATAAGAGGAGATTACTCTGCAATTAGAAAACCCAAACATATCTTAAACTAAACGTTGCTTTAATTGCACACCTACTGATCCATAATCAGCAGGAATCGAGTGTTACGTGATTTTTTTAATATACACGCTTCTTACAATTTAGGAAAAAAAAAACCTTTGAAAAAGATAAAAAAAAAAAAAATTCATAATTTTTATATTAAGTCAACAATTCTCAATGTAACCGGTAGCACCACCTTTAGTAGGTCTGAACTTTCAAAATTGCAGTAAATATTCAGGAGAATTATGGGGTTGCTATATTTTTAATTTGGACAGTAAGGTTATTCAACTATTTAAACGCTGATTGGGACAGTAAAAAAAAATTATATACTTTTATAGCCATTGTATAACTCTAAAAAAGAAGATCAATTCAACATTGAAAGAAGAAAAAATATAGATAATTTATCATTATTTAATATAGTGGTTTTTAAACTTTTCCTCGACAGCGTCTCTTTACTGATATTCGCAAAGGCTGGTGCCGCTTGTGTTGAAATCTCACTGGTAAATAGAGCCGAAATAATATTACATGTTTCCGCTATGTTGCTTTCTAACAGTGTTAATCATCAGATGTATTATGTGGGGTGAATAGCCAAGTGTTGATCTCCCGGTCAGACCACAAAAAACTGCCAAAAATCAGCCCGCCGTTTGTTTGTATGTACATATTATATTTTGATAGAGATAAGCTTAAAAATGAAAACGTATAAACAAAAAGATAAACAAATTGGTCTTTTCAGATATATACAATGGATGTTTGTGCAGTGTAATGGATCGCAACTGGGATTGAGAAATCGGAGAGCAAAGTTCGAATTCCAGCTGAGCTCGTTATATTCAGTTACACACAAACCCCCTCTGGGAAAAAGTATGAATCCATCTTCTTACCAGCTAAACCGTTTAAATAGCAGGACATGCTGGGTTCTATAGCCTTGGTTCGCAACCGTTGTAGAGATAGTGATATGATAAAACTCACCAACCTATCTACCGTAGCGAATGAAAGTCTTCAGTTGTGTGAGTTGCGATTTATGACGCAGGTGGAGGAAGCGACTTTTGTGTTTTTATAAGTAAGTGTACACATTATTATGAACAAAAACTATGCACAATTATTAAGTTTCTTATGTAAAAAGAAACAAAAAAAGCTTTTTTTCCCATAAGCATAGAATATTTGGCGCACAAACCCACCAGAATAAGGCATCTGGTAAGGATGAATATCACTACACAATAGTGGTGAACGGGCCTCGCTTGCTAGTATTAAATCTATTAGGTTGGTGCAAAAATAATGACGTAACAATGTCGTTTTTTGACGTCAAAAAACGACATTATTACGTCATTATTTTTGCACCAACCTAATAGATTGAAGCGGCTACTTTATTGTTGAAGATTAGGCTATTTTAACGGCATTGTTTTAAAATACAGCTACGCGCCATTTTATTTTGTCTCAGCAAACGTCAAACACAAATATAAATCGGATCATTAAAGTGCACCTACCTAAAATAAAGATACTTCACGCAGGTTACCTTTTAAACCTTGTAAATGTATAAATTTTGCATTGTATGGTGAACGTTTATATAGGACTCTCTTACGTTTTCCAAGTTTTTATATATATATATATATATATATATAGCATAGGTATTGATAAAATATGCATAATTATAACGGTGGATGTTTTGAGATACACCAGACGACAACGTTTTTCATCAAAGTAATTTTAGCGTCTACCTCTGATTTTTCCAAAATTATTTTCGCAGCAGGCGTTTCTTTTATTCATTTCCTCAGATTCAGGAGTTCGTTCTTCCATTCCATACACCAGGAGGTCATCTTTCTTTTTAAGTAGATTATTTACTGCTTTTATTTTTAGCCTAAATTTCTTCAAATACACACACACCTATATATATATATATATATATATATATATATATATAACAATAAAAATCATTGCGTGTTAACGCTATAGAGGCCTCTGTTGGTGTATGGAACAACAGTTTCTTCACGCCAGAGGTTTAAGCTGTGGTTTCCGTAGGAAGTAATACGAGGTGGAGTTAATATCGCCATACCTTACTACTCTGGTTTCCAAGCAAGGCTAGAAAGTTTAGTCTGCAATATGATTAACCCTTAGGTAGAGGAAAGAAGAAATAAATTCATACCTTTCTCAAGTGTATTTGTCCGAAAACGAACGCCATTGCATAACTTACTCTGCAATTTAAAGTTGACACGCCAATCCTACTTTCAGCGATGATAACCGCTATGTTACGCGCACATTCAAACAGTAGATAGTTATATAACACTAAATGTTCTCCTGGCATATTGAAAGACAGAGGAAAGGAGCGCACAATCTACGTAACGAGTTTATGCAAATGGCTAGCAGAAGTGGGATTAAGATACTAAACTATAGTACGGGCTACAATGGAGAGGAAGTTGGGAGAGCAATGATCATCAAAGTTGTAGAGGGACACTTCACATAGATGAAAAATGTTCACAAAATATAAGAGATGAAGATTTACTGAATGAGTGTAAGGAGGAGGTTGTAACAAGTTTAATTTATGAATACAATTTATGAAAGATAACGATTAACCCTAAACTTGTAGAGGTTAAGATTGTAGCAATCGAGAAAACATCCTTTCAGAAGTCTTTTCCATGTAGTAGCGATTCTAGTGATGAAGCCATCCGACTGGAATTTCCTACTGGCGAAGGAAACAGAAATGTTTTGTTCCACTGCACGTGGCATGTCGTGTCTTAGCTGTGGACGTCAGAAATTGTATATAATTGTTACATTATGAATATAAATGGCATGAAAGGTTGCAAGGAAAATAGCGATAAATTATCAAGAAGCTTAAGAGCCTTCGTGTGTGGGTAGAAAATAGTTAATCGCCCACAAGGTCCCGTAGACATCTTTGAACTATCACTGAAAAGTGAGAATTGAACAATTTTAAAAAAGGTGCCATTTCCGGTTATGCTTCATGATGAGTACGAGGCAAGATGCCAGCGATCTTGATAATATTTAAAAGTTAAGACGAACTAATTTATCAAATATTTGGAATTATTTATGTTCACTTGAAATGTGCTTTCTTTTCTTCACATATGGTAACTTGAGACCTTATTCAGAAACAAAGTGTAGAAATTGGCAACATTTTAGCACAATCTGAGACAGCCATGTTAAACGATTTTTTCATCATTTTGATCGTAAATAATAATGAAGAAAGAACTATCAATTGAAATAAGACCGAATGTATCGTCGTCAATAAGATGGAGATTTCAAGATTCGAGCTACCAATTCGAGATGTGAAAAATCAAGTCTGAAAAGAAATTTAAGGAAGGGGAAACTGTTTCAACTGACCACGGATAATGTGACAACAAAATCGGAAGGCACATTGGAATACCGAAAGATATCATCCAAAAGCTTAAAAGTGTATAAAGGACGGAAAATCTCATTACAAACCCCCAAAAAGTGCTATGTAGTAACAATCCTTTAATATCGCAGTTAATTCTGGACAATTTCCCTACAGATGAAGAGAAAAAGGATACTGAGAATAATATGTATGGAACGTGTGAACAACGAGGAAGTTTTAAAAAAAATTGAAGCAAAACGTATACTTTTATTTGGAATCAGAAAGATAGCTACAATTGCTAAGACACGGTAAAGCACTAAATCCTCGAGTATCAGTCACATTATATATGGAAGATCAGAAAAGCACAGAGAAACAACGAGTAACTCGTGAGCTTTTGTGAATAGATGGAAGTTCAGGCACTGGGAAGGGTAGTTAGGATTAAAACACTATATATTTATAGCTACAAAGGATAAGAAGTTGTGGAGAGCAATGTTCGCTCACGTTTTGAAGAGACACAGAACACAAGAGAGATAGTCATACAAATCAGAGCGAAAGACGTTACTCTCATATGTCGACAACCTACAAGAAAATTTATTTGTTTAAATATTGTTTTTGACTTATGCGATGGTGCTAATGTCGTTGAGCCAGACAAATCCAATTGAGAACTTTCTGGTTTTTCGTAGATTTGTAGATTTTGAAAACATTGCCATCGATGGAATTGACAATAATTCTCATAAAATTTCAGTCTGAATGATTATGAAGCAAATCTAACTTGATGATGCGCACGAAGTCACGTATGCAGACACAGAGATTATCTATTACGTTCAGAGATTTATTTAAAACCTTTTCTTCTTGCAAGAGAATATTATTAAAAAGTAGCCTCTTCTAGACACTTCATGCAACTAAATATTGGTAGTATAGTGGTAAGTAACCTTGTCTCTCACGCAAGGAAACGAATTCAATTTCCACCCTATCTTTACTTTATATATTGATACTGTGAGTAGGTGTATATATGTAGAGTGAGGTGCAGAGAAAGAGATACAAGATAGTGAGAGAGGAGATACAAGATAGTGAGAGAGGAGATACAAGATAGTGAGAGAGGAGATACAAGATAGTGAGAGAGGAGATACAAGATAGTGAGAGAGGAGATACAAGATAGTGAGAGAGGAGATACAAGATAGTGAGAGAGGAGATACAAGATAGTGAGAGAGGAGATACAAGATAGTGAGAGAGGAGATACAAGATAGTGAGAGGGGAGAGAGAGAGAAGAAATTTATAGACAGAGTAGAAGGTGACCACTTTTACACTTTTTAATTAAGCTCGAAGTGACTACTGCACTGACTGTATTTGCCTCAGGGAAAGAAATTAACGGTAAAATATGCGTTTTGTAACAAGCATTTAGAAATTCATTTTATATGGCATAAATCGCCATCGGTCTAATAAAGAAACTATCAGTTTACAAAGTCTTATATATCTGTCGATGACCCCAGTACGGACACATTTTGAACCTCACCAGGACTATGACAAGGAAAAAAAAATGAGACTCCCAGTCACTTTTTTCTAGATTATACTCTGCCAATTTGCAATCAAAGATGCGCACTGATATTTAAAGCCTTCCATAACACATCCCAAACAAATTAAGCAATAGAAGACAACGATCCTGCTTTCCCTCCTGAGGCCAAAGTACTGACGATGGAGGAGCGGGGAGGTGACTATGGTGATTACAGAGGTATTCATAGTTAGGATAAGAATGATCTTCAACAGGAAATCAATATCCTCTACAGAGTGTTCCCGAAGTAGGACTCAAGATAAACCTTCCTAAAACCGAAACTATGATCTGGAATTGGAATGATAGTAGCGAGGGCGCTTGCCATGAATCCATCATAAATATTCAGGTTACGGAATTAGTAAATACTAAATATTTCAAATAGCTCAGCGTATGGATCAGTTGTAACAAATTTAGTATTGGAGAAAATAACATCGAACTGAGAATAGGGTGAGTTTCGCTTAACGTTGCAAATTGCTACAAAACTAAAACATTAACCTGAAAACTTGAGTCATGTTCTTAAATAGTTAATCAGATCGATACTTTCATATGGATCTCAAGCATAGCATCAAACGCGGCAGCTGTATAGAACTGGCAGCTGTATAGAACCGCCTTCTCAGATCAATGGTTAAAAACGGCTTTGAACGAGTGAAACCTGTGGGTGTTGGTAAGGACCATTCTCCTTTAAATATTGAACTAGCCACAGAACTGTATGAAATAACAAAACCCATATCACTGGCTTGCTTTTTTTTTTAACCGCACATCAACCTCTGTACACAACACTGGAGCGCTACCAACAGCAGTAGCAACCAAATGCATAGCACATGTAAGTCGAAGAGAAAATAATGACATAATCAAGATGTTGATATTCCATACTACTTCAAATAAAAGGTTAGGAAGGAAACCCTCCATCAATACTGGAAAGATCAATAACAGTTACTGAGCTTCAGAAACCTATATTCCTGAAAAATCGTTTTCAGAAAAAAAAAAAATTAAATGTCAACCGACAGCAATACAGGTTGCTCATTCAAAGAACACAAAATCTTTTCTTGTCGGGAAACGATTAATATTTCAATTACTCGCTTTAGTGTTCTGTTAATAGCAGCTTCTGAAGCAGTTTGTATTGAAAATAAATGAATAGTTGTCCTAATCTAGACAATTTTCTTCGCATGTGAAGAATAAAAGCAAAGCCACAGAGATGTAGTTCTCCAGACTGATGCTGAGAAAAGCATGGACTGAACATGCGAGCAACAAGGAAGTTTGAATGAAAATTAGCACTAGAAAGACATAATCAAACTTATGAACAAATTACAAGGGAAGAGGGCTTGTAGAATTTGACACTCACAAGACACACTAACGGAACACTGTACAGAGAAAAATAAGTAACCTAAAGAGTTTAAGTGAATTGACAGCAGGGTGGAGACGAAGAGGGATTACAAAGTGACAAAGATTACTTAGAGATAAAAGGAATGGGAAATTATGGAGAGCAATGATCGCCCAGGATCTGAAGAAGCAGAGCACAGAAAAAAATCTAATAGAAGCCGTAAGTTTGTAGTAAATCTTTTGTGAAAGAAATACACGATACGAACAGAGAGTAAATGCAATTATATGCCTGCCCATTCGTAAACGATGACTGATTGATGTGTTTAACGGCACATGAACTTTTGGCTCATTTAATGCTGAAATTTAATTTTTCTTTGAACGTTTAAAGTAATAAGATTGATATATGCTATCATGACTTCAACTTTGAATACGTAGTAGATAACCAACTTTTGTGTGGTCATAATGAGTACATGTGTTCTATGTTGTAGTTTTATTTAAATTATATTTTGGAATATAGTTTGATTTCTTTAAGAAAATGTAAGACATTTTATGGATTAATGTTATGAAAGAGTTCTTTCATGTTGGTGGTTTGGTTGATTCAACTTTGAAGCATATCAACCTCAATGGGTTAGTAAAGTCGAAATTTAAATATTTTAAAGGCGATTGTATGCCTTCAACTACAGATAAAATGTATTATTGGTAATTCTACGATAATTTATTACTAGTATTTTTTTTTTGTTATAGAAAAATGTTTTTCTGTATTTTTACTATAAAAATTTAATTTTATACTTTCATAGTGTTTTGCTTTTGTGTAGGGGTTCACTATTTGCCCATAGCTGGACCCTTAGAGGTGCTACCATCCCGGGTCAGAAAAAACCTGGGTACAATAACAATTAAGAGGTGGTCACACGATCCTGAAAACATTCAATCGTCTGACCAGAGGCCTTGCTGACAGATGTAGTTTATCATCATACCCAGGATGCGTAAATTAGACATTCATAAACAACATCTAATGTTCGCACCATGATTTTTTTTTTAAATCGCCGTTTATTAACCAGTTCGTCGACAAGTACTTTAAAAGTTCTCAGAATAACACATTTTCGTAAAATGAATTAATAGTAACCAAGTTTAAAATCATCGAAAAGACTATCATTTTTTAAACAGCCACATAGCTGATATTAAATTTTATGGATATCAAAAATGTTAAGTATTGCTATGCATTATCAAATGTCGACAGATTTTTGCCGCTAATTTTAGACGAGGACTCATAGCCTTTCTTTCCTGCCTAAAAAAGAAAATTAATAATAAAAAATAGAATAAGCTAAGTGTCGTGTTCTTTCATAACGTGGGTGGTCATGGCCCTCAACAACTTCCCGTTTTCTTGTTGTCCTAACTTCTAACCCTTCAGCATCTATCTTTGTCCTAGTTTTACCAGCCATTCATACAAACTCAAGTCAAATATTTTCTTCAATATTTCCTTTGAGTGTTAAATTCACTACGCCTATTTTCCTATTTATGCGTCCCAGTCATTTCAAATGTCTCAAAGTATCAGTTTTCTTGCAGTTATCATTTTCCTTTAAACGTTTACTTTGATCACATGTTATGTTCATGTTACACTTAGTAATTGTTGGTAAATCTATATTTGTCGTTACAATATTCCCTACCGTATAGGAGCTTAGATCTTACTTAATTCACTAATATTTTATTTCTTTCTAAATAGACCCTACTTCTTAATACGTTTTTTTTTTTTTTTTCCGATTACAATGTCCCTTCAGATTTCGATATGCACAACGCTTGACATTTTGCTATCGAGTGGCTTAACAATCAGTCAACCTCCTTCAGTTATTCCCCCCTTTATTTTTTCTTGTTGATTGTGTCTAACCAAGGTTTACTTGTCTTGTTTCAATCCCTTCAAGGATATCTTTCATCTTTTTCTGTCGCATGATCCATGCTAATTTCTAACTCTTAGAATTATCCGCAGCATTGATCTCTACATAGGCCTTTTTAGCATTCCGAGCTCGTTTTCAAGTAAATTAGCTGAAATCATAAATTTATTAACCGCTTTTAGTATACTGGCAAGTGAAATGCATTTAAAAGTTATTTTAATTTTTGCGAACTCTTTACTGTTATCACTTATTCTAAATAACAACCTGATTTGAATTATAAAAACATATTACACTATTAACACAGAAAAAAGAAAGCGACTTCCGACGGAGTAAAATTAAGTGAAACTCGGAAAAAAAACAATAGTTGAACATGTAACAAATCAATCCTCCAATGTATGTCTGTCCGTCTACAACCATCAATTCCCTGTGCACTTTGCGTGCATTTTTCAGGCAGTCGGCTATGGAGGTTCAGCGATCTGGGTTTGATACCAGTTTTCAATAACACACACACATTATATATATATATATATATAGAGGGGAGGAGAGAGAGAAATATGAACTAAATCAGACATTGGATAAATAAGGAACGAATAAGAAAAATCTTAAAATTTTACATGTTTCGCTATATTTATTGTAGCTTCATTAGACATTTCTGATGCAGCCTTAATGAAGAATCCAAGCATTTTAAATTTATAAAGTCTTTCCAATTTTTCTCTTCTAAAAATGTGTAGCCCTTTTGGTTAAAGGCCGTTCGATAAGGCATCCAGGAAGTCAGTGAGAACCATAATCACCAGATGGAGAAGAAAAAGAAGAAAAAAAAATGACACAGAGCGCAAAGATAGCCAGATTAAGTTCATGCACTAGGTGCGAGTCTCGCGTGCCTTACCAGCGTATTAGGCTGGCATTCAAGAAAGGGCTTGCTGAGTTTGATTTTAGATGTTGCTCTCAGCGGAACGGATTCTAATCAACCAAGTCGCTACCATTATCTTACAAACATCGATATTGGCAACTAACTAATGTTAAAAATCGAAATAGCGTAACTGCTAACAAAATCAATGCGCGAAAGACTGATTAATCTTATTGAAAGCCAAAGTAGTCCGTATCAATGTGTAAATTAGTAAAATAATTGGTTCATGTATCCAGCATATTGTGTTTATCAAAAGAAGTCTCTCTGGTTTATATCTTTTTGATTTATTCGTAAATATAAATCTATGTTGCGTGTTGTATGCATAATCAAACCTGACGCCAACGAAAAAAAAGTTATAATCAATTGCTTTTTTTTCTTCAAACATTGACGACCGCCCATGAGATAATGATGTTAGACTTTTTTTCTTTTTTTTTTATTATCACGTCGACTGCGAGTTATCTCTTGTTGACTACGCCTTATCTCATGCTTTTTTTTCCCCGATACGTTTTCATCTGCGGGCACCAACAACGTGTTTATTCGGAGGGATACTTTTAGTGTGAAAACAATGTTAAGACTTCAGTTGAAACTATAAATCAACTTATAAAAAATTGTATTGCTTAAGTTGGTTATTACAAAGTTGGCATTTGAAGTCAGATTTCATAATTGATCTTTGGCAGTCAACGTGTTAAGGCAGATTTTACTAAATGAAATTCACACAACATATTGTTAATATAAATATATTCCCGGAAGTAGATTAGTCAATACCAATTTTAGCGGGAAAACATCGATTGGCTTAAAACTTCCGTTGCTGTGGACGTACTGAAATCGTTATGGAAATTACATTACCTTCTGTCGACGTATATATACGTTTCGAAGTCGCTGTGAAATTTTGATCTGTCGGGTTTGTGTTATAAGAACTTAGTCTTCTTTTTGTGACGTGTTCCTTCAGTACGTAGGCAATCATGGCTATCCATAATTTTATGTCCTTCGTAACTCTTAATAAATTGTATTTTTGTTATTTCTCGTAAACGTTGTTCTGACATCCATTTACTGAAGCTCACTAAGCAGATTATGAGGTGCTTCCCTGTCCCTCAGGTCCTCTGAGTAGAAAATTTTCCAAGCCCTCTTTCTTCATTATGTATGATAAAAACTTCAACTGTCTCTTCCTGGTGTTAAGTATCAGTTTTTTTTTTTTGTCTCCATTTTTGTTTTGCTGACTTGTTCTGTTCATGTTATCCTAAGCATCGTCTGTAGAACGATATTTCTGTTTCTTCTTCATCTTTGGAGATTGCCCAGCATTCATATAGGAGGATTATCACGTAATAGTCCAGTAGTTCTTTTTTTTCTTTGTCTCTAACTGTTGTAATCAAGTAAATGGTTAAGTAATAACAAAAACCAGGTTTGCGGATATATCGTATATTAAACAGTAAATACACCAGAAGAGTATTACACGACTAACGAGAATGTAGCAAATGAACCAGCGCTCAATAATCACGGCTCACTGTTCCCCCCGAACCTTCTCTCTTACTAAACTTATAGCAGGCGGAAGAGTCTAACAGATTCTTAGAGGGAGGACACCACAACACTAACGAAATTTTTCTGTTTCTTAATACACTGCTTAACTTTTGGAATGAATCTTTGGCAATCATATTGGGCATTCAGATTTCAGTGACGCACTTTCTGTCCTCTGTTAAAACATTTCCAAGATATTTTTTTTTTTTTACTTTTGAATTTTGATACTATTTCCAAACCAACATATACTAACATATAATAGAACTTATTTTGGGACTTATATTTATGTTACTGTATATTTGGGGTGTCATTCAGCTTAGTCTATAATAAACTTCCGATCAAAATTAAAAATGGTGGCATCTTTATAATTTAATTGTATTAATGTATTAAATGGTAATTTCCAATATTTCCATCACAAACGAGCCAGCATAACTAGTAACAATACTATAACAAAGCAGAAATGAAAGGGCTAATCAAATACGAGATTATATGTATCAGGCATTTTCTATCCACTATATGATCTATGTTTGTCAGACAGAGAAACTAATCGGTTTTAACCTATATAGCCTGCTGATGGGGGGTGCAAGAAATGGGTACAAAGTGGTTTTGGTCTAAGATGAACACTGCAAACTCAGGCGGCTTGTGCTTGCTTTGTCCATGCTGATAGTCAATATCTTACCTGCATATTAAGTTTGTATATTTGTGCGCCAGGTATTCGGAAACACGCCGAACTAGAAGACAATCTAGCATCATGTTGCGAGCTATTCTCAATATTCATTTCTCTCAGACTTACGGAAAGCAGTATTCACTGACGCAATAAAGTAAAAGATGTGTAGAATTCTTTGCGCAATCTGACAACTATATCAACTCTGAGAAAGCCAGATTCTTGAAAATGATTGATTGTTCGTCTGCCGGTTATTTAAAGCCGGAAAATACCTTTAGACTGTAAGAATTTTAATTTTGTTTTAGTTATCGATTTAATGATACATGTCTTACAAATTAATCCAGAGCTGGGGGAGAGGGAAGATGGTTTCATACTTTTCACAAGGCTATTTGTGCGTAAGTGAATATAACGACCTCAATTGGAATTGAAACTGGAAACAATTTGGAGGCATTATCCATTGCATCACCTTCACGTCCAGGATTACGGCGCCTGATATTCCCAAGCAATCACTCATCTAGCTACTAATAAGGCTCGATGTTGCTTAACTTAGGTGATCGTACGGGGATCGGTGTTTTAATGTGATATGGCCTAAGCCTTTTGAAAATGAACAGGAGTAACAGCAAATGGCTACCGGCGATGCTGGACACTGTCGCTGTAAAAGTTTCCGACTTCCTTCCACATGATCCATACAAATGACTAGCCCAGAATATTTCAGATTGTATCGTATCAACATGCGAGCTCTTCTGATTTGAATCTTTGAAAAACTACAATTATGAAAGTGATGACGAAGAAAAAAAGAGACTATAATGTGGGCTTCCAACACCTCCCGAGTTAGCCCACGAGACTGAAGACAGTTTTTTTAAAATCATTTTATTTTCTAAGATAAACATCTTTTTTTAATTCTATTTAATAGATCTCTTTTTCATTATATGACAATTTTTTGTCAATTACCTGGCAGTCACACACACACGCACATATATTTAAAAGGAGGAATTTACTCTGATACTTGCCTGCAAGAATATTAGAGAAACCTGAAGATGTTTAAGTAAAAGGTTATATAACACAAAAGATACATTTTAAAGAAATATTAAACGAATTAGTTGTTCACCGTAACGTGACGGCTCACAATTTTGATATAAAAAATTCTACTCTAATTAAACACATATTTAAACGAACATTTTTAGAAAGTGCTTTAATCGCTAGTTCATTCACAGTAGATTTCCCTCCAGGTTCTTACAGTTCATCATTTCTGTCAGAACTTCTGTTGTCACAGTGTTGGTTATTTAATAACAAATAAGGTGGAAACAAAAAGAAAAACAACTTAAATTGAATTGGCTAGATTATATACCATAAACACACACACACATATATATATATATATATATATATATATATATATATATATAAAGGGGTGCCGCAAAGTTCTCACCCTACTAAATGATTTCAGTTAATATTTGGGAGGAATCCATACTTTTTCGTCGTTAAAAGAATTTTTCATCTCTTCTCATTTCCTACCTATCTATCTTTTGAGTCTTTACACCGATGAGGGAAGATTTTATTTTGTAAAATAAATTTAATAATTATTCAATAACTTAAAATATTTCTTTAGTTTTATAATGACGTATTATTACACATTAATGAAAAAAATTGAGTGAAACATGTTGTTTTCACGTTTTATAAGTACAATGCAATTACAAAATTACTTAAGTGATGTAGTCATTTTACAGACGGCGTAGGTAAATAACAAGTTTCATTTAATTTTTACATCACTTTTCCTTTTTATATAAATACTGCTTAATATATTATAATCTCACATTTCAGTAATACCATATCCCTTCAGAAGGTAGGCGGTCATGTCTGTTCCTTTCTTTCTGTGGCTATGATTTTTTTGGAAAATATAATTACATAGTTTCCTGTTGTGCTTTTGAATTCTTAATTATATTTCTCCAAGATAGCTGTCCAATTAAGACTAGATATCCCAATATTCCCTGTGGAATGGGAAGAAGAGATTGATTTATGAATTACTCAAGGATATAAGTATGAAGTGAATTCATCGGACGAGGTTAGGATTTGAACTCTGCTTGCTTGTTCCAATTGCCTTCTCGGCAACTGTTACACCATCGATAAATTGTTCCCATGTATATTTAAAAGCAAAACCTCACGGAAGGATTTCATATAAATGGCACAGTTTCAATACAAAGTTATTAACCCAATGAGCTTCTAAAGATGAATATTCTAGCGAACCTAACATTAATATGATTAAAAGATTCGGATGTACCACTCGATATACAAAACTCCCTTCTTTCTCACAAACTATATGAACACTAAGACTCGCTATTTCTATATATAAAAAAAAAAGAAATTCGCAGAAAATTGCGAATATGCTACAAGTAAACAGAAGAACAGCAAACCAAAAAGACGTAAATAAATAAATTATATTAGAAAATTCGATTAAACAGTCTGGAAATCATATCAACGTATCGTAAAAACTTCTACGTAGGAGGCAGTATCATATATATATATATATATATATATATATATATATGACAAACACAATATATGTGCAATTTTGATTTGTGATAAATTCTGTTGCGTTTAAGATAAACCTGAAAGCTATTTTATTCATGATGTAACATTAAGTTATGCTAATTTTAGCTCTTTGCATATGAACCACTTACTTGTATGCAAAGGTTAATACATTTAACAAGTTCATCGAACAGCTTCAGCAGTTTCCCCGAGATTTTAAGCCCGATCGATTTCACGATGATAGTAATTCATGGTCGTCCGCTGACACCTTATCACGTTGAGGCACAAAAGCATATATTCGGAATGCATCTTTGGAGGCAACCCAGTTAAACAAGCACCATGGAATAATGAGAGTCATTTTATATAAGGAGATGAAAGTAACATAGATGTACTGAACCGTAATCATTTATTAAAATCGGGATATATGCGAAAGGTCTGCCGATAGAGGCTGGTTGTTAATGATTTTTTTCAGGAAAATACGTTTTTAACGGGTTTTCATATGAAAAATAAATAAACCAATGAAAATTTATATCTAGTATTTAACTCTACTGAAAATACTACCGTAGCATTTTCTTTTTATTTGCCTGTAATAAAATAGTTCTGTCGTAAAGTCGACGTGAAGTAAAAACTTTCGAATAGAGGAGGATCTTTGATACGCACTCAGACAATCATAGACAAGTAGATTATTTTATAATCACAGTAAGTAAAGTTTTAGGTGTTGATCTTGAAACGAAACCTGTTATTTATATACGTAAATATGTAGACAAGCCTGACTCCTTTATTCCAGTTAACTGTGCAACAAATCTGCGGACAACCAACAGCAGCAAGAACTAAATTGGATAGCACATGTAACTCGAAGACAATGACATAACAAAACATTCCACACCACTTCAAATAGAAGGTTCGGTACTGGGAAGAGCAATAAAAATTACTGGGACTTCAGAAACCAGTTGTCCTAAAAAGTGTTTTAAGAGAAAGATTTTATAAATTTTAATAATTTTTTTAATAAATTTTATAAATTTTAACCAAAAAAAAAAAAAAATTATTGGCTACTCGCTCAATGAATGCCAAATGTTTCCTTGCAGGAAAACAGCTAATATTGCCATTACAGTCTACTGTAACCAATGCAATGGCGGCAAGGTAGTTATGGGAGATTGATTCTTTTAAATACATACATTTGTCCATTAACTATTGTAGTAGGTCACTGACGATATTTTACTATGATTAAAACCATATCGAGAGCAGTGGAGTTCAATTTATGATTTTCATTTTCTTATTTGTTCGTTATTTTTTTTTCTTACTCGTTCGAACAGAAACCAGATCCTTATAATAAGATGATGAAAAGTTCTGTCAGATTAAGATGGGATTTTAAAAGTTATTTAATGTTTTGTAATTTGATTAGATTTGGTAAATTTAACTCCACTACAATTGTCATTGTTTTAATCAGGTGAAAGTCTGTGGCAGTGACATAAAACAATAGTTGATGGCAAACTATAAAGTAAATTTACATTATGAGGTGCATAATTTTGAACATATCGTGAAAAATATGCATTTGACATTTTAGGTTTTATGCACACGCACACATGTTGCATATAAACATCATGTAAAATTCTCACATATTTCACAAAAGAAAAACCTTCGGATAAATTGAGACGTGAAACTGTACATTATCGTGTTTCGATTTTCCCAATGTAGCTTTCTCTCTCTCTCTCGTGTGTGTGTGTGTGCGCACAAACGTTATTTGTATATCCTTTTCTTACGTGTATAACAGTAGGATCAATTATTCTGTAGTTTAATAATACAAACGTAAGCATTAATTTCCATAGCAAATATTCATTTGTTAATATTAATTTCTTCAGAGCTTAAGATCAATTGGATAAGACATTATAGAGTAAAATGTGTTTAAATAGTATCACAATGCAGAATTATGGAGCTACACTTCAGTATATGTGTAACAGATTTGATTCTTTAATGCCAGTTTCAAGCGTCACACGATCTTCAGATCATGTGTTTCAATTTCATAGATCCTCATTTACCTATATATAGAGCCAGGGCATTATGACGATCGCGTGATATGTTAAATTGACAGCAACTATGTAGGGTTGATTCCTATGTCATTACTATTATATCTATAAATGCTCCATCTCCGATAATACGAGAAATGTATATATCAAAAAAATATGTGATATATATGTGTGTTTTTTTGTGTTAGATGATTACATGATGTAAGTGTGCGTGTGCAGAGAAACTACAGGTAAAATGTGTATTTTCCACGATTTGTTTGAAAAATGTGCATCCATATTTAAAATTCAGAATGAAAGCCAAATAATTTTGAAATAAAGAGTTGACTTTTATTTGCTTAAAATAATTTTCAGAAAAATAAGTTCAACTTGCAAAATTTTTTGTCGGTAACGGAACCATTTTCTGCCATTGTAATCAAGAAATCACGAAATGGATGCCGATTTTTTAAAAAAACGGCAAAGACAAAAAAATTGAATTACATGACTGGAAAATCAAGATGAAATTTGGCAAATGATGGAGCCTGTATCTCTAGTAGAGTAACTCCTTTCAATGATATTATAGTTCATCACGGCCAGAAATCTAATTAAACCACGGGAGATATTACGAGACTGTACAAATAAGACGCTTGCAAACGCAGGATGAAGAATAAGATATGAAGCGTAGACGCAATGGCGTCTACAGTATAATGTTCTATCAGTCTACAAAGACCATGGCAATTATCGTTTACGTCTGTCTAGAATTGACTTTCACGCATGCACAGATGATTGGTTCCATAATTAACAATCATACATTGCTGCTTCCGGTGAGTATCGTTTTACTGGCGTAAATTGAAGCAGTTCATGGCTGAATACTCAGATCTCGTCGGACCACAGAGTGCGAGGTAATTGAAAACACATAAAGATGTTTTGTTTTCCTGAAATAAGTCAAAAGAATCGATCAAAAAACAAAAGTCTGCGAAGTAACCTGTTATTTTAATGGTGTCTGTAAAAATCATTAAAATAAGCATTGATTAAAAATATTGCCCGAATAATTCAGCCTTCTACGATTTGCAGTAAGAATATGAATAGATTTATCATCGACTTAAAAAAAAAGACTTATCTACATATCTGGGGGAAGAAAAAGAAGTTATAAATGTATATAGTATTTTAAAGTAAATTTGCCATGCTATTCTGTTAGATGAAACTAGTAAGCAGAAAATAAAATAAGAAACACATAAGTTCACATATTTGTGTCTTGAGAAATTTTAAACGCACACACACACACACACACACATATATATATATACATACATAGACACACGCACTGAGTGTGATGGCTAAATTGTCACCATTTTATATTTTTAATTTCGTGCATACGCGTTGTTTCTAATTTTGTCGACTGTACACTATAGTAGGGTCAGTTGGGCACCGTCTGCGAGAAAAAAAACACCATGACGCAATTCACAGAAATTTGGAAACGGCATACTATACTGCTTGGCATTTACGCTGGAACCGCCAAAGCAAACACTGGAGAATTGTTCGAGTGTTAATCTGAGGACAGTGCAGAGGATTTGGAAATAACTGGATGAGTCTAATGAGTGATTACGAATGTTTGACGTGAGCACTAGTAACAGCGACGTTATACCGCCATTTATCTTCTCACAGGATCTCAGAATCAACATGGAGGCCTACATCAAGTATATTGAGGAGGTTGTGCTTCCCTGGTCAAGAGCGTGGCAGCTGGAAGACCCTATGTCTGTTCACAGAACACTGCACGACGTCACACAAGCAGGAGAACCCAGTCATGGCTGTCAAACAATTTCTGCGACCACATCACCCATGACAGCTGTCTACCTAAGTCCCCATACTGCAACCGCTTTCATTGTTATGTGTGGTACGGAGTTGAGCGAGAGAACAATAAAAGTCCTTTTAACTCCAAAGATGAACTGAAGACAATGATTATGACAGGATTCATTGAATAAATTTACTCTTTATTATGTAAAGATATTTTTGTGTAATTTTGGTAAATGTATCTGTTAAAATGAGATGTCAATGTTATTTTCATTTTGGTGTGATTTCGACGACAATTTATCGATCGCACCCGTCTTTGTATGAAAAAGTTAGTCAGACAGCAAATATTCATCCAGTCTGATTAAAAAGAACCGAAAAAGTCTGTATTTTTCCAATTCTTCAATAAGATGTTGCATGTTGGGATCGAAACTGTTTTTGTTTATAAGTATGCTTCTATGTGTTCTATGTGCCATGGTCCTTCAGGACCTGGGCGACCATAGGTTTCCACACATACACACACGCAAGGGTGTGTGGGTGTATGTAAATGGATATCGGCTCAAATTGAGAAATATAAGAGCAGTGTTCGAGTTGCGTAGAGATCGTTACATTCATTTACTTGTAAATCCCCTTGGGGGACAATTATGACTCAATCTCTCCTGCCCAGCTATGGATAAATAACGGTTAAATAAATCTTGGCTAGCAACCAGAATTCAAAATCCGAGGAGATTTCTTTGGAGACCTTGTGTGAGACTATGTGCACCAGTTCTCTGCAATGGGTTCTTCAAAAAAGTGTGGTTGTTTCTGCGCAAGCCTTCACTATGATCAAAACATATGTGCGAAGGGTCTGACTATTCTGTTCTAAGAATTAGACGAGTGTACCCTCATAATTCGAAAACAGCAGGAGAATCCAGTATATATGTATTTTACACATGTTTATAGAATGCATGGAAGTTTCTGAAGATATTTTTGAAAAGTAGAAAGTATAATTATCATTCCGCAGCGTATGCAATCATGGCACTTCTTAGACATCATTATTAGCTGTGAATTGATTTTTCTTGCGAAGGATAGTGGAACGCCTTTGAACTCTGTGTAGTAGTTCTAACACTGGCTGATACGCAAGACTAGATAGTATTTTCTACTGTACTATTCAGTCTAGAGTCAAGGACAAAAGAATGGGTTTTACGCCTTTCTTAATAGTATGTGTACGAAAATGAAGGGGACAGAGCAACCGGGGTTTTAATTCGGCTACACAGTTGAAAATCTTTTTGACGGGAAGCGTCAGCAAACTTATTCAGGCGAATATAAGTAAAATCAAGTAATTTGAATATTGTATGAAATATCTTTATACGCTTCTGGACATATTTACTTGTAAAATGCAAAACGGGTTTTGTAAAATATTATAAATAGAGATCGATTGATTTGGCATCACTTGTATTTTAGGATTTGGAAACCTTACTAGATCGATAATTTAAGATTCAAATTTGCATCCATTTATTATCAAACGACATCACTTAAAACCAGCTCGTATATATGTTTTAATCATTTCATCCCAAGCAAGGCAGCAAAACCACCAAGACGCAAGGGGCTAGTGTAAAAAAAAAAAAAAAACAAAAAAAACAAAAAAAAACACGATTAACGAGAGAGAACAATAAAAGAACAGGAATTAAAACCGAATATAACGATTGATTTACAAACCGAAAAAGAGTTCCACATGCGAGAAAAACTTACGTTTACATTTAGCCATTTCTACTATAAAATGGTGAGACCTTCCTACAAATCTAGTACTGCACTTAATTTTCGGAAGGCTATATACCATAAGTGAAAGTTTGTCAGAACAATTACCATAAAAATATTGATAGAAAAGGCACAGGGAAGCTACTCTACGGCTGTAGGAAAATGGCTGAAGCTGAGATGCCAGGTCAGGTTCAATAATATTGCTGATTCTTTATATTTTATCAAGTATATCTAAATACAGAGCAGAAGCAGCAGGCCAAATGTTTATATATATATATATTTCCAATATGTCCGAGTGAATGCGTAGATTTCAAAAGTTTCACAGCGAAAAACAAAAAGAAATCACTGATTTATCGCAATTTAAAATATATTAAATATGAATCCTTCATAAAACAGAGTGATCGTTTTCAGTTGCGTCGGTAATTTGAAAACGTAGCCACAAAATTTGCATTTCCCGTCGAAAATAAATCATTTGATTCGTCATAACAGCAATAATCCGTGCCGATTTATATTTCTCTTGCAAATCTGTTAAAACAGTAAACTTAGAACTCAACCCGTTTTTTGTAGATAAAGATTATGTTTTTGTAGTTAAAGATATGATAATGAAAAAAAAATGTGTTACAGCAAACTCTTAAAAACAATAAAACAATAAAACAATAAAACAAGTTGCTTTTTCAATAGAGAGCGTTTTTATAAATTTACATAAGTGAACAAAAAGAAACAAATGGAACGTTACCAATAAAGATTTTCGGTTATTTTTTGTTTTTATTTTGAAGAATAGCAGATGGCAGTTACTCCCTTAGCGAGAGAGCTTCTTGATTTTGTCCAATGGGCAGAATACAGCGGCCTCTCTTTTTTTGAGGGCCCTACTAACATCAGTTATGTTTAGTTTGCTTTGTGTTTATATTTAGTTTGTTATTGGGTTCATCTCCCTCCCCTCTCATTCTTCATGATTAGATTTTTAAATATAATAATTTATTATCATTAAATTTTTATGACATGGGGCGCGTTTTCTAAGTCTCCCTTGAGAGAATGCGGTGTTATGGTGTATGGATGATTGATTGGTGATGGACGAGTTTTTATGGTGAATGCGAAAACTGTAATGAGTGAATGGATCGTGAATCGGATTAGCTAGGTATAAGATAGTGATGACCAGCCTCAAGCCCTCCCCTTTTTCTGTCTTGGGCCACAATTATGTATTTTTTGCATAATAAATACCAGAATAGTAGCTGTCAGTATATTGTACCTGATCGAAGATACTGCGACAGGAAGAATTTTATTGATTTGTCGGTAGCGAAGCATTTGTATTTTTGGTAGATGTCACACTATTTGTTTTCGGTGGATGTGGTAGAAGAAAACAGCAAAAATCAGTATTACATATTCTTGAAATTTTCGTGGATTTGATAACCAGTGTTTGACATCGGTAAAATGTACAGACTTATTTGAACCTTTATTAGGCCCGGTATTACAGGTTTATGTTATTCTCATTTACAGGCCGTTTCGTTTCTAAATGCATTAACGATCATTATATATTTTTATACTATGGTTTATTTAATACAAGTCTAAAGAACTACTCAAGGTACATGGTTACTGAAAGCGTTTGCTTTAAGGGTATAAAACGAATAATTAAAAAGTGCATATTAAGAGAATATGTAGGATAGATAAACGTTGACATGAAGAGGTTAAGTCTGCTGTAATCGGGGAAGAACAAAGCAGCAGATCCGGTAAAAGATTGAGTAGAACATTTTCCTTACCAATGGAATATAAAGGAAATGAGTATGCGTCAAAGATGTACATGGAAGGGCGTGTCCCAGCTATGCAGATCTGAATTGGTGGGGTGAAAGAATGTAGCTCGTGTGAACAATGTCCATGAAAATGACAATAGAATAGTGAAAGACTATTAGCGTTTAGTCTATAGTTTCAGGGGGATAAATCAACACCCACAAAACCGTGTAAATACTTTTTAAGTTGAGGATGGGGTAGCTCCAGCCCAGATATGGCAGCAATATTAACTTGGTAGTCTAAAGTAACTTTTTAAAAGGTAGAGTACAGTGCATGGCAGGAGGGGACAGGTACATTCTAGAGCGGTGTGTCCATGGAGATGTTTAAGGACACATGTCTTATTGAGATTACTATCGTTCATCAGGACTGGAGAAAATTTAGTGTCAGCTCGGTGATAAAATGTTATTAGCTAGGTTTTTGAGGTACTAAGTGATACAAGCAAGTCATTATTTCATTGTTTGACTCATTTTATACGGCTTATCATCAAATTTGCAGGTTATTTAAAGTCAGAATTTTTGTTTACATTTTAAGAATTTTTGAGAATGGTTTAGTGATTTTTTTTAATTAACCGATGGTTGTGCGGAAGAGGAGGTGGATTCTTACCACTCACAAGAGAATATAACGAATTCAACGGGAATTGAAACTCGGCTTTCCCATTAACAATTCCGAGCCATTGCCCATTACACCACCCGAACATCGATGCTTACAACATCTAGTATTCACAAGCGGTCACTTAGCTAGGTACTGAACAGGCTTGATGTTGCTTAACTTCGTTGATCGTACGGGAACCGATGTTTCAATGTGATATGGCTGTAAACCTATTCCCCGATAGAGCTGTGAGGGCTTGATCAGTGTAGAGGTCAGCTTCCAGGCTCTTTATCTGAGCAAATCCTTGTTTATCACGGAAATCCTAATATATCCGGTGCATATATTGTATTTTTCTAACTCAAACAGAATCAATGTTCAATACAATTACATCAAGATTATCCATTTACGTAATCTTGACTTTACTTTTATTTGAAGAATCATTAAGACGTGGATTGCGCTTCCAGTGCAAAGAGGTCGTGTGGAAAAAAGTGCATTCACTTTAACGGTTGACTTGTAAGCAAATAAAAGCGAAGAAAGTAGGACAAAAGAAAAAATCGATACGATACTTCACTGACCTCTTCAATCAACCGCTAAAACTATAAGCGTACTTTTTAAATCCGTTTTTCCATTGACTTTGCTTTATCGTCATTAATGCCTCAATCTTGTTTCCTATTAAAGTTATAAGGCATATTTGCTTTACGTTGTCAGCATATTCATGTTTCTTAACTTGCTAAAGTCTTGACTGTTAACAAACGAAACTTAATTCTATCTTTTTTTTTTAGAAAAAGAAATCAGAAATAAAGACATACTAAAATTAAAAACAAACCAAAAACGTTAAAATTAATAACCAAAAAGTTCAACTAATTTTTCCACCTGCCCTTAGATGTTCACGTATTGGTGCTGCTTTTTCAAAAATTATATCTCTTGCTTTTTTTCCCCTTTTCTCTACTTTTAAGAGTACAACATTCAATTCAACCAGCAATGAGTTCACCTTTCAGTATAATGAGGCTGTGTTTACAGTCACTTTTTGAATAAAATAATCAACCTACTTTAAAACGAATCTTCACGGAACAAGCGAATAGGAAAGGTCACCAATTAAGATGGTTAATATCAAATGAGAAGGGAAGAGAAAGTAAAAAAAAAAAAAAGAGAATGAGAATAGTGAGAGAGGTGAAAAATACACAAGACAGAATACTGAAGAAATAAGAGAAATTTAAATAAAAGGTCAGTGAGAATTAATATGAATTTGCTCGTATAATATAAGAATCAGAATAAATACATCATGTAACTTTAAATTGATTCGCTATTATTCTAATTCATTTTACTGCTACAACACTTAGGGGAGGTGAAGTTGGTGGAGTGGTTAAAGGAACTGAGAATGAAAACGGCGAATCAAGTTGAAGTTCGAACAGATCGCGTCCAGTTGCCACTCGTTTTATTAACCGTTTCCATATAAGATAAAATTCGGCATTTATCGATCTAGCAGCCAGTAGTGTTGTCGACTGTAATTTATAAAATCTTTCTCCGAAAAGAATATCTAGAGCATATAGATTTATCAAGTCCACTAGCCTTTCACTAGTTCCATTATTGATAGGGACATTTTACTTAACCTTTGATTTGAAGTAGTGTGGAACAAGAATTCGGACACCTAGTACAAATTCTGGTCTAGATTTTTACATTCCTCTTCGCATAAATACCGCTTGGTAAGGGATGAATCTATCTCTTGCTCCTGGTATGGGTTAAATAGCTGGACAAACTGGACTCTAATCGTTGCTGGCAACAAGTATAGGAAAATAACTGAATTCAAAGCAGCATATGACCCTGATTATCTAAAAGGTTACTGGAAATATTTTAACATCCCCAAATATTCCTCACGTGGACAATTCTTATTTAAGAGGTATTTTCCAGGTATCGTCAACAAAATAAGTTTTAATATAAAATAACAAAAAATGATTTTAGGCAAAAAAACAGTATTTTGTCATTGGAAAGGCGTTTTAACTGTTCCGAGTTCGTAACATCTCTGGAGAAAATCTGATTAGACAGCAGTCATCAATTGATACAAACTGAAGGCATTAGATTCCAGTAGCAATTTTTAAAATTGGTGAGTGATTTTATATATTCTCCTGGAATGATATATATCTAACGTCGTCAGCACCCACTCGCGTCCGTCCGTTGGGATCATCATCATCTCTCCCTATTCCTTTTCTACCCACTGGTGGCGTTGACGGAGATAGATGTGAATCAAAGAGTTTGACAAGGTCGCTGATTTTGGTTGACAACTCTGCGCGGCGGAGAAGCAAACACACTTGGCCAGGAGCGCCGGTCTCGTGGCTTATAGGGAATTGGTAAATTGGCAAACCTGGTTCCGTCGGGGTAAACCCCTTTTTGGAGTGGTATAAACATTCGGATACTTACCCGTCACAGGAAACCACCCGTGCGCTGGTAATATCACATCTATGACTAGATTGGACCGGCTCTGGTCAGCTTTGACAAGCTATGACCAGCTAAGTTCAGCGGCCCGAGTGAAGACACTCGTGTTCCCACGTTAAAACCGTCTTTTTGTCACAACCTGACTCCTTGTGGAGTATCTAAAAACCTGGTTCCGTCGGGCGCTTGGTTCGCCTTCATTACGCCAGCCCGCCTGACGCTGTCGTCCTACGTCGGTTTGCCGTGGAGATTGTGTATAGCTTTATCGATTTCATCGTTGAGGTCTGATATCTTCTCCTCGAACTTACCGCCATGGTAATGCTATTAAAATTGGGTAGCAATCCCTCTTTCATGCAAGTTTTGATAAAACAAACGACTGACAAGAGGCTGTGGAGCTTTTTTTATATATCATTTTTCATTAGTTCGTATAACTTTTTTTCTTTTCAGTATATAAATTATATAAAAATTGTCGGAAAAAAAGAATTATACGAACACGTGAAAAAATGTATAAAAAACTTAACCACAACACATTGTCAGAAGATTTTAAGGAAACACACACACACTATATATATATATATATATATATATATATATACAATACTCCAGCAAGTCCCTGAATCTTGCTATTATCTTCTATCTTTGCAAGAATCAGATCACACCGAAAATGGAATAGTTACCATATATGGGAATGAGCAGCCCCAATCATTTTTCACCCTACAATCGCCCCTCAGACGAGACGTCGCTCTTATTTCGTTGCTCTATAGCTATTTCCATAGAAAATGTTCAGACGTACAACATTCCTTAGTTCCAACAGGTCTGATTTTCACGGTGAAGACCTATTATGCCACGCACATTGTAACGCATTTTCTTGGTGAGATCTAAGTTCCACACGAGCAGCTTCTTCCCACGAACCACTGTGACTTGTAGAACTGACGTCCAAGAGGTTTCTTCTCCGATTATAGTAATCTTAACCTGTTTATATCTAGGGTTAACCATTATATCCCACACGTAAGTTGTGACGTATCTGTAACGCTCTATTTCGAGTGGACCTCGTAAATTGATAGATTTAAAATTAGAATTAAATGAACAACCATAAAGTAGCATCATGGAAGTAAATTAAAAGTAATCTAAACATTGGATAAAGTTCTTTAACTCAACTCTCCAAGTTTTTGTTCATCACTGTAGTAGCCAAGTATTGAACTCACAACTTTTGGGTCAAAGTTTTGGAGCCAATCAACGCTTTTATCCACTGGACCATGTGTACTCGACAAACAGTGTTAGTTAGATTCAAGTCTAGTTCAACCGTTATGTCTCTCTAATTTTCATAATATGCTTTTCTTACTTCCTACTTTTACTCTTACAAACCTCGTTCAGTAAACATGTACCTTGAGTGACTCTTGTATTTAGATAACAATAGTATAAAAATAAATATAGAAAGTTGAAATTAACATGGCATATTTACATAAATAGATGTATATAATACAGATATTACTAAAACCGGTCGGTCAAAGATTTGTTTTGAAAATTAATGTGTGTAATACAATATGTGAATGTGCAGATGCGTGTTAAGGCACAACGACAAAAAAAAAAATGTAACTTGTTAGATTTCCTCACGCTCATAGATATATATATATATATATATGAGAGAGAGCTTTTGGCGTAAATAACTGTAAATGAAACTGACTAAGCTTAAATTTTCGCTCCTGTTCTTGTAGGAGAAAGTTTAACGCAGCCGTTCTCCACAAAAGTTAAGCAATGTGATTAGATGTTGTCTCTTCTAATTTTTCTTGATCACTGAAGGTTTTCGCGTTAAGTCTGCATTTATATAATCAATGAGTAGACTTGATCGTCCATTTACTGATTGTGTAATGTGTTTTATAGCAATGTAGGAGATATATAGAAATCTAAATATCAGACTAATGGTGGCCAAGCTAATGAGAGAATGGGAAAAAAATCCGAAGTTAAGCGTTTCTTTTTTAGAAGGAGCATCTTCAGGGTAATAATGGTTTAATTTATAGTCAGTATTATAAATATAAGGTGAGGGTGAAAATGTGAGGGGAGTCTTACAACAAATCCTGGTTACACTTTTTACATAAAATTATTCAAATACAGATATTTTAAATAGCCTACATTTTTATAGTAGTATTTTTGCTTGGAAAGGAGACATGTACGGTCTTCGAAGTCAATTTACTGTAGAGAATTCTGAAATTAGTGTACTTTTAATATTTTAACATTAATTCCACTTAAATTTATAGGAATGAAACGCTTCACTAATGTGTTTGCTTTCCATTTTATCATTTGCTTTATTTACAACGTAAAACTGACTTTTCAGGCTATATAAGTAAGCCTGTCATACAACATTACTCTGTTTGTTAAATTACTCTCATCCAATGACATCACAGTTCTTCAAAGAAAAGACTAAATATTATTCAGTGATGCTTCCCAACATTTTTCCTTTTGGGTACCTGTTTGTTCTGCCCCACTGTGTTGACGTACCCTTTCAGAAGACAAGACGTACCCCGATTTTGTACTCATGGTACAACAGTGAGCGAATAAGAGAATGGTGAATACAAAAAACAAATTGTCTCTTAGTATTCAGGAAAGATGCACAAGTTTCTCAAACGTCTAATCAAAATAGAATGAATGACACGTGCGAAGTACACAGAGCGCAAAAGCGTCGATTGCCTTTGGGCTGAATTTCTTTCGTGCACCCTCAGAGATACGTGTATCCGGGTTTTAGTACCCTAGAGGTAGACAAAACCTTACCGTAAGGAACTGCTAAAATAATGTTGAAAATGTACACTCCTTTAATCAAATTCATTGACAGTTTTTTTAAATTCGTTATCACCCTATTTATATTCATTTAATGAAAGACATTCTTAAAGATAATAAATACATTTTTACAGAAGGAAAGAAAAATGTCAGAATATGAAAAAAAGAGCAGAAATCGAGAAAAGTTAAAAGGATGAGGGGAGAAAAAAAGCGGAGCAATAGTTGAAAAGATAATTTCGCAATTCTCTTATTGTTGATATTATTTGGAAACCCAAAAGACATGTAATTGGGACAAACTAGACGTAAGTTCTATAGATATGTGCGTCTACATAGGTTTTGAATTGAGAGTTTGCCTAGGCAAAAAGTCCCGTCAAATCTACTACATAATCTATTGGTGAGGAAGATTTAAGCAAAATATTTTCACCCACAGTGTGTGTGTGTGTGTATATATTTTTTTTTTCTAAAAACAAAACAAAAAAACAAAACAAAACAAAACAAAAACATTTCGATTAACATTTAATCTTTCGTGTCCTGTTACTACCTGGATTTACTAAAAAAAAAAAAAAAAAAAAAAAATTAATTTCCATGCCTGAGGATGGCTGCAAGAACAGCTGAAAGTACTAGCAAAATAAAAATAAGACCTTATACAACTTGAAGTTATTAAAAACAAGGATCATAACATTCATCGAGAGGTTCGTGGGTTAATGTAACTTTAATAAATTTGTTTGCAAAGATTTTTTTCGCCATTTATATCATTAACTTTACTAATCTTTTTTATGAATGATTCATGTAATATAAATTGAACTGCACCATATATATATATATATATATATATATATATATATTATAATAATATTTTTTGTTTAAAAATATGATTCCTTCGCTACATAAGAGTTCTCATGTTTCAAAAACGTGAGCCGAAATCATCCAAATAATTAATAAAATTAAGTTGGATTGAGGTGTTTAGTCACGTTTCATCTTCAAGCGAAATTTTAGGAATAAGCTATCTCTCGGTTTACGTGTATTTTTACAGAATTTGTTATTGTGGGAGTGGCTATACTATTTTCATTCTTTAAGTGGTCAGGGAGTTAATTCTTACCAGTAGATTCATCATCCTCTGAGAGGTTTTGCTAAGGTTGGGTAGGGTATCCATTTCAAGGCTAATGTTTACGGTCATCCCTTAGTTGGTTCCCAGTGAAGGATATTTTTATGGCGCGCCAACAGTCGTTCTGTGTCTGGAGAATTGTCTCTTATTCTTGTCTATCTGATTATCTATTTATTTATTTGTTTATTTAAGTGGGTGTTTAATATACAGATCGCTTTGCATTGAATTTCGGTTTTTTTTTTTTTTTTTTATGACGACAAAAAGGGGTTTTTCCTATTTAAGGGTTTGGCTGAGCTTTTTAGAATTTTACTTAGCTATGTTTTTTTTTTTTTTTTTTTTTTTTTTTTTTTATGCTAATTATCTAATGCGAAAGTCTGTTGATGTCGGCAAAAAACCGTTAACTCCTGCCTATGGTTTAATAATTTTTCATTATTTAGGAATTTAATGATGTGTAGTTTTTCCTGTAAGCATAAGAGGCATGGGTCATCCCAGGTTCTACAGGTTCTTGCTCTATTTACTATTTTCCATTTTACTTTTGGTGTTTTATTCGTTTCCTTTAGGTGCCAGAAATATTGGGATAGAGATGTCTGATTTCTATTTTGAATATTGTTGAAAGAGCTCTTGTGTTGTCTCCATCTAATTTTAAAATTATTCTTTGTTGATCCTATGTATATCCTATCAGTGTTAGGGCTCTCAATGGATGAGATAGTGCATTGGTATACCACGGATTTTGTGAGGCATTTATTTTCCAACGGGCAGTTTTTAGGGTTTCTACAATCGCATAATTTTTCGTTATTTTTATCTAGTTTTAGTTTATGTGTTTTATTACTGTTTTGGTATGCGTGTTTTTCTAGGATTTTCTTATTGTGTCTTTTTATGATTCTTTCTATATTTTCAGTACAAGCTCTACTTCTGTATGGAGCACTGTTTTTTAAAAATAAAAACAAAAATACTAAGGAACCCCGGATTATGCACCCAGCGTGTTCTTTTCTATTTTCTGCATACCTGCACAAGGATACATATATATATATATATATATATATATATATATATATGTATGTGTGTGTGTGTGTGTGTGAGAGAGTGAGTAAGAGTCTCTTCCGTTGTCTTCGGCGTATGAAGGTTCATAATTTCTGCTCCTAAAATTGAACAGCCACACTACCTAGTACACGTGATTATAGTGGTGAATGCTTTTGTAGAAATATTCACTTTTCTGAAGAAATGAATACAAGAATTTGGTGCACAGTGTGACACGAAGTCCACAATCAGCCCGTTTAAGCTTTTGAATTAAGAGTTGTGTTTCTCCTTGTCTGGTTGTCAGCTAAGGCGAAAGAGCGCAGTTAACTATTATAACACATAGCTGGGGAAGAACAGATAGATTCTTACCTTTCCCAAGGTATTTACGCAAAAGGAAATGTGACGAATTCGAAGATAGCACGCCGATTCTCCTGGCATTAACCATTACACTACACACATTATATATATATATATATATATATATATATATAAAGTAAGTATTGAGCATTTCTTTGGCATGTTTCACCGGTTGGCAGGCGTCATAAGAGAAGGAATTTTATTTGATAAGAACAAAACCTACATTAGCAAAACAAAACGTGAACGTAAACTAGAGAGGAAAAAAAAAGGAATAAGCTGAATGATACGAGTTAAAATGGTAACTGCTGTAGGACTTGAAAGTAAAAGACAAATATCCATTTCTTTTCTGTAAAAATTACAATTCGCCATTATTTTTATCCATATTTTCTGTAAATTCTAATCGTTCGTTTTTCTTACATCAACCGTTTTATTTACCCTGTATTCCTTGTTAGATTCCTCTATCAAATTTCCTGATCAAAGAACTCGAAGAATTTTATTTATTTTAGAATAAAGATTATTTCAAAGAATAATGAGCGGCGGGGAATTAAAGCTAACCATTAGATAATGACTAGACGGAAATAAAAATATAATTTATAATGTTTTTCAAACAACAACTGAAAAGAATTCAAAATAAATTTTCAAAGGAAAATTGTGTGTTTTGGGCGTTTAGTGAGCGGGCAATTTAAGTCTATCCATTAGGAAGATCAGTTATCATTCCTTTTTTTTTTACATCGTGAAAAAGTAGTCAGTAATTGGCAACGCTTATGCTTTGACCCACAAGTATTACTTTTTACCATTTCAATAAAAAGGAAAATATCCCTAAATTATTTGGAACATTATCATTTTTGTTTGCAGCTGAAGGGATAATTCCTTCTGTATTCTTGAAAGTTTAAAAGCAGGAAATCTTGTACCAGTTGAAAAAAACAAAAAAAACAAAAAAACAAACAAACTACAAATCAAAATAATAAAATGCGCGTATGCTTATTATAAAAAATGACTTAAAAGAAATATTGTTTTAAAGTATTCAAAAATAAAAATATACACCTTGTCATTTTCCATACATTCATTTTCTTGTTTAAAATATATTCCCTACTTAGCAGATTTTGCTTTCTTACACCAGAAATTCGAATATATTTATATAATCTTGTTTAGACGCTTGTCGCTTTATTCATTTTGTTCGTTTACAGATACACTATCTGAAATAAATAAATTTTATATATAATTTACCGCTCTACTTAGCCTATTGAGCCCTCTATGTTTTCGTTGTTTTATACTCGCTTGTTTTTTTCTTCTTTCGTCTAAGGACTTAAGACACTTGACGAGTTTTTCGCCTTGTTCTGATGTTTTTATTTCTTTTTTTTACTTCCAATTTTTTCCTCGGGTACCAACTTGCCCTTAAGTATCTACAAGTTTGGTCATCTGAGCTTTTGAGAGTAATACTGTTATATATATACACGCTCTTGTGTTCCCAATGCAAGTACCGGCACGATTAAGCTATTTCCATTAGGAATGTTATTCATTTTAGCGGGCACGCTTATTACTTTTCAAATAATCTTCGTGGCACGATTATTTTCTACTGCGTTTATTAAATTTATATCTATCTAAAAAAAAAAAAAAAGGAAAGGAACATTAGTGTAATGTCTATTTGAATCGGCATGCTTATTTTAGGATTTGAAAGAATTTATAAAACTGTAAGAGCTGACACTTTGGTACAAAAAAGAACCGAAAGTAAAAAGAAAATTCCTCCATAACACACAAATACGTGTAACAAGAAACAGAAAATTAACAGAAGATATATAACACTTTCACGACCTTTATAATAAACACATCAGATTTCAGATCGATTCTACAATTGTACGCTCATAGCTCTTTATTATTCTTACTAAAATTCAGCCAATACAAGACTCAAGACCCAGTCAACGTATAGGGTTACTCAGTATGTGATATGAATATAGGAGCAAATAGAAGGAAGTAAATTATTAGGATAAGATGAATAAATAACGATTGAGATTGATTTGAACAGGTTAAGATTGTAGCTTTAAATGGTAACACCCATGCTAAGTTGGTTTCACAAAGTAGTATTTGTTGGCGAACAAGCTGTCCGAGTGTATCTTCCTCCTTATAACTCAACGTAGAGGATTCGGTTCCTTGGATGTAGCATATGTGAGCCCTATCTATAAGATTCTGAACTGATGGAACTATTTTTTTATGGGGTATATTTTCCAAGCCAGATAACCTCTAAGATGCTCTTTCGGGACACAGCCAACAATGTGGATATTCATATTGCTTCTCACTTCCACCTCAATTAACCTTTTTATTTTTTCAACCAAGTCAATTTAGTCTGAAGCTCAGTGATATAAACCTCGGTGGACACATCGCTCGGCAATTTGTTGTCGTAGTTCGGAGGCTTGAATTATTGTTAATTAATCATAAATATTTCCGGCAGTTACGGACGCTGTCGGCTGGAAACAAAGTAGGCTTTCATTTTTTTTTTTATTTATTTATGGATGTCTTTGTTTGTTATTACTGTTTGCACATGCACAGATCTAATTGCCCTGACAAAATCGAACTTACTTTGATAAAATGCGCAGTCTTGTGTCAGATCGAATGACAGCATTTATATAAATAGCAGGTTCTAAAAGGCATTAGAATTAAGATGCCGTGAGTTCCCCCACTTTACTAAAAAAACATCGCTAGTGGACACTCTTTAAGTCGTAAATAGTAAATAGTATTCTCACCCATCATTTTTGTCTTAGACAATAAGATATAGTCACACATGAAAAAAAAGTGTCTACCACTGAGGTACATTCACTTCAATTAATTTTTTGTCGGAGTCATACACAAACCTCATACACACAAACACATTCTCTAGTTTAAATGTGCTTTTATTGTGTATGTATACTTTTGCCAATACATACATTGTCGTTTGTTTTATATACAGTTTTGTGTTTTTCATTTATTACTCGCACTCACATTCAAGTCCGCAAATTATTATGGCAAAAATATACCAGGAGACACGTGCTTTCTACCTAAACACAACTAACATTCCTGCAAGAAATTGATGACACCGACAATATATTTTTCTCCTGGATACAAAAACACACAAAACTATATAAACAAAATCAACAATGCATCATTTAGATATTTTTGTGTTCACTTACGAGCCAAGAACATTCCCCAAGTTTGTAAAATTCGGAAGTGAACTTAATGTTTCAAAATGAATTTTCTTTTCAATTCTAAAGGGAAGTCCTTCATTTTTGCTAATTCTTATTTACAGAAATTTCTTTAATGCAGTTTTACGAATTTTTATTGAAACAAGCATACGTAAAAAAACACAGAAGTATTTCATTAAAATAATTCTCCAATGTCAAACAATTCTTGGCTGAAGCAGAATTTTCTCCAATCTATTCTTACGAATAAAGCCATAATTTCTTGTAATAAAGTTTTACGCACAATGAGTTTTTTTGTCACATATTCCTTTTTTGGCAAACGTGCTTGGAGGTACCAATAGTAAATACAATTTCCTTTTAAGGTTAACTTATAATTTCTTAGGAGATTCGTTTTTTTATAACATTTATTTATCTATTTAATTAAGAAGAATTAACTTGAAATAGCTGGAGACTTTTTTCTTGGGTAAATAATATAATTTTTTTTTCATTTGTTGTGTTATAAGAAATAAGGAAAAAATATTTTTTAGAGAGTTGCCATATACGAAATTATTTTTCCCCAGGCAAAAGAGACAAATCTCCAATTCTAAAGATTGGAAAAAATAATTTTAATCATTTTTCTTTCGTATGTTTTCTCACAATAAAAATTTAGCACAAGTTTTGGGCGTTCTATCTTCACATGTTGCTTTATGTCAAGTACTCTTGAGTCGTGAAGAAAAGGAGGGGTTGGAATAAGCGGTTGGATGGAAATTATTTCAAAATCTAATAAGCCGGAAGGGTTGCAAATATGTTAGACGGTGATAGGATTAGTGGAGAAGAAAAATTTTGCACAAAAATAATGTGGGGTTTAGAGTGGGTTTGTTTGGAATATTTTTCAGAAATTAATAAGTGGAGGGGGTAAACTTATTACAAACTCGAGAGTAGCGCGCGCACACACACACACACTTTATATATCTCGAAGAAATGATAACAGGCAAACATTTTATATAGGTACCTTCACGAGATCGCTAAAAAAGGAGCATAGCCTGATGAAAAAGACGCAAAACTTGATGAAAACAAAATTTTATCATCTTAATGTTTATGTTATTATTAAGAGGAAACATCAAAGTTTTTGGGGGGTATTTTTTTATATTTTTAATCGTTCCTAGCACGTCCGAAATTTTCGTTAAAAATCTTGTTTTTGCTGACTCAGCAAAATTCACTATTTTTTTCCAGTTTATAAAAAAACTGGAAATCTCCCTTTGAAATTCTTTTAAATATCAATTATTTTTTCAAAGCTTATTTTAAGAAAATCAGAAATTATTTTTATTTAAAATATTTTGAACCAAGCTTAATTTAGTTTAGCATCTGCACCGAAAAGATGTAATTTGAAAATAAAACAAAGCAGGTTATAAACTTTCGCGTCACTTGACAGGTGATGAATGACATATTGACGGATTCCGTGAGGATAATTGGTTCTACGGAAGGAGAAAAGTGAAATAATTTACATTGAAGTGAACAAATTATTTACCTCGTTATTATTAAGGAAAACATTCTGCGCTCTATTTTTTGTACTTAGCTTTCACCTTTAAGTTTACGATGCTTTATGGAAAATATATTATAAATAAATTAAGATAAGACTTAAGAGTGAGATTAAATTTCATATTTCATAAGAATGGTATCTTAATTTATAAGTACCATTCTTATGAAATTTTATCAGAAGTGTATATAAGATACTATATAAAATACTATAATTTAATGTACATTTATTACATTTTACTGTGTTATTTGTATTTCCATTCATTTTATTATTAATTTTGATATTTCATATATGGAAATATGTCATAACTGAGATTAATATAAAAATAAGATCTTATAAATTTTCTAAGATGATACTGATATTTGTAGGTACACTTCTCAGTTGAAATTGAAAAATCAAATTAACTTCTCCACACGTGTTTCGCAAAAGTAAAGGCCTTAACAACAGAGAACAGTGCTTAACTCAAATAACGCAACTTAATTGTATTCTGGTTGATCTTCCGTACTTTATAATTACAGCCCGATTATAAACACAAAATTATATTTCTTAATTACTGCGGATCTTCTGATTAGTCAAAATGATACAATTTACAACGCGCTAAAAATTATCTCATTAGGAGACTTAGGAAACCAGATGCGGCTTTTAACTAATTTTATAATATTTTAACAACTTAAATGTAAAAATCTATTATAATTAAAAAATAACAAATAATTGTATTAAAAATTCATTTTTCATCGAAAAATTTTTTTGCTTTCAGAAAATATTGTTCATATTCATAAAACAACTAAAATCAAATAAAAGCATTTGGAATTAAATAATATCTTTGTTTTATTGAGTTTTGTATGTTACAATTCAGAGCTGATTTTCAAGTGCGGGGTCCAATAAAAAAACAAACAAAACAAAACATGATCTGCATTCCTCAAAGCCTTGTGCTTTTAACTATTGTAATCACTAAACCCGATGCGATCGAATTTCTAGCGTTTTCATAAAATTAGGTATGGGGGGGGGGTAATAAATATAAAAAAAAATTCTGCCATGACTTTAATTAAAAAAAACATTTATAATAATGTCGATCATCTGTGAATAGATTTTGAATGTTTCATTAACATCCGACAATTATTTTTATTTTTACAAGATTTTCCAAATTAATGTGTGTCATACCAAAAAAAAAAAAAAAAAAAAAAACGTGCTAAAAATTGTATATGTGCTATATGTGTTGTTTTACTAATTCCGGTGATACAAAGAGAAACAAGGTTTTTTAACTCAAAATTTAGAATGTTCTAAAAAGAAGGAAAGATTTTAAAAAATAATTAAAAAAAAAACAAAAACTTTCGTCTTTCCTCTTAATAATAACATAAGCATTTAGACGATAAAATTTTGTTTTCGGCAAGTTTGGCGTCTTTTTCAAGCTATGCTCTTTTTTAGCGATTTCTTGGAGGTACCTAATTTTATACCAAGGCGTTTCATTCCCTGAGGTACTTTATCAAAGAAAGTGTAGACATTTTATCTAGTAACTTGTATTTATGCACAGAATTACCATTGAGAAGAATAAGTATAAATTTTCAAATTTGGAATTCAAGAAACGTTCTGAAACATTCTAAAAACTCATGGAGTTAATATTTTGTTCTTATGGATATTTTAAGCAGTAATTAATTATTTATTTTTATGCGTTTTTATTTAATATTTTTAATTATTGAAATATTTTATTTATTTAATTTGTAATGTCATGAGTTAATAGTTTTATTTTAATTTTTTATGATCATGCACAAATATGTTGGCGCGAAAAAGGGGTATTTCTTTTAAGAAACTATTTGAAAACACTAGGGTGTGAGCTAACATTTGTACAAGAATTGATCAGTGCAGTTTCAGGAAATTTTCGCCGCGGTCGTTTCACCAATATATAAGTAAAAGCTGCTACAGCTTAACTTATATATATCGGCCTCAGATTTGTTATTAGGGTTATTTTTGGTTCCGATCATATATTACACAGAATCCTTAAAATCCATTCGGTCAGATAATTTATTTCATGGACACAGTCCATCTATTCAGACGAATTTTACAAAAATAAATGTTCAATTTATTCAGACACAAGGAAAAGAAAAAAGCTGAGAATGAAAATAGAAACACAAAAAATATACCATTTCATAAAGAAAATTAAACTCATTTATATTAATGTCAACTCTAATCAACATAAGTCATAATTAAGCAAATCCCTAACACTGTTGACACTAGAAATAATAGATTATCATCTAACAGTAATATCTTCAATGAGAATAAATTACCATAAAAAAAAAAAAAAAAAAAAAAAAAAAAATCAATTTCAAACAAGAATTAAGTTACCAGGAAACTTTGAAAAACAATTCAACTAATCAAACCAAAAACAGAAAAAAGATACAATGGTTTAACCCACCTTTTTTAGATTAGCTAATATTAATATTAGCAAATATTTTTAAGTTTAACAGACAAATATTTCAATCACAACAATCCTTTAAGAAAAAAATGTAATGGATCCAGTATAATTAATTCACTGAATAACCTTTTATTAAAGAAATTTTATGAAATTTTATGACAGTAAAACACAAGAAAATAAACCTCTTTGTAATTGTAAAACCGGAACTAACTGCCCAGTTGGACGTATTTTTACTTCTGAACATGCAGTATACAAACTCTACTATAATATTCAAAGGTAAATATCAGTCAGAAGAAATTATACATATAGTTATCAGCTGGGAATTGAAAGCAAAGATTTTACGACATTCATTAGATATGAAACAGCTATATCTAAACGTTATTGGAATCTTAAAGATGTAGACTTCACCCCACAAATAAAATGGAGGATCATTTTTCAATGCCAGAATCCCAACAACTTCAGGGACAGATGCAATCTATGCGTTAAAAAAAATTATGATGAATTACTGAACAAACAGAATGAACATATCTTCAAGTGTAAGCATAAGAACCGTTTAAAATTTTCTTAATTGCATTTATTTTGGAGAATTTTATACTTGAAGTGTTGGATATTTTTATGTGTACTAACATGTATGTATACATGCATTCACAGTGTTTATGTATTTATATTTATGCCTACATTGATTATAATCTTAAATTATGAAGATTATTTTCTTCATCTATCATTTTAACTTAATTTTATTATTATTTCTACTTTATTAATATCGACCTATATGTATGTCTTTATGGGTATGCATGTGTTAATATATAGATGTGTGTATGTGTGTGTATATATCAAATCAATCCAACTAAATATGTTAGCTCTATCACTGATAGTGTGTGCTTTCCAATAAGTACCATATATATGTCAAATATTTTAATGATATTACTGTTATTATCATCATTATCAATTTGACAGTTTCGCTGCTTAAAAAACTAGACATTTTCAATGTATCTATTTTGAATATGATGACTCCCTTGACACAACTTATTTCTTAACTTATCAAGACCGGAAAAATATTTTCTCTGTCACCCTGTCGATTGAGTTAACGCCTTACTTCCCCTTCTTCACTCTTTCCCTCCCCATGTCTTTTTCTTTTCACCCTAAAAAAAACTTATATTGAAATCTGTCTTCCTCTTTCTTTCTTCCCCCTTTTAATATTAAATTCTTCCTGTTTCTTTTCTCTCTCACATTTTTCTTTTCCTTGTGTCTGAATAAATTGGTCTGAAGAGACTGACGTCGGAGCCCACGAAATAAATTATCACCTGATCGAATGATGAGATCATATATATATATATATTGGTTTGGAGCAGATGTAATTAATGTAATTACAAGGTTATGAAATAATAAATCCATAAAAATATCAATAACAACAACATAAATTCAATTAGCCCCCCCCCACCACCTTCGCTTTCGCTATCGTTCACTCATTAACATATTTCGGAGCATTTTTCAAGTTAAAAAATTTGAACACTTAACGTTATTTTTCATCACGTTACTTCTGGTCATACAGTTTAAATCTATAAATTTGCCTTGATAACATTTCTTAAGGAACAAAATGCATAAAAGGTTTTCTTCTCGACATTTTTCATTAATATTGTCTGTGTGTATATATATATATATGTCGGTTAATGAATTTGAGGAATAAAAAGACAACAAAATAACAATATTGTCAATACGGTTGATAACATTTATTATATATTAATAGTACTTTTAACTAAAATGAAGCACGAAGAGAAAGAATTAAAAGTCGTTAAAACGAAGAGAATTTTAGAATAGTTTTACGGACTTTATAATCTTTCTCTTTGTGCTTCAATTTAGTCAAAAGACCAACTAATACAAAATAAATATCAATATTATTGTCAGTAATGTTATATATATATATATATATATAAAACAAAGTTGCTTCTTTGTGTTTTCAAAATATTTGACGCTAACAAAGACTTATAAAAGCTTTAAAATATAATACCTTGAATGTAAAAACTCAATCACCCCGAGCATCAATAAATACTTGATAAATAAAAAATATTTTTAAAGAAAAACAGCTCGGAGATGTCAAACAACTTTCGCAAAGAAATACATCCGCTGCTAAATACTGGAAAGAAATGTGCACATTATATATATATATATATATATATATGAGAGAGAGAGAGAGATATCATATAGTAAAAAAAAAAAAAAAAAAAAAAAAAAAAAAAACTTATAATACTTGAAGCACTCATTCAGCAATAACAACTATCAGTAAATAAAAAAAAAAAACAATTATAACTTAAGAACCCGCATATTCAAATGTGAGTATCTGTATGTATATAACAACACACACTAGCTCTATGAAATTCACCAATTTTTTTCTACTAAAGCTTGGACCATATTTCTTGTATGTCAATCATTAATTGACACAAAACATCATATATATATATATATATATATATATAAATAAAGAACTTTCTACAATCAATAGTCTTGAAAATTACAAAATAATATTTTTTTAAAGTTTAATTTATAGTTAATTGGGGTTATTTAAATTTTAACTCGTATTTTTTTTACTCGTTGAATTAAAAAATAATTATACTTCGCTCGGCTGTTTACTTTCTACACTGCTTTCTTAAATTATATCATTCAGAGATGTTTTTTCGTAAATTTTAATTGTTATTTTTACATGCACCGAGTACCCAAGTGACATGACCGGAAGTGGCTCTCCGTAACTTTGCAAGTAGGCCTTGGTAACCAGCACGATTTCTCATAGAAGAACAAGAAGTCGTCACCTGTCTCTCAGAATGACAGTAAAATCTCCGGAGCATCAGAGGAACAACTAGAAGAAAAGTGCCAATTGTATATAAGAGAAGAAACAAAAGTTGAGACTACCTAGCAACAACAAAAATGCTAACCCCTCAATAACGCCAAATAAATGAAAAGACTATGTAGCAGAGAAATTATCACAATCATTTCGAAAAGGAGGCGAAACTCGGAGGCAACATCTATAAGCTTTCTAGATTTCAGTCATCCTTTTGAACACTTGAAGTCCAGGTTTGCAACAGAAACTTATGAGAGTTAGCAATTCCATACGTGCCTCCGTAATTAAAACAAATGCTTTCAAATGACATTCTTTGGTGCTGATCCCCAAGAGCGAGATCGTGAGGGATTCAATTGGGCTAACTTCAAATGCATCTTTATTAGCCATGTGGCATTATGGTTGCATAGACTGATGTAAACACATTACCAAATTTCACATAGGTAACATTACATTTTATTCTGCTCCAATCGTACTCAATTACTATCAGTCATCGAGTGTGCGCCCCTGTGGATTCCACATCTTGCTCGAACGTAAGAGACTATTCTTTCCTCTCAGGTGGGGGATTATATTTCTCAAGATTAATTATCTTTCCCCAAGCATGTACATCATGGGTCGACAACAGATATACATATCTGAGGCAGCCAGTGACATGGAGCGGATTGTAACATGGTGGCTAACTTTCAGGCCAACTCGCTGATGCCTCAAGCTTGTTTGATGGTCTGAGAAGCTAAGTTTATTCTTGAATCATCGGGAGGTGAGTCACATACTACAAGATTGGGAGCCTGCTGGTGAGGCCACCTGATTAAGAAGAGTTTCTCCAAATTTTCTTCAACTAAGATATTCAATACGACATAACATGGCGCTTTTGTGGTGCCCTCATCAAGTCTCTTTTGGGCCTACTCCGCATGACTTTGAGAATCCATCGTTTATGGTGATGTAATTCATGCTGAAAAAACAGCAGTTAGGATCAATCTACTTGAACTCTATGTGTCACATAGCTGCTGTTATTATTGAGTAGGAATAAAGTAAATGTAGAGAAACTAAACCATCATGAAAAGAAAGGCCTAAGGCAAATTACCGAGACAAATTCTGATGTCTTCTGCTGTACAAAATTTTGAAGGTGACTATCACAGATCGAGAGAGACAGATATTAACGGAAACATGATACCAACATGGCCAGATCAGTTCAACTTCAAACATTAGCATACGTAATGACTTTTTAATCATTTTACCCCAAACAAGACAGGAACGCCACTAGTAAACATGGGGTTACAGAAAGTGAAAGAGAAGACTGAGAATAGGGGGGGATTGAGGAAAAGACAGGATTCAAGAAGACAGAAGATGGCGATTGATGTTTCATTTGAATTTTTTAAGGTTGTAGTTATCGGTGAAGCAAGTAAACGGAAGGGAATACCACAGGTAAGAAATGCGAGAAAAGTCGTTGGAGTAGAAGTGGCGGTTGCATTTATCTAATTATACAGTAAACAGATGAGACCTAAATGTTAATCTAGTAGCACGCTTAAATACTGGAGAAAGGGATTTTATTTTGACTCGAAAATCCTCAAGCACCGGCAAAGATGGCAACTAGAATTGCTTGTTTTTTTTTTTCGCGGTGACAAAACGGTGGATGTGTCGAGGATTATTTCTTTTACTGCCTGCCGTCAATAAAGGACAGTTTGTGGAGCAGATTCAAATAAAGATGCATCTCTCTAGAAAGAGTATACTGTGTTGATTCAAATCAATGTTCATGTAACTGGAGGACATGAAAGTTCATCAATAATTTAAGCCAGCCCACACTGATTATGACCGATTTTTCTAACCACTTACCGCCAGGAATACCAGTTCAGGGTCTATCTGGAAGACCATTCACAATGTAAGGTCACTTGAGAAGAACTTTCATGATTTGACAAGCTCTTTGCCATATTGTGCGGAATAATGATTTTGGAAGTATTACCAGGAAAGCGAAAAAGCATCGAATGTGTTTAGTGCCCCACTGTGTGCGTTTCACAAAAATCTCGACACACCATGAGTTACCTACATGTCAGGTAGCCCCCTCCCTTCATACACACATGCTCATTCCCCAGTTCGATATATTTCCAAAGTAGTTTGAATTCAAGCAAACTCGATCATTAGTGTGGCTTACATTTGCAAGTAAGAATAATAATATTTCAAGATCGCCAACTTACTTGTGCTTCTCCGAGGATCAGTTCTATATTAGCTATTCAAACGATGGAACTCCAAATAAAATATTCCTAGTGGAACCTGATGGGAGTGACACTGATATTGTGTACACAGAAAACTGTCAGCCTAATAGCCTACAACATTTATCAATTTCTTTCTGCATGAGAATATTTTTTCAGTAAGTGATAGGTTTTCTTGCTTAGTGTAAACCTATTTAGATTTGCGTAAAAAGTATATTCAAATGATATTTTTCTACGTTGGTTACATTTTAATTTATTTTTTCTGTTAATGACGGATATTTCTGATAATGATGAATTAAAAAGTAAAATAAAAAAAAATGTAAACTGATTCTATGCCACTTGAACTAGTAGATCGTTGGTGTACCAATCAGAGGCCTTCATGGCATTTATCGTGGCAGTTAAGTTTTTATTCCTATGTTAAATGTGATACATTCGACTGGACACCACTGTATCAGCGACAAGAAATAATACAAGATCTAATAAATATGGATGAAAATAAACTTAATTCTACGTTTCTGTTTCACACAAGTCACTCGAGCACTCTTCTACTACTAAAACATCTGACCCTCCTTTTGAATAGGAATTCTAATATCACGCTCTCTAGGAACTTTAATAGTTCTGGTTTCAGGAACAATCATACAACACATTCGAGATTTAACTACGGTTTATACTGCATCTAGAAATAACGCCGTAAACGTCTCGTAACGAGTCATTGAAGTTTATTGTAACTGTGCAATAAGCGTAAACCCGTTTTAGTTGCAATATACGCAGTTTAAAATAAAATCTTTCATCTCAGAAATTTAAAAAGAAGATCTCAGAACTTGACAACTGATGTCTGAGGAATTAGAGCCATGTCATCTCGTTTAAATGTCACATGTGAAGAGAGAAAAAGAAAACAATTTTCTGACCAAGTCGACCGCTGATTTCGCAGCTTAATAACGTCAATACTCCAGTTGCAAATACAGCGCAAGGAAAGTGAAAACGTTAACTTGTAATTTTCCAAACTCTTCTCAGGTTTCACTTTAATTACTTCCTCTGTCTCTTGCAGGTTTTACAGGCATTTACTAAAATTACAAGAGAAACAGAAGTGATAGGTTAGTAAGATCTTCCCGCTGGTCATATCGGTTGTGTTGCGAGTTCGAACCTCACGGTGTACTGTAGCTCGTGTCAGTCGTAATTAAGGTTTGTAATATCTAAGACTAACAGCTTTTCAGTTTAACTTCCGCAAAAAATGTCCCTGTGAAAGACAGGAATCCATTTCATCCATCTCCCAGCTATGGATTAAATAATAGGATGGATTGGGCTCTCTAGCCTTGAGTCTAAGAAAGTCTAAGAAAAAAAAAAAAAACCTTTCTGAACTCAAAAACGTAGACGGCAACGGGACACCACTCTAGTAAATAATGGGAATTCACATTTAAGAAGGTAAAAAGGTAGTGCAGAGCTAATATCTTTTACGTCTTGAAAGAGAGTTCCATTTTTTAATTTAAAGGAGGCCTGACAGCTATAATTCATCAGCTCGTCTTAGACCATATTTCCTAATTTAGTTCGATCGTTAGAGTGCTTAGTATGATATTGGGCCACAAAAACTAAGGTAACAAAAAATTAAAAAAAAATCATTAACGTATACGTTAATATCCATTAAGCATAATCATTTTATCAATAATCATTAATTATTATATACACTTCATACACTATACTCATGTCCAAATTACATCCCTTTTACTTTTTTATCGACAGCCGTGTTAACAAATGTCTACCATATGATCGAGACAGATACTATAAACTTAAGTTAATATGAAACCTAAACTGACACACAGAGGTGGAAATGAGAAAAATATTATAGATCTTTATTAATTCACTACGAATAAAATTGTATAATATTAGGTTGGTGCAAAGATAATGACGTAATAATGTCGTTTTTTGACGTTAAAAATAGGTCAAAAAAAGACATTACGTCATTATTTTTGCACCAACCTAATAATTAAATCATATTCTGTGATTTATTCCCGATGCATTTTTGCATGAAAGCTAAACCGCGACTGACCACAGGAAAGATGGACTAACGTTATTTTCCGACAGTAACGCATATAGAATTTGTCATTTGCAGGCGATGTATATTGTTGATACTGGTTGCAGTTTTGTTTTAGTTGGAAGTTAACTATTTATAAAGAGAAGCAGTAGGATAGTCTTTGACGATTTTCTCAGATAAATTCACATTTTCCTTTCTTTTTCTTATCGTCTGACGTCTTTTTTTTTTTTCAAATTTCATTTTTTTCATTTTCTGTTTCATTTTCCTGTTCTGTTCGCCTTCATTTTTTAAATCTTTTCCTCGATTTTTGTTTTCCCTTATTTTCATTCGTGTCTTATTTCTTAAAATTCTTCTCTTAGTTTTGTTTTCACGTCTTTCTTTCGATTCAGGTTTACTTAAATCTTTTTTTTTTTTTTTTTTTTTTTATCTACCCGTTCTTTTCCAGTAGCTTCATAGCGTTTAGTCTTTCCTATTCTTCCAAACTTCCTTATAGATTTCTATTCAGATTCCCCATATTATTTATTTTTTCTTACTTTCTCTATCCACACCCAACCATTATTCCTCCAGACAGCCATCAAACTGCTCTAAGAATTCTTCTCTTTTACAGTCTCGCGATTTTTCCTTTATTTTTTTTTTCTGCTTCTCTTTGAAACCTTTCAAAGTCTTCCTTTTTTTTTTTTAATCCGAATTTTTTTTTTCTTTTCTATCTGTCTATTTATCTGGTGTGTCACCGGATTCTTTTCAATTTCTTTCTCTTAGGATAAAGATTTGTTTTACTTGTCAGTTTTTGTTTTCTATTTCTTCCATAGTCTCAACTCATTCGCAGGCGTACAAACCAGTTCGGAAAGGCTGACACCCACACGTTCACATTAAAGCAGTCTCAAGTAACAGGCGTCTCCATTAATCGTGAAAACCTTACACTCGCGCTTATGTATTTTCACACACATGCGCATAAGATATACAACAGCGACAACAACAAAAAAATCACTCGCCGAGGGACTGGCATATCTGAACTCATTCATACGAGACATGCGTACGCATCGCTTCAACGTACACGTTTAGAATCATTATATATTCTTTAAAACATTGACATAAATATTATCATTGGCATAAGCACTACGTCGTCTCGTTCAATGTCTTCTACTGTAAATGTTTTTGTTTTCATTCCTCTTACATCGCTTTCTTTTTGTTTATTTCTATCTTCCGGTTTTCAATCTCTGGGGTGTTTCATTTGAATTCCCCCCTGAATCGAACTTGTTTTGGCGTTTGTTGGAGAAAGTAAGATTTTGCTAATCTAGGATCGAGAGCAATCTCAACTGCTTGCAAGATTATTACACCGTAATAAGCTTATGACAACCGTAATTATTCATTTCTCTTTTATATTAGGTTGGTGCAAAAATAATTTCGTTTTCTAACATATGTTACTATGTGAGAAAACGAAATTATTTTTGCACCAACCTAATATTTTCTTTAAACTTAGATTAATATGGCACAATAAAAATGGAAAAAAAAACTTTTAGAAATATTGTGTTAGAAAAGATTTCCCTCTATGTAGGAACCGACTTTGAAACTCTGGCTTCCGTATAAACCTTTTTCAAAGCAACAGAAAACACGAAGTAGTTCAAAACTGACAGCACGCATCTTGAAGAAACATGACTGAAGGGACGAGTGATAGCATAATCAAAAGAAGTTTTGTAAACAATAATTACTTTTCTTTAATATTCAACATATTCATTTTTATTCTGTTTACCATGTGTACTTTTGTTAGTTTTTCGTTTCTTCTTCATCCATCATTCCTCTGATAATGTTCATATCACACTAATATAATTGGGAAAGGCATCTATCCAATTCTTCTCTCAGCAGATATAGGTTAAATAGCAAAGCAGATTTAGCTGACTGGACTAACTTGGCAACCAGTATTTAAAAACCGGAATATAAAGGGTATGTTTTAAATTTCATTAAAAATTAATTCGTTTTAGAAACAAAATAGAAGGGACAGGAAGTTAGAATAATTGTAAGGGTTCAAATAACATCACAGATAAAACGAAAATGAATGGGATTGCGAAATAGCACTAGGTAAGTAAGAAAAGCTGGCAGGCCCGTCTATTCGGGATGCAGGAGCAGGACAACCGTGACTTTAAAAGCAAGGAGAAGCTAAAGGTAAACCATGCTGTTATCTTTCATCGAGAATATATAGCATTTGACAGAAAGTTATAGAGTCACGATCGCATTCATCCTGAAATATCACATTCTTTTTCAGATTTTCTGATTCTTGACATCTGATTTTCACCTGATTTTCCTTGTAATTCCAATATGCAGTCATGAACTTCAAAATTGATTGTCCCCAGTTTCCATGAACAATCCGGTTGGTTTCCTTGATATTCTGTCTATGTATTAAGTCTATGTTTGTTTACTACATCCGACAACAAGCCAAATTTGAAGACTCATACACAGAGAATGCTCAACGGAAGTTCTCTGCAGTTCTGGTTTGGTTTATTTTGTTTTGCGGCATATCAATGGGCTATTTAATGCAGATAAGATTTTTATTGCTGTTAATGTGTTTTTCTTCAAAAATCTATTTTTGGGAATATTTTTCCTCAAAAAAAAAAAAAATCTATAGCTGGTCACATTTTTTCAAAGAAGTTATAACTGCTTGCATTGCTGGTATTTAAAAAAAAAATATTGCTGATAATAATTTTTCCTTCAAAAATTATTTCTGTAATAATTAAAAACTATTTCTGGTATTAAAACCTATTTTACACGAGTTTAGGCGTTAACTATTTGCCCATTGCTGGGACCCTGACAGGTTGGACGTGGGAACATCAGCAATTAAGAGGCGGTTCCATGCTCCTCAAAACCTCCTGATCAGAGGCATTTCTGTTGGACGTAGTTTATCGTCTTACTCAGGACGCGGATGTAGTTTAACGTAAGACGGACTGCAGTTCTCACGGTTGCGCACGGAAACGCATTCGAACAGCGAGCCGCATATGCACACAAAGTAACGAATGAAAACCATGCCAAATAAAGAAAACTAAAAATCCTTTTGTATGAATATCTACAATGATGAATGATGTTTTTCCTGATATTCAAGGCGCAATTTACAACTGATAGAAAAATGTTTAAATAAAATATATTGCAAAATTCAGTATTTATTCATTAAAAAATAAAAGCTACATAGCCTATTTCAAAATCAAATTGAAGCAAGACAATCTCTTAGTAGACAAGATATCAGAGTACCTCACATGAAAAGCTTGGACAAATAATACAATCTTGGTAACTGACGAGTAAAGGAATAACAAACTGTTCATTTTCTTCGGGAATTAATGTTGTCTAAATGAAGATAAATATTTTATTTGTATAGATTATTAAAACGACTAATGGAAACAGTCATTCATAAATTTATTAACTGGAGTTAATTTAGCTCCTTTCTCACTATAGATGGAACAGGAAATATATAAATATATCCACATTGAGATTTATATGGTTTGATCTAATCATTCTGATGGGATTTAATTAGATTTATTTTATAACAGAAAATCGATACAACTTATGTCTGGAAAATCTTATATTATTTCTCGTTTACTCATACAATTTAAGATAAATGCAGACTTTATTCAGTCTTTAACACTGGTATATCTTTCACATAGGAAATTTTAAATTCATAAATACATCAATAAATCGCCAATTAAAGGGGCGATAACTCTTTACAAAAAATGTTAAAGACATTTATTGCAATGCCAACATCCTTCATGATGGAGGATGTCATTACTTTTCACAGTATTCCCACTTCGACTAGCTAACGCTAAAGTCTGGAGAGACCAGTCTACACTGCTATCTTCTCTATAGCTAAAATATGAAGAAATGGATTCTTGCCTTTCCCAAAATTATTCGTGCAAAAGTGAAAGCAAGATACCAGCCGTCAATTTGAAGTGTTGCCTATTTGTTATTAAATAAAATTGACCAATAACTTCATTCGTCCCTAAACAGGACACAATATTTTTGACAAACCAACATTATATAACACTGTATGTAAGATAAATATACTTTATAGGAAATAAGTTTTTAAACTAATATATGTTTCTGTATATTCTAATCAAGCAGAAGATCAAACAGGACAGAATTGTGATCATATAGAATGTTTTTTTTTTATTTCAGAGATACAATCGATGAATAAATCAAATGAATTTGTAAAGAACATTGGCCTTGTATAGATAGTTTTATTTTATTGTGGTATCATTAGTTACTACTGAATATTTAACCATTTAGTAAGAGATTGCAACGTAAACGCTTAATTTTATTGTGGTATATATATTTTTATGGTTTGAATATAGTGTTATAAATGTTTCGTTTTTTATAATTGGAATACATCTGATTATGATGAAATCAATGCTCTTATTCCTAATCTATTTGACACTAAATTTTACACTATTACATTATATGTTTGTCAAGCATATAATTTGGAAGACCATTTATTATGACGGTTATGATTGTTCTGTGTAGATAATTGCTTTAAGAGAAGAGAATAATTTGGTTGTATTAGTTTAAGAGTTATTTTATAACGTTGAGGGCCTTTAGTTTTGTAATTAAGAAGGCTAGAGTTAAGACTGGAAGGTTTTTCTATAGAGAAGTAATAAAATTAATAATATTAAAGTCAATAAAAATATCTAACAAAGATTTTTTATTAATAAAAAGCCTGCGGATAGAATTAATTTCTACGACTCGGTATCTGATTAAATATAAGAAAGCAAACATTCTCGTTAATACAAAATAATGGTTATCCATTTTCATGGGAACGTGTAAAGACGTCTTACATATCACGTTTGTTCAAATGACCCCCCCCACCGGCTAAGTATATGAGCTGTTTTATAGTTGCAAAGACTACATTACAGAAAATTTCTTGTATTTTTCGGCATGATTACAGTTAAAAAAAAAAAAAAAAAAGAAAAGGAAACAGACGCCAATGATCAAAATACCTATTTTAGAAATTTTTGGTAAGCAATTAAAAAACTCAGTTTTTGAAAGGTTAAACAATTTACTGCTTTAAGTTTAAAGTAAGAGCTTCAGGAAGCTCATTAAACATGACTTAAAAAGAAGTTCTGAATTCTAATAAAAGAAAATATGTGCATAGCGAATCTTGAATAAAGGACGCATATATTCACTTAAATTGACATGTTATATTGATAGGCAACAGAAATGTTAGTAATATTTCATGAAGTTAGGCCTTTCCTTGGGGAGCAAACAAAAATTATTCATATCATCTAGGCAAATTTCTCTTATCCAATGTAATGTGTAGATATTGAACATTTATCATAGTCTTTACAGTCAGATATAACTAATTTCCTAAAACGACAGCAAAAGGCTTCTCGAGCAATTCATTTCCCAGAAAGATTCTGGGAAGATAACATTTCGATATTATCTGAAAGATGTAAGAAAGCACGAAATGGAGTAATTATAAAGTTTCTTGAAAATATGAGAAGACCATGCAATAGAATGGAGCAGTCTTTTGCCAAGAATAATAAAAAGCTACAAAAGGGCAAAATTATGAAGTCTCCTGACAAACGTGAGAAAACTAGAACAAAATGAGAAAGTTATTTCTCAAGAATGAAAAGAGCAAAGTAGTAGTTCAATAAAGTCATCGAAGAGAATTTTTTTTAATCGACTTATTTAACCTGAACGAACTTTTATTGAAGTCAAAAGAAAACTTAACCCTTTTTTAAACAATGTCTTAATCAGAAATAACAGAACATCTTAATAAAGATTCTGTATATAAAAAAATCAAATCGTGAGACTCAATCGGTACAATTTCTCATTAAAAATGGATTTAAAAAAGATTAATTAAATTGCGCAGTTGCTCTCAATTCATTAATTTAATTTTTCAATTAATATCTGTCTGAGACGAATCGAACATGACTTGGTTACTTGAGTGTGGTGCTGATATGATGTGCCAATCAGTTGTCGCATAATGATAAAACTAGTTTTTCTATTGTAAAATAATAGATTTTACATGTGCAGTATTGACAATAGAGACAGACATAATTCGTTACGGTTCATTACTATAAAAGAAAATTAGCCAAAGTTTAAAACAGAAATTAGGCGCATTCTTTAAGTTTTAGAGAGAAATAATTACGTTTCTCTTATAAAAATGTACAATCATTTTTCTCACTCTTACTTGCTTCGATGTACACGAAAAACTATTGTGATTGAAACAGTTACAATAGTAAATGCTGATTTTCCAAAGTGGAGAGGTTCTACCAACTTGGAAAAATATCAATCAATCCCTCTCGCCAGTTGCTTTTCACACTAAGCTTAGTGTGAAAGCTTATTAAATACATCTCCCTCTTTTCTATATATCAATAAACATTAAAACATTGATGAATATGCTTTCTATATCTAGCCATGTACATGTATACAATTACACAACACGAATATTTAAGTAATTTCTATTCCACTTCTCTTCCTTTCTAGTAGATTGATGGCCAGAATAAGTTACAAAAAAAGTTGAAATTAAATTATTTGCTAGTTAAAATTATTAAATTATTTTTATAATAATTATCGATAAGGTACTGTTGCGAATCATCAAATAAAACAAAACTCAAATGAAGCAAGTCAATTTAATTCACGGAATATTAAAAATATTCTGCACAAACCTATTTGTAATTTTGGAAATTGCAGTTACTAGTTTTTACTCGATTAGATGATTAATTCCTTTTTACAGCTTATCAAAATTTAGCATAGGTACCTCCATGAGATCGCTAAAAAAAAAAAAAAAAAAAAAAAAAAAAAAAAAAAAAGTGTATAGCATGATGAAAGACGCCAAATTTAACGAAAACAAAATTTTATCGTCTAAATGTTTATATTATTATTAAGAGGAAAGATCAAATATTATTTTGATTATTTAAAAAAAAAAATTGCTTCTTATTAGAACATTCTACATTTTGATTAAAAAAAAACTGTTTCTCTTTGTATCACCGGAACTATCAGGTCGTCCCATAAGTTCAGTCCGAATTTTAACTTTTTGTTAAAATGAACGAAATTTAAAGAGTATTTTATAATATCTAATGGAGCTGAACATTATTTTTATGTTTAGATGCATTTAAACTGATAAAATTTTATTTCAGAGAACAATAAAATTAAATTTTGTTTGTTTAAAACCCTGCTAACATGGAAGTACCCAAGAATCATTTGAGGCACATAATGCTTTGAGTTCAAGAAAGGAAAGTCAGCAGCCGAAGCGGCTAGAAACATTCACTCAGTTTATGGAGAGAGGAATGTGTGAATGAAAGAACTTGCAGAAGATGGTTTTCAAAATTCAGAGGTGGAGATTTCACCCTTGAAGATGAAGATGGATCCGGACGTCCAGTTGAGTTTGATGAAAAGCTTCTTGAAGCAGCTCTTGAAGAAAATCCTTCTTTATTAGTTGAGGAATTGGCAATGGTTCCCAGTTCAAACCATACAACTGTTCATCGTCATCTTCAACAACTTGGAAAAGTTCCTAAACTTGGAAAATGGGTGCCTCATGAATTGTCTAAAAACAACCTCAAATTCCGAGTTGACATCTGCTCTTCTCTCCATTCTCGCCAACTTGTTTCACCTTTTTTCGCTAGACTTGTGACTGGCGACGAAAAATGGATCTTTTATCGAAATGTTAAGCGTCGTAGACAGTGGCTTGGTAAAAGGGGAAGGACCCCAGCCACAGCCGAGAAGGGAACTTCATGGGCAAAAGGTTCTTCTTTCAATCTGGTAGGATCGCCAAGGAATAATCCTCTTTGAATTCTTAGCACCTAATGCAACAATTAATGCTCAAATATACTATCAGCAATTAGAGTGTTTGAACCAAGCTTTGAGGAAAAAAAAGACCTCCTCTAGTGAATCGAAAAGGGGTGATGTTTCATCAGGACAATGCGTGACCCCACACAGCAAGAATCACCTCACAAAAGATCAAAGAACTTGGTTGGGAGAAAATTCCTCATCCACCTTATTCTCCCAATCTGTCTCCTTCAGACTACCATTTGTTTCGTAGCTTACAGAATCATTTGGAAGAAACGGCTTTTGTAACACAGGAAGAGTTTAAAACTGAAATTTGTGAGTTCTTCGAATCAAAGCCAAAAGAATTTTACAGTAATGGAATTAGTGAGCTTGTTAATAGATGGAAGGAAATCATAGATAATCAGGGAAAATACATTGTTGATTGAATCTGTAATGAAATGTAACATTTGGTCACTTGTTTTCTTTATTCAAAATTCGGACAAAACTTATGGGATGACCCTATAGTAAAATAATATATACAATTGTTATCACGTTTTGTGTGTGTGTGTGTGTGTGTGTGTGTGTGTGTGTGTGTGTGTGTGTGACACACATTAATTTAGAAAATCTTGCAAAAATAATTATCGGATGTTAATGAAACTTTCAGAAGCTATTCACATATGATCGAATTATTATAAATATATTTTTTTTATTTAGGTCATGGCAAAAATATTTTTTTATATTTATTACCCCCCACCCATATCTAATTTTATGAAAACGCGAGAAATTCGATCGCGTCAGGTTTACTGATTACAGTAGTTAAAAGCACAAGACTTTAAAGGTATGCAAAATCATGTTTTTTTTTTTTTTAATCGAACCCCCTACCTGAAAATCAGCTCTGAATTGTAACATACAAAACTCAATAAAACAAAGCAATTTCTTTTACAAAAAATTATTGCTGGTAAATGTTACTATTAAAATGTTTATTTATAATTTCATTGTGTTTTAACCCCAGTTTGGTGGGTGGGTATTATTTGCCCATCGTTGGCAGCCTAACAGGTGCTACGACCCGGAATCAAGTTGAACCTGGGAACAAGAGATGGTTCCACGTTCCTCAAAACCTCACGAACAGAGGCCTTGGTACCAGATGTAGTTTATCGTCATACCCAGGAAGCACTATAGAAATACAAAAAGAAAAAAAATCATCGAATAAAATCGAAGTAAGCGATTAAGACTCAATATCATCGAGTGATGCGGCATCAGAGGACACCATCAATGAATCATTAGATCGCTATAATGACCGAAAGATCACGACCAAAATTTCACTTTTTTTTCCTCATCTCTCGGGACAGCAACACTACACCCACAACCCCATAGTAAAGTACCGTAGTGAAAGAAACAAGAGGCAATGCAGGTTCCACTAACAACATCAATGCACACTGCAATACGCCCCCGTGACTCGGATTTTAATACGAAATAGCTACCAGGTGCTACTATTACAAAAGGTATTAAATTATATTAATATCGTGGATTTTCTCTATAGCACAACATGAAAGAACGTGATGCCACATGATTCAGTGGCGCCAGGTTTGCAGCGCTCACAAGCGCGAAAAGTCTGATGTAATTAAGATGGCGTCGACTAGCGCAGATGTGAAGACGCCGCTAGACCCCAAGGCTGTTTGTGCAAGGCTTTTGTTAGAATGTTCACAGCCACACATCTCTATGCGTCGCAATACTGCTTTTATATTTCTCAATCAGTACTAATACATATTGCAGGATCATTCAACTTACAGTAAGTCGAGAGTTATTCAGCAGATATTTTTGTCCGCAAAATGATTTAATGATTATATGACTTGTAGGTAAGGAAATTCTAATATTATATTGAAAAGTTTTTTAAGCAAATATATTTTTTTTCAGTGCTACGAAAAGATTTTTGTCGTGTTTGAAGAAGCAAAAGAGATACGTATATAGTGTCTACGTGTAGAGATGTCTTCAATTACTTGTAACAGATGAATGAATTCCTAAAAAACACCTTCTGCTGCGCTTGTGGTTGCATCTTGTAAGTTACCCTAAGATTCGCGAGTACTTACAGAGTATTCTGATAGTCAATTATATTTTCGCTTTGGACAGCACTTCCGTTTAAAGAATGTCAAGATTTAATTTCGCTTAAAAAACAAAATTTACTGAGATTTTAAAAGCAGTTTCTCAAGGAAAAAGATCCCAACTGAAAGGATATGCGAAACACTCGCTTATCGCAGCACTAACTGGCATTATACCTAGTGTAACAGCAAAAATGTTCAAATCCTTTTTACAACATAATTGTCCATCCCACACATTTTGTAATATCTAAAAAAAACACTAAACTAATAGAGTTATTTTCCCAGGTTTTCAGATAAATTGTTTAGCCATCTTGGAGCCATCTGTCGTTAGAATCACTGAAAAATCCTTTGAGTTATTCAGCTAGAAAGAGAATAGAATAATATCATTTCGCATCAGCCCCATTGTCTCCAAAATGACTTATGGTGAGAGAAAGAAAAATGATCATTAAGGCCTTCAGTAATGGTACCAACATTCATACCCTAACTTCCATCCTCAAAAAGAGGGAACCGTAGAGAGGAAAACTGGATCAGAAGGTCACAACAGGAAGAGGAATCATTTCAACTTAGAGCTGAAGAGATCAATTAGAAAAGATCGAACTCCACACACAAGACATTTTGCACGTGAGAGAAGTTTCACTTCTGACAGTCTAAAGAGCAGTGAAAAAAAGACTTGAAAATGAAACCTCTGAGGCATCGTGTTACTCCAGGGAAGAAATTTAGAGAGGGCGAAGATGTTCTGAAATAAGTTGGAAAATGATCCTGGAATAATATATGAACTTAATTTCTATCCTTTATGAGTTTTCGATCCTTAGCTATGATTAATTAATGAGGAACATGTCATTTTCGTTTATGATCGATTTCATCATGATTCTTCTGTTAAGCTTGGAGAGTAATTATAGATTCTTATTGCTCAAAATAGAATCCAATAGTGTTATAAAACCTGAGAATACAAGTAAAATATCTTTAATCATTTCTAAGATACAGTGGTTCAAAGCTTAATCTAACAAGTGGACAATTTTGTTGTTACATCCGGAAATTAATTAAAATGTGAATAATTGTTCAAAATCCGCAAATCTTATCTGCTTTCTAAACAAATAGTTAAAATTAAGGATGAATTATATTATGTTGGTGCAAAAATAATGTCGTTTTCTCACATATGTAACATATGTGAGAAAACGACATTATTTTTTGCACCAACATAATACATTCAATGAAAAGGATATTTAGTCTGAAATTATAATCGTCATTATTTTGTGTATTATTTGATCTAGACGCCTCATCTATGTTATCTATATTGTAACTGATGAACCGTGTGTCTTTACTGGCAACTTTGTTCTACAACATGAACAGTAATGAAAGTAGTTAGAAAGAAGATCCTATAGTTCATTAGTTGGGGTGGATCAATTTAAAATATTTCTCTCGTAACATTAATATTCCCACCCAGGCTGAAACTTCTCTATAGCGCAACTGCTTATTGAATTCTTTAACACTCAATTTTCACAAAACTTGTATAAACTTTTACATTTCGGAAATTTAAAGACATAGAAATGTGTAGTACTTTGGTTGCTCCAAATAAAATTAAATCAAAACTTGATTTACAACATTTAGATAACATTGATATATCATATTTGGGAAGGATATTAGAATAATCAGTAACCTATAATAGTGACAAACCGCTTGCATACCGATAGAAAATGAATTCAATAACTATATAGAAATAGAAAAGAGTGTAAGACAAGTTAGTATCTTCTTACCGGACTTATTCAACCTTTACAGGGAGGTGATTCTGAGAGAATTAGAAGTCCTACCAGGATCCATTATTGGTGGCCACAATCTTAAAATAAGATATGCAGATGGCACAGAGGTGATATTAGAAAGAGGAAGGAATTAAGAACTCCTACAAAAGCAGTGAATGAAAACGAGAAAAGGAGGAATAAATATCAATTGATAGAATACATGGTTCTTAGCCAAAAGAACATCCCAAACGGAAATTAAAAATTGGAGATACCAAAATCAAAATATCCAAAAATTGTTTTAACAGAAGGCGGAACGTGCTACACTGAAATCTGAAGACGCATTGGGATAGAGAATGATGCCTTCTAAAAGCTAAGCAATTTATTAAGATAAAAGAATCATGTCAAGAACAAAGAAAAGAGTACTTAACTATTACATAATATCAGTTCTCCTATATGCTAGTAAATGCAAAACAATTTCCTTACAGAAGGGACTGAAGGCCAATAACCTACCTCGCAAGCTTGTGTAAATGGATGACTGAACAGGTTTTAGGCGAGATAACAAAAAGACAACATTTAAGAGCAACAAAAGACAGGAAATTGTGGATAGTCATAATCCGCAACTTCTTTAAGGATCACAGAACGTAGCAGATGCAGATTTTAACATTACAGTTAAAAAGGTTAAACAAACAGTTGTAATCGAAAAACAGAAGAAAACCAGAATTGCTTTAACAAAAAGTTTATTACCTTTGACTAATTGTTTTCAGCAAAGGCTGCTGCTGCTATTGATCCTCTTGATGTAAGCGTATTTTTATGTCTTTCATCTGACAACAGAGTCCAAACTTGAAGGGAAAATATTCTCCCTCACAATATAAACGAAAGCTATCTCTTGCTACTTTCGAGGCGAATTTGAATTTATATATTCTCTAACGTAAAGACGCCTAACTTTTACAAAGGTCAACTCTCAGAATCCCTCAACGTTCTAAGGAATAAAAGTTACGCTAGAGTTCAATCTTGACACCTATGAATCTCCCTTGTGAGAACAAGGCTGGCATTACAAACTTTTTCTCAATTTCATGATATCAAATATATTTTGGTATATTTCGTATGTTTCTCAGATATCGCAAAACACGGTTAGTCGTGGTTTTGTACAGAAATAGTAAATAATACAACTTTTGTAGTCCCTATTGAATGATGTATACTTGAAATACATACGAGGCGGGCGAAAACAGAGCACTATGATATTCCGCAATGTTGCTTAAGCCCCACGGACGTTAGTTGATCAAGATTCAGCGAGTTGAGTATAATCTAATATAGTATTATCTGCTTTTTTAAAAGATGAAACAAATTTTCTAACTAGTTTGCCTTACATTTTATTTTGACCTTTATCACAAAGTTTAGTTAGTTTAAACTACGACGATTAAGCAGGTTGATTGCATCGGAAATAAAAACTTAAACGATTTCATCTGAAATGGACGATATCTTAAGGATTTAACTTCGAACACCATCCAATAGAGAGAATGGAAATTTTATTTTGCATATTATTCTTCACACCTAGTAGTAATGGATTTTTTTTAAAAACTAATAATCAAAGAAATACAAGTCTCAAAGACTACTCAAGGTAAAGAATTACTGAGTGACATTGTTGTAAGGAAAAGGGAAGTAAAAAGTGTATATGGTAAGTATACGATAAATATCGGTATTTGTAACTTTTTCTAATGTTTATCCTTGATATGACCCAAGGACCACTCAATGTAGAGGGTTACTGAAGGCGAATGTTCTGTGAGAAGTGAGAGTAAGGAGAATAGTATACGTGGTTAGGCCGGAAATATAACGATAAACCTTAGAACTGAAGAGGTTAATATTGCAGTGGCTGGTAACGCACGGAATGAGGGTGGTTCGCCTCAATGAACGCAGTCTGGTGGGTCTTCGGACGTTTAGATACGAGTGAACACAGGAATACTGCATAGCATTTTCATTACTCTTAATTGTAGCTGATTTCCTTAAGTTTTATTTTTTATGCTTATTATCACTGCAATATAAGAATCAGTAAACATAAAATGAAAGGAAAAAAATTAAAACAATAACTGTAGAAATAAACATTACTGAGACTTAATTAAGCAAATGCCTACGCAGCCATGTTTGAAAAATGTCACTGGACAACAGAATTAACAATCTGTCAGATAGCCAATAGGCTTTGCTGTTTCATGAAATGTCTGCCACGTCTTTTTCTATCTATTCCGGCAATATGTTCCTTGGCATTAAATAAATCGTAGGCGTCACGGTTCATCCGCTAAGCACAGTATTTCATTAATGAGTTGTCAGTAAATACATGGCTTGTTAGATTTAAGGCTAAGTAAAAGAACGGTTTCTAAGCTTAGTCGAGAACAAAGACAAAAGGCCTCAAGTTCCTAATGAAGACTGAATGCTCTACAGTACTAATGCTCTGTCAGAGGATTACTCTTAATTCTGAAATAAATGGTTAGGCTGGAATGAAAGGGTAGTTTAGAAAATTCAGGTTTTCGGAAAAAAAAAGTAGATTACAATAAACATACTGAAAAATAAAATAAGTGGGGAGTCCTATATAAGAATGGGAAAGCTGGAAAATATCAAAGTATAATTAGCCTAAAGTGAAGCACCTGTTTAATATGCAAACTCAAAAATCACTTGTACATTCGAACCACTGAAAAATGTCATAGAAAGTAGTCAGATTTTTTCGGAAAAGAAGCATCTTAAGAGATGAATAATCCATTTTCAGTCTCTAACAAATACATCCGGTTTTCTCAGATGAAATATATTTGTCATTATTATTATTATTATTAGTAGTAGTAGTAGTAGTAATAGTATTACCTTACTAGTTTATTTTTCATCTTATTTTGGTCGGGAAGGTATAGTCTATTTTCTGGAATAAAGGTTAAAAGTCAGTCTGAAAAACATGGTGGTGGCCAGTAATTAATATCGTGTATTTAACTGTACAAAGATCCCTTAAAGACAATCCATCATCAGGTCATAAAGATTGGCGCTGCAAAATTACAAGCAAAGAGCTTTACCAAATAAGAAAAAAATCGACTGAACGCTTGCAAGCGCATCAACAAAATGTGTTTCAGATAGCAGGATGTTACAATCAAGCGGTTAACTTACCCTAGTGATAAAAAACAAAAGGTTTGAAAGGAAACCTCGATTTTTACTAGAAAGAGCGATAGCATTTATTATGCTCGATATATTTCGTTATAAAAAGAGTAGCGACAGACTTTCTATGTTGTGATTGTGGGAAAGAGGCGGCAGGATGGGAAATGTCAACCTTCACAAGGTCATGAAAACGGTACTGGCCTCTATCAAGGCTGGAAATTAAGGATTGGGTAGCAATTTTTCTTGACAGCAAAGATTCGTGTAAAATTTGGTTTTAATAATATGTTATAAATTTCAAACACCAGTAACGGAAACTTTAGTCAATGGATGCCGAATTTGTATATGGAAACAGTAAATTTTAGCATTACCATTCAGCATAAATAAAAAGAAATGACAAACTACATTTTAAAAATTGATGGTAGAGATTATCGATCAAAAATAGTGATATTTAGATTTCAGTCTATTACAGTCGTCCCATGATGACAGCAGAATAAAATATGATTAAATGGAGTAAAACAAAAGTTAAAAGATATGTATGTAAGAATGAAGCTAAGTGGAATGTTCGATCTTTAATATTCCTTGATAGTTCAGTTTCATATGGAAATACGGTATTGTTTGAAACAGATGTTGATAATCTTTATCGTTTGCATATTAAATACAAAGAGCAGTTATCATAAATATGTATTTATCTATTCGTAAACCTTTTCGACTACAGGCCAAATCTTATTTGTTGCAGACATTTAGATAATTTACTTTATATCACTATATTAAATGTACGTGATTTTAGGAACTTTTCCCCAATTTCTTTTGTATGAAGAAATATATATTAGACATTATATTAAACTTGTCATCAAGACCGAGGAAACTGCTTTCCAGGAATCGGAGAGTGGAAGGAAATTAAACACTATATGAATGTTCTGCTCAAAATTGATTTAAGCGTTTTAAAATCTGTCCCATGAACTAGAGATCAGAAGTGGATTTCCATCAGATATTGATAAAAGATGCTTTAAAACAGAAGAGCGAGGAGAACACAGCTGCCTGCATTTGGAAATGCTCACAAAAGCAAGGATCATCGGAAGATTCTTTATGTAAAGCAGCATAACTATCAGTTTCATGCTCATAGTAGATAAAAAATAAAACTAAAATATACTCAAAATAAATAAAGTATGACACAAAAGTGAAACCAAATGCTAACATGTGTGGAAAAAAAAAAAAGAAAGAAAGCACATAGAAATATCCTGCGAGACTTTATTGATTTAGACTTCCGTATTCCGAGACTCACCAATCTATGTTAATTTAGTATAACACTTTTCATATGTTTGGGATCCACCTAGAATCGATATGACTGTACCAGAAATCATGTGTGAGAGAAACCTGCTAATTACTACCTAAACTATGGATTCTTATAGAGAAATGGTGGTTCAAAAGTCAGAATACTATCCATTTTACTGCGATTCCAAATTTATATTTCATTGGCTTAATATTTTACTCAAATTAATTTCTCAAAATTTGAGCATTTTATTACTCTCGATATTTTCTAGTGATATACATTATAGAAATACGAACAATTAAAACAAGTGACGATGAAAATCGGAAGTATCAACTTTCTTATAGAATTTAAAACGCAGGATCAAACTGTACCGCAGGAAGCCTATGATCACATTTTAAACGTCTACCATAATAAATGTTGTGGAGTCTTAACCATAACGTTAGATGGAAGCAACCTTTTTTTGAATAAAAAATTATTTAGTATTAGTTTCCTTCTCTTACGTCATTAAGAAATTAGGTTAAAAACTCGTATCACACGTATAGTCGACATTCTCGTTCCCTTCGAAGAAGGTTTATTTAGACAGCTTCTTTGCCAGAACTTCTACTCCGTGGAACAGATTCTGGAAAGGTGGATTCCCCGATCACTGCAATCTTAATCTCTTCATCTCTAGAGTTAACCGGCATCATGACTTCCCAACCTTCTACGCCCTTAATTCATTTGAGAGGTTCTTTTATTGAGGAAGACAAAAATAGAATACAAAATGTCTTGGCATTTATCTCTGAAACGGACAAGGGATAGTGACTTTGCTTCATCAGTAGTTAAGATTTCGGTCAATGGTAGTTACCACTCAATACTTTTAAAAGGTAGAAAATTCTCATAAAAAATGTAATGCTACACAATCTTGTTTGGCAACAGCTCCTAATTACGAACAGTTTAAAATCTATGATTACACTTAACAGAAAGGAAAAGGGAAATTGCGAACAGAATTCAAATTTCAGCTGATTGTGTCTTCACTTCGTTCTACTAACTTCAGAAAAAAAAACAAGGATACATATCTTTATCCCACTCAGCTCTGGATAAAATAGGACAGACTGTTTTGTAGTCCTGATAGGAAGCCGGCCTTGGGAGAGGAACATTTTATATTTAAAACTGGAGTGGGCAACGGGAAATCCCAACTCCAAAACACTATCATAGTAATACAGTTTATAAATATCAAAAGGGAAAAAGAAGCTGTGACAACTCATGATCCATTATATTCTGAAGACTTGACACTTATGTGTTTAACAGTACTCAATAACATTTAAAACATTGGTCTATATAAAATTATTAATTATATGAAGAAACATTCGAAATTAAAAGTCAATGAAGATGACTAGTTTCTTGTTTTTTTTCATGAATATTTTCACTTTAAAAAGAAGCATTATGCAAAAAACACTCATTTAAAATCTAAATTTACGAGAGGAGAATCTCATTACATATACTTAATCGAGTTTTTTTCTTATGAAATGCAATGCTTCCACTTAATTTCACTCATTAATATGGAACAAATTCGAAAAGATAAATAAAAGTTTGGTAGAAAAAAAAGACCTCAAATACTTAGTAAGCATTACAAACGTTGGCATTATATATATGTAAAAAAAAAAAAAAAAAAAAAAGAAGTCGTACTATACACTCGTAATTTTTTGAATAGGTTAAAAAAAATCATGTAAAAACAAAGAAAACTTCAGTATTCGACCTTATATGAGGATATATAGTAGTGATTTTCCAAGCGTAGACAAGTTTGCTTACCACTACACCACCTCGAGGTGCTCCACGAGAATATATGGTATATGACGTTGTTAAACATATTTGTAATATATGTGTATAGCAGACACTGAAAAAATGCTATAAAACCTCCTACAATAGCTAGTGAAGGAAAGTGAGAAGAAAGAATTAAACATCAACTAAAAAAGACAATGTATGCCTGTTAGTAAAAAGATGAGCCAAAATTGCGAATTTCAAATCGGAGGTACCAAAATCAAACAAGTGCGGAAATTTAAATATCTGGTAAGAGTTTTAACGGGACGGAAAGTGTGACACTGAAATCCGAAGGCGTATTGGGATAGCCAAGGAAGCATTATTTCAAAAGCTAAAAAGAATACTTAGAAAAAAAAATTGCTAAAAACAAAGAAAAGAGTACTGAACTGTTACGTGATATCTGTCCCCTTCTTTGACAGTGAGTGCTAGACGATATCTTCAAAGATGAAAGGGAGACTTGAAGCAACAGAAATGGGATTTATTGAAAGACGCTGAGGATACAGTGGACTGAACTTTTGAGAAACGACGAAGTTTTGGAGAAAATGGAAACAAAAAGGAAACTAATACTTTACATCAAGAAGAGACATTTAAGTTTTCTGGGACAGATAAGGATGGAGGGCTTGGAAAACCTGATACTCACGAGACAGACGACAAGAAGGACAGAGGAAAACAATGAATAACAATGAGCTTGAGTAAGTGGATGGGATTACGAGAAATAACAGAAAGACAAAGTGTATTCAGAGTTACAAGGGACAGAAAATTGTCAAGAGCCATGATTGCTTACGTCCTAAATGGACATGAAGTTAAAATTAAGAAGTATAACATCTTTAGGTTAAAATTAAAATTCCCATCCTATAGGACGGGAGCTGGTTTTTCATGAATCTTACCAGGTTCTGCAATTGGAATAAAATTCTTATTCACATTGTAACTCTTTGCAGAGGCCAAGGCTTATATAGGGGAGGCTCTGAAAGTAATACCTCCTATTTATTACCCGGAAACAAGAAATACAGATAGCACTTGGTTAGAGCATGTCTTCTTGAGGCTATTTTTCCAACACCGGATATGAATTTGTTCAGCAGTGATGAACGAAAGCTTGCAAGCCGTGCACGAACGTGGCTCGTCATATACATCGCTGTCGCATTTTCTGAAATGCATTACCCACCGAGTGACTGTATTCACATTCATTGCATGGTTTCTGTAAACGCTCATCAAACCGCAGTGAACGTCAATGTGGGTTATTTTTTTCACCGATGACAATTCTTCATAGAAAATTTTATGCCAAACGCCATTTCGTCAGATTAATGCTCACCTGCTCATAAAAAAAAATTATTTATGTGTGTGCTGCTTGTGTGAAAATGCGTTTTTATATAATATACCTGTTCGAATTCTGAGAACTCTTCAAATTCTATGTCTCGATAACATTCTAAGATGTCAAGCTTCTAAAACAATTAACACTTGACGAATACAAATATTAAATATCCTGTTTGTCTACTCTTCTCGTAAAGACCCGCAATTTTTCCGGCTTCAGAGCTACGCGTTGAGAAACCTTCTAAAATTGAGACATCAGCGTGTTACGTCAGAAGTGAGGGCGGGGATTGAAAAGTATATAGATAAATTAAACAGGAATAAAATTACCCGACTTAGCCAAAATGCGCTCACAGAACAGATCAGCTTTGCGAAACGCTCTACACTATTGTTAAATCGTATCCTGGGCTGGATGGGTGGCAGTGGTGGTGGTGTTTGTAACTCTCGTCTTACGTTTGTAGATCTGCGTGTTGCGGGCATATTTATAGATTATGACTAAGTATTCAGCCGATCGATATCTGTTAAGAGAAAGATGCATAGAATTGCGAACTAGTTTTAATACAAACCCACAGTGCGCATGCGCCACCCTTGCGTTCTTGATTTCCCCCCCCCCAACACTCATTTCTTCGTTCATTTTGCCATTCCATACACACTAAGCAACCTACCTGGAAAAGAAAAATATAAAAATTAAAAGTCAGTTAGCGGAGTCGGCAAATAATGAGTTAAGAAATAATTGCTTAAAAAATAAACATGAATAATATGCATAGCAACTGCTGAATTTATTTTTGCAAATTATACAAGAAATTTGTGTTAAATATCGAAAAGAAAACAATCTGAGCAGCCATATGAATTCCTGCCACTACCAAATAAGCGACAACAGGTATATAATAGTAATAATAATAAGCAGGTCATATTTCTAAAACAAAATACAAAACAGTAATATCTTCACAGTAAATAACAGTTTTGTCAATATTTGACATGCTACGAGTATATAAAAAAAGGAATTGTCTGCCTTGTAGCCTAAAAATGCGACTGAAAGAGTTACGTATTTTCTCGAATTTTGGTTGCACCTTAGCTCGAAAACTAAAGACTTCGAAACGCTATAAAGATTGGCGTATCACAGTTACATTGCTGATTGCTAGTTCGAGCGCGACTTAAATCTTAAGGATATGCATTTTAGTAGTATTTTAACTGATTTACTTTCGTTACTATAAAAATTCTATAAATTTTTTTTAATTCTTCGTAGGATATTGTTACATTATTGTACTTTTATTCATATTTGTAGTAATATGAAGAGTAATAAACCTACTCATAACAAAAATTCAAATAAACAATGTCGATAATAATTAACAGTTGTGATGAAAATGACATCCGCCATTGTATTAATCAGAATTCTGGCTGCGATACGACATATTTACAAAAGTTTCTAATAAAGTGAAAATAAGAAGAGAAAACATTTAGACTCTTTTGATTGTTAAGAAAACACAATAAATGTTTTCTATTCTTTTAGGGTCATGATCTTTAAAATTACTGACCATTTTGTTTCTATGACAGAGATATACTAATAATAAAGTTCACTTCAACGTGGTGTAATAACAAGCTTGTCTCACTAGATCAATTACTAATGAGTACCGAGTTCGATCCTCACAGGATTCTCCATATTTAGGCCTTGTCACATCTAAGCTTCGCTTAGTAAATAACTATACTAATAAAAATGTACGGTAAAGCGAGATATAATAAATAACAGTTAGTCATAGAAAATACTTGGAAGACAACAATAAGCTCAAACACCGAATTTTTAAAAAATCTAAAGAGAAGGAAATATATCAAAACAAAAGCATCTGTCTGGATTTCTCGACAAATTTATTCGAGTAGACCTTCGCCAATAGCTAACGTGTCAATGACAGATTTGTATATCAATTAAAAATACACCACATCACTAACAGTCTATCATGACAATGATGATTACAATAGTGATATTTACAAAGAAAATACGCCCAACATTCCTGGAGCACATAACGAAATAAGGTCTGGTGAATCTAACACGACGAAGCCACACTGTTCTTATCCTATTTCTGGCCTGATTCTGCTGCGCGCCCTATTCATCAGAACCCGGATGATAAGTTTTGTTAAGGCTAGAACTGTGTGGGTCCATCAAAGACACCGGGGCCAGGAATGCGATATTTATGCTCAGAACGTCAACGGAAAGCGCAATACAAACGCTAAAGGACGTGTACCTATGTTTTGTCGTCTACGCAAAGGCGTTCGACAAAATACGTCACAAAGATCTGTTAGAGCTGCTCAGCAACCTTGACATATTCGGAAAAGACATTAGAATAATCAAGAATCTATACTGACAGCAAACCGCCTGCATACGGACAGAATATAAGTTCAGCAGAAAGTATAAGACAAGGATGTGTCTTCTCACCGGACTCATTCAACATATACAGCGGAGCAATTCTGAGAGAAATACAAATCCTACTAAGATTCATCATTGGCGGCCACACTCTTAATATAAGATATGCAGAGGACACGGTGTTGATAGCAAACACGGACAGGAAACTAGAAAACCTCCTACAGATGCGAAGGAAAGCGAGAAGAAAGGACGAAGCATAAAATACAAGATGACAGAATGCATGACCATCAGCAAAAAAAAAAAAAAAAAAAAAAAAAATTAACCCAAATTACAAATTACAGAGCGGGAATACTAAAATCAAGCACAGAAATTCAAATATCTGGGAAGTGTTCAAACAGAGGATGGAAAGTGCGACACGGATATCCAGAGACGTATTAAGATGACCAAAGACACATTCCAAAAGCTAAGCAAAGTATTAAGTGACAGGAAGATTTCGTTGGAAACAAAGAAAAGAGTACTGAGTTGTTACGCGATATCTCTCCTTCTGTATAGCAGCGAATGCTGTACAATCTCCTCAAAGATGAAGAGACTTGAAACAATACAAATACGGGGGGATATTATGCACGGATCATGTGAGCAAAGACGATGTTTTGGAGTCAATGGAAACAAAAAGAAACTTATAATTAACATAAAAAAAGACAGTTAAGTTTTCTGGGACAGATAATGAAGATGGATGGCTTGGAAATTCTGACACCCACATAACAGAAGAGGGAAATAGGAACCGGGACATACTTGAGCAAATGAATGGCAGAATAGGGTTTGGGAAAAATGACAAAAACATAAAACTTATTAAGAGATACAAAGGACAGGAAGATAAGAAGGGTCATGAAATCCCACGCCCTGGAGGGACATATCACATAAAAGAAGAATGTAGCGCTCAAGACATACTGAAAGCAAGAGAAGAACAAAGAAGGATTTACAAAGGTTAAAATTTTAAAGAAGACAGGAAACTGTAGAACATGATCGCCCACGTCATGAGAGTAACGGTATATAAAAGTTATATTACAAGCATTAATAATTTATAAAATCAACGAAAGAATTCTAACAAGACCAAGAAACAGAAATTAAAAAGTAACTTAAAATTGATCGGTTGTTGAGAAAAAAAATCTTAATTGTAAGAGACAAAGTAAAATTATTAGGCAAAATATTCGGATGGGATGATTAGTGAAAAAGTTTCCATTCATTTTTTTTTCGTCAGAATATAAAAGCTTCTCAGCAAAAAGGTTCGTTGAAAGACGAGATTTTAAAACGCGTACTCTATTTACAATGATAGGCCATTGATTAAAAGATTTATATGACAGACTTGAAAAGATTCATTACGACATAATCACAAAATACTAGAAAAAAAAAAAAATCAGTCTTTCTCCTCAATGATAAAATCTATTGGAATTATGTGATAGAAATAGATTCATGCCATTTTGAATTCAGGTTGTATTTGTGGTTGAAGTAATTTTATTTTCTACCGGCTTCAGTGGCTGGTGTTCAGATCAAGGTAGTAGACAATTTCCAAATGCAGAATTTCCAAATGTACAAACTATCCACAAAGACAAAAACTGGCAAAACACGATCTTCTAGTTTGGTCTTGTGCTATATGAATTTTAGCTTACTAAATACTGAAATAATATGAGAATCAGTATTGGGAACCAATAGTTTTATTATCATGCGAAAGCAGTACGCCAATAAAGTGATGTAGACAAGATCAAAAATACGATGATACCCAGTCTAATTGTATACCGGGTATATTCCTCACTGTCAAATGTGCGCGATATGTAGACACGTATCGTTGCAGGTGGGGCCAGTTAAAAAATACTTTCAGGTCGCGTAAAGAAATTTGACTACAATATCCATTTGATGATAATCCAAAATATTTACATATATTCAAGTCACCTTCGCTGCCGCGTCATTCAAACTTCAAAATTCATCATTCAAAACCTCTTGACATCCGGTATGGTTGACTCCACTCTCCCCGCTCAGCCCTTAAAGACGCCAACCTATTTAAGGTCACGAAACCGAAAAGTAGATAAGTATAACTGAAAATTATATTTACTGTAGCCTATATAATTATTAAGGCTTATTAATGTTACAAATATTTGGATCTTTCTTTGGGATTGTGTATTTTAGGTTTGTTTACTAACGGCCGTAGTTGCAATAAGTAGTAAGTAAAGTTCAAATGAAAGAAATATTAGTATAAACATTAACTCACAATACATCATCTACTACTGACAGACTAAGAAAAACAATCACACTATACATAATACTGTATAGTCATTAAGGAAGGCAAGTAGGATGTTTATAAGGCTAGAGTTAATCTTCTGCAACAATTACTTCTGGTAGCTCAAATGATAGAGCGGTTATCATATATAGACAAGCCTCTAACAATAAAAAGGGTGTCGGTTCAATCTTAGCCTAATGTTTCTTTATTCTCACTCCTCACTAAGGATTGGTCACTGAATTACAATCTGAATAGTTGCAATGAAGAACAATTGAAAATAAGATGAAAAAAAATATTAGTGGAAATATAGTAATTCTCGCAAATCGATTTATTTAATAAAATTATGGGTAATGTTTGAACGTTTACCACTAACAGCTTCTTTGTATGTTGGAAGAAATAACTTTTCAGCTGAAAATTCTAATCATGCCTTTACATGTTACGAGAGAGAGAGAGAGAAAATATATAAAAGCATAAGCGATCAGAGGATTAGAGAAAATTGAATAAATGTCATAAGAAATTAAGTTAATATTGAAATTATCAATGGAGCGCTAACCGCCTTTTCCGTTAGAGACTCAATCAAAAAAAGATGGGAGAAAGTAAATTACGAGGAAACAAAGAATTGCCTAACTTTCGGTTCTACAGAAAATAAGAGAATATATAATTCCCATTATGAATCCCTATATTCAAAATAACCAGTAACTGTATTTAGATGCAGTAAAAAGAAAAAATGATTTGAATTATGAAAGACTAAAAAAAAAAAGAAAAAAAATGATAGAAATTAGGAATAATGGCTATAAGATGGGCTCTGATAACTGTATGTGTATACTTGATATAACAGGGATGCTCATAGTTTTAATAAACGATTTCCTAATGGCCTTTGCCGTGGTAAGAATAATCATCATACTAAGAGAGAACCATTCATGAACGTTTTTCGGTACTGTATAGCGAATAAAATAAAAAGACTTAAAAGGAAAATATAAGTGATTTAAAAGGGAGAAAAATGATTTGGACATGAAATGAACTTGTATATATGTATGTGTGAACATTCAATTTAAGGATATAGACATAAAATATAAATGAAAAAAAATAAAGCAACAGAGAGCGGAGAGAGACAGAGAGCGGAGAGAGACAGAGAGCGGAGAGAGACAGAGAGCGGAGAGAGACAGAGAGCGGAGAGAGACAGAGAGCGGAGAGAGACAGAGAGCGAGAAATAGAAGAATAAAACGAATCAAAGAAAATATAGGCGAACATGCTGAAAAAATATTGGAAAGTAGTAAAAAAATGAAAGCAATTAAAATCCCCACAAAACAAAACTAATTCAGCCGAAAGATAAAAGTCCGATTACTTTTACATTTCCCTTTTATATTCGTAAATTGTTTTACTCTCCCTAAACTTGCATTTCATCGTCTTTATTTCTTTCAGTCTCTAAATGAAGTCCGTGGCTCTCATTGCTGAGTGCAATATCAGAACCCCAAAACAAGTGAACTGCAAACGAAACTCCAAATCCATATTATCTGGCAACATTTGTTAAAATCGGTGAAACGTTCGTAAATTTTTCTTTACTCAATCATTTGGCACTACTGTCAGAAAATCCATTAGTGCGTCTCATTAAAACATGATAGGAAAATGTAGTTATGTTGATTCTCTCAATGAAAGCAGTACTGTCGACCAACAGCATAATTTAAAAACAAACAAAAATATCTACTTGTTTATGTAACTATCATTCCAAATATGGACGCCAGTACACATTAATGGATTTCCGTATCCATCAGTTTTACTCTGCATCTACCGATCTATCTGAACAAATCAAGAATCAGTCCCCATAACTAATAATCGATGTTCGAAATTTGTTAATGGATTTGATTGCATATTAATATTTCCATGACAGCGATGCCAAATCGGTATTCATAACTCTTACTCACAAATAATCAATGCCTTCGGAAACTTGTAAAATAAGATATTAAGGAGACGATCTATGTCGACATGAACGTGTCTATCTTTAGAACGATATCTTTTCATGTCTATATCTTTATCACTGTTTCTTTATTTCTATCAAAAATTAAAAATTACAGATTGGTTCTGTTTTATTCAGAGTTGTACACAACCATTCTTAAACTGTACTACATCTAGACGATCGGCATTGTTCATTAAACGTTCTTTAACAATGATTGATTACAGGATAACATTTGATCTTATCTATAGAAAGACAAATGATTGTAGGCGAGAAACATGAAATGAAATAGATTTATGAGAACAAATCTGTCAAAGAGAACCAAATTCAGAAAAGAAATTACACCACAAAACAGAACAAAATGTTTTTTAACTTTAAATCTCAGATGAAAAATGCGCAAGTCATTTATAGAAATGAATAAAAAAAAGTATAAAAGAAATAGCGATGAGAATATGGATACGAATTCGGGAAATGATCACAAAACACCAGAAAGAAATGTAGCAAATTAATAGAAAATAAAGATTTTGAAATAACCGAGATACGAATTATGAAGAAGCAATAAAAGGAAGAAAAAAAAGTGGGAGGGAGCAAAGACGAACCAATAAAAGGAAGAAAAATGGAGGGAGCAAAGACGAACCAATAAAAGGAAGAAAAATGGAGGGAGCAAAGACGAACCAATAAAAGGAAGAAAAATGGAGGGAGCAAAGACGAACCAATAAAAGGAAGAAAAATGGAGGGAGCAAAGACGAACCAATAAAAGGAAGAAAAATGGAGGGAGCAAAGACGAACCAATAAAAGGAAGAAAAATGGAGGGAGCAAAGACGAACCAATAAAAGGAAGAAAAATGGAGGGAGCAAAGACGAACCAATAAAAGGAAGAAAAATGGAGGGAGCAAAGACGAAGCAATAAAAGGAAGAAAAAAAGTGGGAGGAAGAAAAAAAGTGGGAGGAAGAAAAAAAGTGGGAGGAAGAAAAAAAGTGGGAGGAAGAAAAAAAGTGGGAGGAAGAAAAAAAAGTGGGAGGAAGAAAAAAAGTGGGAGGAAGAAAAAAAGTGGGAGGAAGAAAAAAAGTGGGAGGAAGAAAAAAGTGGGAGGGAGCAAAGAGGAACCAATAAACGAAAAAAGTGGGAGGGAGGAAAGACGAACCAATAAAAGAAAAAAAAAAGTAGGAGGGAGCAAAGAGGAACCAATAAATGCAAGAAACCAACGGGTTGCCTACTAGAAAAGGACAAACCAACCGGTTGCCTACTAGAAAAGGACAAACCAACCGGTTGCCTACTAGAAAAGGACAAACCAACCGGTTGCCTACTAGAAAAAGGCAGATGAAGAAAAAAGGTACTAAATATTAAAGAGATAATGAAGAAATTGAAATCTACGTTTGAAACAAAATAGGAAAACTAACAGAATGATGAGAGGGACTTATTTTAAGGAATATGAAAACAAGTAGGAATGAGAAAGATAAAGAAGGAATATGAAATATGAAATGGTAAGAAATGTAGAATACGAAAGGAAGCACGAAAAGACATGAATGCAATAAAACTGGTTCTCTCTCGGGTAACGAATCGAAAACTAGGGAAAGGGAGGAAAGTATGAATTTAAAAATAAAAGCCAAACATCTATAGAAGAAAAATATAGAAAAGTTGTAAAGAACAAAACATATGATAAATAAGGAAGAAAAAGAAAGCAAATCCATGCAGGATATATCATTAAATATAGGATTTTCTTAAACATTTGCTGCTCTGGGATGTAAGTATGAAGAAAGCTGTTGAACATTTTACTAAATTTAAACAAAAAAGTAAAATGCGAAAAAAAAAAAAGATAACACGGAAACGTTAATGACCTTTTCAGAGACAAGTTGCAAATAAACACAGTAGAAAAAAGGAAAAAAAACAAAAAAAAAAACATTTTATATCAAACCTCTTCAATTTGCACTTTTGTGATTCGTCATGTTTTTTTTTGTTCATGTGTACGTGTTAAAAATACCATCTTCAAAATCGATCACTCATTCTAAGCTAACTACTGTTCAAGATTTTCCGTTTAGAGACGGAGAACAAAAGGAATAGAAAATGTTGAAGTCTAATGCAATGTTATGTAATGAATGGTACGACATATGTAAACTTGCCACTGTTAGCTCGTTCACGAAGAATATTTGATCACATTTGAAGATAAGAAATTATATATCGCACTTCTACTGCTTAATCATTAGAAATCAGTTGAGACACGTAAGAAATATTTACACACTTTACTTGTGGACTATGGTCTTCATCTTTGTGGATATCACAGTATTTAGGGTTTATGCCGAGTCGGGAAACCTACAGGGAATTCCAAAAAGAAACATTTATTTAATCTATTTAATGCTCAAGAGAGTAGAGAATTTAATTATGAAAAAAAAAAAAAAAAAAAAAAAAAAAAAAAAAAAACAAAGAACACATTACTTTTCCTCGATATAACGTTAACCCGTATTGATAAAACTGAGTGTTTGTCACAAATCAAATACAAATGACCTCATAAATTTCTATTCTCACCATAAAAGCAAATCCAGAATAATTTTTGTTCTACATTGTATGTGAGCGTGTATATATATATATATATATATATATATATATATAAAACGTTGCATAAAGCACACACGTGCTGATTCTCTGCAGGCACCAAAAATGTGATTCTTGGAAAAGGCTCACAGATAGTCTAACCCCAGGCCGAAATGTTCATAATTTTACGGATACAATGCTACTGAAGTTCTGTGTCCCTCTACAAAACACTGCAGTTGTTTTTTATGACAAATGAAAGCACAGATTAATTGCCATTTGCAATCTTCGTTTGATTGATGCAGGTGTCCACTCCCACAGGTCTAAAACAATTTTTCTAATGTCCTAACTACTACCGAAGTTCAATTCCGTCAGTTAAATCACCACAACTTAATTGGCTTAAGAACAAAAAATATTTTTCTTTCCCTCATGTTATAGCAATAAAAATAGAAAATAATATTATTTATCTGTGTGTATGCCTAATTATTTACACAGGCGAACACTTAGGAATAGATGTATACAGTCTGGAAGCGGTTCCATATTCATCACAAAACACTACTTAATATTCTGAGAGATATCAGCATTAGGCCAAGAGATTTTAGGATTAGTATTTTCATGCTTAATCTTTTCTTTAAAAAAATGTATATTTCAATATAGAAATATCCAGACACCAAATTGCTACAACACTTTCTGAAAACAAGCTATTCAATGTCGCATGCACACCGATACTGATATTGACAAAGCTTAGCCTATTCTGCCAAGAACAATAGTTGAACAGTCAGAGAGAATTGAACTCTGTACATTAGGGAAACAGTGATCAAACAGGTAAGCATCATAACATATATAACAGTAAAAAAAAAAAAAAAAAAAAAATCATACAAAGCCCAAGTAAAAAGAAAGCACAAGAATAATACAGAACATAAAAACAACTAGCGAAACACAGGCATAGACACAGATAATGAATTTGAAGAAATTTAGAAAGAACAACCAAAAGAAATAAAGAGACTGTGTGAATGCAGAAAATTACCTTCATAAGTACTAACATTAATAAATTCTCCATTTTCTCGCTGTCTCAATCCCAATGAATTCAGAAATTATATCGGCACTTTTATACCGAGCAACTTAAAATGAAAATGTATATAACAACTAGCCAGTGTAATTGTTTGTGTTGGACGTCTTTAGTATTCTTTGCGATCATTCAAAATCTGTTTAGACAGACACACACACATATATGTATGTGTGTGTTATATATATTCTAATGCGTAAGAGTCAAATTCATATAAACTTTGAGGTTATTAGAGGGAGATAAATCAGTTTGTAACTCTCCTCTTAAGTTATTGGATAGATGTTCTGAAACTTACTGTATATGGTTTAATCTATATGATTAATGTTTTATTATTTTTATTAATTATGATTATTCCTCGATTAATGCATCTCCTTCATTACCAATGAACTTACGTTAAAAAAGATGTTTGCCGTGTAAAATATTCATTTCATCATTAATCTAATGAGAGGGAGAGGTAAATACACCATTTACACAAAGCATATTTACGTAGGAAACAAAGCAAGCAGAAATAAACTCCTGCTGGTGAAGTATTGATTACAATCGAACTGATTTGAGGCAGGTCTTGTGTTCTTAATGGTGACTTCCTAGTAAAGTGAATAGAAATTATATTGGATTCCTTGGAGACGATGAAAACCGTCTTTTGAAAAGTGACGTCTCAAAAGAAAAAAAAAATAACGAAATACAGCAAAATAATAAAAAAAAAAACCTGTGGAACTAGCAAAATGGCTGGTCTCAAACAAGATGGTGTCCAAGAAAAGATATCTGATTTCGAAAATTATTACAGTGTAACCCGGATATAAGAGAGTTGTCGGGATCGGAGAAGAAGTCTCTTATATCCGGGTTTGGTATATTTTGTTTAGGTAAGTATGGCTCTAATTTGGTACCAGAGAAAATTTCTCTTATATCTGGATTTCTCTTATATTCGGGTTACACTATACTTTATATAGAGCCTATATATTTTAACAGTGTTAGACATTTATTGAACAGAATAACTTTGATCAAGACAGAAGTTAGAAAATGTTCTATGTATGCACAATGAGAAACAAATTCACTATGAAAAATTCTTCCATCATATGCTGCTCTTAATTACATTGGGCATTTCACCCACATAGTTAAACAAAGTAATTTTGATTCAAAACCAAAATCATTATATATATATATATATATATATATATATATGTCTGTGTGTGTATGGAGATAGGACATAAAGTCGGGTGAGCGTTATGCCTCAAACGATCTTCAGACGACCTGCAGTGCTATGTCCACACTGCCTATATCTTCAAAAGCAGATTCCCCTATCAAATATAGGGCATTCAAAATATATGCAAGTGTTAATTAATACGATAGAAGTAATGTATTTTTTATGTAGTTTCTCTTGATTTGATATAAGCGACCGAATAAGGTTAAAAGAAGTGCAAGAAAGTGTATAGTTTCTGCAATCATGAACCTATCATTTGTTATCCTGTATGAAAACAAGATAAAGTACAAAATATGAATTAAATATTCCTGTATATCGTGTTCAATAATACTCAACTGAAAATTACTGTTCATTACCCACACACGTGTGTGTGTGTGTGTATGTGATCATTCCAAAATAAAACTATTTTTCAAACATTTTTGAAAACTGCAACGTGGAAGTGCTATATACGAGTACATATTACGTAAATACCTGTTCATATATAATTTCTGAAACTGCGTTACATAAGCAAAAATTGATTTTTTGAAACTACTTTATATAATATATATACATACAATATGCAGGACGGTACAGATAAAATCTTTTCTAAATCTGTCTTACATTCGCCTGTTGTTCCATCATGTCAGAAAGTTAGGCTCCCCCCAAAAATCTTTGATTTTTTTTTACGAGACTGTATCCGCATACAATGAAAGCTATGTGAACGTATCGATCTCTACATCGATTCTATCAAGCTTGTAATTGAGTCTGCATAGTTTTACACCTGATTTCTCATTTAATGTCTCATCGGGGATTTAAAAAGCAAACCACAAAACTTATATATTTTAATTATACCGCTGAACAATTCACTAATGAATAGTACTTTTACTTATAGATCAGTGGTAGAAGAGATGGGTAATGGGATTGAGTATTTTGTTCTCTCAATTGTGCCAAGTCAAAAATGTTTTCACACCATTTTCCCCATAGTTTTACTGGAGTATTCCGTGTAGTAAACCGAAGGCTTGATAATTACATAGTAGTTCAGTAGTCTTCTTTGATGCTAATGAAGTTTTTCTTATTCCTAATACTTTAGGTTACGCTATTCCAATACGGAAAGTCATCAATGTCCACTTCCAAGAATTCGATAAAATAACGCAAAGGAAAAAGTTTAAGGTTTTTCGGTCGGAATAAAATGCTTTCAGGAACCACTATGTTTACATAAGTTTCCGCAATAGTCAAAAAAAAAAAAAAAAAAAAAAAAAAATGGTGATATATTTAATGTAATTGAGTTGTACTTACGAATTATCAATATCTTTTATTTCTTTACTAATACTTGAATATTTACTCCTTTTACTACTACCTGGATATTTAATTAAATAAACGATATACTCGCCATCGAACATTTATGGCTCTACGTCAACAGAAAAAAAAAAAAAAAAAAAAAAATGAGAATTTGTAATGAAGGAAAGCGTTCCAGACACACTAAGCATTATATATATATATATATATATATATATATATATATATATATATATATATATTTGGCTGTATTGATGTGAATCAATCCAACCAAATATGTTAGCTCTATCTCTGATACTGAGCGCTTTCTAATAAGTACCGCGCATATAATATATAAATAATTATATATATAAATATATATATATATATATATATATAGATATATATTGCCTCTTGCACATATGGAGAAGAAACACTATTTCAGCTACAAAGCAATCAATGGGTAATTGCCCGTGGGTAATAACACAGCCGAGTATGGCACAAGGCTCAACCGTAGGAAGTAGATATAGAAAGAGAATGCTTGTTAATCTTTCAAGTGGTAGAGCTTGTATTAAAATAGTCTCCAAAACTATCCTCAGTCACCAGCGAATAAACATTGCAACTCTAAGACAGGCTACCTATTTGGTTCGGCCCTTAGTGTTCCGTGCTTAGGGTGATCAAGAGAGAACTTTATTTCTTCAATTTATCCAGACTTATTTTGAAGACATTTATAAGAAGAACTTGCAATTGTATAAAACCACTTATTTCCCAAGAGAGGGGAAATTTATGCCTATGTTAACCTTTATATGAATTCATTGTGCCGAGGAGCCGGTCGGATTTGCTAACTTAAAAAAGATAAATATGTTAAGAGGAAAAAGGTTTTCGACTTGATACAAATATGCTGCGTTGAACAAAAATCGATTAGACTTTCGTTTCAGGAGGATTTAAAGCATTATCCTCGAAAGGAAAACAATGTTAAGAAAAAAGAATAGATTAACATTTTGTTTCTTGATTAATAGAAAGATATTGGAAACATCAAATTTATATTACTAATTTAATAATAATATATTATATATGTGTGTATAATATATATATATATATATATATATATATATATATATATATATATATATATATATATATATATATATATATATATATATATATATACACACACACACACTAAAAATCGGTGAGCATATTTTATTAACATATAGATATTGTTACGAATTTCAGCGTGAAGGGTGTTAGCTAGTCTTGTTGATCATTACGATGGAGAACAGAGTTCGATCATCACTGGGCGCAACGTATTTATGGTTTTGTGTCAGACTAAACTAATCGTAGTAAAACAAATTTGGATTTTGATGACATCGTGCACACAAATTATACGATAAATAAGATTTGCATTAATCATATATAAGAGGGATAAATACGTACGTCAGTCCGGCCGTTGTTACTGAAGTATTAACCGAAATGCTAGCTTTAGAAATGTAACTTTTTTAGTTAAATTTCCTACTGAATTAAGTATAAGAATGATGCTAAATTCTCTTCAGCGGCTTATACACATCTATGGGTTATTTACTGCCGAAATCTAAATATTTTGAATGGAATCGTACATCTTCAACTACAAATAAATAGCTCTTGCTGGAAATTATGTGATAAATACCTCTTGCTGTCTTATTTATATTAAAATTATTGCTTTTATTTTTAATATAAATTATATTTTTATACTTCCCTAGGTTGTTTATTTGTTTGGGGGTTCAATATTTGTCTATCGCTTGTACTATCGGGTGCTCCTGCCCTGGGTCAGGATGAACCTGGGAACAATAACAATTAATAGGTGGTTCCAGGTTTCTTAAAATCTAGTCTCCCGATCGGAAGCCTTGCTGTCAGATGTAATTTATCTCCATACCCAGTACTAAATTATAAGATAAACAGAATATTAAAAATAATTATTTACTGTTTAAAATTTATAGATTCATTGATTTCCCTACTACTAATAAGCTATTCCTATTGAATTTAACCGGAACTAGTGAGAAATTGGCAGGTTTATATTCAGAATTTCTATGGTGTTTTACGAGTTCATGTTGCCTGTCCTTATTTGTTGGGTAACAAGTTATAGCACAAAGCATGAAGTGCGTTATATTTACTATAATGGCAAGAAACAATATATTCTGTTAGGAAAATTCTTATAATTATACTTTTAAAACCATCCATAATTCAGTGGATGGTCTCGCATAAAAAGTATTTGGGAGTGACATACATCTTAGCGCAAAAAATGGCCAGAAAAATGGTTTTGTCATCCACGATCAAGGAGTCTTTAGCTGTGTGTAAACTTCTTGGTATTTTGTAATGAGTCGAAACAATAAGAATTAAGATAGTTATTGGATACCCCCACCGCCGCATCAAGGTTTACAAGAAGGACTAATTTTATTGCTAAAAAAGATTGGAAAATTGGTCAGGGTCTTGTAGCCTCCCAGAAAGTACATGAATACCCCTGCCATGTTTATCTTTGCAAGCGTCAGATCAGATCACAAATTGATTGTTGATGCCATATCCTCACTTTCCAGCTTCGACTAAGTCCAAAAGATTTTACCCTGGTGTTGTGGGTCGTGACTTATTTTGCATCCTACAACTCCTTTTCCACAGACAAAATGTCGCAAGCCTATCGCTACTTTCAAAAAAATATTTAGGCGAGCTCCAGTCTTTAGTGTCATCAGCTCAGAACTCTTCAGCCAAGACCTGCATCGTTATATCAATAAAGTTGAATAACATTCATTCAATACATATTCCCTTCGTAAGGATGTTATACTCAGAAGCGTTTTCCCCCCGCCAAGAACCATTTAATTGTGTTGATTCCCCCAACACTTCGATATTAACCTCTTCATGTCATGACCTACATATCCTCATCATCATTTTCAATTCCTCCCACAAACTTCATTCCGTAACTTTTATTGTGTTTCTAATAGAATTTACGTTGGACGGACAGTAGAAAAAAAGACTTACTCCTCTAGTGAGCTTGTATTTATTTTTTGGTATTCTGGGGTTCTCTCTGTTCTTTCAGAACGTGGTCAATTATGGTTTCCTTTCTTTCATTGTTTTCACAAATATTTACTATTTTACAACTCTTCACTTGATCTTAGAACGAAGTTTTCAAAAGATAATCATTAACTGAAATTTTCATAATTGGATCTGTTGTTTATGTATTTAAATTAAGGCGCAAAGCTAACTTGGAATAACAAATACACAAAATTTCTATAAAATAGGCCATAAGAAAAAAAATCCGTGAAAATCGGTTACTAAAACACGTTAAAAATAACACGGAAGCTATTTTCAATACCAAAAATATTTTCATGTACCGTATTCACTCTAGTAGAGTGCGAAATTGTATGATATAGATTATATATATATATATATATATATATATATATATATATATAGTGGGTCGCACTCTACACAGGTATTTTTAAATGGTTAAAATCATGCATTTTTGGTGAATTATACACCAAGTAATTTTTTTCTGGAGGGGTTAAAATTCTTTCCAAAAATATTAAGATGTAAATTAAATTTAAATGTCTCAGAAAATTAGCAGTTCCAATAAATTTCTTTTTCATTGATTTCAATTTTTATATTGTTTTTATTTAAAAATAAAAACAGTATTTCACGAAAATGTAATGTTAATAGATTTATGTTCTAAAAAGACAAATTAGTGATATTCAACAATTAAATTAAAAAATTAAAGTTTTCGAAATTTTTGTCCGATTCTTTCTGCCTTTGATCCTTCTGTGAAATCTTACTATTTAATAAGATTTTAATAATTAATAAAGAAATTTATTAATTAATCTATTGTAGTTTTAGAGATTTACAGGGAGGCTCTAAATAGAGAATGTATGGAGGTCACATTACACAATAATTTGACCATCGTATTTAAAACGGTTACAAATACAGTGTAACCCGGATATAAGAGAGTTGTCGGGACCGGAGAAGTCTTATATCCAGGTTTCTCTTATATCCGGGTTTGGTCTATTTTTATTTAGGTAAGTATGGCTCTAATTTGGGACCAGATAAAATCACTCTTATATCCGGGTTTCTCTTATATCCGGGTTACACTGTATATTTCTGATTTTTTTAGCGTATGATAGTGATTAAAATATTTTAAAATTTAAAATAATGGAGTCTTAATGATCGAAAAGTCATCTGCTGTAACTTTATATTTTGTGAAGCAGATTGCAATTATGGAATCACTAACCTTTGACAGCAGCTATTTGTCAGTTTCTTGTTTATTCAATATCAGTTGGGATAAATATCCGGTAGGGACACATTTGTAATTTATGTCTATTTAAAGAGCCATATGATGGAATATCATCATCAGTTCTTATCTACTTTCGGTAAATTGTTCCTCAGAATGTTTAATATATCACGAACGCAGGTCATATATGTAGGCAACATATCTTCATTCAAACGGGTTTCATTGAATAATAGATATACGTTTATTTTTAGAATAATTCTTTCTAGTTCTCTAATCAGTTTCTTAATGTTAAGATTAAATCAAGGAAGGAGCTGTAGTTTCTCTACCAAAGTACTTTCTATCTTCTCCGAGATCATACCCAGAGGTGAATTAAATAGATAAACTTATTCTAAGTGTGATCGTTTTGGTGGTGATTTTTAAAAATAATCGTGAATGTGCTCTGTTATAATCATTTTAAAATTTTAACTTTATCCGTTGTAGCTATAGAAGTTTTGCAAAACAAGTGCCCCAATATAAGGGAGATAACCAGAAACTGGTGGAAATACAAAATGGTATTAACTGTTGGTTAAATATACTTGAAATCGTTGCTGCTACACTCGTAATAAATTTTGTTCAGTGTTGGTTGATTACCTTGGATATAGAGCGCTTCGAGAATCTCAAGTTTTTGTTAATTATTTTCGTGGTATAGTATATTGGTACTGTCAAGAAGTAGTTTCTTGTATTAAAGACGGTGGACAGGAATGTACTTTTAAATGTTGTGCAATGGAACTTGTATACACACACATAATATATATATATATATATATATATATATATATATAGTGTATTTTACATGTGTCCTCGAACGTTTGAGAGATGAAGTAAAATTCTTTAATGCAGCTATTTCAATTTTCTTAATGTTTTTGCTTCCAGTGTCTTGTGCCAGGCCCAGGTCATCCTGGTAATAATCATAAATGAACTGTTACACAGATACACAAACCTATAAAACACCCATGTCTGTGTATACGCGACGTGTAGCGATACGCATGTACAAATGTATAATTGGGTGTGGAATGGTGGATTTTACGATATATCAACCCTACTTTCATGTCAAAATATATATTGACTATACTTAAATCTATAGGCAAACGCTAGTCATCATCTTGTCCGAAATAACATGTATCAATTTGAATGGACACTTTTTCGAATGGCTGGAAGGCTCCGACATCTCGGCAGAGGATACTGCTAACGTATTCTCACCGGGAAGAAATCCATTTAATTTGGGTTCTTCGCCTCCTCCCACATAAAGCAGCATTTAATTTACAACTGCAATAACCAACTTCCACTCCATACTTATCAAGTTTGCATTGTGTCGAACTTTTTTCTTTACACAGAGGTGTTCAGCAAACTTGTCTGATATCCAGTACTGAGTGAGAGTCTCATTTGGGTATCTAATACTCGTGAGCTTGGGAACCTTGCTTATTAAGATCGTTTTGTAAGTCATGAATGCTGTAACAAGTCCAATCTTATGTTGGTACTCATTTGAAATCTTATGCCATAATATGCGGACAATATTCGTGTATGTCACTGCTAACATGTCTACATACGGATCAGAGAAAAATCATTGGTAATCGAAATACATATTAATCAGAAATCTTTGTGCCAGACGAATGTTTTTGGCACACGCACATGGAGGCATAGAAAAGAAAAGGTTCGATCTAAGAATAATGTGCTTTGCAAAATGATCCGTGACTAACAATCTTTTCCTGTATCTGACTAAAGTTGCATATGTTTGGAGCATTCACAAACAGACGATCGGACATAATGTAAGCGAACCACTAGAGAAATAGAACGAGTAAAAAGACAATAGGAAAAAAAAATCAGACGATGAAGGTGGAAAAGATAGTTTTAGAAAGAAGCATCTGCATTAGTAACCTCTGTATATATCAGAGTGAATGAAAACAGCAGAGAGAACCAAGGCAAAGTGTGTGTGGCAAATTGGAGAGAATCAAAGACAAAAACATACAGAGAGCGGGAGGGAAACGCCACATACATAGGAAAAAATAGAGAGCCGGAAGAAAATATGGAAGGAGAGAAGGAAAGAAAAACCATCAATGTCGGTAAGTGTTCACGCTCCTCAACTTATTCCAGCCAAAGTCCAAAAGTATATGATATTCGGTGAGGACAAGGCTCCTCACACCGACACTGGTCGACGCGAAGCTAGTGCTAATTCCTACACCCTGGTGTGGCTCCCGGAAATTTGGTTGTAAGATTCAACTACTTTAAAGACCATTTCTGCGAAATATTGGATGTCGCAACTTGCACCATTTGGGCTAACTTAAAATAATTTGGGCCAACGTGTGCTACGATGGAGAAAAAATTTTTATAAGTTGCCTTATATATGTATCTGAATTCGTTATTTGTAACCTTATCTGATAACAGTGCTTTAAAAGGAACATAAGATAAATGCATGATTTCTCGACTAAAAATCGATCAACGATCTCAAAACGACGATGCATATATATATATATATATATATATATATATATATATAGTAAAAGAGACATGAATGAACAGAATGTCGATGCGTATATACTTGAGGTAGTAATAAAATCAACGTCGGTGCGATGAAAAATGTTGAGCAAATTTAGGTTAGAGAGTTCTGATGTGTGTAAAGGTAGGCAAAAATGAATGAGCACAAGAGAGACGGTGAAAGTGAGTAGAATTATTTATAAAACAGACAAGCATTCATTCACAATCATTTTTCTTACCTGTAGATAAGCCACATATTTATATACTTGTAAAATCTAAATTTCGATAGCGGGTGTATATTTACTTCTCGCGAGAAGCTCAAATTATCTAAGATATGTATGGTCCCTGGGGATCTGTCTTCCAGGCAAAATTTGCTTCACTGCACTAACAAAGAAGAGTCAGTGAGTACGCCCTGACGTCTTCGGTAAATGCCAGAAAGAGACTAGGTATTTTTTGCAAGAACTCCGCCATAAACAGAATCGTCTTATTTTCCCCTCGTGGGAAGACTAGTGTTGAATTTTAGCTGACGGTGATGATTTCAAAAGCTGATTTTCAAATTTTTGCAGGTCGTCAGCACCCAGAAGATGCAGACTATCGTTAACAAGTACATCTATAATATTTCCATTGACCTGGGTAGATATGTTTACTGATACTTTGTACATTTCTTAGTAGCTATTAAATAGATGACAATTCAGGGATTTTTATCTGTTTTGTTAATAAAAGTCTTATATGCAGTGTCCTTTCCAAGACGTGAGACGTCATGGCTATAATGGTTAAATAAATTAGTTGGGAAGATGCATCTTGTTTTACTCTCCTTTCTGTGTTTGTATATTTGCTCAATTTTCTATATAGGCGATTTGCTCCCAGTCTATATCCTGGTTTATTCTTAGAGAATAAGTAATTCAAGAAAATTAATGTTTTATCAATTATATTCTCGACTATCATTCTTCGAATATTTCTCTTGTCGATGAATATTTCGTCAGATTATTTTTCAGTCCTGAAATTAACTGTCCTCATCCGAAACAAGTGACAGCACAAAAGACAATAGAAACTTCACTGAATGTTTCTGGCAGTTTAGTTAAGTCCAAATTCCAGCTAATTTCTGTAGCGTCTTTTTTAGCATGAACGTTCTGTATTATTTCGTCACGAGCAAATGTTTTAAGCATAATGTCAAATGCATTAAAAATTATATAACTTAAAATTGTTACTCTAGATTTAATCCTGAATTTAAACAGATAATTGACAAACCAAACATCAAAGTAATAAAAATATATTTTGAATATGCAGTAGAAAATTTTAGCAAAAAATAACCAAAAAAACTCAAATGTTTTAGGCATTTGATAATAAAACTATCAAATACAGTTTTCGAAAATAGCATTAAGTTGATTAAAAATCATCTAGTATTCCGGACTTTTTTCCTATTTAAATGAGCAGAAATTATTTTCAGCACTGAGAAATATAATCTAAAATAACTGATGACCATATTCTCATTCACTATTTGTAATCGGCAATATCTGATCACTTGTTTCTGGACGTCTCTTTCGTACATTGATATAATATTTAAGTCAGGAAACTGGTTGGTCAATTTTCGTAATGCATACTGCTGTTTTTCTTTGAATAATTTACAGTTGACTTAGAATGACTACGAGCAACACCTTGTTGAAATATCTAATAACTTTTATATTACGAGTATGTCTTCATAAAGTATATATTGATATTCTTTCCAAGTTATATTTCCTGTGCATAAAAATGATTGTAGTTTTTCCATCTCGAATAACTCCTCCCTACACTGTATTTAACGTGGTTTATTTTTTATAGATTTACCAGTTTATGGTTTTCTAACTCGTTAATGAAGGAGGAGGTTGTCTTGTATATCGTCTCAGAGTTCAGTTCGACATACTTCTGGGAAAAAAAAAAATTCTAGTCGGAGACAACCAAATCACTTACAATTTTTTTTTTTTTAATTTCATTTCTTCTTTTTTGCAGCCAACTTCGGTTGTCTTCTTGAAACTTTACCAAATAAATTATTTCGCCCACTATATGACAAAGCATTTTCGAATGTGAATGATTGTATTTGGTGTTAATTCAGTTCAATGACGATTTTTCATTTGTCTCAGAAGAATTTCCTCTTCGAGCAGATTTTCACGGTGCGAAACCTTACTTTTCACAATTCCGTTTTTTTTTTTCCGAATTACTTTTTGTTTCGAAAGGATAACGAGCGAAATTCTTAATTGCCATTATTACTATAAACGTTATTTTAATTGGGCACACGTGTCGCAGTTGCTATAACTTTAAAAAAAAAAAAAAAAAAAAACCTTATACAATGAAATTAATAACTAACTGACTAAACCGAGAAGTATTATCATTCCATGTAGGTCTTTATCGAGTTAAAACAAACTTTACAACACATTAGTTACAGAGCACGCAAATATATATATATATATATATATATATATATATATATATATAGATAACTAATACAAAGAACTTTTCTGTTAATCCTTTAAAATCCTTCGTGGAACATAGCGAGTTGGGGAGCACACCATGTTTAATGTTCCTGCAGTTAGCAGTTTGATACTTTTTTTTTCATAACAGGGTGTGGTTCTTAGTCCTACACCTAAATGTTTATGAATTCAGAGTTCTTATCCTAGACTCTGGTCGTTAAGCGAAGCTAAAGTGCCTAGCCTAACTTGTTATTAACCCCTATCTGGGGGTATAAAATATTAGATTCACAACTTTTCCCTTTTACGAAAGGGGAACACAATGGCTTTGGCTGGAGTTTGAACTCTACACTTGCCTATGCTGCGTACACCTACTTATAAAGATTTTGTTAAACTATGTTAAATGCCAGTACTATTAAGTACTCTTTATTTTTAATGTTATTTACTAATCTTAGGTTAGTGCAGTACATGAACAACTAGAAGATTGTGTTGCACCAGTAAGGGCCTATCCTAAAATCAGCATCTTTACCTGCAATTTATATTCTCATAATCTTTACTTCCTATAATCTTTCACTTATATCCGGTAACTCATTCATCTTTACCATTTTAACTGTAATCCACTACTTTCAATGGCTTTCGTGCTTTGTATTGGTTAAAATTTCGTATTTAGAAACCGTTCGATATCCTGAATTTAATCTGGGTTCGAGTGCTGATGGCTAATACGTAATGGTTTCAATATTTAGTATTTAATTTAGTACGATACAAGGACCCTCTCCAAGAAAAAAAAACAAAACAAAAAAAAAAAAAACACTCTAATAAGAAATTGGTAAGTTTTTAGGCTAACAGGGGACAAAGATTTTCCTTTAAATGATTTTATTTGGCCATAATTGTATTAATCTGATGAGATCGTGCTTGGCTAACTTTTGACATGACTAATAATAGCGACTCATTGACGATTAATGTTAGAATCACGGCACGAAGTGTCTCTAAATATCAGATTAATCAGTGTACGTTGCTGTTAAGTAGAGGTCCATTGTTACTGTAGTTAACTTTAGTAGAGTTCACTCCTACTTTGGTTTTAACATTAGGCGTATATAAAATAAAACAAAACGGCTCACAGTAAAGTCTCAAAAATCTATTACGCTTCTAGTGAGTTCAATTCTCACAGTATTACAAGCTAGTGGCCTTGTGTGGTACTTAACATCTACGATTTATATATACAAGAGTTAGATTAAACAAAAATGAAAAATTACTGGTATATTTGGAGCCTAGATACTTAAACCTCACTTTCCAAACTTGATAGAGTTCAAAATCGTTTATGCGGTCTTACGCGAAGACTTATTTTCACACTCCACAGTGTCTTTCATGGCAGATGCAACTTTACAAACCTGTTATATTTCTATTCTATGAGTTCAGATGAGATCAATTAATTAGTTCCACGAGTTCAGGCCTTTACAGCTATGCTACGCCTTCCTACTTCAACAAAACCGAATCACTGTTATTTCTAAATGTAAGAACACGTGTGTGTATGTGATTGAGATGTATCTCGAAAACATAGTCAAGGGTGCTCGGCGGGCAGGTAATCATCGTTTAGCCGATCACTGTACAGAAAAGCGACGACTACAATGGACGCCGATTTCAGATCTAAGTCTTGCCGTCGTTTTGTCTCTAATATGACTTATTCCAATTAATGTTAACGACTACCGTTATCGTCGTCCCTTTTCAAAATCTGATGTTTAGTTATTTGACTTTTAGTGACTTAATCGGTTTGAGAGAAATAGGTCTGGCTTTTTCAGTGCCACTTGTATGTATATGGTGTACTCTTCTGTCGATTTTCCCCGCATAAGTACACAGCAGTTCAATTTAGAATTGAACCAAAATAATTACACATTGAGCAAATACTTTTTTGGTAGAACTAATAATAAAAAATGGGAGACTGTCACGAAATCTTCAAGATGACCCTGGGTTTCAATTCAGTATTACTTCTAGACTGGTTGACAAATAAGGTTAGAGATCCCAGTCTGCCTAGCTATTTAACTCGTGTATGGAGCAAGAAATGTACGCAAACATTTCTCGATGGAATTTGTGTGAAAGTAAACGCAATTAATTAGGTCGGTATTTTAACTCGGCATGTCGATCCCACTTTCCCCATCAATTTACCACTACGCTACGCTTTTCGTTTGCCTTCTAGAAAGCTTAGCAAATGGAAAAAGAACTGTACACATTAATAATAGAGTACAATAAGAGCGATAAAATAAGTTGAATTTTAGCCCCAACTGCATTTTATATCTCATATTCCTGGGTTGCAGGAGATAAAAGAGTTTCTGCTGTTGGATGTTCCATAGTGCTAAAAATAATAATAATAATAAAAAAACATATTTAATAAATATTTGCGAAGTAATTATTTCCTGTGAACTGGAGATCGATCTGGCCTTATGCATTTTAGGAGAGGAAAGCCAACGATAAGCAAAGTAACCAATTTCACATCATAAAACGTCATTTCTGTGTGATAAATGTATCGTGGATCACTTTGTGATGCTGATGATCTCAGTGACAGTAATTTTTTTTCCTTCTGGCTTTTCCTACTGTATTAACCTGACAATTGCTTTGATATGCGTTGCATTTTGTTCTGCTTATTTCGACCGAACACTGCTATTTTATTGCTATTTGCTCCATATTGTATTTTCTCGTATTCCGATCTCTTCAGTTTTTGTTTTATGCTAATTTCTTTCATATGACTCAAATTTTTGAAAACTCCAGAGCGCTAAGCCTCGTTCTGATAATCGATTCCTGATCAGTCGAATCACGAGATTGAATCTGAGGGCGGTCACGTGATTTTTCTTTAATCTTTCTTCTCTTATTTGTTCACTTCTATGCTTAGCTGATTTTCCTTCATTTTTCCATATTTTATCTCGTTTCACTCATTTCTTTCATGTTTATTGGTTTCATTCTGTAATTTTAGTTATTTTCTTTTTGCATTTTCCAGTTGTGTTTGTCGTTTTTTTTCTTCTCCAATTTTCTTTTTTCTTTGTCTTATTTTTCCGCTGTTCCCAAATTTTTATTATATCCTTCCATATTTTTTCACGCCTTACACTTCAGCCTTAATTCCACTTACCTCTTTATTAAATTAAATTATTTCCCTTTTAACGGTAACCTTCCCCGTTTATTTATATTCCTAAATAAAAACACAAAATGGCTAACTCTGCATTTAACTATATTTCTTTGTAATATTTATCTACATAAAACCGGAAATTACAGACTTGCAAACTGGCTAAATATACTTGGACAGGACAAATAAATAAATAACAAAAAAGAAAAGAAAAATATACGAGTCTGTAGGTAATCATGCGTGAAAACAAGTACCTGTATTTTGATGCCTACTTATTGATGCAGGTATAATCCTAACAAGCCATGGGCTTCTACACGTTTACTCTTACGCTGGTGATCTAAGAAAAAAAAAGCTTTTATAAATAGTCTATTCACGTGTATCAAGTGTTATTTTAAGTATACATTTTTCTTATGGTCAAAAGTATGTGAACGTCATTCATATCCCGTGACTTATACCTATTTACAAACTGTTGCCGTCTCTGACTCAAGAACTATTCGATTGTGTGTTTAAAATCAAACCTCTTTATCCAAATTTTATTACAGCTGTTTTCTAGAAGAATCTCGACATGGATCAAATAACTTGTTACTTTAGTCTTCCAAATGAAGAAGGAAAACAATTGCGTAAACCGTTTTTACCTTGAGTTGGCACTAAGCTCTGATCTATGTGCAATTTTCATTTAGGGCATGGGCGATCATGGTTCTCCACAATTTCCTGTCCTATGTAGCTCATTTACATAATTTCGCTAGGTAGGTTATTCGTTGTTTTCTTCTTGGCTTGAATGTCATCGAGTGTCAAATTTCCAAGCCCACTTTCCTCATTATGTGCCCTAGAAATTTAAACTCGTTTTTATGAAGTTTTTTTTTTTCTTAAAGAGAAATGCAGAGATTAATATTGAAAATGCTTCATTTAAGAAATTCGGAAAACTTGCATCTATAGCTATTAGTATAAACCAACAATAGGACGTAGAATCTGAAGAATAAATATCAATATGGTTAAATTGAATGATTTCTGCTTGTAGCTTAATCTGTAAAGTGCCGTAATGGTAATTGCGACTTCCAAAGATAACAAATTAGACTCCACATCTCTACAGAAGCTTGTTTTCATTAAAGTCCGATTTTGTGTACATAAAACCTAGCGTAATAAAAATAATATGCGAGATTCTCTGAAATACGACAAAAATTAAATACAAATATTTAAAAATAAATCAATGATACTAGATTCGTTTAAGAAATTCACACAGGTTCAAGTTATTGTATTTCAATGTTAATTAAAATAAATTCTAGTAAAAAAAAAGAAAAAATGCATAACGAAACCCTAGTAAAAAAAATATATTGAACATCTTTAAAGGTTTAAAATTGAAACCATCTTAGCATGCTAATCTACTTTGAACAAACTATACTTCAGCATACACATGAACAATATATAGCTCTTCCCAAGTTCCTGTGTTTCCCTTGTAGCTACAAGCAACATGAGCTTTCCTTTTCCCGACGGCGCATTCCTGCACACAAGCTTCTTCCGTAGATTTGTTCTGTCAAAATTAAGCATTCGAAGCCATTTCAACTTTCTGATTTTAAGAAAGTGTCCTTGTTCCCATTTTCTTTAGAATTTCCTCATTGATCATGTGTTCAGTACATGGCATACTCAGCATTTATTTCGAGTGTTCATCTGTCAGGATATTGTCCAGCAATCACCGCCATACAGCAGAATAGTCAATACATTTTAGCCGGAACAAATTAGTCCTATGCGTTAGTTCACCCGTTGCTTAGTTTCTGAAAGTCCTCTTTCGGTCTTACGATACAGCTTCGGATCTGCGTCATGTTCCGTGGTCGTGACATCACTATCTGGACAGTTTCATTTTCTGTATTTATTTATTTGGATTTCTCCAGTTCCAAGTTCACATCTTAGTCTGCTTCTCTTGCTAATGCTCAAACATACTTGTCGAAGGGATTTTATAGCTTTTCTTCTGAATCCATCATCGGCCCAGTCTCACCAGCGTATCTTTTGTCATTAAAATTATATTTACCGATAAGTCCTGATAGAGTTTTTATCACTGACGATAGTTTCGATTAAATAAATCAAGTGAGAAAACCCATCATCTTACTACACCAGTTCTTTTGTCTAATTGCTTAACTAGTTTCCAATTCGCCTGCAGGCGTTTTGTTTTAACTAAATGTTATCCTAATATCTAAGTTAAGCTTGCATAACAGTTTAAGTTTTAATCTTGTCCTTTAACAAATTCTTTTATGCAATCTATGAAACATGAGTATAGTTTTGTTTTGAATTTCTATTGCTCACAGATAGCATTCTGATCATGCATATAGGATTTCTTGTCCCAGTATCATGAACAAAGACACATTAATCTTAAGCTCTATTTCTGTTCTAATTCTGCTACGGGCTCTGTTAATTAGAATTCTAATTATAGGGCTAATTATATGGATCATTAAGCTGATTGTCCGATGCAGCTCACACTCAATAGCACTTTCTGTGGCATCGCTATGAAAATATATTTGCTGAAGTCTTCTGGTTTACCGCCACTGTCGTATATTTCGGTAATCATGTATATTACGAAATTGTGTAAATTTGGTAGTATCTCTTACAATCCCATCTGGATTTGCATGGTTATTTATTTTGGCCAGTGCCAATATTACATCATGCTTAAATATTTCATATCCTATGATTAACCTCAGCTTCAGAACAACACAAGACGAGATATGTAGATTGAGTCTTTGAAAAGAAAAAAATGACGAGTTTCCTCAGCCTTTAATGTATGTCTGTGAGGAGAAAAAAAAAACTAAGAAATAACCATTTTTGAAAGGAAATCCACAGCTTCGTATAATTCATTTATATTTTTTTTTTATTATTAAAAACCATAACTGGGTTGGTCTCGCCTGATTTTTCATACAGCGAGTCTATCCACCGTGCTAAATATTATCCCAGGATTGCAAAGATTATTTGTCGACTACGTTTTTTAATATTGAAATTCTTTATGTTGTCTTTTCAGGAAGTGGCGGCCTTTTTTCTTTTTTGCTCTATGTAACTTTTGACCCTTTACCACTTTGCCATTCATTCAACTGATCTCGTTAACTAGATCAATCTCCGTCTCCTCTTGATTCTCTTGCCATGAAATAATTTCGTGTAATTCCCTAGAATCTCTTCAGTATCTCCTAAATTATTTTCCTGAAAACTTACTGATTCCTCACATATGATTGTCTTCTTAGAATTTTATTGAAATGTTCTTTATTACTATTTAAATCATTCGGACTGTTGCCTTTATCCATATTTACGACGTTTTGGCCGTTATACACTCCGGCCTTCTTCAGGATATATTGGCGTGTTAAGTTAAAGGAAATTAAGTGAAACCGATATCCAAAAAAGCGTGGCACGTGAAATTAGAAGAATCTACCAACTTAGACTAAAAGTGTTCGATTCAGAATTCCAACGTATATCACTTGAAGACCGTAGCGTACAGTGGCCGAAACATTGTGATTATAGCAGTAAAGATGAGGACAATAGTCCGAATGATGTAAATTCGATAAATAGTTACAAGACTTCATCTTAGAAATGTAGACAGGTGTTTTTGTTATGTCATTGGGTGTTTTTATTTATTTATTGTAATTCTTTTATACAACTCATAATAATGTTCTCATTAAACAGAGAGTCAAGATTAGTATAAGACCAATAAACAGCAAGCTTGTGCAGTAAAGATTAGTATAAGACCAATAAACAGCAAGCATAGGGAAATCGTGAACAATTTTCGTTTATTATACACTCACATTTGATATTTTAACAGAGTAATCTAAGAAAATACTTCATATTTTACTATGGTAATCCACAACCACAGAGGCAGATGTTAGTTGTATCGCAGGAGAGATTGAAACTCCCCAAAACTTAACCCAAAATACTCATGAATAGCAGCTGAACAGCGGTCTGACAAAAATGGCGACTGACATGAAAGAATGTCGTTTCTTCATGCGGAGAAAAGAATGCAAGCAATAACATTCATTGACACACTGAATATTTACAGGTACCCACACAGTGAATGTGTGTACACACTGAGTGCAGGTAATGTGTTTCAGATTTATAACAGGCGGCGGCTGTTAGAGTTACATGTTCCAGGCGGCCATGGAAAAGTGTCAACGAAAATTTTCATGCTGGTGAAAATACATAGTCAGTGGTGGGGTTTGTTGAATAATATTTGATTTTGTAATTGGAAACGTGCCCTAATATTGTTATTGGGCACTCTTTAACGATAGTAGTTTCTGTAGATACAAGTAGGATGCATTAATTTCGAAGTACCCTTCGTACGCCCAGACATGTACCAATATATGAATTTATACACCGACTACTGTAGCTACAAAATCGATGATTATCCTGCATTCAAGACTGGTTTCAATATCATTTTCACTAACCAAGGACGCCTCAGTAATTCACGATAGTATAGCCTTTGCTGACATCTTCATATATCAATTGTTAATAAAACAATGTATTAAACTGGTCAATATGACCATAACGACTTGTTTTTCGTCTCATTGTACAAGAAAACGGATGTATTCTAAATCCCAATCTTGAATCCCATCTTCTTTGATGTCAATAGAAGTTAGATATATCAAATCTAATGAGAAAATAAGATCCCGCCATCTGACTATAACAGGAAAAGACGTAAATTGTAAAGCCATTATTTGTTTACGCGTCTAAGCACCGGCGTAGCAAAAAGAGATTCATTTATGATTTAGTATGAAGCTTAGAGATTTATTATATTTTTACGGCTTTTGCGGGTTATTTAAAGCCGGAAAATATTTTTAAATTTAAAATAAAATTTGGGTAGATAAAGTAAAGTTATTGGTACAAGTCCTACTAACGAACCCGTAGCTGGGGGAAGAACATGTAGAATACTACCTTTTGAAAAAGGTATTTGCGCATAAGTAAGTATGCCAAACCCGACTGAAATTAGAACTCTGCTGATTTCCAATTCAGAGGCTTTATTCGTTAGACTTCCGCACATTCAAGCTTACTGCAACTGGTATTCCCAAGCGTTCACCCGTCTAGGTACTAACCAGGCTCTACGTTGCTTAACTTTGGTGATGCAGCTTAGGGAAACTAATGATTAAAAAGGTAAAATGTAATCGAAGGAAAAACTCGTAAAATTAATGCAAAAGGAAACAGCCGTAGGATCAGAAAGTATTACAATGATTTGACTGCTTACCTAATCTTCAACCAAATGTTTAACCAATGTGATAATAGGGTCCTGTTTTCAAACCCCAGCAACCAGTACCCACCGCTGCTACTTTTAGAATGAACCCTGTAAGTAGTCAGTATTTTTTTATTTCTATCATGACGTCTAGTGTTTCCTGGGTTATTGTAACATTTAACCAGAGGAAACTCAGAAATTAGTTATGTATTTATGTATATGTATTATATATATGTTAATTAGAAATTAGTTACGTCTTAGTTATGTATTATACATATGTTAACCATTATGTTATGTATTTCTGTATATGTATTATATACGTGTTAACCAGCATAGGCTTAAAGAAGTAGGGGCAAAAAGTTCTCGGCCCGATCTAAAAGCGATTTCACAATAAATCAGTCAGTTTTTAGAAAGTAGATAGAGCCCACAAATATTTTAAATTCCCTAATAAATACGAACACTATGGCAATTAATTAATATAAACTCCAAGATACAATGCGTGGTTGTCAGCAAAACGATGAGACCAGAATGCAAATTACAAATCAGGGATACTAAAATCAAACAAGTACAAAAATTTAAATATCTGAAAGAAGCAACTGAAGTTTCTGGGTCACGTAATGAAGAAAGAAGACTTGTAAAATACGATACTTACAGGACAGATTGAGGGAAAATCGGCATAGGAAAACAGCGAGTAAAATACTTGATGGGCTTGAGTAAATGGATGGTAGGAAAATTTTGGGGATAAATAGTAAAAAGACAAATGTTATTAAGAGCTACAAAGGACAGGAATAGGTTGTGGGCCATGATCGCCTTTGTCCTGAAAGGACACGGCACAAAAATAGAAATCAACATTGCATGATCAATGACAATTTACATTTTTAAATCTCACACTTGTTACGCCTTATATATAGAATCAAGGGATGTCCCCCCCCCACAACAAGCACACACAATTTCTTACTACTTTCAACGTTAATTCGTGGATACCCATGTTTGTGTTGGTGTCCTGTTTTTATTTTGTTTCAGCAGTGTTAATTACGTCTACAAAACTGCGTAATCGAAAGACGTAATAAACAGACTGTGCTCTCTGAGAGTTTAGAACTTGCATTCCACTTTTGTAGATGAAACAACCATCTAATATTCATTATATCTTCGTACGCTCTATCCCGATATGGAGAACTTCTCCCATAAATATAAGGTTTCAACGTATGAATGAATATAAGAGAGAGAGAGAGAGAGATACATATACTTGTAAGATATATAGAGCTATACGTTCTGAGTGTAAATGATTTTTTCTAAGTTGAAAGAAAATTTATTTGAAATCTTGTTCTTGGTTGATCGGCATAAGTGACCTCACGAAAACGAAAACTTATTTTTACTACAGTCTAAGCGTTTTGGGCTTTTAAGAGGACATCAAACACAGACGACCAACGCTTTTTGTTTCTTTTGTTCTTCCGTTAATACAATATAGGTAATGAAAGAAGAATATCAAAATAGTCGAACATTTTTACGCGCAAAACACCCACATCCACTTATTTGATGACCTATATGGTTAGTAAGTCGACTTCAATGGCATTTATTTCTTTCCCGGTCAGGCATTAAAAGCTTAAGAGTTTTATTTTAGGCTGTTTGTACAGACAGTTGACATCATGACTATTGTATATTAAGTAAATGCATCAACGCCATCATTCACTCTAATGATTACATTTTGTGATAGACATCAAATTCTCGCGACAGGCAGAAGAAAAATAGTAATGAAAAGAGTCGCTGCTCTATTTTAACGCCAACTGCGATTGAACTTGCTTTCGGGAGACCAATATTTTTCTTATCTCTGACTCCTGACTTTACCGATAGTTTGATTGTTTAAGTCATTTTCAAGCGCTAAGAAGAAAACGGATACAAAATTCAGTGTAGCGAATTTTTAATTAATTTCCAGCAAACATTGTATTTATTAGATACTGGAAATCTCTTGACATCAGTGAACACAAATTAAAGGATACGTTGCTTATATAGAGACTAAGGCTTTCAGATTTCTAACGGGAGGGCACATGTATTTTATTGGACATGTATATTTTAAGTTTCGAAAAAAAAAAAAAAAAATCATTCGGTTTTGCACTCTTAAACATTAAATGAATGTTTTTTTTCCATTCAACCCATTTTTTTTAATTAATAATAGCAAACTGAAAGATAATATAAGTGAAACAACCCGTCAGCTGATCCAAGATCGATTCGTTTATCTGTGCTTATTACAATTTATCAATTCTCTAGAATTACTGACAAATTAATTGCAAGATTACGAAAACACTGATGTTGCTATGTTTTCAGAAACCTCATCAGAAACTTCGATACACAAGGTTATTTCTTTATTGTTGGTATTTTTCAGTCCCAGGATGCAGTGAGCCTAAATATCATCACCTTGTTGAAATATATAGAACTAGATTTCAGTACGAAAGCGAGGCACCGAGAAATGTAATGTGTGCGTCGGTTGAGCACTTTAATATTTACAACAAAAAAAAGGTAACATTTCGGCCAGTGGTTCATATCAATATAATGAACTCTTGATCTAACAGAAGGGGAATTTACTGTCATTTTAAGACATGAAATGCTTTAATTATTGCATATCTTAAATTATTTTAGTTTGTAGGTAAATGGATGGTAATTTTAACATTGTAATGTACTTAAAAATAATAGAAATATATTTCATTAATTCTTTAATGATATGAGTAAATTAGTAAAAAAGGATTAACAAATCAGGTCTTTACTGGTGTTTCTCTCAACTCGCATATCATTAACTCATTTTAAGTCAACACTATAAGAATATAAAGAATAAGCCTCCGCAAGAATATCGTGGAATAATCTAGACAGCCAGGTAAGAGTGTCTCCTGCCACTGTTATCGATTACATTACGACATGCGACTCGTATCTCTTCCATGGATTGCTTGAAACTACTTTAAGATGTGGCTCGGAAATAAGTCCATTCTTAGTGACTGCTAATATAAGCCATTGACCGGAACATTCGTACTTCCTACCAAGTATTACTTGGCCACAAATTATTTTTTTATTTGTCTTAATATACTTCTATTCAGGCTGCTTCTGAACAGTAGGTGGCAGGTTTGAAATTATGTTTATAGAGTTTACTGCCTACGTAAAATATGGGCCTGGTAAGCATCAATTCCTGAGTGTTAGGGGATCCATTGTGTCAAATTCTTGTTGTAAACAATCAGACATGTTCTATCTTCGAGAAGAGGTCAGTCTTAAGAGAATCCTCGTCCTAGACAGATTTCTCGATCAAATGCATTTCCTTTCTTACTACTTTTGTACTATTTTTTATCGACTGAATGTGAACTTGAGTTCATCGACTGCTTTCACAATATGCTAATATAGGCCGCATTTTGCAGTAAACAGAAGTCGAGGCAACAATATGCTATGTACATCCAACATTCTTAGTCTACAACTATTTGAAAAGTCATATCTGTTTAGGTGTCAATCCAGTATCCTTTTAAACAAGAAAAGTCTCGATTTTCACGTGTGACATTTCTGTGACTTCACGCCTGATCGAAATGAAACAATAGAATGTGAAGGTATATTTTGTCCTGAGGATATATACACAATATTTTTATTAAGTGGTTATATATTAGCATGAATGGTACTGGTTGGGGCAAGGATATGACAACGAATTAATGGGCTGCTTATGAATCATCATGAGCATTAACATCAAAGGCGTTACGATAATGACATTTGACCTATTCCCCGTTAATTATTCAGACATATATTTTCATCTTTGTTTAGGTCACAGCATTTCACCCGACAGGCACCTGAATCTCTTTATTCCGTCCATGTCTACATTTGCTAATCTTTAAGAAGCTTACAATGGAATCCATGAAGCAATTTCTATCTTAGTTTCCATTTCTTCAGTAGAAACATTTGCGTTTGAGTAACAAATATAAACTTGTATCTTTTCATTCTCTGACTGCGGCAGATTTAGCACTAACATGAGAAATTTATGTCCAAGGGAATCGGTTTTGAATGCACTTTCCCCTCACTCCCAGTCGCATGTAACATATCACTCCAGGGCTGATGGGGGGTGGGATTCCCTTGTGACTCACATCTGTCACGAACTGCTGATCTGCTTTTCAGATAGCATGGTGAAGATCCAGAGGTGTCCCCATCCGATCCGGATATCCTTGGTTTGACACTCCCATGCCATTTCACCTGACAATATGTAAATTCAGTGAAATACATATACAATTCTGGTCAACGCAAACAGAAGAACTATTTTCATTCTCTACAGTGCTCGAGAGTTAGAGTAGATGGTTACTGTTGAAGTAGTTATGATGAATGACGTGTGATACGATTGAAAGAGGAGTTAGTAGATAAGATTATAGGGATGATAAGGATGTATAAAGATTGAACCTTGACTGGAGGAGGTTAAGATTATAGTGCTCAGATTAAGGTTTTAATTCATAATAGCGAAAGCTTTAGGTAAGTGTTGCTAGCAATTTGTATGTACCAAAGTAGTTTCTTCAAATGTAAACGCATAGTTTCACACATAATTAACAAAGAAAAGAAATAGTCTGCTAAAGTTCCTAAGTTCCCACAGTAGGAACAAATCTGTTCATTACACATCTTTATTATATTATATCCTCATAATTCAATTTTATTATTGTTTTGCTATGCTTTCTAATAATTTATAAGTTGAACCTTATATAATATAGAAAAAAAAGAAATCAACTCAAATCTTTTAATTCAAAGTTTCCACAATGCTAGTTGCGATTGCAAAAGCCTGGTGACTACAACTGCCGAAACCCTGTGCTTATAACAGTCAATTAGAATATATCGGTCTGCAATAATACTTTTCTAGATTACCAGAGATGATTTTTACCTGATGAGATTAACGATATGCACAGACAGAAAAGTTACATTTGAAAATAAGGACGAAGGCATTTGTTCGAATAATTCAAGTACGAAGGCTTGATCACCGAAATTCACACAGGATGAAGTTCACAGAATGTCCAAGACGACATAGTGATTAAAAGAAAAAAGAAAAAAAAAAGAAAAAAAAGAACACTAATCTGAATAATTCATTAATTAAAACTAATACTTTATTTAAGAACCTCAGACAGCAGGATAACTGCAACTATTCGAAACATTGTGATAAAGTTAATATTAAATCATTTGAATATCCTTATAAACAATGATGAGAATTAAGAGTGCCAAAATCATACAATGGTCTTAAGCCTGAGGAAAACACTGAAGAAAGTTTAACAGTTTAAATAATGCAAGTGTTAGCGATACCTTATGAACGAATTTTTTATATATTCATTTCCTTGATAAGATCCAAAGAGGAATATACAATATTATTGACCCTGCTCTGGCAGATCAGCTCCAATCATCTTTCCCACCGCCATAAGGTTGACTTTCTATGTTTTTCTATAAATACTTTCATGGTAATTCTTCGAATGGGCTCTTTACTATGGTACCTAGACTTTATGAATTTAAACGAAGCACTGAACTGGGGTCGAGATCACATCAATTTACAGTTAAGCTGACTAGATGTACCCGTAAATTCTATGCTAACAGGTTTTTCTCTCACTCTTCTCGCTTGTGGAACTCCCTTCTGGCTGCATGCAAAAAATTTAAATGCAATATCAATCGCTATCTACTGTTCACCTGATTACCCTCTTCTCTTTCTGCTTCGCATTAATGTTTATATTCCTAATACTGCCACACCCTGTTACCTCTTGTGTTTTAGTGTCATTACTACCTTGATTAAGGTGATTCCGATTTTTATATATTTATTAGGTGTTTGGTAGCCTTAATTATTCTATTGAGAGGATGAGAGCCGAACTATTGGAGATTGGAATTGGAGAAATAAGTTAAACCTCTAGCTGGGACAGTTTGCATTCATTCCGCAAATTTTTCATAGAGAAAGCCTGGATTCATTTCTACCTCAGCTTTGAATAAATCCTACAATATACAACTTTTGCAGACCATTAGTTTTGTGGCACTAAGGTTGGGAATAATTCCTTGGTGTTAGTAAAGTCTAATACAGTACCTGCTCACTATCACTAATTCGAAATCATTAGGGACTATAGAATCTCAGGTTTACTGATTGTTACATTAGAATAGACTTAATCCAACATCTACCACTTACTATTTAGAAACTCGGTATATATTGGTTAATAAAAAAGGTTTTACCTTATGTATCATGGACAACGTATGGTGTTTGCTCTTCACACCATAAGAAGCTATTCAACTATGACTGGGGCTAAACATCAGTAGATTAAGCTGATAATGCACAAAGTGCTTGTTGAGGTAGCATCTATTGACCGCAAAGAATATTGGCTTTGTTCTTGTATTGCAAGGAGATATTTCATTGTTATTTGCAGAGATGTGTATCGGCAAGAAATCAGAACACTATGAAGTAAATTTACTCCTGACACAAGAAAGTTCTCATGTCGAGTGAGAAAAAAAAAATACATATTTGTCATTATATCGATCGCAGTCGGACATTCCTGATCAGTTTTCTCCATACATTGTTTTTCTACGATTTTCAGTTGCACCTCTAATGAGTTAGAAGTTTCCATCATTTAGCCAATGAAGATAGTTTGGTCTAGTACACGATCGCTTCCATTGTGTAACCCCCCTCCCCCGCCTAGTAAAACTGGGATTGATTTCATTCTTGACTCGCCAGCAATGACCAGCGAGTTTTACTACCCCTCAGCAAAGATGACGGCTAAAATTGCAACATGGTCAACATGTTTTTTTTTTACACTTCATGTTACATATAAGCAAGTCTCAGTATATAATTTCTTTGTTTGGGGCATGAAACTAACAGTCACTATGCATTGGTCATTTCTATGCACAAACTGTTTAAATCTACAAACACTTTTATCACATAAATAGTAGACACAGATATAAGTAATTCGTCAGCAAATAATAAATCTTTAATCCGATATTACTATTTTTAAAGGGTGTTCCAATAAATTGGTCAGATTTTAAATGTGGATTAAGTGTAAGCGCCTATAATGTTTTCGTTTTCTTTCAGATTTAACAATTTAAGTATTTATCAATTTCAACCATGGAAAGATTAACAATCAAACAACGTGTTAAAGTTATCGAAGGCTATTACGAAAATGAACGTTCAAACAGAAATGCATTTCGCGCATTTTTTGTTTAACATAATCGACCAACCGAGAGTGCAAATGGAAACGATGTAGCTGAACGGCGTAAACGATCAAGCAGTGGTGTTTTCACATCTGCCACTAACCCGGTTTGTTTTAATTTAAGAACATTTTTTCCAGTTGCACTCTTGAAACGTTGTTTGATTATTAATCTTTCCATAGTTGAAATTGCCAAAGACTTAAGTTGTTAAATTTGAAAGAAAAAGGAAAAAAAAATCATTAGACGCTTAAAATTAATTCACAATTAAAATCGGTACAACTTATTGGAACACCCTTTATTAACGTTATATTTAGTGGATATACACGTGCTTAGTCATGTATTTTTTTCTTTTATTCGTGAAATAAAAATCTACTGGCTTAATGTTTTATTAAATAAAATACGCTTTCTGGCAGGCGATTTACGCGCATTCACTTTCTTTTTTAAGCTGTGAAATCATTAAATCTACACGAAACCACTGAAGGAAAAAATCAAGACTCAACTAATCCAAGAAATAAAAAATCTTGTTAAGTCCCTTACAAACCAGTATCTGATGAGTTTATTTTCATGCCCGAAAAGTAGACAGAACAATTTAAAAGATAATCAAGTTCTTTTTCACTAATAAAAAGTAAACTAACAGTAGAAAGACAAATGCGAATAGAATCACTCAATATTTCTTTAATCGAAGATTTTTTTCATGCCATTAAAAAGTGGATTACGGTTTTCTAAGAAAATCACGAATATATTGTGATATAGTTGCAATTATAATAAAAGATTACAGTCAATTTGAAAGGGAGGGTATAATGTTAAAGAAATATACAGAAACATATTGCACAAAACCAAGTCAAGGAGGTGGAGAACATGCTGTTTACTCTATTTTCGCGACTCATTTCCTTATCCAAGAGCATTTCATTGTTCTTTTCATCATACCTCGTTTCTAAATACAGATGTTTTTCATCATTTCACCCCAAGCAAAGCAATAAATCCACTAGGACACAATGTGTTACTGAATGTTAAAGAAAAGCTACTATTAAGGAGAGAGGACAATAACAGACCAAATATTAAGACAGAAGTTAACGAGGACATTGATCCTCAAAAATTTAAATGCAAAATTCACTGGGAAGCAAAAAGGCAGAAAAGAGTTTTACGATCTAGAAGTGCTATAAAAGAAACTCTTACAATAGAATTTAATGATACATCAAGATATTTTCACTGTAAAATGATGAGACCTTGCCACCAATCTAGTACTGCGCTTTCGTAAAGTCTGTGTACCATAGCGGAAAGTTCAGAAAAATTACCATGGAAATATAGAAAATGCCAAGGGAATCTCTGTTAGGGCTGTGGATAAGAGCCCGAATTCAAGATAGCAGGTCAGGACCAATAACATAACATAAATGGTAGACTTATAAATATGTCAGATTCTGTCGAGAAAAATGTCTAGCACGATAGTGCAACTTTCTTAGCTGCATAATTAGGAAATGATTCCATATACTCTTTACACTTCATGTCAGCTGAAAACGTTAGTTGAAGACGCAATGTGTCCTCCTGGGGGTTAGCATCAGCCATGCTGATGAAAGGTAAAAAAGTGTTCTCTTAGATGATTAAAAAAGCAGTTTTGTTTTTGAGGTGTCAAATTTTAAAAACTCATTGTCACATTTAACAGATTGTAGGTCCTTCTGCCAACTGGACCTTATTGAATCGTTCAGACTTACTATTAAGACAGGACTAAATAATTGTGCCATCAGCATAGATACAGAGTTGAAGACTAATGACATCAGGAAGTTCATTTATGCAAATTATAAACAACGTAAACACCTAGTGAAAATCTTCATTTATAGAAAAAGATCTAGATGTGTGGCCATTCAAGACAATTTTCATTTTGCAATTTGATAAGACTGAATCAGTTCAAATTTCGCCCAGAAATACCGTAGTCTTTCAAATTGTGAAGAGCAGTATGTCAAATCCTGTCATATGCCTTGGAGATATCCTCAGTAACAATCGTAAACACATCAGCAGTTGACCTAGAGAAGCTGAAAGCCATATTGCTTCTCTGAAAGAAGACCCAGCGATGTGAGATGCTTAACCTATTCAGGGTTAATTAGAGGGTCTAGTACTTCACAAAAAAGGCCAAGAGTTAGAATGATTAGATGCTTAGCACGAGTTCTTAAAGACTGGTACTACATTAGAAATTTAGGATTTTTAATCCAATAGGAATGAATGTACTTGTATAAAATATTATGGAAAAAAACAAAATAAGACAAAAAAAAAAATAAAACAATTTAAGTTATTCTTTTGTTAAACAATATGATGCAAGCAACAGTCCAAGCTGTATAACAAACTAAATAAATAAAAATCACGCTATAGTATGGGACTGTCCACGGCATTTCTTCTAACATTAATCAATAATAACATAAAATTCTAAAACTATATTGTCTAGTACGTTCTTTAATTTTTAATCGGATAATTATATTTATTAGGTTGGTGCAAAATAATGTCGTTTTCTCACATGTTACTATATGAGAAAACGACATTATTTTTGCACCAACCTAATACTTAAAATGAATCTATTTTGGAGTTTAGCCAATAAGTAAAAAGATTGATTAGTTTTTTGTTTTTTTTTCCACACATTTTCGTCTAGAATTGAAAAAAAAAAAAAAAAAAAAAAAAATTACTCGCATTCTTTTGTACTCTCAATTTTACGAAACATTTTAGCAGGAGCTCAAAATGCTTAGAGCTCGTAATCTTGGAAAAATAGTAAAACACATTTCAGTTTGCTTAACTAAAGACAACCACCTGAAGATTTTATCAATCTAGGTTATCAATCATCCGCTTTAATTTGATTTTCTCGATTGTCAGTAAACTGAAATCTCTCAAATAAATCCAGTCTACTCATGAAGATATCAAGTTCAATCAACGCCAGTCACGATATAATATATATTTTCTCTATGTGCCATGCCACTCCACTAGGTGGGACATTATGGCTTCCGGACTTTTATGACAAGACTTGTTTCTTTAAAACATTTTTAATTTGTAGTACTTTTCTGCCATTCATTTGCTCACTTGTTCTGATAAACGACCAGTACCCATTTTCCTCTTCAAAAAGAATAAAAAATAAAGCCAGACGCATTTCCTTTTTGGTACGAGAAGAAAAATTACTGTTAAATTATATTATTTAAGCTGAAAAACTCGTCCAAGATATTTGTTAATACCTCAGTGAATTCACCGTAAAAAAAAAAAAAAAGAAAAGGCTTTAAAATATGGCGAGTGTAAAGGGAATTGCCTGCACGTGTCATGAATTTGATTGCCATCGAGGACCGTAGCGGTTACACTGTTTGTATTCCTATAATGAGACCAGTGTTCAAATCTCACCATGATCGATTTGTTAATGTGATGACTTGATAATATTTACGTTGGGAGACGATCCCAGCAACAGACACCGTTCTGGGGCTCCAATAAATAAATAAATAAATAAACCTATGGTTGATCCAGGCAACGTCAGTGCAATTAGACACACTGTTCGAAAGCCGTCAATGTTTGTGCTGGTAGGAATTCAGAAGTCAGTGGTCTAGTCTGAGCTTACAAGCCTTATTCTACGTCATGTCAGTTTCTGCGCTACTCTCCAGAAACTCTAAAGTATGCTCCACCTAATTTCGGTGTAAACCATATTTCAGTTCTAGGTGCTGATGATAATTTTACCGGCATATCAACCAGAATAGGTCATTATTACCAAAACGCCATTAATATATCCATGTATTTCGTTTGGGTCTTTTTGTTTATATACTCATGTAGACTGGTAGGTTGCATTTGTATTATTCCTGGTAGATTATTGTTTGGGGCTTCTAAGAGAGCTCTAAGATACCGAACAGAGTACAGAAAATTACACAATGAAATAAGGACCAAATGCAGGCAAGCTAAAGAAGAATGGCTCAATAAAAAATGTGCAGAAATAGAAATATTGAGTTCCACCAACAAAAGAGACATGCACAAGCAAATAAGGCAACTAACAGGACAGAAGACATACTCGTCAACAGGCTGCCTAAAATCAAAAGGATGGAACGCTCGTATTAGAGAAGGAAAAATTCTTCAACGCTGGAACGAGTAGATTTGAGAACTCTTCCACGTCGAAAGGGAACAACCAGCAATACGCAGAACTACCGACGGACCTGGAATTCTAAAAACTGGAGTAAAAGTCACACTGGTCAAGTTGTATATAAACATGGCAGCTGGGCCAGGCGGAATTGTAACTGGAATGCTGACAGCCTTAGATGATTTTGCCATAGACAAGATCACCGCAATAACAAATGAAAGACCTTCATAGTTATGCCCTAAGAAACAAGGCGCAAACGAATGCGAACTCCACCGAACAATAAGCATAATGAGCCACGTGACAAAACTCATTATCCGTATACTGATGAATAGAGCGAACAGCAGAATCAGACCAGACAAGAACGCTGCGGATTCGTTAAAGTCACCGGAACAAGGAACACGATATGCTCAGATGCTCAGAATGTTATCAGAAAGAGCGATACAAATGCAGAAGAACCTGTACGTACGTTTCTTATACAACGCAAAGGCCTTCGACAAGGTATGCCACTAGGATATGATGGAACTGCTCAGCAATCTTGATATATTCGAGAAAATATCAGAATAAACAAGAACCTATACTGTCAGAAAACAGCATGCATGCCCATAGGGAACGAATTCAGTGAATATATATATATATATATAAAGAAAATTCCACAAGGCAATCTGTTCAACCTGTATAGCGAGGCAGTTCTGAGAGAATTGGAAAGCCTATCGGGATTTAGCACTGACGGCCACAATCTTAACATAAGATACGCAGATGACAGTTCTGATAGCAGATACGGGAAAGAAATCACAAAATATTCTACAGAAGGTAGCGTCGCAGAGTGAGAAGAAGGGATTATGCATAGACTACAAGAAGACGGAATGCATGGTAATCAGCAAAAGGATGAGCCAGACATGCGATTTTCTGGTCGGGAACACTAGAATCAAACAGGCGCAGAAGTTTAAATATATGGGAAGCGTTTTGACAGAGGACGATAAGTACGACACAGATCCAGAGAGGTATGATGATGGCCAAGGGCACATTCCAAAAGCTGGGCAAAATATTGCGGGATAGGAGGATTTCTTTGGTGAGAAAGAAAAGAATACTGAACTTTCCTTTACGACGGCGAATGTTGGACTATTTCCACAAAGATGAAGAGAGTCGAGGCGACGGAGATGTGGTTCTACTGAAGGATGCTAAGGATATCACGGACCGAGAGTGTGAGCAACGATGAGGTCTTAGAGAGGATGCAAACAAGGAGGAGGCTTATATTTAACATCATGAAGAAGCAGCTGAAGTTTCTGGGACACATAATGAGGAAGGAGGGCCTGGAGAATCTGATACTCACAGATCGAATAGAGGGAAAGAGAGACAAGGGTAAACAACGCGTGACATACCTGGTGGGTTTAAGCAAGTGGATGACAGAACGTGGTCTGGGGGGAGGAAGCAGAGGAACGGAACGGGTTGAGAGCTGCAAGGGATAGAGGAAGGTGGAGAGCCGTGATCGCCTACGTCCTGAAAGGACATGGCACATAAAAAGAAAATACTTAAATTCTAGTGCAGACTGTAATGTCTTTTAGGGAATTAATAAGTAGTTTGTTTCTCTTTTTCCGAACTGTCAGTATAAAGGCATTTGTAGTTGGGATAGTTATTTTGGATGGTTAAAATATTTTATTAGAATGTAATTGGGATACTTGGATAATCCCAATAGGAATTGGATTGGTTTTAGTGCCCAGGGTGCAGTTTGGAAAATGGGAGATTTTTCGATGTGTTTTATATTGATTTAAGTTGCCTCAAGTTATTGGATTCGAACATTGAAATATTTGATAACCTCTTTCCTATCGAAGGGTTTTATATTTGGTTTTAAATACGCAGTTTCAAGCTGGATTTCTTTAACATGAGTATATTCTAGTGTTATAGTATAAGACTAACTGCTGTCTTAGTAGTAAGAGTGCGTCATCTGTTTTCGTTTATAGTCTCCACCGGTGAGGTTTTAAAGGCTACCAGTGATAGTCATAGTGCTTTGTGCTACAGTGTAACCCGGATATAAGAGAGATTTTCTCTGGTCCCAAATTAGAGCCATACTTACCTAAACAAAATAGACCAAACCCGGATATAAGAGACTTCTCCGGTCCCGACAACTCTCTTATATCAGAGTTACACTGTATATTGTTTTTAAATACAGATTTTTATAGGCTGTCCCATAAGTAAAACTTCCGTAGTCTAATTTTTATCATATCAGTGCCCTATATAGATTTAGTAGAATTTTTATGCCTGCTACTCAGTTGATGAGTAGACCAGTTATATTGTTTTATTGCATTTCGATCTCGGTGGCTTTTATATGCGACATGAAAGTTTGGAATCGAAAATGCCTAAAAATTTGTTTTGCTACAGGTATTTGAGTATCATTAATTTTCAAGGCGTCATAATGCATTTTGCGAAGCTTACATAAGTGAACAAACACATTTTTAATAGTTCATATATTTATTCTGTAAATACATTTATCTGCCTTTCAGGTGTATGAGGTTATTGTTAGATTTGTAACAGATAAATGAACGTACAGCGCGTAGTCAATGCCATTTCTGATTCATATTAAAGATTTCATGATCTGGTACTTTCATATTTTATTGAGGGCTTTCTCTAAATCACAGAAAATCGCTATGTTTTTTTTTTTTTTTTTTTTTTTTTACGAAGGTTTCTCGTATAATAGGTCTAATCAAATAGTCTATTGTGACTTTCTTTTTCCAGAGACCGGTTTGAATGTGTGATATTAGAATATTTGTATCTAAATACCATTCTCAAGAGTATTGCAAATGTATCTAGTAAGAGAGTAGTTCGAATTTTCTTCATTATATGAATTTTAAGGAATGGGGGTTATGGTAGCTTTTTTCCAAAGCGCATGTATACTAGCTCTGATGCGTATTTTATATATTTCTAGTAAATATTGTAGTAATATTTTGGATAAGCGTTTTAAAAATTCATAATGGGCTTCATTTGGCCCAGTAGCTGTATAGTGAGCTTTGGTTAGAGAATCTTCAATGTTCACTCATAGAAAAAGGTTTTGTAATGTTTTGTATTTCGTGATTGGAATTTCGTTTTCATTTTCTTTGATTTTTTGAAACCATATCTAGATTTCTGGTTGAAGAGTTCTGTGCAAAGTTTGCTGGAAGGGATTTGATTATGTCCTTGTTACTTGTAATTTTTATATTTTGTATGATGTTTTGATAGAGTGCTATTGTATTTTCCTACATATTTTTCTAACCATGTCGCCATACTGTTATAGTTTTTGCTGAGGAAGTAAACTTATGTATAACTGCCAAAATTCACTCTCTGCAGAGCTTTTATTACTTTGAAAGCTCTTGCTTTCAGTGATTTAAAAAAAGTAAATAGGTTAGCAGTCGAGAGCTGCATTCTAAACTTACGAAAAGCAGCTTTTCTCATCTGGATAACTTTTAGCATAATACGACAGTCATTGAACTATGGTTTTCTCTGTTTTATTATTATTAAAAGTTTTATTTGCAGTAGCGTTCCTGTAAAGTAGTCCGCCTGATATGTAATATTGCTATTTAGTGTCAAATTCTCCTGGCAGTGATCTGAATTTTTCCCGGTCTTCTTTTAGTTTCCAATGAGCAGGGTTTTACTTGTTGCTTGATTCTCAAGCAGGATTGGAAAATAGTCGCTGTCACATGTATCTTCATACACTTTCCAAATATAATAGATGGAAGTCCTTGGGTGGCATATACCTAAGTCCATAACTGGCCGAGAGCAGAGAAAGGATTCAGAAGGTTGGGATTTATTATTGAGAAGATAATTGTTAATGAATTCTTCCAATTTTTGCCGTTTTCGTCCATATCTGTTCAGACATATATATGGTTGACGGTTAAGGTCTCCTTACAAGATAAAATGTTTAGAGAGTTGTTCTAGCAGATTGTAGAATTAAATTTGCGTTACACGATCATGTGGTGGAATATAAATTGAACATATTTAATTTTTTATGCAGGGTTGCTTGAATTATAGTTGCTGTAGTTTTGCTTTTATTTCTAGCCTGCTTTGAGGTATATCATTCTTAATGAAAACTGACGTACCTCAACCAGCTCTGAGTCCAGTATCATGGATATAATGTCCTTAATAATATTTGATTTTTAATCATCGGTTTTCTGTAGAGAGTTTTTTTTGCGGGCAAACTATAGGATTTAAAGCTGTAAGTGATAAGAAATTCATTAAAGTTTGGTTTTAATCCTTGGCAGTTTCATTGTATAGATTTATGTACCATGGTTAGCGATAAAGGCTTTGTTTATTTTTTGTTTTCTTCAGTGGTGTAGTCTTCCAATTCTATTTTATCGAGCAACTCATTTTGGTTCTTAGGCAGTCTTATGCTTTTAGGAGGATCTACGTCTTTTTCCTTGGGACCTTTATTCTGTTGGTTCTGTTTTTTTCTTAGGTCTTTCTCTTGGGGTGGATGTTGGTAAATTTCCGGTTAAATAGGAGTGTTTGGAATGGCTGTCTTTCCATTGCGTTCTTAGCATTGTCTCGAATTCGTGATATTGCTCTTTTGATAAGAGGTGGTACATTTATACATTTACCGTGGTTTCCTCAACATTTTCCTGGGGTCTTTGGTATTATTTTTCATATTTAAGGATGGAATTTATGAATGGATCCTCAGTTCCTATCATTGTTCTTATAAATTTGGACCAGTTTTCTGGTTCCAATACCAATAGCTCCCGATAGGTGTTTCTATATTTATCTTCCACCCCCCTTGAGGGCTATCCATTTTTGGTTTCGTTTTTTGTTCCACATCTGCATCATTTTCCTTTCATGACAAGAGAGGTTTCTACTATATTTGCTAATATTTCCTTTTTCCACGTTTTCAACCAACTTGAATATACAGGATGATCTACGAAGATTGTACAATATATTCTGTCTCTTGATGAGTGGTTTGGCTCTTATTTAAAATTGTAAGATAGATTTGATGTTCTTGTGCTGCTAATACTTTCGGAAATTATCATTTTCATCAGACTAATATTTTTTCCATTTCAGGTAATGCCAAGTCGAAATAAATGTAATGCAAGATTTTTTTTTTTTTTTAGAATGTGTTATTTATTAACGGTTACATAATTTTGGAACGTGCAGTGTCGCAACGCTAGAGTTGTACTTTAAATATTTCAAGTGAGAATTTTTTTTTTTAATAGTAATGTGGTAAATCCACGAATCTTTGTTGTAAGTGTTTTTCAGTTAACATGACATGGACACAATTGTCCAAATTTTTCCAGAAATTTTGTACGGCAGATCAGTTTTTCATACATATATTAAAATGGTGCAGTATATATAATAAGAGGTAATCATACAATACTTTATTAAATTTGTTAGTGAACTACAGAGACATTAGTCTGATATTTGAACCATTTTGTCCATGTCACGTTAACTGAAAACACAAGAGATTCGTGGATTTACCACATTATTAAAAAAAATGTTCTCACTTAAAATATAACTAGCGTTGCAACATCTTATTAGGTTGGTCCAAAAAAATGCGAGAAAACGACATTATTTTTGCACCAACCTAATTTTAAACATGAGGATTGCGTCATTCAACGAATGATTAGTAGGTTAATGATTTATTAAATTTGTTGGCGAAGAGATTTCACCATTAATTACATTAACTTTACTGATTAATTCTTTGTATGGTTACCTCTTATATATGTGAGAGAGAGACTAATTGCGTATTAACGGTTGTCAAAGACAAATGCACGAGCCATAATTTTGAATGATATTTTCAAAGCAGACTCCCTTTATATCGGAAATTAGTGCAACATATTCCTTCCTCTTGAGCCAACCTAATCTAAATTATATACATTTAATACATACCTCAGATCAGTTTAATCTTGCAAGTAAACTGTAAATCCGTGTGATTTCTCATCAGCATGACTGCTCCTTTAGCTGCAGTACATTCTTCTCAGATCCATTTGTGTTTCTTCAACACTTACAGAGCCAACCTGTAGTTTATGATGTACTGAATATATATCAACACTTTATACACGATGCGGCAGAAATACCTTACACATAATGATAGGACATTAGCTTGATGAAAACAATTCCTTGATATTATGCGAGGCATATTCGTGCCGCGCCCTGTATGAACGGATATGGGAAGGATTTATTAAATAGGACTAAACTTGCATTCAGTATAATGATTACATATTCAATGGCAGAACAGGCTGAAATTATATTTAGCGAGAAATATGGATACTATGATTCTCATATTAAATTTTATGTAATGGCATATACGATTAATATAAAGCCTTACATTTAAAGAGTGACTAAAGCAATTGAGCAGATGAGATAAACTAAAAAATAAAATCATTGAAGAGTTTGTCATTGATTCTTCTTGGTGTGCAACTTTGGTTTATTAAAAAAAATCTCCCTGTTAAATCAAAGCTTATATCCATTTTTAAAGTGCATTTTTTCGCTTTAATTATATACATAATTATAAATATTTAACTTCTTTAGATAATAAAAAAACAAATGGATAATAAAATAAATACACTAAAGTTAATATTTTAGTAATACGATAGTCATTGAAGCATTTAATTTATAATACAAGTGCCTTCTTTGCACCACATTTTCACAGTTTTCGCTTCTTTCTTCGAGAAACATGCGTGTAGACGTAACGCCGCTTTCAAGTTTTAGTTGCAGGTGAATACGTAACTTCACTAATTCTAGAATTGACAGTCCTTTAAACTCGAATCATGAAGGAAGGAGGCACGTATCGGGGAAAAAAGTTTAAATCAGTTACTGATATCCACTGATCTCTAATGAAACGTCTAGTGATTATCCACCGCAACACCTTTATGAGTTTAATAATTTACATTCATATACAGTGTAACCCGGATGTAAGAGAATACCGGATATAAGAGAGATTTTCTCTTGTCCCAAATTAGATCCATACTTACCTAAACAAAATAGACCAAACCCGGATATAAGAGAAACCCTGATATAAGAGACTTTACATGTCCCGACAACTCTCTTATATACGGGTTACACTGTATTAAGTAAAATCTCACATTTTTTTTCGACTATTTGTTTTCAGGAATTTAATATGAAATATGTATGTGATAGTTTTCGCCATTTTCTAGGAGAAAATCGTCTCCACACTGCAAGGTATTTTCCGAGCCTATCGCTAATGCATAGCTGTTGTCATTTTAAATGTTCAGATGAGTGCTACATTAGTTATACCAATTAAGACCTGTAGAGGTAAGACACGCGACTACTGCAGAAGTGTCACCCATATTTTCTCCGTCTTTCAAACGTATAAAGTCTTAGTTCGACATCTGTTTTTTCCAGATAACTGCTACTTTTTAAAAACATTTTCACGTAGATGCTTACCTAGACACTACAAATGTTAATCTCTTCATGTCGAGGCAATTGTTATCTATCCTTTTTACCCGCGCAATATTCTTTCCTAAAACCATTCATTCAGATCCAATACTTCATTAATTGTGCATAATAATAATAATAATTATAATAATAATGAGTAGCTCATGATACTTGTATTACGTGTACTTTATAGTCGCCTGTGAACATATTTCGTGTCCCGCAACCCATTGGTGTAGTAGCGCACTGCATATACTGCAGCCATAGCATCACTGGTGTGTTCTGAGTATGCTGGCCTAATGGAGCCTAACACTGTCCAGGCTGGTTTGAATTAGGAAAAATAATTCTACTAGACTGATTGCCCACCAAGGCAATAGGGTCGTCAGTAGCACCAGCTATTGAACCAGTTGGTGTGGAGAGAAGAGTTTCATACCTTTCCCAAGTGTATTTGTGCGTAAGTGAATGTAACTAACTCTACTGGAATTCGAACTCCGTTTTCGGATTTCTCATTCGGAGTCGGTATCTATTACACTATCACACATCAACCGCTATGAACAAATGTAGCTGATGGTAAAGCGTGCGAATTGATATAACAAGTTACCAAGCTTATCTTAACGTGGTCACAAACTGGGGAACATGGTGAGGATCAATAATGATCTGCGTGGCCAGTTTAGTAACGATTACCCTACAATGAAGGGTTTAGCGGCTGAAGTTTATAGCGATTGAGCAGATACTAAAATGTCAGAAGATCTTTGAAGATATTTTTTCATCGCCCACTTTGAAGTGAGTTTTGGTGTCAGACTCCAATATCGATTTATTCCACATCAAACTGAAATGGACGATAATATTTTACCCTATTCATAAACACCGAAAACGCTTTAGTTTTGTTTCTAAACTACTACGCCATTTCACTCCGTCGATTTACTTAACGCCACTGATTAGATTACTCTGGAAAGAAACAAGTTTGATTAATTACGAGTATTTCTTCAGACTGAAAACTGAATCGGAAATTCTTTTTGCTAAAAAACGTTTTTTTTCATTACACTATAATCCGAAATATCTTTTATATACTTTTCAAAATCATTATCAAATAACTATTTCTATTTACATTACCTAAAATACTGGAAAAGCGAACAATTTTACATATCTCTCAGGAAACAAACTGGAAATGTATAGACTATTTATAGTCGTACAAAAATGAGTAAAATATTTAAGGCATGTATTAGAGTCCAGCTCCAGTCAGTCGTTAGATACGACTTCATTTTGTAACAATTCGAATTTCAGGACGGGAAAAAAAATGGCAGGATGTAGACAAAAAATTTTTGCCTGACAACGCAAAATTCTTGATAACAACTGAGATAGTCATAAGTAATTGAACAAAAAATAAACATTTTATCCAATTTTAATCTGGATTTCTAACATTAGATTCGAACACTGGAAAAAAAAATAAATGAGCTACTTTTTCTGGAAAATTTCTTTCCTGAATAGACAATTAGATACGTATATACATATTAAAAGAATAAAACTTATTACTTTATTCAAATAAATGCCTTCGAATGTCATTTTTTTTATAAAACAATCAGTGCTTCAAAGTGGAAATTAAACCTTTACTCGAACTTTTTATTATCGTATTTTGGTATTCAGTCTGTATTTGTACTATGAAAATGATGAAAGATGTCAACTATGAAAAAATGAATGCTAGCATTACTGGCAGAAAGCTAGTATTACATGTATAATTTATATTCAAGAAAAATACTACAAAATCTTCATATATACAGTCATTTACTAATATCGATTAACCTTTTTTCTGTCCGTCAAATCCTTCTCAAACTAATTGCCAAAGTGATCTCGCTTTACCGTTATTTCAAATTTCCGTCTCGGAATCATTGTAGAGACGCCAATGTAATTTGGCGAGTAATTTATAGGAACCACGTAATTTGCTGCACAGATGAGATATTTGAGGCTTACTTTACTCATTTGACATTGCTACTCGCTTGTTCAAGTGTTAAATATGAACAACATTGACAGTCTGTCTGGTCAGATGATGCAAATTCACTTGAAGCGAGTATCAATTAAGCAGAAACGTCGATGGATAATATTTAATTCAGTGAAATCAATTTACATGAACTACTCATTGGCAAATCGAGAGAGAGAGTTTGCGTTACTCTCATTAATCAGCGTACAAATCAAAACAAAAAAGATAGTTTTAAGTAGGAAAACAAATCTTCATATCCATCCGTACTGGAAAGAGCGATAACAGATATTGTACTCGAGAAACGAAACAATTTTTTTCTGGAAAATAACAGAAAAGTGTAGATTTTCAAACTGCAGTAGCAGTGGTTGTTTGGAGAATTGCTAATATTACCATTGTCATATTAGAAAAGTTTATAATATGACTATCATTCTATATAGATAATTGTTCACCAATTCTCGTCAATTTATTTCTGTTATCATTATGCTTCTTCCTCCATTAGCACGAGCGTTACACATTGCCAAAAATGAACCATAACGTTTTGACTGCGAGGACAGACTGAAGAAAAATGTTCGGTTTCAGTGAGAAAAAGAAAGCATGCGTTATAAAGACAAACGATAGAGAAGGCGATAATGCTTTCACGCGTTTAACGTTTGTTTCAGTGAAATTGAAAAATATTGGGAATTTTTAATATTTCCATTTGTAGTTGAATCTCAATGAGCTGCATTGATAACTGATGATTGCTATTGTAATACTTGATTAAAGTTGTTAAGCTGAAATATCTAACAATAGTGAATTTTCCATCGGTATTTCATAGTTGTGGAACTCGCAAGGAGCGTATTAATTTAAACATCGATTCATCAAAGAGTTCAAATAGGAAAACTGAAATCTTTGTGGGTACTGCTAGCATGTCTAATACCCTTATCTTTTTTGAGTTGATGGGGGGGGGGCGCTTAAATTTTCTCGGTTTGACCCATTTCCTAAACTGTTAATCGGGCTGACAACTTTTCAGCAGTTATTGTTAATTCTCATCTCTCGCTCTCTACTTAGCTACATTTCTCTTATTCGTATTTAGTTATTTTTTTTGACTTCTTTAATTAGCGTTCTAACTCATCGACACAATCAACTTCACAATATAAACACTTGAAAACATTTGAAAAAAAAATAAATAAATAAATAAAATAAAGTGTTTTGCTGCGGTTCCAACACAAATCTATGGCGATACGCGATTGTTTGGATGGAGTTAATGACTTCACTTCAGACATAATGGCTATTTTCCATTAAATTTTTTGTCGTTACTTTCTCATTACTAGTTTCCTGCACTTGGTCAATGATAAGCCGGAGTTTGTCCATTTAGATAACCTATCAACCACAAAGCCTGTGGCTGCCAGATCAGACCAAACGTTAAACTAGTTATGGGCATTTATTTCTTTTGTGTGTGTTTATGTATATTTGGTTTTCTGACTTAATTGTATAGACGATTCTGAGTCTATGATCAGCCATTGATCTCTACCAGTTTTATCTTATGTCTTTCTTTGGAGGGCGACCTATGCATAGCGTTTTCTTTTTTGGTAGTTCATTAGTAGCGGTTGGTGTATAAATGTTTTCGTCGTACATCAAAAAGCCTAGAAAACCTATAGCATGAATCACTGCTTTATTTACTTATGAAAAAAAAAAAAAAAAAAAAAATGCTTACATTATTTGTATATATATTTTCTAATATCATTTGTTCCTGCAACTGCTGATATATATTTAGGATTTTGTGCATAAGTGCCCCTGAACTTCCTTTAACTCCGAAAATTACATATATAGTGACAACAAATTCTGGCATTTCGCGACAAGACCATTTGATCCCAAGGTACATAGGAAATATGCCAGTGTTTATGCCTACGCACTACTTTTGTCAATATTCTTTATGGTGATTTTCCAAGCGTAGCTTAGATGTGGCACAAGGTCGAAAGTATGGGGCTCCCAGTGAGGATCGAACTCACTACTCAGTCGTAATTGTTCTAGCGAGACAATTACACCACTTCGGGGTGCCCTTTGTCAATATTCTTTATGCCCCTGCTCTAAATTATTTGCTTCCTTCATATAATGTAAATGCATAGCAACTTAGTATACTTTAGTTGCGTATTTCATTGATTTTAGTTTAAAAGTGTACTAATTATCATAAAGAATGGATTACCAGCGGCCAGAATTTCAACTTTAAACCAGCTGACATCAATTTATATTTCATTGGAGATCAGCAAATAGTATCAAACGATGATTTAAAAATTTTTCCTACGATTCGGTCATCATTCACTTAGGATTCAAGCTAAAATGACTAATTGGTAATTCTGAAATTCATAATTTCAGCGCAGGAAATTATTTTCTATCAGTTTCTGGAGTGTTTGCCTGAAAATAAGCTTGTATGAACAACCTAAAAAAAAAAAAAAAAAAAAAATTATATATATATATATATATATATATTAATAACAGTGCTGTGTCAGCATGCATACTTCTAGAAGAGAAAAAGACATAAAACTTGTGATAACTGTGTGAAAACAAACAAAAAAGCACAACTCCATTAAAATATATAGTCATATGTAAGCTACTAAGAAAACATCGTACAGACCTTGAAGGCTTCTGGTATACACATTCATTTGCAGAGACGTCGAAGACAACTTACCTGGAAGATAGAAAGGAGGTTCGTCTTAGAATTTTTTATTTTTTGGTATAAAAATAACGACCTTATTTTTCGGTGAGTTTTTTTTTTTTTTTTTTTTCAACCCTTGGCTAGCAATTACGCGGTTCGAGTGTCACTTACTGTATAAGGTTACTGAATGCGGACGCTCTTGGGAAGATGGTGTCCGAATCAAGATTCCTTACTAATGGAATGCGAAGGGAATGGGAAGGATTTGACCTTGTATACGCGACATGGTGGAGCTTAACTGTAAAGGTCTGAACTGGTGAAAATGAGGAATGTAGTTTATCACATAATTTGCCATGGAAATAGCGATAGTGTAGAGAGAGGCTTGTGACAATTTCGTTTATGGGGCAGAGGTTTTATGGTGGAAAATAATTCATCAATCACAAAGCCTCGTGAGACTGATTTTATAGATGCCAGTAATCGGTGTTCAGTACTAGGTGGAAGCCGTGACTTCGAATGTTGAAAAGGCTTCCTACTTGGGAAAGGGACATTAGAAAATCTTCCTCTTCATTTACCGAGCATTCGGCTTTGCAGCGGACAATAGCAGACTTTGCAAATTCCAATAATACGTTTGTCTCTGTGATTATTTAGCAGTACCTACTAGTACATAATACGGTAGTGAGAGCAATCATCCTGCAGGACTAGAGGAAAACAACAGCGTAAAAAAAAACAAAAAAACTCACGCCTATTTTCATTCCTGAACCAAACGATTTTGTATTATTTTGTCTGAACATTACATAGTATCAAACTTGGCACTAAATTTACCTATTTGGCTTCGGAATTATTGGTTAAACCTCGCCAACACGAAAAAAATAGGCAATAAATTTTCGTCGTTGTAGTAGATGGTTTTTTTTCCAACGAAATGATGATCGTTCACTTCCCCTTATCGTCGATGGGTTTTGTGTGGTTGATTAATTAGAACAAAAGGAACGGTATTTTTCTCTCGCAAGTAATCTCGAATGACAGGAAGAATTTTGCAAGTGACTTCTTTGACGGAATTCCTCACCCAGCTGGGCAAATCTTTCTCCTGTGGTTTGAACAATGTTCTTCCAGACTCACCACCAACCAGCTTAATTATCAACCAAATTCTTTAATTGGCTAGGGAATATATTACAGGTCTCCAGAGTGGCCTTTATATCATCTATACAGATATACCCTATTTACAGACTACCAACAGACCTTTTGCCTGCCTTCCGTACGCTGAAGAAATCCTGTCACGCGAGTCTGTTCTCAGTTAAGAATTACTGACAATGAAAATGACTCAAATTAGGACAGCATAAAAATTGCTTGTAAAGATTAAGAAAATGCGTAAAAATACGTGAATACACTTCATTTAATTTATATTCTCGTGGATTTTTTTGTAATGCTTCAAAGATAAATGCGTGTAAACAGAAATCCGATGAAAGGAAAGGAATAATAGATCAAAATTAAAGTATTGCTTACAACTGCTGGTTATGATTTGACAATCGAGACACGCAAAGGATTATATTTTATCGCAAATGTTACTGCATTTCTTTTTATTAAAAAAGACGAAGATCGTTTGTTTACGGCTTTGACCTGGGATAGGGGGTGTAATTTACATTGGGATTCTTCTTTTTATCTTACACTCTTAATCGGTCTTCAATTTCTACCAGCCGAAGTGGGGAGGGGTACTTTAAAACGAAGTCGGTCTCTCATAATTTTTTGCCTTCTGCACTCGATACACCGATCAATGAATTAAATTGAGCAAAAATAAATAGGTAAACGAAATAAAATAAAAATAAAACCCGTAAAAGAAACAGGCGAACATATTTTTCAATAGCGAAAGTTCAAACATGACAGAGAAGAAAAAATGGGTTAAATATGAAAGAATGGGGCTCATTTGTTTTTTTTTTAGCAGTTAAGGTATTTGAGAATTAAATTATACATTATGTATACCAGTGAAAGAAATTCTAGTCTATGAGTCAGTTCATAGTTCACCTATTAATAAAAAGGCATGACTGTTGCGTGTAACTGGATAAGTCCATCAGCATAGTTATTAACTAAAGTTCACGCATAATATTCTATGCAATTCGATGTAAGCGATTAAAATGGAATTTATGTCGATACGAAAGGAGATTCTCTTGAAGATGTTTGTTTAAAAATGTTTTCTTCGTGAGACTAGACTTATTGATGTATCTACATGTGCATATTAAATACACTATCCAAATTATGAGGTAAAGACATCCTAGAAGAAAGATTAATTGAAAATTTGTTTTTTATAAATTGCATGTATGATATCAGACCAAGCATGGAAAACTAGATAAACTTACAGATGATCAGTCTGACAAAGAACATATTCAAGGGAGCTTCAGAACATGACAACAATAATTCAGTTTAAATTCTTTATGGCACCGTCTATATCCACAAACTATCTCCGATGTTAGGCACTTCCCACGAAATGTTGCCAATATTAAACACGCACATATATAATAAAATGTGCCCTCTGCATTATTTTTTTTCTTTTTTAAGATAATATGTTCAGGCCGGTAAACGAAAGAAAATACCATTTAAAATAAGCAGTCTAGTCAAATATGTGTATCCACTAAAAATAACGTTTAAAGTCATAAAAATGTTGAATTAATATATAAAATCCATTAATTCTTTAGAAAATGATTTGTTTACGATTAGTGCGTGAAACTGAGCAGTTATGACTTTCGAAGAGATCTGGACACACACAATGATACTCCTATTGTAAAAATACATTGATTTCTAACCACCACCAAACACAATGAGTAAAAACAATATTTAGATATAGGAAGCTTTTACTTACACAGGACTATTTCCCCCGATGCCTCATCGTCGCCTGTATTGGCTACGCATATATGCAAAACATTAATAATTTTATCAGTAGATAGTTATTAAGAGCTGCCTAGAACGTTAATTGTCAGATATATTGCAGTCATTACTAACGATGTGTATTATGCACAATTTAACTGTGCTCACAACCACCTTCAGCTCTATAAACGTTCAGCAAACGTCAACGGATGTCAATGAATGCATTTTTTTCAGGTGGAAATCACTGATCATTTAAACGCCTTTACGTAACTAGACAAAAAAAAAAAAAAAAAAAAGAGATGCATTTTAGTCGCAATACTCAACTTCTATTGAGAGACAAAAATCCATCCTGAAATTATATCTAGCGTAATAGAAACATTCATTTCGTATGTTTTTGCTTAGTGGCATATCAGCCCGTATGCATTATTTTAATGCCGAAATCTAAATATTTCAGTACGCAATTTTATTTTATTTTTTAATAATAGTTTATTAAGACGTGTTACAAATTAACCGATATCTGAAAAGAGAAAAATTTGGATTCAGACATTTCCCAAGGGTATTTGGGCGTCAGTGAATATAACGAACCCAACTGGAATTGGAACTCGGCTCTCCGATTAACAATTCCGAGCCATTTAGATTACACTACCGCACATCCAATCATACAGAAATTGGTATTCCCAAGCAGTCACCCATCTAAGTACTGACTGGACTCGACGTTGTTTAACTTCGGTGATCGTACGGGAATCTGTATTTAAACGCGATCTGGGCGTAAGCCATTATTTTGAAGAGACCCTAGTATATGTGCCTGTATACTATTTGGATGAGGATGTTGAGATTTTCTATGTCATTCTGTTTACATCAATTTCAGTCTGCACGACTCAAAATAAGGCTTATGTATCTATATGCCTATCCATGTACGATTTAATCTCTCCTCTCAGATCTGTGCGTAATTCGAACTCATTTTGTAATCTTTCTATCTCTACTCTACTTATTTCTATCTCTACGCTTAGGTAGTCCATTGTTATTATACACATCATTCTATACTCACCGATCACCTTAAATCTGTTCATATCACTTTTCATACTATTCTCATCCATCGATTGATTCTTGGTTGGAGTCTACCAATCCCAACCAATGTACATCTATTTTAGCCTGTGTATATCTTGCTATTTTAACTTCTTCCCAACTCGATGAGTACCGATCTTACTAAAGATGCTAATATACATATATCTAATGAATTATTGTATCTGATTGCTGTCTTGGCTATTTTAACTGTATGTAGTCATACCGATAAGTCGGCTATAATCGCTTATCTAATGCAATCTCGTCAAACAAATATATAAATAAATTAAAGTTTTTGACGTGTCAACCATATTTACTAATTCGGCCATGCTGGAAACTAAAATACCCTCGTTCACTTTGTTTAATACTTGACTTACACTATCCCAGACACGACGGTGTATTCATACTCTGTAATCAAGTGCCTTCGTTTAGAATACATTAAAAAGGTTCGGATCAATAACATCGATTTGCTTGAACAAAGCCAAGCGAAAATCGATTTCAATCATAATAATTTGAGAAATGTGAATAAATTCCATTTCATTGTAAGCAGGTGTTTACCGTGCTTTGATCATTTAAGAGTGAATCGTTTTTTTTCCTCAAAGACTTGTAAGCTGATAGGATAAGTACCATTCCGAACTACGAATTCAAAGCAGACAGTTACATGCCATTCTGTACCGGCGCTAAACAGTCTTCAAACATCGCAGAACGTATGATATTCGAGCGCATTATGCGAGATGAATTTTTCCTTATAAAATTACGGCTCCTACCTGATACCGATGGTTAACAAGCTTGGATTACAGACTGAATCGTCTGTTCAAACAGAAGTTGTGAGCAACTGGAAAGTTTTAAGAGTAATAGGAACTACAATGAGAGTTATAAAAAAAACCCCGACTACTGGAATATATAGGACATATGGTAAGAAGACAGAAGTTAAAACTCAAGACATATTGAAGGCAATGGGAGGAGTTGAGGACAGCGACAGAAATACATTGCGAGTTTGTGTGAATGAATGGCAGAACAGAGACTCATATTGATTGTATAGTGGCAAAAGTAACACAGAGAGAGAGAGAGAGAAATAGAGGAAGTTGCGGAAAATTATGATTGCATATGCCTTTATGGCATATCAAAAAGATTGACATTACACAGTAGTCTTCGCAGTTTCTAAGGAAATAAAGGGAGTTTTGTTAAACTTGTTTTAGGGTGAAATGTGCATACACAAACCTTTTTAATTTAATGTGTCGTTTGGGAATTGAGGGCCCTGTCCCAGACATGTAAATTTACGATTTTCAGTCGTCTAGCCGAGTACAGTTTTTCATTTAGCAAATTGAAAGCGATGGGGTGATGAAATGTAGGGAAATTAAAAATATGAAGAACAAACAGAAAGCGAGCCCCGTTCTTTAGACCCACTAATTCAGACATTTACACTATGGAAATGCCATAACAATTACACGAAGTTGAATCATCCTGATTGTCTCAATATTCCGAACGCAGGCAGTTCTGAAGAACTGCAACTTTGCAGGAGAGATTACCATTTGGTAACTTCTCTGAAGACTTCAATTTTGATCGCTACTCAAGGATGAACAATCCTTTTTATTTCGATAATCTTAATTTCGTACCAGCTTTATTTCGATTCATATCACACAGCCCATTTTTATCGGTAACCCTCTGCCTTAATGGGCCTATCGAGACTTGTATAGTGCGAAATTTCGTATAAGAAGTGCAGAGCAGACACTTGATAGAAGAGACGAAACTAACTAAAAATCAAATGACAGAAGTAAGTGAAAATTGCAATAAATAGCCAAGAAAAAGTTAAGCTTGTGGTAGCAGGCAAAAGTAATTAGGGAAAATTACTAAATTAATTTGTCCTCTTAGAACGTAGTAAAAACCCTAAGAAATCTCATCTGTTACCAATAATAAACGCAGATGTTAAATTCTTTAATTAATCGTAATAAGCCTCTAAAATAAACCTATTTTGCGTTATGGTTGATTGATTTTTTTTTTTTAATGTTCTATTTAATGCTGAATTTCGTATAGGCTAACTAATGAGGATCGAGATCACTAAATCAGTAATGACTAACTAAGCTCAACTTTTAAACCTTATCCAATGCCTACCTCGTTAATTTATATTTATTCAAAGTAATAATCATTATTTATGAAAATCATGTTAATACTAAACTAACTTTGTAATTATTGAAGCAGTAAGAACAAATGAAGACTAGAGAAGTATTAAAAGTTAAGACATTCAAAGTGAACTATTGTTGTATTCATCGCATTGCACATTCGTATTTTCCAGATTTATGTGAATATTCAAGGAAAACGATACCTAACGTTCAAACTCCAACAATAATTTGAAAAGCCTTAATCACTGCAACACTGCGTATAAAAATTACAAACCCTTTGCTTTCTGTATTTCAGATCGATCGAGTTTAAATAAAAGAGCCTAAGAGAAAAAATATTGATGTGGGAGGAGTAGTAAGCAGAAAGGGGGATATTTAAAGGACTAAGAGAAACGCCAATTTTACAGTAACAAAGACGAATAAAATTTGATGTGTGCGTGTGTGTTGCAAGCGCGGGGTCTACCGAATAATCGAGAAACAATTATATTATAGATATAAAACATCCAATAGAATTACTGATTTCGAAATAAATTCTATTCAACTTAAAATTCGATGAAATAGAAACTGTTTACTCAAATCTTTCCTGGGCCACGAGGATGTTATCGATGTGACCTGACCTCGGAAACGAATTCATACCCGGACCAAGCGATGCTCATTAATTTCCACGACCCCAGCCGCCAATGAGTCCGGTTATTTGTAATGTGTAATCGCTGGTTGGTTTCACTCTCGACGACGCCTCTGATGTAGATGTCCGTGGCGATTCAAATCAAAAGAGCCATGTTGAGAGGGATACAACTGGGAAGATTCTTGGCCAGCTAGTCCTGGGTTATGTGGGCGGTAACAGAATTCTGCTGAAATTTGTGTGTCCCACCGTGGAAAACACAGAGCTACATGTCATTCCTTTTATTTACAAAGTAAGTTTCAAGAAACTGGTGATCTAGTTGCTATGGATGGCGGACTGGGCCTCGAGCGTTGCTTGGCCTTTTAAGTTTCAGATAGGAAACGAGTATTTGTAAGCTCGCAGTATGTCAATGTGAAATGAGAATATTTGACGAATTTAGATTGTTACGTTAGGTAATTTTCTATTATAGCTCGCTAAAAGTGTTTTAAGTAGCTAGTGCACAATACAATAAATATCTTTGCATTTAAGTATGTGTATAAGTTTGGAAACTTTAGGCGGGAAAGTTTTATCACAGAAAGAAAAGACATTTAAGGTCATGAGTAATTATGCTCGGCGAGACACGAAAATGTTTGCGTACAGTAAATAATGAATATACTGATACACCTGTCATAATGACCCCCCCATATATATATATATATATATATATATATGTGTGTGTGTCAGCCATGTTTAAAATCGTTACTAATGGTCGTTGTTGAAACCGTTAAATGCGAAGACTCATCTAATTTTAAGTTTACGTTTTGATGAATTTTTCTGACTCTTTGGTCTATGATTACCGAATGTTTTACAGAAATGGCTACTATTAAGATTAATTGCTTTACTTAAATAGCCATTTTACATTCAACGACGTTAAGAAACATGAATTCAACAAATAATTCTAACGAGATTTGAACTCGTATGGCCTGTTCATGGGCCCTGTTTAACATGTACGACATCTTAGCAATCTGATTTTGATGACTGTATTGCAACTACCATTCCAGTGGGGCGGGTCTATCTTAATTGAGTAACAACATTTGAATTCCTGACATTCACCTGGGTTCTGACATCGACGGTAGGTGTTGAAGGAAGAAAATGAATCTTTTATGGCAAGAAAGCGTTTGAAAAGCACATGGGGTTCAGAATTATTCCGACAGATAAATTGAACCATAGAAAGAAAAGTAGAAAGTATCAGAAGATACTAATTCAAATTTGGAAAAATGTAGAAGTGTTTAAAGAAAGTGCTTAAAAAATAATAGCTAGAAATAAAGAAGACAAGGGGAATAAAAAAAAAAAAAAAAAAAGAAATAGGAAAATAAAAAACGAAACAAAATCAAGTAAAAATGCGGAAATTACAAATGGCAAAACTTTCCAACACAAAATCCTGATTAGTTGCCACAGGCATTCTTTACAGCGTTCTCTCCAAATCGATGTTTTTTTTTTTTTTTTTTTTGTTTAAATTAGATATCACCTCAGTTCAGCCTTAATATCCAAAATTTGTGAGCTTGGATAATAGAAATTCGCTATTGCAAAAGGGCTTAAGGTTTTTCTGGTTAAAATACGAGACTTCAGGCTACGCTTTTCGGGTTTACATTTCAACATTAATTTACCTATCTTCGTTTCCTTATTCATTCGGGATACAAGCTGATATTACAACAATACAGATTGGTGACAAACACACACACTATATATATATATATATATATATATATATATATATAATGAAAGGTTGGTACTCAGTGCTTTTTTCATCCTTGGTTAGCAGGTTAAGTAAAGAGAAGCAACAATGAGTGCGTTTCTCCGTGTAATTTAGAGGAATGAGGACTTCTAAAGCTTGTAACCTTACAAGTGTCCCAGAATACAGGTTTAGAACGAGCATGATTGTTTCCAAAATCACACACATTTTATATATCTCTAGGTAAAATAAGAACAAATGGAGCAGAATTCCACTGTACGTAACAATTTAAAAGAGGGCTCAATACAGAGTAGAGCTATGTATTTTAGGATATTAAAAACATGTTAAAAATCGCTACACGACTACAATTATGTTTCAACACCATAAATGTGTTTTCTCGGGCGATGACAGACCACTGGCGAGCAAAAGATTAATTTAATTTCAAATGAAAAAAAACTTGTGGGCTTTGCCGTGATTAACAAATATAATGTGACCTATCCTCACCAGTAGTTCTTATAAAACTACATCTTTCTAAATGTTTTTGGAATTTAAAAGAAGCTGATAAAACTCCTAAGGTAAAATGGAAATTCTTTTTTTTTAAAAAAAGTAGAACTTGTAGATATTTAAATGAGCCCAGTTTTCTGTTTACATGAAAAATTAGAAATTGAGATTTTCTGATAGAAAAACTACTTATTAAACCGTAGAATTGAATCAACTGTAAATTGTAGGCATAGCGTACCATTTTATCTTACAATGGGTTTAAACTTTGAATTTGATAATACTTTTTCTTATAGTAAGAGGCCTTTTATTTATTTTTGTGTAAGAAACTAAATGAGCATATAGCTGGTTAGCATCGTCTTAAATTACCTCCCTACTCGTTTTAGCTTTACTTATTTGGAAAGTTGAACGTCAGGCTTTCTATACATCTTATGAAATAATGTAACACGAGGAAATTGTGTAGGATTTATATGCAGACAACTTCGTGTCATGACCTATAAATTTATTTTTGGTGGGTTTGAATTAAGTGTAGGTTACAGTCGATTGATTATTCACGGCAAAACCCATAAGCCTATCTTTTTAAAAAGAATTCTTTTCAAATTAAATTAATCTTTTGCTCGCCAGTGGTTTGACATCACTCGAGGAGACACAGTGGTGTTGAAACATGATTGTAACCGTGTAGCGATTTTTAACATTTGTTATATATATATATATATATATATATATATATATATACGCAGACGTTATTAGCTATAGATTATTCACGTATTTTATTTCTATCATTTTACTTTGACGTTACATATGGAGTTTCATCAATCACCCATTGGAACTCCAAACAAATACCTGACAATTACGACTGGAACGTGTCAGCTGTTGATGTTTATCAAGCTTCGATTGGAAGCATCTTTAAGATTTGGGATTAGCGGGAGGTATTTTAGAAGAAACTTGCAATTGAACATTAACTGTCGTTTGTAAGTGTATCTCGTGCTGAAATTAATCCTTCGAACAGACCAGATTTCCCACTACCATATTTTTGACCTGACTTTAATAAATATGACAGTATTTGAGAAACATGAGCACACCTTTAAAAAAAAAAAAAAGTGGGGCAAAAAAGTATGAAGTTATTAAGCCAGTAACTTTGGAAAGTTTCTTTAAGTGATGGCGAGAACAGTTGACTTGGTTACTTACTCATATCATGTAAAAAAAAAAAAAAAAAAAAAAATGCTTAAGAATACCATGACATCGATCTACCGAGGAAAAGTTTCCTAAGTTGACGTTTCATAAATAACTTTTGTCGCCTAGCTTTCGTATAATTGGTTAGCTATATACTTCCGTATATTAAAATATCTAAGATAAAAGCCTCTCCCGTCCATTCATCGTTTTATTGCTGCAGGACTTACAGAAATGTTTCCCTACAAGACGTGAAATAGGAATTCGATAATGTAAATGGATTATTTTTTAAAGTCAGGGAAATGGTTGCACAGTCGATAACACAGTAGCAAGGAAGAATCTAGACGGCCGATAGTCGCAGCTTTTCACGTTTGGAGGTCATAACGTCAGGAACTACAGTGTCCACTACACACTCGAAGTCACAAAGTAGAATTTTTTTTTTTTTTTAACTAACCCAGCTATTCGAGAAGTGTACATCTGTGTCCTGCCACAAGGAGTCATCTTCACTGCCATTCAAAGTTTTTTTTTTTCCGAGTGGATGTGTGAGCAGCGAAGTTTTAGAGAAAATGGAAACAAAAAGGACTCAAAGTTATCAGAAAGAGGAAGTCAGAATTTCTAGGGAACATAATGAGGAAAGAGAGCATGGAAAATTTAGTACCCACTGGACAGACTGAAGGCAAGCGGGACAAAGTGCGTACCCTATAATTGTGGTACGCGTCGAAACATTGCAGAGTAGTGAAATATTAAGCTTTCCTAGGTGTAGCAGAATTTGCGAGGCACATCTGTGTGAATTAAACTCAACAAAAGAGACTAACATGCTAACGATTACTATCCGGCAACTCCTATGTAATGAAATATTCTACGGATTCATATCAAGATCATGTTTAAAACATAAACACACTTCATTAGAGCATAAATATACAACGTTTGTTTTAATGATATTAGAAAGAAAGACAATAAACATTTGAATAACGAAAATTTGCAATTAATTTGTACTTACATGGCGGAAACGTAATCGAAGAGAAGTATTATGTAGGTTAATTAAAGTAACTAGCGTTCGTAAATATTTAAACGCATAGAGACTTGGTTCTTATTCGCCACCGAAGTCTATATCCACTTTTGCCGGAGGGGAGCGTCAATTGAATAAATTTAATCCCAAGTGTATTTTTACATAAGTGAGCATAACAAACCCTTTTGAAATTGAAATTCAGCTCTCCGATTTGCAATCCCAAACCGTTACAAACTACACCATTCAAATATCAAAGCTAAAAGCATCTGGTATTCCCAAGCAGTCGCTCATCTAGGTACTGACCAGGTTCAAAATTTCTTAACTTCGGTGATCGTACGAGAGCCGGTGTTTCAACGTGATATGGGCTAACCCAGAAGGCAATTCATGCGATT